>CM044555.2:23440118-24187618 GCA_024416835.2 Perccottus glenii
GAACATAGTTTGGATCTTATTCCTAGGTGTGTTTTTGAACCGCTAGGAATGTGCCAAAGCCCAGGTCCGCGCCGATGTTCTTGTGGGGTCAGTCATCTCCTCGCACTGGGAAGAATGCCGCTCTGTGTCCTGGCGTGGAGCATTGTGGAGAACACAGACAGATTATTGTGGCTACACCACGGTGAGAATGTTGTCACGCACAGTGGCTGCAGACTTCGGGGCTGAGATGAAGCGGACACTTAGGATCCTATCAAAAGTTTGTATGTTCAATGCGTGGACATCACCAAAACATCACCAAGAAAGAAATTGCATAAAAATGATACTATGCTCATTCTAGTAATGCCCTGTCATCATCACGGTGTATGTGCCTATGTGCCTAATTTTGAACTGTGGCCACACACCTGTCCTGCCTCTGACTTTGTGCAGAAAAACTGCTATTGTGCTATAATTGCAAGTTTTGGTTATTACCAACTATTTAGGAGCAGGACACACACATGCAATGCCTCTACCATCTTATATTTGTTGGTCTAATAAATGTTAATAACTGCCATGATGAGCGGGGTTTAATCAGAAAATATGACCACCCTCCTGTAACATTTTTAACTTTTTGAATTAGTCATTTCTTTGATTTTTGATTTAACCTATAAAAAGACCAGCAACGGTTGTTCACTTTTGCTGCCTCCCTTGTTTAGCATAACAATGATTTTTGCAACAATCAATACTTTCAAATATCTGTCTAACAAAAATACTCCACTATGCATTTTCTTACTGCATAGAAACCTGACAATAAAGCAGAAACTAAATTGCATAGTCCTTCTTTTTACATCCAACTGCTTGTGTTTCCTTTAAAAATCGGTTACAGCTAAATGTACTACTGTTTATCTAAATAAAAATATAAACAAAGTCAAGGCAGAATGCTCCATCTGTCTGTAACCTAGAGCATAAATGAGACAATAACAAGCAACCCAGCTGTTTGATGCCGCTCCTGCCTAGACATATTTCTCCGGCAGAGTCACTGACAGCTCTTGCTTTTGTGCTTTTGAAGGCTGAATTCTTGTGGTTTTTCAGCCCAAGTGGCAACACATCGTTTTCCACCTCTGCTGGTGGTTTGCGAGTCTGTCTTCAAAAAACACGTCTGGCCCTGCGTGTCACATCATCCTGACCTATATATTCCCTCCCTCCCGTGTTTTTCTCCTCTGTCTTCCTGTCGGCCTGTGTTTTGAACACGGGTGGAATGAGTTCATCCGTCCGACCACGAGACAGTACCTCACCCTTCCTTTCTATGCCTCTATCTGAATCACAGGCTGAAAGGGAGGTGGAAAACATCTCCCGTTTCCAAAGCTGTCCAAAACAAACAGCTGTGGCTCGGAGAACGTGTGTGAAGTTTCCCATAAGCCTGCAGTCAGGTGGCCCACACAGATATGGGGGAGACTGAGAAGCATTGTTACTGTCGCCTCCAGGGAGCAGTGGTGTTTCCGGATAAACGGCTGGATGACAAACTGATTAGCGGGGCTGACAGGGTGAATGTCAGGCTGACCAGTGTGATTATCATCTGAACGGTTGCCTGGTTTAGCTAAAAGGCCGACTTTGAGTGACTGTTGTTGGGGGAGTCTGAGTAATGGGACACAAGATTGAGTCACACCTGAGTGCTCGGTTCAAAAGCAGTAAGTGCTTTAGCAAGAAATCTGACCATGTAATGCAGTGGGATTTCTAAAGTAACAACAATGGTCTTAATCAATAATGATTAAGATATTTTGTTTAATGGTATCATTTCATCATGCTTCTGCATCAGTGTGGACTCATACAGTTTGGCATATTTGTGGACGATGCATAATTGTCACACCTTTTTAAAAGTAACACCCTTCATGAAACACCAAAACAATACAACACTGAATCACTTCCTTTTCCTCTTCTGCCTTCCAAAAACAGTCATTGTTCATCAGTTCACAGTTTGCTGCAAGTTCACACTCTCTGTTGATATGTTGTTTTTCATATTCAAAGTGATATTTTAAGCCCAGAGAAAGAAAGTCAGTCAGTGCAGTTACATTCAGATACATTTTCAGCGAAAACAATATTATTGCCTTATTCCGATGCTGCATGTAAACACCTTACTCCAAATTGGGTGTGCAGTCATTCGAATTTCTTGAAATGGAAGTAACACACCTGGATATGCTAATCTTGTGCTGCAGCTGGAGTCAAACCAGCTCACCAGCCTCTTGTGCCCAATGATGTGGCAGCACGAACAGGAAGAGGCGGGTTTTTAGTTTGACAAATGCAACTATCGTCCTTTTTTCTTTGATATCAACATGGCTAGCACTAATGCTAACATCTTTCGCTAAAGCAAAAACGTGGCACTAAAGTATTTTCTGAAAGGAAAAGATGTTTGTTCTCTGTTCCTACTGGCTTTGGCATATCCTAAATACATCACGCTCTTTTCATCGGCCAATGGCCTTGTTTCATTTACCAACTTAGTGTTTGTTAATGTTTCTTTTTTTTTCTTAGATTTACTTTGCAAAAACTGTTACTGTTTCAGTAGTTTGATGTTTCTTCATATCTGCCGCACTCTGGTTACAATATGAATCGTTGCTATGAAGTCAGACATAGACTATGGCTGTCATTGGGTTTTCCTCTCTGTTTAGACCACAAAAGAGAGGCTTAAGCTACTTTTTCACTATGGGTGGCTGAAGTTACACCCCTTCCAGAAGGCCCCATTGTGTCTATAACAGTTTTGAATGTGGTCAATTTTAAGGAGTTGATTCATTTTAGATTCTTGCTGCTATCTTCAGATATGTTGTTTGTCAACTTAAAGGAACATATTAAACTTAAACAAAGCAATGTCAGCAACGTCATCAGACAGCCTGAATGTTTAAGCTAGTAATAATGTTTTCTTGAACAATGATGAACACTTTGGTTTTCCTTCATTCTTTACAGCTGTGTTTGAATTTGTATCTACATATGTGTACTCTAAAATAGATTTGACTGTCTTTATCCATTTCCATGCATCTGTTGTATCCATTCATCCATCCATCCATCTTCTACCGCTTATCTGGGGCCGGGTCGCGGGGGCAGCAGTCTAAGCAGAGACGCCCAGACTTCCCTCTCCCCAGACACTTCCTCCAGCTCTTCCGGGGGGATACCCTGGCGTTCCCAGGCCAGCCGAGAGACATAGTCCCTCCAGCGTGTCCTAGGTCTTCCCCGGGGTCTCCTCCCGGTGGGACATGTTCGATCCGTCTGTCAATCTCACGTTACCTCCTTCCCTCACTTGTGAACAAGACCCCAAGATACTTGAACTGCTCCACTTGAGGCAGGATCTCTCCACCTACCTGAAGGGGACAAGCCACCCTTTTCCGACTGAGAACCATGGTCTCAGATTTGGAGGTGCTGATCCTCATCCCAGCCGCTTCACATTCGGCTGCAAACCGTCCCAGTGCACACTGAAGTTCCTGGCTTGATGGAGCCAACAGGACAACATCATCTGCAAAAAGCAGAGACGAGATCCTGTGGTCCCCAAACCAGACTCCCTCCGTCCAACGGAGCACTTTCCAGAGACTCCAAGAAGGCCGGGTACTCTGCACTGCCATTTGGCCCGTAAACACAAACAACAGTGAGAGACCTATCCCCGACCCGAAGGCGCAGGGAAGCGACCCTCTCGTTCTCCGGGGTGACCTCCAACACATGGCGGCTAAGCTGGGGGGCTATGAGCAAGCCCACACCAGCCCGCCGCCTCTCACCGCAGGCAACTCCAGAGTAGTGGAGAGTCCAGCCTCTCTCAAGGATTTGGGTTCCAGAGCCCGAGCTGTGCGTGGAGGTGAGCCCGACTATCTCTAGTCGGTATCTCTCAACCTCCCGCACAAGCTCAGGCTCCTTCCCCGCCAGTGAGGTGACATTCCATTATTTTAATAATAATTGATATATTTTCTAAAAACACTGGCATAGAAATATATAAATATATATATTTTTTAATTTGATAAACAAAAACACAAAAATAATAACAAATACTTTGCTGCACACCATTTACTTCCATTCACATCCATCCGTTTTATGACTTCCTTTTCATTATTGTGTCTCAAAGTGTGTTCTCATTCTGCCAACATGCCCCTTCACAGTGAAAAACAGATCTGTTCTTGGCTGAAAATCCCCATCTCTCAGACCACCTGTTGTACAAAACGTGAGCTGGTGGTGAGGTTATGTGAGGACACCACCAAATAATGTTAGTATCCCAGCATTAAAGCAAACAAAACTGCTATTTAATATTGTTAACACCCCTTTAATCTCACACTCCTGCAGCGAAAAGCCACACTCAAGTGCATTATCAAAGTGTGCTCGCAAACACGTCTGAATGTTTTAAGCCGCACGCTCTATGGGAGATTATCAACTATTTCCGTTTTATAGAGTGGACGGACTGGCTCAGTATGACTCTATGACTAAGATGTATGTCTTTAGAGTCATAACTGTTAGCGGCTGGCACCACTCGCCTGCTAATGGGAATGATATTTAGTATGTTTCTGTCTTGAATTACTGGGGAGCAGAAACAACAGGCTGTTAGAGAAAGTGCACAGCGAGAGATAAAGAGAGGAGTGCTGAGAAAAGAGAGTGAGTGCTGGGTATTCTGTATTGTTTTATTAGGAGTGATTCGATTTTGAAGACAGCTCTGAGCCCAGGCCGCACATCAGAGTGGATTACGGCTGGTGCTAAAGCTATGATGCTGACCCCAGATGAACCGAGCTGCCTTTGTAACCTACATCTCGACACAACAGACATCACCGTGCATGTGTGTTAGTTTGGAGTGATTGTAATGTTCCACGAGACACAATCAATCTCTGCGTAGTCTCAAAATCCAAATTGGTGCGTAGGCTACATGATGGATGATGACCTCCGGATTTGTAAAGTAATTCAATTCTATAGCTGAGCTGCAGACAGATAAAGACAGATAAATTATACTAGCATTCATTGCTTGAATAACCTTGTTTTCAGTACATCTTTAATAGGACATAGTTTGAATTGTGAATAGTCGCTTTGAATAAATCCCTAGATAGAGCTTTTAATGTGAGGTCATATTTATGTGCATCCACTGGAACATGGTGTCCTCCGATGACCCAGTGAGTGGCCGGTAGCGTTGTATGACAATCCTCTGGCAGCGTCCTTTGTTAACCCCACATTGGTATGCAGTGTTTGGCAGTCGGTCGTGTTTCCACTGAACAGTTTCCACTGTTCTGTTTTGAAAACATATCTTATGAGGATATAAAGAGCTTTTAAACGTCAGATGAAAAATTGTACAAGGTAAAAAATTTCTGGTGCTAAAGTCCTGGCTTGTATGACCAACACCCCCTCCTCATTTTACCCTCTTGTTTATGGAGACTGTGTATATTATTGTTTGAATGTAAAGCATTTTTATCTCATTGCCCACAACTTCCTGTCTGTAATACACATCAAAAGCCCCTCTTTATTTTGTTGCCTGATTTATTTTAGCCTGGCCAGACATCCGTTAACCACACAGTGAATAAGAGTGATAGCATACAGATTATACATGTAAGTAGATTTATTTATTGATTGATTTATCTTTGTGGCATTATCCGGGTCACAGGTGACAGGGGCTAAGGCTTAGAGACATACACACTAACAGATAACCATAAGGGGTGGGGGGCCTGTACTATGTAGTCGAAACACCCTTCTATGCCATCTGGATAAGTGGTATTACAAAAGCTGGTTAGCAACTTGCTCACTACACTACACTAATGCAAAAAAGAACAGCACATAAGCACAAAGTAAAGACCAACAACAATACAGAAGCATGGAGGCTTAAACTAATTAGTTGATCTATATATAACGCAGACAATTAAGTCTTTTCTGAGCAAAACACAATTCAGTATAACTGTGTATAAAACTAGAACCCAGGGTATCACTTTGCAATCTCACTAGTGCACATATGTTGTCCCTAATTGATCACTGGGCTTAGTTTCAATTCTCTATCTGGAACTTTACCTATTCCAGTTCCCATGGTAATCTTGAAAAGGTGAGCCATCTCCATCATACTGAACCCCCAATGTTACCTTGCTAAACCTCTAATTCAGCTTTGTGGCACAGGGCCCAGGTGTAACCAATCAGCACCATGTTTCAGCCATTGACTCGTCCTCTCATTCACTCTGCTGTGAAGTGCTCCAGACGTGAAAGGCCAAAGCTCACAGAAAGGACATGACAGCCTTACTGGAAAAGAGGCCGAAGTTCATTGTCTATTCCAAGTTACTTTGAGTGAATGCCACTGCAAACTCTACAAGAAACAGGGACTCACTAATGTTGGAGTCTATGAACCCTGTAACCATCTACTTCTGAACATGTATAAATACAATACAAACTATTATTACATTACATAAATGCAACTATGATGCATGGTAGGACATTTATGAAATGTTATTAGTAAACCCAGTGTCTTGGCTTCTACTTGTGCCAACCACTTGATTTTGTGTTGGAGACTGTTGCCCTGGTGGCTGTAACCGTTTGTGGTTTGTTGGGGGTTTGTTGGAAGTTTGCAAGTATTATTGGTTCATTTGTCATGTATTCATTAATTCTCTGTATCTTAGCTGCTGTAGGCCTCAAGTGAGGTAAACCCTGAGTGATTATTGTTATCAATAAACCGTTACGATGTAAAGTCACTAATGTTAGCTTACCTTAAATCATACAGACGGACCTTTGAGAGCTTCCCTCTTCAGGCATAAAAGAGCTGCAATAATCCAGTCAGTTTTGGTCATTTATAGAACAAGAGTTGTTTATATTAATACTTATTTAATTTAAGTCTTGTGTCTCTATTACAGAAGTTCATTTTAACCGGAATACCAAAACCGTTCATTAATCTAGTGCACTATATAGTCCTCTATATAGTGCTGCACTCTATAGTGATTGAGGGCTTAGGGACTAGGGAATGGATTCGGACACAGCCTTAGAGACATATATCATTCACTGTCACATTGATTCACTGGAGGTAATTTAGTTTACCAGTTCACACATGTCTGTCTTTTGATGGTGGAAGGAAGCCGGAGTACCTGCAGAAAACCCACAGTAAAATGGGAAAAACATGCAGACTCCACACAGAAAGACTGCTGACCATAATATGTCATTTTTTTCATATACTATATATACTGGATGTCCTTGCACATTGCCCTAAGGCTGAAACAAAAACTAAAATTAAAAAAAAAATGCAGCTGTGCTTGCCAACCTCTCACTGTAAAAAAAACACAGGGTCATTCTATTGACTACACCGTTATACTATTTTGGTGTTTACAGGTATTTGCTGACATTATTTCACCGTAAAGATGACAAATTGTGTATTTAATTTTATATAAAGCATTATTACACTGTACGTATATCATTTTATGGTTGCTAACCATGAATGCTGTTGTAAATGGTGTTTCTAGGACTCTCTGAACTCCAAATTTTCTGTTACCTTGGGTAAGCTCACTGTGAGCACACTCGGTGTCCTCCAGCTGACCACCTCAGCTCAGCAGGAACATGGGAATTACAGGGAAATATCTTTGGCTTATAAAATATATAGTGTCTCCAGAGGGTTCTAACTTGACATGGTCAGAAAGAAATAATAATACGTAATTCATTGGCTCTCCTCTTCTCACCCCATCTCTCACCACTCGAGAAAATATTTTCACTTTTACAGCAAGTAGCTTTCAAGTTTCAACCCCATCATCTTCACTTTAATGGAAAGTAAGTAAAATGTATTTGTACAGCACCTTTCACAGACAATGGTCACAAGATGCTTCACACTTGAAATACATAATAAAATACAACATAAAATACAGATAAATTATAAAATACATATTTTAACAGGGTACATTCAATCATAACAGCCCTGTCGATATTTTTTTGCTAAAAGGCTAGTTTAAAAATTTATGTCTTTTGCTGCTTTTTAAAAGCATCGACCAAGTCCAGGGAGCGCAGGAGAAGAGGGAGTTTGTTCCAAAATTTTGGGGCAACAGCCTGAAAAGATCTGTCTCCGTGGGTTTTGAGGCGAGTGCGAGTCACCATCAAAAGATTCTGCCCTGCAGATCTCAGCCTGCGAGCAGAGCTGTAGGGTTGGATCAGGTCAAAAATATAGGAAGGGGTCTGCCCATATAATGTTCTAAACGTCACTACAAGAATTAAAAATGTATTCTATATTTGATGGGAAGTCAGAGATTTCAGGATCAGGATGATATGCTCTCTTCTGTTTGTGTGGGTCAAGAGCCTCGCAGGAGAAATTAACCAGTATGACAGGTCATGTTGCTTATTAACCTTCACAAACTTACCCCTTTAAACTAGACTTATCTCTGAATCTCCCCGACTTCCCAAACTTTACAGAGAGGCTTTACAGGAAACCAAGCTCTGGAAAATCAAAGGTATTTGCAGCTAATGCTCCAATCTCTCACTCTCAGTGAGTCTGGCTCTAAACAGAAGGCTAAATCTGTTTGGGGAATCTGTTGCCTTGGTTCTTGATGCTGAAGTGCTGCCATGTTGGCTCGCTTCCCACTACTATCCTCCCTCTCTTCCAGGAACCAGCTGAGCAATGGCCTGGCACCATGGCAATGACTCTGTTTACTGTACAGTATAGTCACATTGTGCTTGTTTTCTTAACTCTAAGAGTTTTAAAAATGTTAAAGCAAGGTATTTTCTCACCCCTGGGAAACATCACAGGCAGTTAATCAAGATTACAAGCCCCCAAAGCCCACAGCTCATTTGCTAGTCAAGCTATATGCAAACAGCTGCAGTGCTTTAGTTTTGGAGTGCATCTACAAATTCATTTGTAAGCACTTTCGTGTTTTTTTGTTTGGTCGCTCCCATTTGCGGGTTCCTGTGTGGTTTTATAGGGGTTAAACTGGGTGACTCTCAGAGGAGGAGTCACTCATGAGCGCTCATCAATAATGTACATTTTGGAATGCATTACATCTGTAAGAGGTCTCCAGCCATAATATCTCCCCATTCAAATTCAGCGTGGGCAGCCAACAGCATACATAAGAAAAGAGCAGGCATGTAGCTTTCAGAAAACATCTATGTGCGACTCATGTCTTCAGGCTTTATTGCAAAGTGGCAGGAGGCATTAAAAAGGGTTATATGCATTTGTATTCTTTCTCTTTTTTATGTAGATATGTGGTTTCCTGTATCTGTTGTTGCCTGGTGAAAAGGAAGAAACATTTTTATTTTTTGCTTGAAGTATAAAAATGACCAATGTTGGAAACACTTTTGTCAAAAGAAAAAAATAATTCCTGTAGTCTGACACTACTGTTTCTAAATTAGTCACCACTTTGCAGCTGTAGTCTTAACTGACACTTGCATTCAAAATGACATTCTCTTTATTAAAGTCCCACAGAGCAAAGGTGAAGGAGAAAACACATGTCCTGTGATTGGAACCCAGCATTTTGAAGAAGGCACATGTTTGAGATTTGCTCTATGTCCAACTTTATTAAAAGTTTTTTTTTCTCTTTTGCTGTTAAATAAACTTACTTGTGTCTTATCTTATTGATATAACTGGAAACAATAGAGCACAACGCCTGCAGTATAAAAGAAGACAGATGGCTGTGGCGGAAGACGAAGAAGAGAAAGCCAGAGGTGGAAGCAGACTACAAGATGTGATGGCAGATGGAGACAGAAGAACAACAGACCAAGTCATTTAGGGACGTCTCGAAATCGGCAGAAGGATATGGGGTAAGGCAGAGAGCGAGGGAGCAGATGAGAGCGTTAGAAAACCACCCAGCTACTATTGACAACAGCAGAAAATAAACCACACAAGCATTGAGGTTCATCTTAGGTAACAGCCGTGTGCACATCCATACAGCTTTTATGAGAAAGCAATAGGACGCTGTGCTGTGGTTGGTTTTCAACATCGAATCAAGCAGTCACACTGAAACTGCCTCTATCGTCTGGTATTTACTTCGATATCAGTCAGGGTGAGAGTGCAGAAGGAGGTTGTTTATCATTTTCTAATGGTGCTGAATTTCTTTTAACCATGTATAGAGTGTTGTAGTAGCTGTCAGTTCTCATTGGAAAAGACCTGTATTTAATCTATCCTTCTCGTGGCACAGTCAAACTCGTTTTCTGCTAAAAGAGTCATATGGAAATTTAAGAAGGGGTGATAAATTGAAACACAATTTACATGAAATGTTATAGACCATGTGGAAGATGCTGCAGCTTTTGAGAAAGTAGCAAACATGAACATATTACAAACTGCTGTGTAACCACAACAAGCAACGGCCCTCATGGCTGTCCAACAAAAAAAGGTGCCCCAAAACCAATGTGAGAAAGTAAGTGCATCAGCCTTTTAAACTGCAAACAGGGCATCAATACTTTTCAAAATGGTCAAACAAAGTGCTGATGTTCAGTTTCACTTTTCAACATTAATCTGTAATGGTCAAATGCTCAAAGGTCATTGGAGCACAACTGTGCACAAAATCGTTAATGATTTTGGTCTATAAGCTGGAGAACATGATAATAAATCTGGAAGTCATTTTTTGAGCATCCATAAACAACTTTCATAATCTTGGGAACCATCTTTGTGGATTTAGTAGTGATGTCTAAAAGCTTGGTAACATGAACCAAACATTATATATCAAAGTGTGGCATCATGAATATAAACAATATTGCAACATAAACAGTCTCTGTTCTGAATGTAGTCTCTTGCCGTGGGGCACTGCTGTTCCTCACCTGTAAATAGTTCATCTCAGGTCTGTTGGCACATTTCCATTTGCTCCCTGTCTGAACATCTCAGGCTAACATTCCCAAAAAATAGCGATAAAAGTACATGTTTAGAAGGTACAGCCAGTGCAATGAAAGTCAATGCGGATACACAAAGGTAAGTGACCCAAGAGAAGAAGCAGCCTAAATAATGTCTACAGTGTTGTTAAGTGATGTGCATTTTGTAACCTTCATGTGTCCACGGTGCAGTGTTCCTCATTAAATGTGTTGCTAGAGCAGCAGTGGTGATGTTGTCTCCACAGTCATTGTCACTGAAGATGCTGCTCTGCCTGGTGAAGGTGCTGCTCTGCCTGGTGAAGGTGCTGCTCTGCCTGGTGAAGGTGCTGCTCTGCCTGGTGAAGGTGCTGTGTGGAGGGTGGTGAGGAAAGTCCACTCCAAGCAGTTACAACAAAATTAACCATTCTAGATTTTAAATATTTGTATACGCTAACACATTTTGAACTGTGTGTTGAAAATTACTGAAAGTAATGGACATAATGCAGTCCATTAATCTTTTGACCTTGATGAAAAGCACCTAAAGGTCGAGTTTTTGGGAAAAGACATATATCATCATTTCTCAAGTACATTCTCTGGTTCAAGGTTAGTTCAGATTAGATTTTGGAAGTCAAATGTCACAATGACCTCACCTGGTCCCTTTGTTAATGCATTATATCAGCACTGTCTGAATTAAATGTCATTATTTTTGGCATAAATATCCAATTGAATTAAAGGATGTCATTAAAATTTGATGGTAAAGGGTAAAGGTCACTGTGACCTTACGCCTAATTTTAGAATTGATATGCTAATCACGTCATGAGTTTTAATGAATATGTTATAGAATAAAATGCATTACCAATATCTGGGCATTAAGGGTCGACTAAGGACATTGTATTTCTCACTGGAAATGGATTAGAATCAACACCCATGTAATGAACATACATACATACATGTCATGGATTGACAATACTCTTTGCTACAACCTGTTTTTTTATTGTAGCTGGAATGCATGAAGACAGAATGTGCAAATCCTGACCTGATCCTACCTTTCTAAGAATTCACACATCCCTCCTCCCAAACTTACTTGGAATTCCTCAGCGCTTTCCTAAAACAAGATATCAGAGGGCAGAACTGTTAATGCTAATAAATCACTAAGCCACTGAAGTGTAGGATACAGCTGCACGGAGCTGCTCTATGCATAGTTAATGATTCTAGCTTCCTGTTTGGCTACATGCATGTATACAATAGCCGCTACAAACGGCAGCTGTTTTTTCTCCGTAAACAATAACTATGTCAGACAAATATTGCCAAAACAGGGGTTGCTGAAATAATAGTCCAGAAAAGCCTAATGTAAAACAGGTGGGCTGACATCAGAGCATACCCTACATGGCCTGTCTGTGGTGGGGCTCGTGCACTATGTCTGGAAAGCTGTGAGTCTTTTCCAATAAAAGGGAAGGAGTTACTGTCACAGTGAAAGTAATGAATCATTTCATTTCTCCACTCTGAGTCTCCCTCTGACTGAGATTATAAAAATCAGAGAGGTGTGATGAAAAGTGCAGTCATCTTGAACAAAAACAAGTTAGCTTTTACTGTCGAAGCTTGAGCAATGTGACTGTGGAGGTATTGATTTAAGAGCTGACATTATTGTTATGATTCTATTTTATTTATTTATGTTATTATAAATTTATTATCCTTGTGTGGAAATTTATTGTCGGTAGCTGCCACCAGGGGGCGCCCAGAATGTTTTGATGTTGGTGGGGAAAACTGGGGTAAGGGTACTGTAGTAACCAGTATAAAAACCATATTATGCAACTTTCTATCGCTTGGTCGTGGGTGACTGGAGCCTGTCCCAGCAGCTTTGGGCCTGAGGCGGGGTACACCCTGGACAATGGCCAGTTAGTCGCTAACATTTAGAGACAAACACTGACAGACAATCATTCACTCTCACATTCATTCACTAGAGACACTTTAGATTTGCCAATTAACCTACATGAATGACTTTGGACGGTGGGAGGAAGCCGGAGTACCCGGAGAGAACACGTGGAGGACATACAGGAGAAAGACCGGAGTCGACCGAGAATGTTTGAGTCGGCCGGGTTTTGAACTCATGACCTTCTTGCTGTGACGTGCACCCCTTATGCAACTTAAAGATTGTAATTTACTCAGCACTATATTTTGTAAGTTACAAGTTACTCCAGACCAAACTGTAACATGATTGGTCCATGTTTGAAAGCCAATATGTAAAATGTTTGGGTGGAACTAGGGACAAAGGATCTATGATGGACAAAACAATGGAGGCCCAACTGACCAATCAGAAAAGACTGGGCTTGGAGTGGGGGACCTTAAAGGGACAGATACTGAAATAGACAGTTTTCACTCAGAAGCTTTTTAAAATGTAATGTGAAGTATATAAATGTCTTTTTGGAATGTTAAAACTATTAAAACAAAAATCATATCAGTTGTGTTGCATAGGGCAGTGGCTCCCAAGCATTGGGTTGGGACCCAAAAGTGGTTCTCCAAAGATTTATTGATGGTAGTCCACAGGCATTTCTTCTGATTTTATGATTCTTCTAAAATCAGCAGTAGGATTTTGGGGTCCCTCCAAAAAAATATTTTAAAAAATAACTAAAAATTGTTACTGTGGTCCTCAAATATTTCAACAGTTCCTCCAAGGCTGCCTGTATGATTGCAACTGAGCAACACACAGTACCAACCAGTTTGCACAATTTCAGAACCAATTTGTACAAAAACCGCAACGTCAAAACTATTTTTGCCAAAAATACAACAGCAACATGGTTTGCGGCAAAGGACGTGCAACACCGTGGTACGACAACTAAACCTGCAAGGTAAACTTCCTGTTAACAACAACACATTTGGTGGCTTCAAAGTTCAACACCTTTAAGAAGGTGTTAAGCAAGCTGTTTGGATATCAAGTGTGCTTTGTATTAAGGCCTTATATACTCTTTAAAGTACTTTACCCACTGCAGTGTGAGGTTTTAATGTCCTCTTTTCTCATATAGTTTGAGAATAATTATCTCTACTAAAAGAACTGCAAATCAAGAGGCTCCTGCCAAACACATAACACAAACATTCGGGAAAGTTGCTGTTGGGAAGTGCTTTACTGAAAAAAGTTTGAAAAATTTTGGGCCACAACAATCAAAAAGCCCTCCCAAATACAGGAAAGACCATAAAACGTAGTTCAACACTTTTCAAGAAGACGCCCATAACTTGCCTTTACAGCTGCAAGTTCAGTCTCAGTTCACACAATTGGAAGACCCCAAACGAACTTGATTAACTCATCTTTGCCATTGACATGCCAGTTATCATTTTACCATTTGTCTCTGTAATGAAATTTCCATGGAACATTAGCAAAACATAACATCTGGTCTCATCTCTGCTGCGATTCAAAGGAATTCCTCTCTGACAGCACACTGGCCTGAGATCATTGGCCCAGCTGCTTTCAGCACCTCTCCAAATGCTGGGACAGGACCAGAGGAATGGGGCTTGGGGTCAGTGAGTGTGTGGGAGGATCCGTTGTACAGTGAAGCAGGTCAGACGGTTTGATTGGGGGAGAGAGAGCATATGAGGTCTGAAAAGATGCAGTGTCTTCCTCAGAGAGAATGTAATCTGCAGCAACATACCTGCAGCTGACCATGGAAACACCACGGGTTTACACTGAGTATTTACAATCTGCAGGGAGAAAGAAAGCCTTTCACCAAATATATGAAGAGCCATGTCTACCCCAGTCTTATTTTCAGACTGTTTAAAAAGGAATCCGGTTTATAGGTATTTTTGTTAAATTTAAATTCTTTGTGAAAACCAAAAACACAAAGGGCCATTGTTGACAAGCTTTAAGCATAAAATGTAAAGTTTGCTCAACATTAAGCTTTGCAAACTCTAGCAATGGTGGTTCACCAATAAATAATGTTTTGGAGACAAAAAAAAATTTAAAGAATCCCTTGATAATATGATGACTCCTATTCCAGTGCAGTTGCACCGGTCATGGTGGGCTGCAGTCAGCTCCATCTATGGAGATTAGACTGGAGGACCACTCACACTGATTCACTTTGGACAAATTAGGGTCACCTATTCATCTACACATGCCTCTCTTTGGACTCAACATAGAAAGGTCTATGCCGTGTAGTCCAAGCCCACAATGTAATGTAATGTGTCAATGCAAATCAACACAAATAATTACCAAATTTAACAAAGATTTAAATTATAATCTATTTCAAAATTTTCCTGTTTTACTTAGTATAAATAGTAGACCTAGCATCATCTAAGTCTCTTTAAACTTCGACATCTGCAGTAAATTGTTGAAAACTTTTCCAGAGGCTGTCTTCACTCGCCTGGTGTAAACAGTTTAGTGGAGTTGTAAAGCTGAATGCACAAAGGTTTAGTTCAGGACTGGGTTTAAGTGTATGTCTACATTACACTGAAAGAGAAGTGTGAAGTTCAGTTTCCGACTTGGGCATTTGGCTGTGAGGATGTGAGAAGCCCCTTTAGGCTCACTGGTGCTGCCTGGAGAATGTCTGAGAAGCCCGAGGAATGCACTGACATCATTGTTTAGCATTCTGCCAGAGCCATGGAGGTGGGAGTTGACCCAGGCAAAAGGCTGACTTAATCTGCTCTGTGTCCTCCCCGAGAAACTGTGAGGCATTCCCAGCACTGCTCTGTTGATATACTGGATGTGCTAACAGGGAAGAGCCTTTACTTGGAAACCTAAAAGCAACAGTTTATCTGCAAATAATTAGATGTGTGTAAATAAACATTAATATAATTTACATAGTTTGAAATAATCGTCTAGTAAAAAAATCTATAGATGTATAGACATAATCCAGTATTTACAAACACTGGATTTAACAGGGTTTTAGTTGTACCCTGTCCTTTTTTATGGTCTCTGACTTATTATTTTTTGTTTCAAATGCATTTCTGCTTCTCTTAATGGGCATAATTTATCTACTGTATTTTAAAGGCAGAAAATTAAAGCTTTCTTTTTTTAGTAATGCAAAAACTACAGTATATTGTTTCCTAGTTCAGTGCTTTTCAGCAGCAACAGTGTGTAACAAGATGCTCTTACCTTAGAAGTTGTGTCTAGCCAAAACCCCAACTTCAGTTAAATTTATCACTTTTTATTTTTATAGGAAAGTCTTGGATGTTTAAACAAAACCAAGGAGAGGCAGAGTAGTTGGGTCTCCTCCCACTGCCCAAAAACATGCATGTATATTTGAATCAGTAAATACAAATTGCCAATGGTAAAGAAATGAGGGCGTGTATAGTCCAACAGAGTACATGGGTATAACCAGGACACGCAACAGGGACCATCTCTTGGCGGGCCTGGGATCACTTTGGTCTTCCACCAGAAGAGCTGAAAGAAGTGTCTGGGGAGCGGGAAGTATGGGCATCCCTGTTTAAACTGTCGCCGCTGCAACCTGGCCCCACAGAGGCAGAAATAGATGGTGGGCTGTCATTCCGTAAGAATAGCTAGCTAAACAATATAATGTTTTATTTTCTCATTTTCCAACATTGGTTTACCTGTATATTACAGTCATTTTTGATCATGTATACATGCATGTATACTGTATTTACTGCTGCTATTTGAAAGCCATAAATGTTGTAGAACCTGGCATCTACCTAAGTCATAAATTAAAGATTGGATTTTGGATCAGTGCATTTGAAAGCAACAGAGACAGGTTAAAGCTGTGGACTGGAGAATGCATAGGGTGTATAATAATGTTGGTCATTATGAACAACCAGATCCTTTTCTATAGACTCCAGGGATCTAAATGTTTATTTTAAAACATTAGGTCATTGTGTACAGGTAAATGTATGTGATCACAAGACTTCAAATAATCTAAAACTATTATGGTCAGCGGTCTTTGGGGCCTGGTATGCCTACCTAATTGTTGTGGTTCTGTGAACAATGTAAGTATGAGTAACATAGTTTACCCTAATGACAAAAGTCTTATTATTACAAAACTTTCCCCATTTTTTCCCCATGAAACAATTAAAACCGGTTTAAATAAATGTAGCCTATAATTTTGTGCTCTTCTTTGGAAAGCCAATTAAAATACTTAGAAGTCCAAGCCTACGAGGAATCTCTGTTTACCTTACCTTGCATGTTCTTGGTGAATGTTTAACAAACAGGGTTAGAGAGCATAGTATATGTATGTTATGTGCAAATGTAATGGAGTTTTTACGCTTATACATTATTGATGAAGTGAATGGATGACTTGCTCATACAAAATTGGCAGTAAGGTTCAAAACAGGCCTCATTATTTCCAGTTTAACAAACAAGGTTTGAACGTGGAAGAGTCACAGGTCGTGCCGCACTTTTCCTAGAAACCCCATGCTGACGAAGACCATCAGAGATTAACCCAACCCTATTTCTTAAGCAAACATAGCTAGGTATTATCAGCACACTATACGCTCTCTCTGTCCTCCTTCTCTGCGTACACACATATGGCCACATATGGTGCACCAGTAGTTTTGCAGAGGGTTGGGCCCACTGGTTTCCAAGGAAAAGTGCTGAGATAAGAACGGGATGGGGCTTCCACAGAAGTAGCAAGCCGCTGCCAGATGACTTAGAGCAGATCGAAGACGTTTGGATTTGGACCCTTAGTGTAGAATATTTCTAAGGAAACGGCTTCAACTGAAATTCTTGGCTGATGGATGCATTGTAATTGTTGACATAAAATCACCCTGCCTTCAGCTTAGAGCACTCAGCTGTGCACAAGTGGCTCTTTCACTACGGCCATTAAGCTCAAAAGCCTTATAAACACCTCGATCAAATGCTGTAGACGTTTTGTCATGGATTTATGAATGGTCAAAACAGTGCCATACCTTTGTGACATGGTGCATATTTTACGCACATATTTCATCATCATTTCAAATAAGCTTTATCTTGAAATGCATGCATCTTTTTTCCTGTTATTTGAGTGGCACAAAGGAGAATGAATTGTTTGAACATTTTAACTTAAAAGCGGCCTTTTCTCCCAAACAAGTATAGAGTTATTTTACATTAGAATGATAACATGCCGAGTATTCACGGGGGTCAAAGACAAATCCAATGCTGTAAATAGTTTTGGTCGACAATGCAGTGAATACAGTTTGTTCACTCTTTTTCTTCTAGGTCCCTGATTGATGGTGTTTGCTTTATAGACTATGATTCAACAACAGCCAGTGGCAGCTACAAATTGAGTAGCATGGATGCACTTAAGAAATTCACTTGGCTTTGTTCCAGCAGTTACGGGAACAAAGCGTGTCAAAATAAGACAGTTTCCTGATCCTGTTCCGGCAGAATCTGTCTGCCGGAACAAATTAAGCCCTGGTCCTAGACACATACAACATCAGTGTAACATTATAATTATAATGGGAGTTACTTTGCAATTCTAATTAATTTAAATTCAAAACTCAAATTGATGACTGAAGAGAAATCAAGCTTCTAGTAAAAGTTTTCTTGAAAAAACTATTTATTGCTTTATTATAGTAGAAGATGGCCCATGTTGTTTAGTATAGCAGCTATCTTGATACACGTGTGCTAATGTGATTCACACCAGGTAGTCCAATAGTCCAGCAAAACTCCCAAGTGTAAATTCACAATTTCAAAGGTAATACAATGATTTTATGACTTTGGCCTGCCTCTGTTTCTAAGCCTCGTGTCAGCTACAGCACAATGATTAACCAAAAGAAGCTGAATGGCAGAACTCACAAGGACAGAGTTACTTTACTTTTGATCCAGGATATAGTTAATCATTTTTTGTAACCCTTGAAATGTTGCCACGTCTTGCTTTGGAATCCAGTTTCTGTTGTACTCAAGTGCATACTGTTCTGGAAGCAAATACTGAGGAATACAAGCTGCACATGCTGGAAGGGACTTTGAAGCACTCACTTTTATTATTATGCACCCATTTTATGACCTGAATGTGTTACATAAACATAATTAAGACGGTTATTTGCACAGAATGTGGCTGGAGATTGGCCAAAAGATGTGTCACCAGTGATTGACAATTAATCAGCAAGATAATGATTGATATTTTTACGTAAATCCTAAGAGCAACTTGTGTTTCTTCATTCCAGCCCAGATTATGTGGCATGCCCTTACCAGAGCACTTGCGTAACAAGCCTCAAAAACAGAATACATAGGCCTAACTTTAATACAACTACATCTCAAGCTTCTTTGAATGATTATTTAACAAAAACAGCAGTATATCTCTTTCATTTATAAAAGAGATTTTCTTCCATGAACTCAAGGTCTACCCAATTACATATAGCTGCTGTATTGTTTAGCATTACCAGATGAAACAAACATGCTAATGAGGCCTTAACTATTTTTAAATAGCATCTCAAGTGTGTGCTCCAGGTCCTTAAAGTTCTGCAAAGGGTGTTGTATCTAAAATGCATCCCAAATGCTCATATCAGTCAAAGGTTTGGACACACCTTCTCATTCAATATATCTATATATGAAGCAGCCAAATATTGAGCCTCTCACTTATAATGTTCTCTCTCCACCCACTGACAGCACACACATAGTCAGTTGGTTAGGTAGAATTCAACATTTTTGTTGGCTTATGCTGTGTATATGTGGTCCTAAGATGCTAAAAAATGCACATGAATTGCATCTTAAGTTGGCAAAATATCAGAATATATGGTTAACATTTTATGTCAGTTGAATTAATTTGAATATTGCACAAAAACTGTTTGTCTAAAATATTTTTTATACAGTAACTGGGTTTGCCATTTATTAGCACGGATTATTAGCACTGCATTTTTAAAATGTGGCATTAAATCCGATCTGTAAGCAGTGTTAAACAGTAATAAATGCATCTCTGCAAGCCAAAAGCTAAATAAATGTCACTTAACAGTAGCTATATCTCAAAGGACATAAACAACAATAGATCTAATAGAAATAGGAAGACTATAAAGTTGTTAGGCAAAGTATCTTACAAGTTCAACAACTTATCGGAATCGTTTTTGAGTCCTTAACTTTGTTTGAGCCGACACCATTCCATACAAGCTTGGCTAATGTTGACTCGAGAACGAGCTCGGTCTAACTGATGTTTTCTCTTCATAGAACTACAATTTTTTCTGTCTTTTTGGTGGCTCCGCCATGACTGATGAAACAAAGTGTTTGCTGTTTTGATACAATCTTAGAGAGATTATCATACTGCGGAAGGTTGCTATGTGTATATTTAATTACCGTAAAGAAATTTGTCACTCTCGCGTGAATGTGAACATGACCTGAGACTTGCGTAAGGTCAGTGGCAGCTCAACTTGCAGGTGCTGTTTTCAGCTTAGATGCCCCCGAGAGAGGGATAGTGCCTGCTTCAAACACACCCCTACAACTCAGTTAACTATCGTAAGGACTTAGGAAACTATTTATGAAGGTAAAAATGTCACTTAGTTCTGCTATAAACCCTATAGTGATTGTCCTCCTCATCTCTGTTCCCAGTACAGTGGCTTACATTTTTCACATGCACTGGCATGTTTTTAGACAGTAGTTGACATTTTTGAGCACCACACTCTTGTTCTGCAGCGCTCGGGGTGTTTTCCACCTGCATAGATAAATAATCCATCATGAATATACATGTTGGTGGATGGCTGCGAGGGAAAGTGATCACATTACACACACGCAGCCCATGGTAATGTGACCATTCCAGATCCAAGTCCTGCCAACTGTCTCTTTGCTCATTGCCTCTGGAGTCACACCCAGAAATATTACAGCTGTCACTTAAGGCATTACACCGATAACCTTTTGCTCATGTTACAGGCTCCACACTATATATACAACCTGGCAATGGGAAAGGATTACCACAGCTTATCTTATGTTGGTGTAATCTTAGGTAATAAAAAGCAACTATAAAGTGTGTGTGTGTATATATATATATATATATATATATATATATATATATATATATATATATATATATATATACAGTTTGTCAACGTTTAATCAACACAGACTCAGAAGGTATTTAACTTTGCCATACTTTAACTTTTGTTTAGCATGTAAATTGTGAAAGGTTTTACATTGAAAAATATAAATTAGAATGTTCAGACAGCCCAGTCTATGAATGCAAAAATGATTTTACAAATAAATTAAATGGTAAATGTTGTGCATTAATATAGTGCTTTTTGTACCTGGCTGCACCAATGCACTTTATATGATGCTTCCATTCACACACACACCGGGGGCCTTCAGAGGGGGCCCTTCCAAACACATTGTGCTCGCAGACTTCTCCCTGACCACCACCAGACTCCCCTCTACACTCACACATTCATACACCAGAGCTGTGGTAAAATCAATGAGAAACCTTTATAAAATACAGTAACTTAAAGTGCATTACCAATACATTCACTTTGTGAAGGAATTCTGATTGTTTACTTCATTCCCCAGGTTCAGATTGGAAGTGATGCTCAAAAGACCACTATGATCCAGTAACTTAAGTTCAAGTTTAATAACAGATCACATGCAGAGTACAAGGCTATGGGCTGCCAACAAAAAAATCATCTGTACACTAAGTTTTATATCACTCTATGCAACACTCCCAGCCACTCCCTTCTCTGCTCTCTCTCAGGATCTGTGCTTCTTTTCCTTTTTTTTCCCATCAGCACGCCTTTTTCAGGCCATACCTGCTTATCTACCTTGCCTTCTGAGCAGAAATGAAACTTACGAAGTGAAACTTATTTAGAAAAAACATGTGCTCTTATTTGATAGCTGTGTAAGCATGTCCAATCACACATATTATTTTACTCATTTCCAGGGAACAATCAGAAATTTTTTTAAAGCAAAATTGTCCTTTTTATTTTTTTTTACATCTTTTGTCATTTAGCCAGACACTTTTATCCAAAGCGACTTTCATTAAGCTTATATTCACCAGTGTTACAACTGGAACACCACTGGAAGCAAAGTGTCTTGCCCAAGGACACAACGACAGTATGAACTGCGGGGAGAGCAGGAATCGAACTGCCAACCTTCCAGGACGATCGCTCTACTGCTGAGTCATGTTAGCCACAGGATATATATTCATTCATTCATTCATTTTCTAGTGCTTAGTCCTGTTAGGGGTCACGGGTGACTGGAGCCTATCCCAGCTGCTTTGGGCCTGAGGCGGGGTACACCCTGAACAGTGGTCAGTTAGTCAGGGCTGACATTTAGAGACAGACTTTGGCAGACCATTCACTCTCACATTCATTCACTAGGGACACTTTACAGTTGCCAATTAACCTGTACATACATGTCTTTGGAAGGTGGGAGGAAGCCGGAGTACCCGGAGAGAACCCACGGTAACACATGCAGACTCCTCACAGAAAAAAGACCGGAGTCGGCCGAGAATGTTTTGGGTTTTAAACTCACGACCTTCTTGCTGTGAGGCAGGAGTGCTAACCACTCCAATAGAGTATATATATATATATATATATATATATATATATATATATATATATATATATATATATATATATATATATATATATACACAGGTTTTTCTTTACCAAATTGTATCTCTCACCATTATATGAGGTAGGTGTTGGTAGGGTAGGTGCGCAAAGGGTCTTGTCTAAAGAACCACATTGGAAGGTTGTTATTGCCCAAGCTCAGATGTTGTTACTGCCCTGGCCCGGATTCGAACCGTGTCTCGTGTGTGCAAGTCAAGATAAACTCATACTAAGCTGTAGTAAAAATTTGTCTTAACTGTCCTGCTGTTTTGATATTACAGTACTTATGTAACTGCAACCATAAAATTTATAGTAAACAGGGTTTTTTCAAGCACAACACTCGAAAAGGAACGACAGATTTGGTTGGAATATGAAATAATAACCAAATTATTAATAATTAATCAATTTTACCAGAATTCACCCGTATATGTAACTTAAATTGAAATTTGCTGTTAATTTTAGTGCCCAATTATATTCTTAGATCAAGTTAGCAATAGTAAATATAGTAAAACACAAATGCTGTATCTTGCAATAGCGCCTGATCAAGGCCTGGCGGTGATCAAGACGATGGTATATTTGCTAACTTGTGCCCGACGCAGTTACCTCATGCCTTTCTGCGACTCTGCCAGCGCAGCGAGGGGTGGTTGTTTAAAAAGTGAGGTGTGTCATGGCGCAGGAGGGTAAAAAAGCTGAACTTAGTCAAAGTGTTGCAGCACAATGGTTACTTCACAGATGAACTGAAAAAACAGGAGACGAGGGTAAGTAGAAGGAGTCTCAAGACAAGGTAAGCATACTCTAAACTAGAGCGGCTGACTGAATTCACCATCTGCCTTTATGGAACAATCTGGCAGAGTCTGGCTGGAAAACTGTCTCTGAAGCCTGGGATTAGATGGTAGATTGCCCACAGGTGAGTAGCTGGAGCATGATGGTGGATTGCTCCAGTGAGTAGCTGCCCGTTCTCCATAGACTCCACCCACACACACACACACGAGAGGGAAACACAGAGGGAAAGCTAGTGTCATAGGCAAGGGCATGACAGTACACCCCTCCAGTACATCTAAACGACGAATGGATGCTCAGCCCCCTCCAACCAGTGCCTCCATGCACACAGAGCAGAAACTACTGAGAGGAGCTATCTGTGCTCAAGGTCATAATTCATCGTGACTGAAAAGAGGCGGCGAGAGTAGAAGGCACATGGATGTAGCTTTTGTTCCCTAGGAGACCGCTGGGAGAGAACAGCACCCCAGTTGGAATCCGAGGCATCCACCTCCACAATAAATTGTCGGGACAGGTCAGGATGAGCAAAAACCAGGGCGGAAACGAAGAGACTTTTAAGGACTGAGAATGGCGTCGCAGCTTCCCCTTACCACTTAAACAAACAAGAAGTATAGGTGAGGCGCTGTTCAATGATAAAGAAATAATATCAGTAATATAATTTAATAATAATAATCAGTGCTGTACTGGAGGAAAGCCCTGTGATTGGTTAAAAGCAAAACACACATAAATCCAATCCAAATTGGAAAAGGTAAATTTGCACACGCCCCTTAATGAGCTTCCGTCTCCGCCAGAAATCTTTAAGTGTAAAATTTAACAGTCTAGTAAAATTAAAAGCAAATGTTTGTAATTACATAACATACACAATTCTGGTAAAACGGATTGAATTTTGGGGATACAGTTATTGGATATGACAATAAAAGTATGTTGTTTCTTTCCTAGTTTTACTGTATTTATAATTGCTATTTGACAGTATTTGCGTGTAAATATACAGACTTTATTAACAGTAAAAACAAATATCATTAAACTTCTCTTGCCAGAAACTTCTAAGAAGAAATAAGAAAAAGAAAAAGACATGTAGACACAGTTTTATTAGTATACAGATGAACACTCATGGTAAAGAGATTAAACTCTGTCACCTGCATGTCTGATGTGAACCACATGTTGCTGGTGCAAAGCTGGGTCTGACAACTCACATTATCACTGCTGCACATGTTTACATAAGTCACTCCTGCAGCAGTGATAAACACCAGACTTATGCATCGCCTGCAAATGCCCCAGGCTCTATGCACATAGAATTTCTTTCCCTAATTCATTTTTTTAATTAATGTTAATTATTAATTATTAATTAATAATTAATTAGTAATTTTAAGTTTTATTTGGTATTTATTTTACTTTTTATTTAGTTTTCTTTGTTTAAATTGTACATTTAACATCAAATACTTGGTATAAAACTTGAAGCTTGGCTATGAAAATGTTTGTTTGAAGCTTATTTTATTTATCTATGTATTTATTTTTGCTTATATTTATTGATTGATGTAAAAGTTTAGTATTGAATTCATTTAATTAATTTATTCAGTTTTTTTGTTTGTTTAATGTACTTATTTGGTTACTTTTTTTGCATTTTATTTTTGTATTTGTCTCTGATTAAAAATACACATTAGTTTTTTTATTTTGTCGTATTTTAAAAAAAATACATAATACAAAAGAACTAAGAGGTTGGGCGGCAGTAGCACAGTGGGTAGAGCGGCCATCCTTCAACCGGTGGGTGGGCGGTTCGAGCCCCGCTCGAAACATCCCAAAACATCATAACATCCCGCTCTCCCCACACATACTGTTGTTGTGTCCTTGGGCAAGACACTTAACCTACATTGCCTCCAGTGAGTGTTCTGTAACACTGGTAAATAGTTTAATGTAAAGCGCTTTGAGTGTCTACCACAGTAGGTGGAAAAGCGCTATATAAAAATAAAGATTATTATTATTATAAGAACCGGGAGTGCGTCGACAGTTAATGACGTTTTTTTTACTGCGCCAACAAAACTAATTTTTATTTCTATATATGGTTTACTATAAAATAAACGATTTAATTAGAAGCATATAATACAATAAAGTTAGCACTCTCCTGTTGAACACATTCTTAAATAAAGATTTATGGCAAAGATTTTGTTTTACTTGGTGAGATCATCTTTAGACCTGTTATCAGTTTGTTCTATTTGTTGTCACTGGTAAAAATCTGTTTTACTAAAGTAGTGTTTGATGTTCATGTATAAAAGATACACACAAAATACAGTTAAGAATACAAGTGTTTTGTTTTCTACTTTAAAATGAACTACCCTATAGCTTATTTTTTCAAAATGATACATTGATATACAATAGGTTTATTAATAAGACAGTGGTATTATGCTTTAAGTACTCACAATAAGCTACGAATGCAATGAGACTTGTGTATATCCCTGCTACATACTATCACATCTTTTTTTTTAAATTGTAAAGCTAGTTACATAAAACACAACATTACCATATAATCTTACAGATAAAGCTTTACGATCATGAAATTCCAGTTCATCACAGAAGTAGGTCTCTAGGCTGAAGTTTGCCGATCCTTGTCACACTGTCATCTGTGTATGTGTTCTATTACCCAAACAAAACATTGTCCTCAGATGCCCTCTTTGTTCAAGTCACCAAATTCTTTTCCACACCCTTTTCCCTCTGCACTCAGATTTTCTCACGGCTCCACCCATCGAGCTTGAACATGCTGGAGGGGACTTACGCACTTACGCACTGCCGCTCTTTGTTGTACTGCCTCCCTTTAGTATAATGATTGGCGTTTGTTGTGCGGAGTCTTAATTTCTCACTCTGACTCAGAAACATTAACAGGTGTGTGGCCGGTTCTGTTTTCATTTGCCATGAGTCACTTCCGCTTTGTGTTACTCTGCAAAGGGGTTGTTGGAGTAAGTGTATTTATAGGCTCAGAAATATAAATGTAAAAATAAGACCTTGTGATGGTCTACTTCTCTTTTCCTTTACAATGCAATGCTTTTTTTCAAAATAGTGTTTTGGTGGAGAAATATAGTTCCCAAAATAATACCTTATTATAAGAAAGTATGACATACAACTCAACACTAAAATAAATGATGTCCTAATACCACTTTTTGAGAGTATCTGTAATTGAATACTTGCTGATACCAAGTACAGTTACTTGGACTCAGGGAGAGCCAATGCATTTTACACACGGAAACATATTAGACCCTATAACAGGGCATTGCATCACAGTCAGGTATCACATGTAGCAAGAATTAATTATTTACGCAAGAAACCCAATAAACACAAATCAACAAGTCTCCGTTCACTGCAGACACAGCTGCGTTACAGAGCATACACCGTATGAATTGATGATTATTTTATTTGATTATTTACAATTTATTGTAACAGGTGCCCGTATAGCACACCAGGATCCTAAAATAAAAGTGAGCTGACGGCTAAAAGTGTTAACCCTGCAAGTAACTGGTCATTGTCAATTTATGTATTTATTTGTTTATTTATTGCAGGATTTTTTTTTATTGTATATGTATTTTGGTTTATTGATTCATTTGTTTGTGTATTTCTAGTACTCTTTTCACTTTTTTACACTTTTTTCATCCTGTATTTTTGTTGAACTAGACAACATATTATTTCCTCCAAACTTCATATTTACTGAATAATTAATAAAACAAATTTGCATTTGGTTCTATAGTTTTTCTCAGTACACCATACTTCTTATCCTGTAATTTGTTTATTTTGTTATTTAATTTTTTTTGTAATTTATTGTCTACCAATTTTGAATAAGTAGTGATTGTCATGTAGACAGAAAGAAGAAGAGGTCACAATGGAGGATGGTGGTGTCTGGAGAAGTTTTACTTTTCATCAGGTAGTCTACTCCAAAATTCCAAACATAGCCCAGTGTCACTAACAACAGAAACTTCCATCCTGCAGAAAGGTTTTCACTTTACCATGTACAACAAATGACAAAGAAAAATGTTTGGATTGTTTGAATCGCTTACTGCTGAGTCATAAACGAAAGTTGGACAATGTGCATGGCAATGTTACAAGTCATTAGCACTCACATTAAATTTTAAAATAACTGAATTATCAGTCATATGTGTGTCACCAGATCTCAACTAAGTCTCTTATTATTAACAGTGATTGAATAGTGGAACAGTACTAAACACTGCAGGAAGTCGCAAAGACAAGGTAAGTGATGTATAAACAGAAATCTTTAATTGTTCTCAGTCACCTGTGTAGTCATAATGCTACAAGGTTAAAAATTAAGGTGTCCAACCTACACTATATTGCCAAAAGTATTCGCTCGTCTGCCATCACACAAACATATGAACATAAGTGACATTCTTAAACCATAGGATTTAACATGATGTCGGCCCACCCTTTGCAGCTATAACAGCTTCAACTCTTCTAGGAAGGCTTTCCACAAGGTTTAGGAGTGTGTTCATAGGAATGTTTGACCATTCTTCCAGAAGTGCATTTGTGAGGTCAGACAAGAAGTGGCGCTTGATTTTATACAGCTATGGCTATGGAAGTGACCTGAATTCAATGATTTGGATAGCTGAGTGAATACTTTTGGCAATGTAGTGTATGTCAAGATCTTTTTTAACCTTTTAGCATTATAAACAGAAATGAATGAGATCTGCATATGCTTTTCATGTTTAAATATTGCCATACACATGTTTTTTTTCCAATCTCCCCAAAGCAAGCAGGGTTTTTCACTTAACGGGAAAAATAATACTCTACATCCTCAACTTCTTATAGTATTGAGTGTCAGGTCATCTCAATCCACCTGCATTTAACTTCCTTGTTTACACTTGATGAGAAAGTCGTGGGATGTATCATTTTCCCATTGGACTAAATTTATTGTCCAGGTGCCACCGTTTCCTTGTTTAAAATCAGCATCTGTTTTCACTGTAACACAATAGCATCATGGGTTTCCCCCTTTATTTTCCTTTACCAAGAGGGATAAAAGGATGAGTCTCTGCTACAACAACATTATGAGGTATAATTTATGGCTGTTAACCCAAAGGCAAATAGAAAGTTGTATCATTTACATTAACTGCTCTAAAATCCTCTTTGTGTGTCTATACCATGATCTTTGCCACACAAACTTCACAAACGGCACAGCGCACTTCACTGTTGAATGGAAACTAGGTGAAAAGAAAACCCCATTGACAACTACATTCCAGTTCCCTTCCCGCAAACTTTGAGTCACTTCCTCAAAGTGGGCCCTGTAGACAGTGAGCCTGTCGATACTGTCAGGGGCAGCTGTTCCGCGTTGTCACCACAACTGCTTCCTTTAATGTGACATATCTGGGACCAAAGCATCTCGGGTAATAGGTAACTTGTGTCTATGTGTCACTGCTCTAAAATTAATTCTCATGTACTAAAATGTCTAATGTGAGTAAACATAGGTGTTTTCCAGAGTGGCAATAATAACAAAGCAACATAAACTGTGTGCTGCAGAAGTAGGTCTATTACTGAGTAGTACTTGTTGTGGACTGTAAATTGGTTTATACAATGAGCAAAAATTTAAATACAACACTTTTGTTTCTGCCCCTATTTTTCATGAGCTGAACGCATGATCAAATATCTAAGACTTTTTTTTTGGTCCATAACATACGCCTACCCATACCATAACCCCATCGCCACCATGGGCCACTCAATGTTGACCTCACCAAACCACTCACCCACGACGCCACTCAAGTCACTGAAGTCGGATTGCAGTCAAGTCAAGACCCCGATGAGGACAACGAGCGCAGATCAATGTTAATTTTGACAAGAAATTTTAATTTAGTTTAAGTCTTAGTCTTTTGACTAAAATTAATTTTAGTTTTAGTCTCATTTTATTCATCTTATTTGTTTTAGTTTTAGTCTAGTTTTAGACTAAAATCCCCAAGAAATTCATGAGGTAATAATACAAAAACCTTCTGTATCAGACTTTAAACTATACTTTCTTAGAATTGAGATTTAAATGTGCAAACATATTTCACACTGTTTATTTCAACACAACTGCCTCACAGCTTATTTTAAATTAAATTAAATAAATGTGCAATTATCAAAAGGTCCTTACAGCCCAAGAAAGCTAAATAATAATAATAATAAACGTACCATCTAAACCATCTTAAAGTGCGTTGAACAGGAGGATATTCCTTATTCTACATAAACACTGGCATCATAAACATCAAATGCAAATACTTATTTACTTCGATTCATTTTCAGAAAAGCGCTTTGTGATAATCAATGCTTTCCTCACCTGTGACACTGAATACTCTTTCTGCAAAAGCTTGAGAAGCTGACATTGCCAGAAGATCTAATGCTAACAGTTTGTTCCTCTGTCGTCTCCGGTTAGCATCTCGGCACCGCCACGTAAACACAAAGCGCGCTCTGATTGGCTTACTTAAATCATCCCGGCCGTTCCACTTCATCTTTCCCTCCTTGTGACTGGTTATCGTCACAAATTGTTTTTGTCTCGTCTTTTATTCGTTGACGAAAATGTCAGTCTATTTAGTCATCGTTTTAGTCATTATGAGGTCTTTTTTATTTAGTTTCTGTTGCGTTGTTGTCCGCGAAAAACCTTTGTTGACAAAATATGTTTGTCATAGTTTTCGTCAACAAAATTAACACTGGCGCAGTTGAGCTTCCATGAGACAAATTCTGACAGTTCATGCAGAAATTCTTTGGTGCAAACTGATTGTTGCAGCAGCTGTCCAGGTGGCTGGTCTCAGAGGATCTTGGAGGTAAAGATGCTGAATGTGGAGGTCCTGGGCTGGTGTGGTTACATCTGGTCTGCAGTTGCCAACTGCACACTCCCTCAAAACTTGTGACATCTTTGCCATTGTACTGTGTGATAAAACTGCACATTTTAGAGTGGCCTTTTATTGTGGCCAGCCTAAGACCCACTGGTGCAATAACCATGCTCTAATCAGCATCTTGATATCCCACACCTGTGAGGTTTTCAGTATATATAGCCTGAAGAATGCTTAAAACCTAAATGCAATACAATAATACATTATACCTATTGTGCACTTTTTAATGATGTCAGTCACTTCACATGAATGCAGGACACAACAAATACACAAAGAAGAAGTTAGTGCTCCTTTACAAGATCAATTGAAATGGCAAAACAATTATCCATCAAAGCATCAATGAGGCAAAAGTGTGTTTGATAAGATCAAAGCCATTGTCATCAACATCAAAGAATCAAATGTGGAATATGTTTTTCCTGCCAAATGTTTTTTACCACAGCAAACAATTGTTTTTTCTGTTCATTTTAGTTGTAACTGTTTTTTGTCAATTTTATATAGCACTTTTCTGGGGACGCAAAGACGCTTTACATATCAATTACTCATTCACTCCACAGTCACACACTGGTGGAGGTAAGCTACATCTGTAACTACAGCTGCCCTGGGGCAGACTGACAGAGACGTGGCAGCCATTCTGCGCCTACGGACTCTCCAACCATCACCAAATACACTCACTAAACATTCTTACACATTCATACGAGGCAAGGTGGGTTAAGTGCCTTGCCCAAGGACACAACGACAGTATGAACTGTGGGGAGAGCGGGAATCGAACCACCTACCTTCCTGTTGAAGGACAACCGCTCTACCACTGAGAAAAAGGCTTCAATCTCAGATCAAAATTTTAACCCTTTGTGTTTCTTCTTTCACAATTTTCTAATTCACAATTGAATTATAATTGAAAATATATTAATTAAATCTGACTGACAATCATTCAGCATTTCATTAGAAAAACATACAGAATAAAGGATTTATGAAGGCATAGGGTTATACCTATATTGCAAGATCTTAAATTTTACAAGAGTAAATCCTGCCGCACAGTAGGTTGTGGGTTCAATCTTCAGGCCATCCTACCAAGCTCCTATCATGCAATGATACTGTATATATGTATGCAATTAGATGTATGGTTGTGTTCGCCCTGCAATTAACTGTTCAATATCCAGAGTGTAACCCGCCTGGGATAAGCTCCAGAGAATGAATAAATAAAAAATATAAAATAAACAAGCCATGGTTTAATGGTTAAACCCTAATGTTTATTTTGATTTTGCAGTCTGTGGATATCAATATCTATGCCAGGTAGCAGGAAAAGGTTTCACTTTTCATCCGAGTAGCTTCGTTAGAAATTCCGATACATTGCCAGTCAGTAATTACAGATACTAAATACAAAATAAACATTAGCCGTAACAATTTTTTTTCTGACATTACCATGCACAAAAAGGCTCACCAAAATATGATTGGATAGTTTTCTGATGCATCACAAAGACAAGTTTGACAACAAGCATGTTTTTGTCACATGCCTTAAGCGCACACAATGGAGTTTGACCTGAACTGAATCACAAATCTTATGACAGTCACCAGCTCTCACCTAAGGGATATTTTAGAACAACAAACAGACACCTTTGATACCTTATTCTGTCTATTCTTTGGTATGTCACCCACCTACCGACACTTCTTACTTCTTGTTAGTTATGAACCAGAAATACTTGAATGGTGGAACTAAACTACAGGAAAAGAGGAAATACCACAAGTCACTGACGCAGTTTCACCATGTCACTTTTGGACTTTCACAAAAATATTTTCAGCCTCTTGGTATTTTAAATAATTGATATGCCTTTTTGTTTAGTGAGTGCTGCTGGTATGCACACTGATGCTTGCTGGTTTTTCCAGTCTTTGCACAAAACAATAAGGCATTAATTTTTTCACCTTTATGGGCTGATATTTGTGCCACTAGAAACTGAAACTGAATATGTTGTATTTGAATTTGAAGTGCTCAAACTCTCAAATACCAAATTTATTTCTCCAATAGTTTAGTTTCAGTTCTATAATTCATTTTCTGATCTAAAATTAAATTTTCTGAGCCACACATCTGGGTTTTGGAGAGAGCCTTAGATATCAATCCCAGATTTAAAGAACTGTGGTACTGTGATATGTAGCTAACGTTATCCTACATTAGGTGGACTATATCGGGACAGGTGAATGTGTCATTTCCCACTCATTGTCACTGGAGTGAAGCGATGTGCAGGTGCAGGAGTCTCTCTGTAAATACCACAACATATTCAGTTTCAGTTTCTAGTGGCACAAAAATCCACTCATACACTTCTAACTTTTGAAGTGGTTAAGATATAAAAAAATTGATCAAAGTAAAAGAATGATACTGGTTATTTATGAGAAAAACCCTTGTTATTAGCATATCCTTTATGCGGTCGTCCTATAATTGGAAGGTTGATGGTTTGATTCCCGCTCCCCACAGTTTTTTTTTTAAACCTTTATTTAAGTGGATAGTTCCACTGAGATTACAAATCTCTTTTGCAGAGTCCGCCCCATGTGTGTGTGTGTGTGTGTGGGGGGGGGGGGTCAAGGGGGGTTAAGTGTCTTGCCCAAGGACACAACGATAGTGGTAAATGGTAAATGGCATGCATTTATATAGCGCTTTTGCTTCTCTTCTCAGGCACCCAAAGCGCTTTACATCTTCCACTCACCCCATTCACACACATTCACACCTGGGGCAGACAGAGATGGGGCTGCCATACACACGGCGCTCAACCTTCTCCGACCACCACCAAACACACCTCTACAGTCACACACATTCATACACCAGTGCTACGGACACTGGAGGCAAGGTGGGTTAAGTGTCTTGCCCAAGGACACAATGAACAGGGCAGAGCGGGAATCGAACCGCCAACCTTCCGGTTATAGGACGACTGCTCTACCACTGAGCTACTGCTGCCCAATTCATACTGTTGTGTCCTTGGGAAAGAAACTTAACCCACCTTGCTTCCAGTGTCTGTGGCACTGAATGTGTGAGTATGTTTGGAGGTTGGAGAGTCCGTAGTATCAAATGAGATTTGTGCCAAAATAATCACTTTTTGAGAAATGAAAAATAAAAAATATTAGTTAAACTAAACTTTTTGAATGGAGCAAATAAAAAAGAATTTCAAAATAAAAAATTTGTTTGTAATTATTATTTGTTCGAATGTAAAAAAAAGAATATTTTCTTTAGTTTTAGAATAATTTTTTGGTTTACAACAATCAGAGTTTTGCTTGCATTCCGTCCTTTGCCTTTGCGCTCCCTTTTTTTTTGGTTGCGATTTTGTCACAAAGCTCACAGGAGGTGGGCTTTGATGGATATGTCTCCTGATTGGCCAGTGCCTCTTTTAGCAACAGCTCAGTGAACCGGAAAAAGTGACAGCAACAACTTTGGCTAGCAACAACTCTGGCTACCGTCTGTTTGAAACAGTTAAAAAGCACATAAAACATATATGCTTCAGAAGGTTTTGCCCACAAAAAAGGATTTACCTTAATAAAATGTGCAAGTATTTATAAACGTTATTGTTATATATGTGTACAATGTACGTGGCTCTTGTTTCTCAGTATTAAAGCTAAAAGTGAAGCTAAGCTAACATTTGATCAACATATTCTCAAACAAAATAAAAATCAAAATTCTGTTCGTTGCAAACAAAAAATATATTCCTATATAAAATATTATTTATTGTATATGTTTTCCATTTGAACAACTAATAATTACAAACATTTTTTTTATCTTGAAATTATTTTTTATTTGCTCAACTCAAAAAGTTTATTTTGAATAATACTTTATATTTAGCATTTTTTTAAATGTATTGTTTGATCATTTTGGCACAAATCTGATTTGATGCGCAAAATGACTGCCCTGTCTCCACCACCAGTGTGTGACTGTGGAGTGAATGAATAATGGACTCTGTAAAGAACTTTGAGAGCCAGTATCAGTGACTAAATTAGCTAAAGACATAAAAAGGGAATCTTAATTGACTGTTTAAACTAAAAATGTGGCCTGGCATCTATGTAACGTATAATAAAAAATGGCCTGATGTCCCACAGAAAGAAAGTGGTGGAGTCTGCATGTCATCACCGCACTGTTGTGGGTACTCTCAAGGCACTCCATCTTCTTCTTACTGTCTGTTTTGGTGAATTAGTGATGTTAAATTTCCCATAGGGAGTTGTATGTGCATGGTATAGTATTGGTGGGGTTACAGTTAAACCCTGAAGAGGTCTGCTATTTATATTCAAGTTTTGTTCAAGTTTAATGCCACATAGACAACAAGTACAATGTTTTTATTTTACAAATTGATACCAATCTAAAACTGGTAACAGGTTAAAAAAAACCATTACAATATTTAGCATTCTTTCCTCTTTTATTGTTTATCACAAGACAAGCCCCATTTACATTGATGTATTGTTTTCATTTTGCGTCTTGTTTTGGATTAAATTGTCCAATGAACTTAACCTAACGTTAGCGGACCACACTGATGGAATCAAAAGTAACTAAATATGATATGCTTTTTGGGACTCTACGTAGCCCTATTGGCAATAAAAATAGTTTAAATACTGACCCGACATGTGTTAGCCCTGCAATTAATGGGCAGTTGTCCAGTTGCCCTAAATGAATCAATGACTCCCATATTTGCTATTTGGACCTTTTCAAGAACTACACATTTTACATAGAATAAATCTCAGAATGCGGAAATAATGTGTGATTAAAAAGCACTGTTAAAGTAGTTTCAAACTAAACTTACTTTAGGTGTTGCACCGTGAGAAAACTAGAGCGGTAAAAACACATCTGAAATACTTTCCACTTACACAATAGTAATTACTTCACAACTGTTCCAGCTTGTGACATTATCTGAAGTACTGAAATGTGCAAATCATTTTGTATTTGTTTGTTTTCTCTTAACGTCACAGTGAGAAATGCATGACAAGATTCATTCAAGTGTGTTTTTATATTGTGCATACAAAAATTCTTCTCCCCTGGTGTTCCGTCGGCGCCATCATTACGTGATTGCCATTAAAGTAATTGTTGAAAAAGCATCATTAATAGATGAGTTTCACAAGTGACCTGATTCCCAGTTTGATAAATGAGCTCAGCGGGACACTTGTGCCAGTCAGCGCTCATCAGCACTAACTGTCTGATCTTCTATTGTTGTAAAATGGCTGCTGTAACAATGGTCCACATTCCTGCAGTCAGCTACTGTGAATGCACGGGTCGTCGAAAGGTGGATAAATATACTCCAGCCCAGCATGAGTCTAAAGCATGCATTTAGCCTGTGTGTGGCCTGTCTGTGTGCTGATGGGACCACGCAAGAGGAGGGCTTCCCCGGTGGCTTCAAGCCGCGCCTCCATCGACCGCCCAAAAAGGCAGACAAGAGACTGGAGTATAACAATTTAACAGCGGGATGCTTCTCCGCCACTGAACTTCAGCTTTAATGAAGGTTATCCCTGCCTAAGGGAGAATATGCCAATACCAGTACATTATTATGGCTCCTTTGTATCCTGGAAAAGATATGGTCAAATATTATAATGTCCTGGGAAGCAATGTAATACTGAAAAATAATTTTATTATATTTTATTTTAATTTTGTATTTTCCATTTTTCTTCTGTGTGCATACGTGTGAGTAACTCTCAGCCAATCATCGTAAGAAAAGAACCTGTATACATAATACAACTATCCACCTACATAGAATGCATTTAATAAAATAAAGAACTTTCTCTATTTTCAAAGACATTGCTGTTATATATTGTTGTCTCAATAATATGGGAGATGCTGTCCTGTTTCTTTGCCACAAATGGAGAATACATTTTTAGGTCTTTCATCCCTTTTATCCAATGAAAACCCAGAACTCAGCAAATAGACTGGACAAGGAACAAACCTTTTCAGTAGACTTGATAGATACCATAAAAATGAACTTTGAGGTTGCAGATAAGAAAACTCACCAGTGTTGCAAATTAACTCTAACTTTGTTAACTTGCAACTTTGTCTTTACTGTATGAGTCATTGTTGGGCAGCTATCCACAGTAAGTTCTTGTTCTTGTTCTTGTGCATATGTACAACTAAGTGAGATTACCATGGAAATGTTTATTTTTGTAGGTGTGGTGCATGAGGCAGTGTTTACCTTTTGCTTAAGAATTCATGTAATTCATTAATCTCTCTGGCTCTGTGTAAGTCAAGGCTCAAAAAATATGATTCAGGAAGAATTAACATTAACAAAAAAATATTTAATTAAATGCCTGTGGCATATTCAAAACATTCTGCATGCCCTTGATGAGGGTCAGATGATGAATACTCGGCGGCAACAACTTGACATTTCTGTAGCAATGGTGATCAAACCTAAAGCCTGACTATAGATCTATACATCCAATACTAACAATATCTTATCAGATGTGTTGAACACCGGGATTTTGCAAATGTTGTTCAACTTTGTGGGGTAAGAATGCTGTCCTCGAATACTGTCCAAAATTAAACAGAATTTTCACTGGAAACGGAATTTTTCTCCAAACAGCCTTTTATTCTTGGCTTGGTCTCAGTTGGAGTGGTTAACTACAGCTCCATAGTCTATATACTCTGGTGTTCAATTATTACTCTATGGCAAAATTCCATTTGACTCCTGGCCTGTCCCGTGTAATCAAATTCATCCAAAATGGCAATGCTGCTTATAGATTCCCTAATCCCCCACTAATCTCCCTCATCCTAAATCTAGAATATACTCCCTTGCCATGGGACATATGCTCATTAAAACAGATTATCATGAGGCAATCCAATACTGCGCTGACCCACAGGAGGCAATGTAAAAATGTATTTCCCCCGAGAAATGCTTCATCATTACCATGAAGACATGCCAAATTTCCATTAATTTTTTCATAATATTGTATTGATCCCAAAAGAGGAAACATTCTCTCTGTTCACCTAAGTGTCCTTCACAGAGAGGTCAGAGGTCACAGTCAGCTACTTTAGCAAAGGACAAGTAGGGCCACTTCAGAATGTAACAGGTTTGAACAAGAGAGACCGAGAAAACATCTTAACATATGCTGCTCCTTGGGCCATATAAACTATAACAACTATAATAGTGTTCCTATTGTACTGTATATTATTTCTGTCAAGCTTAGCTTTCTCCTTTTTGCCATGCAGAATGGAACTAGATTTAGTAACACAGCAGACCCTTGGGCCACTTGACATGCAGTGTGATCCTTGTCAGGCCAAGACAGACAAGTTCCCCCAGTGCAGCATGTGTGAAAAACCACTGTTACGACACAGCAAAAATTCCAACCCTATGCCTCTGAGTGGAAGTTCATAATCCATCAAGATCTATTATGAAAGATAAGAGTACAGTACATACCCTGGCAGAATTTGAGAATTTCTTTTGGGGGGGCATTAAAGAATATGAATGATAACACAGAAACCCTTTTTTTCACTCATTGTTAGTGGTTGGGTGTAGCCATTTATTGTAAAACAACTGTGTTCACACTTTTTGAATCATAATGACAACAGAAACTAGCCAAAAGACCCTGATCAAAAGTTTACAATTAATTGGCTTGATAACATACACACAAGTGACACAAACAGGTTTGAATGGCTACTAAAGGTAACCATTCTCACCTGTGATCTGTTTGCTTGTAATCAGTGTGTGTGAATAAAAGGTCAGTGAGTTTCTGGGCTCCTGACAGAAACTCCTCAGGGGAGAGCAAATCAGTTGTCAAAGGGAAAAGGTATTTGAACTGTATAAAACAGGAAAGGGATATAAAAAGTTATCCAAGGATTTAAGAATGCTAATCAGCAGTGTTCAAACTCTAATTAAGAAGTGGAAAATGAAACGGTCAGTTAGACCAACAAAAATTTGGTGGTTTGGCTGTTTCAAGATGCACAATAAGGAGGCACTTGAAGAAAAATGGGCTGCATGGTTGAGAAAGTCATTACTACACAAATGCCACAAAGCTTTTTGTTTACAATACACTAAACAGCACAGAGACAAGCCTCAAAACTTCTGGAACAAAGTCATTTAGAGTGATGAGACCAAAATATATTTATTCGACCATAAACATAAACGTTACATTTGGAGAGGAGTCATCAAGGCCTATGATGAAAGGTACACCATTCCTGCTGTGAAACATGGAGGTGGATCACTGATGTTTGGGGATGTTTGAGCTGCAAAGACACAGGAAAAGATGAATGCAGCATGTTATCAGAAAATACTGGAGGAAAATTTGCACTCATCAGCCCGGAAGCTGCGCATGGGACATACTTGTTCCAACATGACAACGATCTAAAGTCCAAGTCAACCAGCAGCATAAAGAGAAGGTTCTGGACTGGCCTCTCAGTCTCCTGACCTCAATATCATTGAGCCACTCTGAGGAGATCTCAAACATGCAGTTCATGCAAGACAGTCCAAGAATTTACAGGAACTGGAGGCTTTTTACCAAGAACAATGAGCAGCTTTACCATCTGAGGAAATAAAGAGCCTCATCCACAACTACCACAAAAGACTTCAAACTTTTGATCAGGGTCATTTGGATAGTTTCTGTTTTCATTATGATTTAAAAAGAGTAAACATATAAATGGCTTCACCCATTTATGGGTCATACATTTACATTTAAAATAGTGTTTGAGCTTCCAAAGCCTTCATCTAAAGAGATCATAATCCAAATAGTGTTATTATTTTTTTAGGTGGACAAGTTTTTGGTGTTATTTTGCTATTTTCCATCTTGAATTATTCTGAAACTGTACTATTGCCTATTCAAATCTCACAAGTGCCCCTTTCATTTTGACACCATAATTATTGAAATACACCTTGTAGTTGCAGAGATATAGTCAATTTACTGTGGACATGTCCTTTTCGAGCAGACACACCAAAAAACAGGCACAGGCTTAAAGGGTTATATATTTGCTGCCACATTATGCCTCATGTCTATTAGCCAACCCATGTCCACAGGCTATTTGAGTTTAAAATTGAGTGAACAAACCCAAAATGCCAAAGTAAACTTCTACTTTCATCCCCTCCCACTAAATACTAGTGTTTCTATTTAAACATGCAGATTTCAAGTAAGAGTTAGGTTTTGTTGGTGGGGCCATGTAATATAATGTACTTGTGGAGTGACATCAGTTGGCTTCTGTTAATGGGGTCAGAAAGAACCCACAGGAGAGCAGTACTATAATGCTCATATTGGGCCTTCTAAAATGTGCTTGCTTGTCTGCTATGTTAAACAGTTAATGTCGGAGTGAATTTATAATGTTAGATAACGCTAAGATTTGCCTAAATAAGAAATAACTCGGTAGCCATAGGAATAAACTACAGACATTGAACATCTCATTGTAGGCTGCTTATAGTGAATCAGAACACATAGTTTGTTTTATCAAAGTTAGTTTATGAAAACTAATCTAATAACATCTAATTGGCCATTAGACAAGGCTAACCGACCTAACAAAGGTTATATAATTAAGCACCTTCACTTGAAAGCCTAGCTATACCATGAATGTAACACGTAAATTCTGGGACTTCTTAAAAATTGTTGCAATAAGGAAGCCTCACCAAAGCATTATATACTATTTGTAAGTAATCCCTTAATTCATTATTTCGTCCCACCTGCTGAATCTCTGATTTAGTCAATGTTATATCAGTTGTCATTGATGCTTGCTCTGTTCTGTTTCCTGTTGGGTTCGTAAAATTGCTTTTGCCACTTTGGCCATGCACCATTACAAACCTAAGCTCCAAAAATACTTTGGCAATTTTATACTATTTCATTCCATTTTTTTTCGAAATCCATATTAACACCCCACAAAGTCACAAATGAATATAAAAATCAATATCAATAGTCATATAGTTGTATGTATGTATGTTACCCTGAGCAAAATTACATTTTCTCACCATAAAGCAGTTGTTATTTATAAGTGCATGTTGACAAAAGCTGAAAGGCTTAAAATGTCTTCACAAGGAACATTTACGATCCATCAATCCACAAATACTTAATTTAACTCTGCCTCATAAAACCACATTATCTCTTTAAAGGTATCACTTTAGAATAGATGTAGTCATCTTTTGATTGTGTACTTTACCTTGGACACTAGGGTAAGCTCAAATATCTATGATTATCTTGTAACACCTCAGTACAGGGTTGATAAACAATATGAAGCGTATATATGAATATATATAAGGTGTATCTGAGGACCAAGACTGAGTCAAGCGCCAGTGACTTCACTTTTTACAATGATTACATAAAATGACAGGGTTGACTTTTAAGCAATCATTCATGTACTTGCCCTACGTAAGTTGACTTTGCTCTGAACTACTTTGTCATAAAATTGTTTGATTACTAAGTAGATGTTCACAACTAAATCTTGTAAAACACCCAAATTATCTTTCTCCTCCCGCTCACAAAGCAAGCCAACTTGTTTGTTCTTTGGCCCCATAAGGTTATCTACCCGAGCTACCTATTAAATGCAACACTCGTAAATGCCTATAAGGAACACCGTGCCCAGTTCCAGGATCACGGTCTTCTGCACTTATCCAACTATGTGTCTTTGTTTCATTAAAGACAGTGGGAAGTGAACACAGTGTGCCGCACCAACCCAACTTGTGTGAGCTCTGTGGCAGAGCACATTGAGTCTCAGACAAAAGTAGCAGCGAGTAAGAGACTCTTCATCAAGGTTAAGGAAGGAAAAGGTCATGTACCTCACTCCCATGGCACACTTTGTAAAGACCAAAGTCATCTGTATCCATCTAGTAAAAGAATTTATTCTACTTAGGTTGTTTTGGAGAAAGTAACAAAGGGCAGCAAAAGCATCAGTACAAAATAATAGATCCTTGCACCTGGAAAATCACTGCATTGTAGTGGCTTGCAGAGAACAGACTGCAGCTACACTGTCCAGTTACATGAGGACAAGGCCTTCCAGTTCTGTTCCAAGATTAAGATGTTTCTGCAGCTTTTTCAAGAAGCAGGTGAATGTTTGTGGAGAATGCTTCTCTAAAGTCTGAAAACATCAGGTTAGCATAGCATCATGGTTAAAGGTTAAAGAACACCAAGACTTTGAATAGCTTTTTACAAATTAACCTCAATGTGTGATTATGAGTTACTTTGAAGTTTAGAAACTGTTGAATGCTAACTGGCAGAGGTGGGTAGAGTAGCCTAAATAACGTTACTTCAAAATAATTTTACTCAAGTAGAAGTAAAAAGTATTCATCCAAAAAATTACTCAAGTAAGAGTAAAAAAATATTTGGTTTAAAGTCTACTTAAGTACTGTAGTAACAGTTTGATCAGAATGTCTGGTTTTATTTTTAGAAATAATTTAATCAGACAAAACTATGACATAATGTGCATTTATTTTATTTAATTAAGGTCTCGGTGTTTGAACATACAACACAGAGTGTTGTTTGCTCTGTGTGTGAGCTGAACATGCTTTGTTCATGAGGCCAGGACTGTTCCTCCTCTTCAGTTTCAACAATGTAGACAGTAGCCTCTGATTATTTTCATGTTTTTATTCCCTCTCTGTGTGTGAAGAGTTTGTGCAGCTATGCCTCCACAGTTTGTGTTTGTCATGTGACTGCAGGGCTATGTCTGATTGGTGAAACTGAACACAGTCATGTGGTAGATCCACTGGCGACATCTCTTTGGCAAAATAAAGCACAGAATGTGTAGAATAAATGTTAAAAAAGGTGTAATCCAATGTAACTGAGAGTAACATTACTTCTTTACAAATCTATGTAAAAGCAAGAAGTATGGCGCAGTTAAACTACTCCTCAAAGTACAGAATTTCCCCCAGGCTTTCTGCAGAATTGTGTGAACATACATGTACCAAACATTGGAAAGATGTCTGCAGATGTGGCAGCTGCAGTAGAGTAGCTAAAGCAAGACAAATCTAAATTAAATTATTGGTTTCTTCTGATCTATCCTAACATTTTTTTTTTTTGCTACAGTCCTTCTGGCAGCATAAGAACTATTTGCACATTGTATTTTTTTTCTATTTTCTTTAAATATTGTATTTTTTTTCTCTTTTCTTTTCCTTTGTATTTTCCCCTTAGACAAAATAAAAAATAAAATAAAAATAAGTTGGACTTATGAAGAAATCCAGCTCCTCCAGGCACTTACACCATGGTCAGCGCAAGAGAGGAGATAACATGAGACAATTGTTACAACAGATGAGCTGAACCAGGCTAGTATTGCAGCAAGGTCCTTGACTGACTAGCATCTGCTTCTTTTCAGAGCCCTGCAAGAGCCCTACAAACTTACCTCCAGCAGTCGAACTACTGGACTACTTTTGTTGCCTCATTACACAATAAGGACAACCTTGCACTGCAGCTGGATTCTCGCACAATATGTGAGTTTACAAGCAAATTCAACAGTGAATGTTATTTTTATCTCTGTGTTCACATTAAGCTAGACGTCCAGTTTAAAACCAGAGCAGAGAACCAAAGAAACTGGGCCGGTGCAGTTTTGATAATAGAACTTTAAGACACTCTTGCCACATTATCAAAGTGTGACAGCCTGGCTTTGAGACATTCAAATTAGCACTGGTTAGCTCTGGCTTTAAGATTTACATGTTTTTAACATGTTTAATTGTGCCCTAGGTTATAATTGTAATAGGAATGTTGTCAATTCCAGTAAATTGTTAAATGTGTCTTGTAAGACCTGTTGCCGTTGGCATGTTTTTATATCATGTCTAGTTTTTGCATATTGATTGTATGCTCCTTGCACAGTGCAGTTTATCTCTTCTACTTGAGTGGAGTCATATAACCAGACAGATAATTTGCTGTGGGAACTTAACATGCTGAACTATTGAGCTTCTGTCAGATAGTGAGTTACTCCAGTTCAAACCAGTGGAGCCGTTCCCACCTGCACTCACAGGATTCTCCTTAAGCCTGGTACCATGTATGATTAATGGCCTAGCATATAGCAGTGTGTAAAATGTGGACTATAACTATGTCGATGAAAATCAGAGATGCAGCTGAAGTCTATTTATACTTGACAACTCACCTGCAGTAAAAGTTAACGGTAAACCCAGTCCGGTGGGACGGCCTGCAGCTGCCAGCATGCATTGCATAAGATCGGGCCCCTGTCATGAGAACTAGCAGCAGTTGTTTGCCCTGAGGACAATACTTTTGAGCAGAATCATAAATGTTATATTTGTCATGAATACTGATGAAGCTGCCGTTGCTGCTGCTGAGGCTTTGAAATAGACTAAGACAAAAGTGGAAAAACAAATTTAAATAAATGATCCGAGAAAGGTGAGAGGTGAGAAAGTAGGGTGGCACAGGGGGCAAGCATGTACAGAACATCCAAGAAATACACTATATAGAGCTGACAGATTATCAAGGGAGAAGCAGCACTAGTGACTGGGGAGTTTCTAAATCTCCTGTGTCAGCCGCTGACAACTGCCAGAGTCTCAGGTTACCGGCTTTATTTGGACTGACAGGAATTCCAGCACTCGGTTCTGCGCTGCTGGCCTATATTTGTTTTGCACACCCTTACTGTACCTTAAGTCTCACAGCCGTCCTCTGAAGAGCTGTCTGGCACATTGTATCTTTATACTCTGTATTTCTGAAGAGAGTATCCCATGTTTTACTTAGTACAGTGCTTATTCCTGTGATATTTACTCATAATTTCCCCCACCAAGTTATAGCAGTCAGTCTTGTGCACCATTTTTGCTTTACGTGCTCCATTATGCCACAGCTCTGGATTCTGTGATCCTGTTGACTGTTTATATGACCAATATAAAATTGCAAACTTGCAATATAAAATAAAAATAATGAAAATGCTTTATAAGTGACCTTTAAGTATTCTTAATTATTTCCTTCTGATTTACAATACAGTAGCTAGCCTACTTTTTCTAACTATCATCTGGATTCTTCTATTAGTCCACATTGCAAAAAGGCTGATAAATGGTAGTATGCACAATTATTACAGTCCAGAAATGAACTTCACAATGTTTGCTTTGCTGGTGCCTGCCCAGATAAGCATCCCCTCTTGTAATACAGTAGTCATAAAACAAACCAAATATAACATAATAACGTCATTTGATGCCAACCTCCTGTCCTTCCCCTGTAGGACCAAGCTCCAAACCTGGGGAGAAGCCTTCTCCATTACCGCCCCCACCCTCTAAAACTCACTCCCCCAACATCTCCGTGACCTCCCCTCAAGAGGAGACACAACTCAAGACCCACCTGTTCAGAACTGGTTTTAATGTTTAAAGCTTATGTTGCTTATGTTTTAAACTATCTTTTTCTGTTTTATCTTAATTAGTTTTACTCTTTGTACAGCGTCTTTAAGTGTCTTGAAAAGCGCAATATAAATAAAATGTATTATTATTATTATTATTATTATTATATATCCCCATATTCCCACAGCTGACATTTCTTCTTCTGTGTGTATGAAAAAAAATGCAGTACGAGAAAACAAGATGCAATAATCTCATTGTTCCTCCACTTTTATTATTTCATACCCCGGTCAACTTCCTCTGTTTGTTTTCCTGGTCTCTGTTTGCCAAAGATGAAGTGGAATCTTCCAGTCATTCTGACTGGAAGGTACACAGGGCACTACTGCATGGCCACTGTTGATCACTCATGCTTCATACTCCACTCTGACGTCAGGGCCGCAGAATGTCAACAAAGGCAGGGACTCCAGAGTGCCTCTCCCACATCCACCTCACATCAGTGGCCGTGTTTGGACTGGGCTCTCCTCGGTGCCATGTTGGTGAGGAGGATGAAGGGAAAGTTACACATCCGTGAGTGTGTATATGGCTTTGAAGGGCTGCGTTGGCATGTGGCGGTAACTTTGTTTAGTCTGTCCACATTCTCAAGCACATAGAGCCGTCATCTGTAGGAGAGCTGTAAGGTAAACAGAGGCTTTGACGCAAATCAGAATCCTCATGAAGACTGGGGATTCTCAAGGTATCATTGGACATTGGTTGTTAACTGTGCACACATATAGAAGTAGAATTATTAGAAGGTGTTATTGTCTTCGGATATAGTATAACGTAAAGCCAAACTATGCAGTATAGACTTGGCCCCCTGCCTAATCCTCTCTTTTAGGGCTCATCCGTGTGTAAAGTCAAGGTCAGGGTTTATTCAGGAATCTGAATGCATTGCAGCCATCTGTGATATAGTTTTTTGCTAAATTTACTTTTTTGGATGATCTTAAGATTGGCTAAAAATTAGTACCCAAAAACTAATGAAAATCCATAATATTAGTACTTTAACATTACTATTTACAAACTAAAGTAGTGTGAATGTATTTGTTTCAGAATATGTAGCAGTTCTGCATCAGTTCTCTAAAAAAAGAGAATACAAATACTGTAATTTCTGATTGTAATGCTGTTTTTCTTACAGTTGTGGGACAAAAGCCTTCTCCAAAACAGACTCTGGAGTTTTTTCTGGAGCTGATAAATTTGAAACCTCAGTATGATTCTTTACATGTAATTCAAGTCAAGAAAATTTTAACATCAAATAAATTGTTTGTTTTAACCTTTTGAAGCATTGAATAAGATGGACAGGAATACAGAGTGACACACATTTGTTTACAAACACTGCTCTGGAATGCCGGGTATGCCTTTAAAGTTCATCTTTGTCATCCTGAAGCCTTTTCTCCACATTCCATTTGCCCATTCCCTTAGAGATAACCCCCAGTCACACCCTGTTAAACTATTCCACTGTGAACTTTATTCACATTCTTTTACTGTGTAGTTTCACCGTTCAGAGTAGTTTGGGCCAAAGGAAGGTTTTCAAAGTGACACCCACTGCTATCACTTTTTCCCTGACCAGTTGCCATTAACTAATTCTTTGCACTGTACGTTTGTGGCCCACCATGTGCTTCCTTCATCAAGGACATTAACATCCACTTTGATCACCCAGCAATAAAAAGCTTAGTTTGTGACTCTCAGTAAAGAGTGAAACTGCTCATTAAGGAAAACAATTAACAAAATGTTGGGAATTTACAACGAGCAGTGATTATTATAACATATGACACATATCTTTCCATATATAACTCTAGTAAAATGCTAAATGATTGTCAAATTATTTTTCTGAATATCTTGTAAATACAGTAGTGTGTATATATCATAACAACTTGACTTCAGGCTGGTTTTTATTTTGTGCTTTATTTTTTCTTGGTGTACTAGGTTATTTAATCTATGGTCGCAATACTGTAATGTCTTTTGGAACATGGCTGCCAATTTTATACTGTAAATTTATTATAACTTTTTTTACACTTATATTAAGCTATATTTGCATCTGCGTGTATGCATCAAAGCATTGTCCATTATAATAACCAAACTTAGAATTAAATTGTAATTAAGGTGGCAGTACTTTTAAAGGTGCAATGTGTCTTTGCAAAGGCGGCATTGCATATTGTGATGCCACACCATACACTTCTCCTTTGCAGTGTCTGTAAAAACCTAGTAACACAATTAAAATAAATATCAAATTTTTTTGGAAAGTTTCACAAGTTCACAACCTATTTTAATATATCTCTTTGCGCCACTCAGGTATGTGTGAAAATATGGGCGTCTAATTCACTCTGTATAGAATTTGTTTAGCTATATAATTACATTTCTGGTAAATAGTTAAACCTTTTGCTTATAGATAGAACTCTTTGACATTCTATTTGCACATTGCAATTTGCAAAAAACTATTACTCATAGGATTAGTCATTCACATTTACAGTGGCTACTCTTCATACGGCCATTTTTTAGAAAATAAACCAAATCAATGTTGAAAACCAGACACATTAAACTGCAGAGTCCTATTGCCTTTGAAGACCTACGGTAGCCCCACAGGGACATGATGCAGTCTCAGAAAAAAAACAGTGAAAATAGGTTTGATTATGACTTATATATGTTTTTTTTTTAAGTTCATAAACAACCACAGCCTTCATGCAAGATTTTGTCTTCTCCTTGAATCTGTAATATTTTCCAACAGTTTGAACTTTCAGGGCATTTGTAGAAATAGGAAATGGAAGTAATAGAACTTCCATGGAGCTTTCTATAATTTTTTTTTTGTTTGTTTGTTTTGTACTAAATTGGTGATGTAGGGAGTGTTTAGATAATGGATAAGAACGAATGAATTGGTCCAAAGATGTGAGAGTGAAGGAATTTGTCTTGTGCATTCCCACCCTTCCCTCGGGGGACAGCATGGCTAGACAGCACCACATGCTTCTTCCTCCAAGGCACATACACATTCATGGCCGGAGCGACTGGGGTGGCCACTCTGAGGGGCCCCTCTGCTGCATATGTGAGTCACACGTGTGGAGAAACAATGAAAGAAAAGACAAGGTTTTGTATGCTGGCTATTCAAAGGTTAATGCACTCGTCCAAAATCAAGAAAGACTATAGGTGCACCAAAGTCAGCATAACAATGTGAATGCCGGGCTTATTAGTATGGCCAAATGCAATTCGCTTAACACGTTTGGGTCAGTGTTAGAGTGAAAAAGGCATGAGGAATATTTAACATATTCATGTCTGACTAATAAAGTACAAATGGTTAAAGAGCCTACAAGACAAATATTTGTAAAGTTAATTACAAGTGATAATTATAATTTGCAGTGGCAGACTTAACATTGTCTTCCAAACTGGTTATGTTAAGTAATATATAACACAAAATTATTCCGTAACTTCACATATAAAAGCAATATTGTCTAGATTTGCAAGTGGATGCCCCAAAAGAGTGTTTAAATTTTTTGATCACATAGACTTTGCCTATTATTTAAGTCTGAATCAAAGTGCCATTACATGACATGAACATTTTAGTCAAACCTTTTTTCGAATTATCCAAACATTGCCCTATTGTTGTATTTTTTTTTTGTCAAAGCTTGTAAACTCCCAATTGTGGCTCATGTGGTAGAGCAGGTCATCTAACCAGAAGGTTGGTGTTTTCAATACCTGATCCCCCCAGTTCCTCATGACATTGTGTCTTTGGGCAAAACACTTCACCCACCTTGCCTCCAGTGTCTGTGTCTGCTGTGGTGTGTTTGGTGGCGGTCGGTGAAGGCTGTTGGTGCAGTGTTCCGTCTTTCTGTCCGTCTGCCCCAGGTGTGAATGTGTGCGAATTGAAGGACGACGTAAAGCGCTTTGGTGCTAGAAAGGGTACAAAAAAGTGCAAGCCATTTACAAATTAATAATAATAACGATGCATATAAATAAGAAAAATCAGTGCTAATAACGTCTGCTAAAATAATTGCCACTGGGGCATATATATATATATATATATTTAAAAAAATATATATATATATATATATATATATATATATATATATATATATAAAGTTGAATACCATGCTTGTCCTATTTATTCTTCTATATATTTATTGTTATTCAGAATACAACTTATACACGTACAAACATTTCTACAATTATATTATACTTCTACTGTATATCTTCTTTATTTGCACTATGCATTTTGCCACAGGATGTGTGCATATGCAAATCAAAACAAACTATGGCTCATCTACAAACTTGGATTAGCCATTCATATTTACAACCACTACTCTTCATTTGTTCATCCCTTTAGACAAACACTCCAGGCATTAAAACTACCGACCCCCATCTCCTCAGTTCAGTGGGTTCATTGTGGCAATTTAACCAGCGTATGGGAACCTAATCAGAAATCTCTCTTTGAGCCGCTCTGCTTTAACAATCACATGGGTAGGAGAGGGGGAAAAAAAGTCTGGACTTCCTGATATGGGATTTCCCAGGGAAGCAGCTTTTAGCAGTTTTGGGCCATGACATCACCACACTAGAGCGACAGAGAGGTGTTTTGATTCAGAAGGGAAAAAGGTTGGTGGGAAAACCCCCTCTACCATAAAAACAACTCAGCTGCCCCACAATGCAAATCAACTGTAAACAGTCAGGGGTGGTGGTGTGGTGAGTGGGAAACCGAGGAGGATGGGGGCAAAGGCAATGACAGAAACAAAATAGAGCAGCTGAGAATTTTGAAAATAGAAAGAGAAGTCATCATTTCCATTCAGGGGGATTTTATAACATTTCAAAAGATGATGAGACATTTGGTTCAAGTTATTTATAGGTGATTAGTTGAGCCCAAGTGCCACTTTTAAGATTTTGAGAGTTGTCCAATTGCTGTCTGACTTGTAATCAGTCATATTTACAGGGTTTGTAATGAGCAACATTCAAAGGGCATTCAAATATAATCTTTGAACTATTCAACCATTTTATTCTTTTGTTTGCTGGATAACCTTGTCTTTCTTAAGTCTTATCTCATATTAAAACAATACTTAAGCATAAATGTTTATTGTAAGTACTGTAAGTGTGAATAAACAAGCAGTGTTTGATTAAAATGCAATTTTTGCAAATTAACCAAGTGCTTTTTGGATTTGCCTTGCTTGTTTGTTGGGCTACAGTAGGTTGCTGAAAGATAGTACATACATGTTATTGATGACTTTATCTGACTTGTGAATGGAGGATTAATGCATTTTGTGTGGACTTTTCATAAATATGTTCTTGTTGACAGAACAAAAAACCAATGGCCTAGATTTTTTAGTGTGCTAAATATTAATTGACATTGCATTGTTGAGTTTAAACAAACTAATTTTATCAAATGTTTTTGTCCATTAAGATTTGTCACCAACTTCCAAAATGGGGTTAAAATAGTGCAGTCTGAATTTGGCTTTAAATTGCTGCTCATGTGAAAAACTGGCCCATTCAATTTCTTTTGCCAAACATAAAGAAAGGACAAACTGAAAAAGACCCTGTTCCCTATCCCTGTGGGAAATTTCAAGTAATCCCAGGATTCTTTAGCAGTGACTGTCACTAGCTTGTTTGTGTGACACCAGTTTAATATGTCACTGTTGTCTGTTTCCCACATGCATGAATGTGTACATGCCCCTCTAATCAACAAGCCCATCCCCCCTACACCCTCCTCTCCAAAACTCCGTGGGAAGGTGACACAAGCAGCCTTCTTAGTGGTTCAGCACATTCCTGGCCATGTCTTCTTCACTTTTTATGATGCACAGTTCTCTTCCCGGTCCACCTGCCTCCCCTCGGGCCTGTCAAATTGGGGCAATATGGAGGCGACACATACCTGGGTTAAACAAGCTGGGGTTGGTTAAAAAATGTCCTAAGTGAAGTTCATTTTGTTCTCTCATAAAGTAAATGTAGCCACCTAAATTTTGATGTTAGCATTGTCATTGTGTCTTTACATGCCAAAAAACCTGTGCGGCCCATTCTGCTGTGCTGACCCCCTGCAGAAAACTGTTCTAATTTACTGACTTGTGAGTAGGAACATTAACATTTAGACTTTCCAAGCTGAAAGCACATGACTACAACAAATTCACAAATTTCAGTTCAACTGAATTTAGAAGGTCTGGATGAACATCTTATCCTACGTCTTACACACTCAGTGTTTATGTCTTGCTGACTCATAGCCTGGTTACAGTGTTAGTTTGAGTAAGACCAATTTGAATTACTTTCAACTGTACTTGGTGTGAAAGATCTTTATTTCCCCTAGTTTCAGCTTCACTGTCAACTCCTACACCATAATGCTTCTGAGAAATCACGTGCCTTGCTGATGTCATGTGAAAGGCAAATAGATGATGATGTTCATACCGAGCCCACTGTCCAGACAGTATGTACTGATTACTTCATAATGCACATACACAATCCAAAAATCACAAAATATTTAATTTTAAAAAGAAAAGTGCATTTCTATTTGCTGGAAGTTAGAAGAACAAAACAGCACTAAGAACAAAAGAAAAAATTTACAAAGAAGAAAGTTATTGTTTCACTGTACAAATTGGTGTTTTGGGATATCACAAATTATAGAACTATTATCATCTGAAAGTCCTATAACTATCATTGTCAGAAACCTGTTTGTAAATAAAAAGAAACAGAAAATATCTTCCTCTGCCATTGGCATTCTTGCAGAGTTTTTAAAGGCAAACCGATAATCACTTCTGTCAACGCTGTCATTAGCAGGAATCTGGAGGATAAAATAGGATTTCCTGTGATCTGAACCCTCTGTTGATCCCGAGGGCACAAGGGTGCTATTATAGTAAAAAAAGGTAACCCTAAAAGCATCCTAGTCATTTCACTGATTATAGACCCTCCAATTTAACAAACTCAACAATAGCTATAAACAAACCTTACATGTGCTCCTCGGTAGTTGAACCCCTAATTGAGACAAGTGAGGATAATTTCCAAGATGAACAGTCTGCCACTGGATGGTATGCCAATAACCTTTGCCCCCAAACCAGGCTGGGGCTGACATGAAAGTTGACCCGTGGTGACCCCTATAGAGCACCCGACAGGCCCCGCGTAATGCTTTCCCACATAAGCCCGTCTTTGATGTCAATAGGAGCCTTTTCCCATGGCCCCAGTGGTCAAGACCTCTCAGGGCTTTAAGAGAACACAGATAAGAGGCTACCTGAGGAGAGGTCAGGCCATTCCAGAGGTTACCCACCGCACAGCTATCCCAAAGACACCTCTAAAAATAATCCATCCGACCACCCCCCACACGCATAAACACTCACACATGTGGCCGTCTTCCTTATTTGGGGAGGGTTAAAAAGACGTTGCGCCCAATTTGGAAGGGTATGTCAGCGTGGGGCGGTCAGGTCCAGCCCTGTATTCACAGAGTGGGCAGCTGCCGACTATAACTTTCTCCTCAGACATTTTTACAGACTGGGACAAACGTTTGGACAGTGTTACAGTTTAGGCAAATACAACATCTACTGTAGTTACACAATTCCTGAGAACATGATACAAACTATACTCCACTTAAAGCAAAGTCTTACTCAAATATTGTTGGCGGAGGGGGTTTTCCCACCAATCTTTTTCCCTCTTGAATCAAAACACCTCTCGGTTGCTCTCTGGTGCAGTGATGTTATTAGTGTCTAAGTCATGCCTCTTCTGGGAGACTGCATGGGTCCCCAGCTCGTGTTCTTTTCAAATTCTTTATTTCCCCCTTTACACCCACAACTTTGGGGTGGATTTTTTTTATTGCTAGCTTAAATGTCCTCCCTACCAACAAGTGGATTTTTCCGTATGTCTTTTAAAAACAAAGCATTTCTTTGTCTTACATGTGGTTTTTTTGTCAGCAAATAGCATATGTGAGAATGACAGCATGACATTAAGGGCTCCGCATTGGTTTGGATTTCACATTTTCAGACTTTGGGACCTATGAGGAAGGGCGGTGACTAAAGCTTCCAATGACTATTTTTCTTGTTTGTTAATATGTTCTTCTAAAATAGAACATGCACCTCCCTAGCCAAATGCCTATTTACATGCACATGTTAATCGACTATGCTTGTTGCTTAATGAAGATGTCTTACTGTCACTGAACAGAGATAACAGAGCCACAAAGATGGCAGTCAACTTTTAGTCCAACCTTAGGTTTAACTTAGCTGTATACATGCAGCAATAGCCCAACTATAATTTGCATTATCCAGGTCTGATAGTCTAAAGGCAATAATTCAAATCCTCTACTTGCAAGTAACCACATTGTGTTTATGTCTGTGCAAAATTTGCACTGAAGCCGATGCTATCTACGAGGGAAGACTAAGTAAGAAGCGGTGCAGTGTAAAAAAACAAAGACCAGCCCTCTAGGCCTCATTGTCTGGCAGCCCAATTAACTTAACTGACATGAGCATGCTTTGTTTGTCTGAGCAGGGCAGTGCTGCTCCTCCTGCTGGGCCATAGACCACTGTTACGACCTTCCTCTAATTATGGGGTAATCTTTGTCAATCACTGTCAAAGTGTACACCTGGCTCGTTTTCTTTTTTGCACACTGCCCCGGCCGTCACACCTCTACGTCGACGAACTGTCAGCGGAGAGCCTACGGATCACATTAAGTGATTTAACAGCAGCGCTTTAGGAGATGATGGCTTAATGGTTACAATTTGTTTGGATATGAACCTGCCTTTTCGAGCCAATAAACCTTTTGCTCTATCTTCTGGGCTGCATTTCATTTTGTGTACACTTGGATGTCCTTAAATATTTGCATACTCTTCATTAATATATGTAGTCTCATTACTGGCATAAAATGTCATTCATCTCCATTAAGTCACATCATTTGTTTTCATTAGCATAGTCAGAATTTAAGCAGTCTATTTTAGCCTGATAAAGCTCTAGGCAATATTACATAAAGACTGCCATTATTTTTTAAGTCCGAGCAAATTACTAGTGACAGTGGTGGCAGTGAAAAATAGAGGTTATTACAGCACATCTCAATCAATTATCTTTGAACAGTCATTATTGTGCAACTTTACCAGTTGAATATTCATAGGCATTTGCCTAGTTGAGTTGTTACAAAACATTTTACTTGCTTCATTTACATGTTTTTAGTCATATCTAAAAGGTATGCACATGAACACCTCAAATTGGAACATTAGTGCGCCAACTTTTGCACCTGACTTTCAAGATGACATCATATGCAAAATAATAGAACAAGAACATGGGAAACCAGGTTTGAAAATTATAGCCATATTTCTTCTTAGAGAATCAAAAAGAAAAGATTAATTCATGCTTTATTCAAGAAATCATGTCCGTTTTGGGGTTATTTTTTTAAGACTTGTTTTTGTTAAGTAAGGATTGTCTACCGTCCAATTGTTTATTTAGCTCCACTTTTTAGTAATAGTATGACATTGTGGAAACCAAAGCTGTGGGGTTACAAATAAAGATTCCTCAAAAAGCATCAATCATGCTGTTCAAGTGAAAAAGTGCCTTGCGTTTTTGTATGTTACATGTAATTATTGAGTGCAAAGTTAACATTCCAACCTGTCAAACTACCTGTCACTAAAAACATACGCCCAATTTGAAAGAAGGGCCTCCTAATTTTTACAAACCCGATTCCAAAAAAATGGGATACTTTTTAAATTTCAATATTTTATTCAGAATACAACATAGATGATATATCAAATGTTTTAACTGAGAAAATGTATCATTTTTGTCTAACCACAGAACAGTTTTCCACATTGCCACAGTCCTTTTTAAATGAGCCTTGGCTCCAGAGAAAATGCCTGCACTTCTGGACCATGTTAAGATATGGCTTCTTTTTTGACCTATAGAGTTTTCCCAACTTTTTTGGAATGTGTAGCTCTCATAAAATCCAAAATGAGCATATATCTGGCATTACATTTCAAAATTTCTCACTTTCAAAATTTGATATGTTATCTATGTTGTATTTTGAATAAAATATTTAAATTTAAAACTTCCACATCATTGCATTTTGTTTTTATTCACAATTTGTACAGTTTCTAAACTTTTTGGAATCGGGTTTATAAACTGGGACCATACAAATGGAGCAAAATCCTTGATTCTTATTGTCCACTGCACATTCACATCTCCATGGGAATGCTCCATCTCCTGCCAATTCTCCATTATTCACTGGATTGAGGTTATCCAACACTCTGTGCAAGCCTACACTTGTCTTTTCCACCCCCATAATTGTTATTCCTGTCACTTACAGAGCGACAGCAGGTGGGATCTGGAGACGGCTGGAGAGGAGATTGGCTGCTTTTAAATGATTGATGGATGAACAAGTGCTGAGCTGCCCTTAAGTAGTTGTTGTTCTTTTTTTTTTTAAGACAGACATATTTCTGTACAAAATGGAAAGCTGATATTCTGCTTTGAAGGAGAAAAAAGTTGCTTGGTTAATATGTTATATAAGTGTCATAACTGTTATTGGATCAAGTATACCCCTAAGGTCAGAATTTATAGAACACTTTATTGCAATTATTACGGGAATTACATAGTGGATCAGAATTATGCTATTAATCAAAATCAAATAGAACTGCTTTGACCTTTACGCTGATTGTATTCAGCCAAAAGCCTTGGTGATAACATGTAATTCTTGTGACCTTTGAGTGTGTTTGTAAACACTGATACATATTTCAATTGCAATGATAAATTGTAATGGAAAAGATGTTTCATGACCATACATTGTGTAGAAATAGCTGTGTTGCAAAACCATACTTCGGGTTTTGTATTTAACTAGAATGAGGAAATAAAACAAGGAATTATTATGTAAGACAATATGTCTGTAATTTTCTCTTGTGCCTTACAGCCTCTGAAGTTCACAGTTGACATGTAAAAGAGAAGGTGGCGAGCTTGAGTGATAAATGTCATCACTTGTCAGTTCGCATTGGTATGTCAAGATCAAAATAAATGGAGTTTTCTGCTTTGAAAACCTGTTGACCCCTTAACAGAGACTTGCAGAGATGGGACTAAGCAGCTGGTTCCATGGTGAACATCCAAGAGCATAGCAGCTAATAATAAAGCCTGCAGCAGCAGTGGTCCCTCTGATACATGGCTGTCATTCGAGCCATACTGATGATGCAGGCAGAGATATGTGCAGCCCCTCCAAGATGCGCTCACTGCTGGCATTTTGTCGGCCTGCGGTCACTGTCGCACAAATTACTTTGGGACTTCTCCATTTTCACACACCTCTCCAATGCCCCTGACTGAGCATGAACTCGCTGCACACTACTCTGTGGACCTTTCAGTCATTATTAAACTTACACTGTTACTGTGTCATAACAACCATACATTAGAGATGTTGACAGAAAAATAACTACATCTTGTATCTAGAGCTGCATTCAAGTGGTCTTCTGAAATTTGGAAAGATAAAAATTCACACAAAGTAAAACAATATGGTAAAAAGGTAAACTACCTAACCTAACTTTTTGCCTTGGAGTTATATGTACCATATGTGTCCCTGCAGGGACATAAAAAAGTGGATATGGGTCAGAGATTGTTAAAAAAATTAGAATAATATTAAGTATTTTGTTAATAAAATACTTTATGCAATATGTGTGATCAGAAAGAAACAATGCAGTTCTACTCCTGCAGTTTGTCCACAGTGGACACCTGCACCACCAGAAATGGGAGGTAATGGATCTTCCACTGAGAGCTTTAAATGTAAGTATTATTACTATTTAATTTAACAAGTATGTTTATATTTTATGCTAAATAGTAAGGTTTTCTGGCATTATTTGAGAATATTGCCTATATAATATATGCCTATATTAGAATAAATTTAAAAACGTAACATTAGACTAAGTAGAGCTGTAATATATTTAAAGTTTGGTATAGTATTATTAAAAGTCTAGGAAGGTATGACTTGGAGATGGGATTTGCATGTGGAGCCCAAACAAAGAGGAAACTTTGTTTACAAAAAATATCCCAATACTTGTGCACTTGACCTATAACATGCTGTACTGAACTGTTGAGTTTTATTCCCATGCTTCCATATTTAGCCTACATATGTTGTGCTCTCGTTGAAGTCACTTCTTAATGAATGTGTGCCTGTCAAAAGTTTTAGAATCTCCTTTACATATTGACAATATATATATATATATTTTTAATGCCCAGGGCTTTAAGCAAGTATGAGCACTTCATGCTCTGACTCTCATTCCAGACAGTACTTCAAGAGTCTCCCCTGTCTACCCTGGGAAGGGTACAAAAATGCACTATATAAAATAATGCAATTTACCATATTTTTTTCTCAAAGATAACACACTTTAATTTTAGTTTTTTATGTTGCTTGGGTGCAGCTAAGGGGATCCTATAATATATGTTTGCCTGTAAAAAAATTAAAAATATTGACTGTAGGTATAGTAGCCTAAATGTAGATGATCAACAATAGAGCGTGACATTCAAAGTAAAACGAAACCAAAGTTAGGCAGGGAAGAGAAAAGAAGGCGTGTTTTTCAAACAATAACTTGCGCGGGAAACCCAAGCCTAGATGGGAGGAGCAGAGAGTGGCAAGGGTAAAGAGGGGGGTAAATAGAAGTCTTTTTATCTCTAGTTTCCCACATCCTGTGAACGGCTGCAAACGCGGCCTCCCAAATTGAAAGAATGAGAGGAATGTGCCTATTCTCCCCAACATGCTTTGATGCACAGCCAGTTTGAGAGCCATTGTCAGGCAACCCAAATAAAGACTATAGTCCTGTACTTCACTTCAGCCCATAAACGTATGTGTTGAATGAGAAAATAATTAGGTAAATGGCAGGGGTTTTGAATAGCTGGAATGCAATTGATAAAGTGTCTGCCAGCACAAGTAAAAAATTATGGATTCACACCTAGACTCAGAAATAACGAATAGACAACCATGGCATTGCAATATGTATACAAAGGCTTTTGTGTTGAAAAAAATAGAGGCATGTGGTCATTGTTTGTTGACTTTACCTATTCTTTTCTACTAGAGCCAGTCTCTGTTTCCCGCGAAAGGAAGAAAGAATGGGGGAGAACACTTCGCTTTGGATTTGCATTTTCCTCCAACATGAATTAATAATTACTGCTTTGGTCTTCCCCTTTTGGCGCGTTTTGATTCCCGCCACGTCTGTGTCTGGCCCAGTCGGTTGTGAGGCCGGCTCTCGTTTCATTTTCTGATTGACGTGAGTTTGGAAAGAGAATCTGTGTTCCTATTGGTTGAACGAGCGGAAAAGGGCGGGAGAGCGTAAAGACGTCAGGCGGGAGCGTTACGCCCTTACTACTGCCTTATAAACGTCCTCCCCCCACCTTTAGTGTCTAAGAGCCGGTGTCTGACGGAGGTACTCATCCAAGCACCGCTGCTGTTTATATCGTCAATTTTACTCAACTGTTTACAAAACAACGCTAGGAACAGCTGTGGTTTAGCCTGAGCCTTTCTTATCAACTCAGCTATCCACAAAGGACATTTTCTTCTTATTTCTGGATCAAAAACTGCTTTTTCTTGCTTTTCTTTTTCGGATGCCTACCGTATTTTTGTTGCTACAACGTGGACCTTAAGCTCTGCAAGGAGAAACGGAGCCCGGGATAAAACTACACTTTGAAAACAAGAATTTATTTATTCTTAAGGAATGCTGCTCTCCAAGCTCAACTCTCTGGCTCACATCTCCACTGTAGACATGCCGGCGAAAATCCAGCTCCAAGTTCATCAAGGTTAGACGCCCATATCCCACTGTTTGTTATGGAAGAGGGCTGCGGCAGTGGCTGCGTAGCGTGACTCAGTTAACGCTAATACATGATACTTTTTAAGCGCGGCAGCTTATTTAAACGTATTTTAACCCAGTTTAGTGTACTATTTAATCATTTTAATCTTATTATTATTTATTATAAGCTAGTATGTCGTCTAATAAGGCTAAAATTATCTTGGTATTTACCGGGTGTGTGTACATTTTTACAGTGAAGGAAAGGGAGCCGTTAGAGAAGCTGTACCAGGTCGGTTTGGCGCTGGGCAGCGGCGGCTTCGGGACTGTTTACTCCGGAACGAGGATTTCCGACGGAGCTCCGGTGAGTAGCCTTTAGCCTATATGCGATGCTTAGCTGTTGATTGTTTATTCTCGAGTTGTGATACATGCCTTTCGTCTGTGGACTTCATTTGACGGAGAATTTTGTATTTGTTTATAGGTTGCTATCAAGCATATTGCCAAGGACAGAGTCTCTGAGTGGGGTGAACTGGTGAGTGTCTCAAGCTAATTCTAGAAAGATGAATCTGCGCAGTAAATATTGTGTTACGAACATTATATTTATGTGAGATAATGCCATGACTTGATATGTATTTTGGTGTTTATATGTAGGTATTAATAGTATTTCATGTCGTTTTACAGCCTAATGGTTCCCGGGTCCCTATGGAGATAGTGCTGTTGAAAAAAGTAGGAACGGGCTTCCGCGGAGTTATCAAGATGCTGGACTGGTTCGAGCGACCGGACAGCTTCATTATCGTCATGGAGAGGCCCGAAAACGTCAAGGATCTGTTTGACTTTATTACGGAGAAAGGTGCCTTACCGGAGGAGCTGGCCAGGAGCTTTTTCCGTCAAGTGCTGGAGGCTGTGCGTCACTGCCACAACTGCGGCGTAGTGCACCGCGACATCAAAGACGAGAACATTCTGATCGACCTCCGCACTGGAGAAATGAAGCTCATCGACTTTGGGTCCGGGGCTTTACTCAAGGACACCATTTACACTGACTTTGATGGTGAGTAAACGTTATTTACAATATTTTGAAATGCCCTTCTATACAATTTGTTTATTTTATGGCAAACGTGTAAACATATTCGACACTTAAGCCATGTATACATAACAAGCAGTCATTTTTATTACACCTTTAACGTTTTGTACTCAAAAACCAAAAAAACCAACAGAATGCAGGAATTCTCTCTTGACATACCCCACACATGCCCGAACAGTATTACTGTCCCTGTATCGCCCCCTACTGGAGAACAGTGGTATTTTTACAACTCTAAGTTTGTAAACAAAGTCACATGTCTGCTCCCCCACCCACCCACAGGCTCTCTGCTCTCATACTCTGCTGGCTGTCACGCTCCCTGGCATCTGAGCCCAGATAATAGCCTCACAAACTCACCCAGCTGATAAAGCTTAGCCAAGCTTTCATTTTCAATTCACAACAAAACAATATTAACCCAATTTCAATTTGGAAAGTGTATTTAAGCAATAACATGTAATAATATGTTGTCTTCTTTGATGTTTCAGGCACAAGAGTGTACAGCCCACCAGAATGGATCAAATACCACCGCTATCATGGCCGTTCTGCTACAGTTTGGTCCCTGGGTGTGTTGCTGTATGACATGGTCTGTGGAGACATTCCTTTTGAACACGATGAAGAGATAGTCAAAGGACAAGTTCTCTTTAGGCGGAGAGTTTCAGCAGGTAAATTCACTTTAAAACAAGCTTTAACGTAATTAAAAGTGTTTTCCTGAATATGATATCTGACTGTTGTTTTTTTTTGACTCTCCAGAATGCCAGCAGTTGATCAAATGGTGCCTGTCTCTGCGTCCCGCCGAACGCCCATCCTTCGAGGACATCATTAACCACTCGTGGATGCAGAATACCACGCCCTCTGTAGTCCCTACCACAGTGCAGACAGAGAAGAGCAGCGCAGAGATCCGTCTGCACAGCATCAACCACGAGCCCACAGCCTTCACACCCACTCCTGTCGCTGTCGCCGTGGCCCGGTGATGAGGCCGGCCAGGTCTAGTCCCAACCGGACTGCGCTTACAAAATTACAAAAGACTCTCTTATGTAACAGACTTAAGGCAGGAGAGGAGCATGGTGCACTCAGGGCCACACAAGTCTGTCCTAGATTGAGGTGTAAGGACTCCACAAGCTAAAGCTGTGACTTTAGTTTCAACGTGGAAGGCTAGAGCTATCCCACCCACACACACTTGACTTGCTTTGACCATGGTCAGTGTTGAAAGGCGAGCCTTACTGGACTCTGAGCACTAAGTGTTTATTAGTCTGCAGGAGGGCGTGCTCTGTCAGAAAGCACCTGCAACAAGCTGATATAGTCCTCGTGCTTGTGTTTTGCTGAATGGCGAGCAAACAGTGCGTGTTATGTAATCTCTCGCTACAGTGTACTCTGCTCTCTCTCGTGTGGAGGGCAGACACAAAGAGAAACTTGATTTATTTTATTTTTTTATACAAAGTGCCTTTATGTGAGATTGTTGGGACCCTGAAATACTTGAATATGTCAAAGCAAAAAAGGCTGCTTGTAGCTTTTTTGTTCCAAGGCTTTATATTATATTGTTTTTTATTGCTGTTTCTTTTCTTCTCATGGGCCTAGATCAGAAAAGCCTATGCCATCACAACCGCAACTACCACTACTACTCAAATGTCATTAGCAACAAGACAACCTCATAGAGCTGTCAAAAAAAAAAAAAAAACCTGTGCAATTGCATCATGGGAAAAACAAAACACTGGACTTACCTCACTTCTCTTACTACACCTCTTAACTCTACAACCTATTCCTCTTCTCATGTTGTACTGTACCCCAGGCTTACACATTCATTTCACCCTAAATGCACACCTCAATGCAACTAAACCATACCGAATACAACATCTTCTGCTCTTCAATTATTATTATTATTCATTAAACAGTGCCTCACACAGGTCTTAAATTTCAGTGCGGGGCATAAATTGTATATACAAATTATATTTATTATTGCTGTGACTTCTTTATCACACTCAATGAGCTTTTTTGGTGGGATTCTATTTATTTATTTATAAGAGAATTTTGGCTGTATGTTTCATTCCACAGTCTTTGAAGGGCCCACGGATTATTTAAATGGAAACTGGTGAGATTAATTTTTTTGACCATATTTATGGCTTGAAATTTGAATGAGCAGACGTGTGTATGTTATCTCTATGTCTTGTATATATATATGGTGTAAATAGTCCTCAAAGCACTTCCAGCTTAATGTATCAGAACATTGAACGTCTACTGATGGTAACTGGTTTTGTTACTCTGTCGTCTGCTGTGGGAGTGAATGTGCCACGTGTGAATGAGAATTCTCTGGTTGCATGATTGCAGCTTGGATTTTTTTTTTTTTCATCCATTCGATTTAGAATTGTAAATTATGCTAGAAACTATTTTTATACAATTTCAATAAATATTATTTTTAACAATGACACCTGACCTATTGTGTTTATAAATGCAGACATAGAAATAAATAATTCACATTAATTACATCAATGTATTATGCTATTCTAGTGCTGCTACTACTACTATACTTATGTGGATTCCTAATGCTAGCACAATAACATGTCTTAAAAGTTGAATTTAGTAAACTTTTAGTTTTAAGGCTTGGCTACTAAACCTCCATTTACATTTCAACTCATCCTTTTTTTAATAGTCTTAGCAATTGGTGTATATTTGACTGTCATGTCAATCTATTGCACTATTCTACTACTACTGCTACACTTATACACAATACATTAGATGTCTTCATAGTTAAATATATAAAAAAAAATGTTTCTAGGCTATTTCACTCTATTATTCATGGTGAGCGAATTATAATTACTGTCATGTCAGTCTATTACACTAAAAACACTCCTACCTCTTCAATGACACTTAAGAATGCTAGTGCAATACATAATATGTCATACTGTAAATTTAGTAAACTATAACTTCTATCAAAATTTTTTAATTTTAATTAATTCCATTGAGTTAAAAAGCAGAGTTTGTTGTAGCAGAGAGTTTAAATACTGTTGGTGGTAAGGTTACATTGGCATAGAATCAGCTGTTTTAAAACTTAAAACCATCCAGGGGACTTAATTATTATTTTTTTAAATAAAACTAATTTTTCTTAGTTCAAGTTTAACTTGGTCCAAGAGCTTTACTTTCACATTGGAAAAGCTGCATAAACTCAATCACTGGTAAAGTGCCTGTGCACTTGGATGATCACAATTTTTGTGGCAACAGAAACAAAGTAGGGATTTTTATGTATGACAAAGGATAAAGCAGACTAATACTAAAGTGACTGACACGACTGAGTAATAGCAACCAGCTCATGCCTATCATGCATGCCAAGAGGACGTGCATATATTTATTCAGTATCTGAAAATGTCACAATTTCTGCATCTGTAAAACTTCACCTTTAGTGGATTTTACTGTTTGTAAACTGCTGATCCACAACAGTACTGGATCCATGACATTAGCAAAAACCAGTATGACCCTTCACAGGAATGAGGGACACAATTGGCTTCTTGTCTCTGTGGCTTTATCCTCCTAAGCTGCAGATGATGTGATAGTAACGTGTGATAGAGAGCGGCAGGCAACAACCCCTCACGGATCTGCTCCCTCTGATAGATACGACTTGTAGGTTCCCGTGGGACCCCTGGCCTCACTAGGAATCCTCACTGCTAATCTTTTTGCTAAGACAGCAGTGACGAGACCCAACCTCCGGCAAAACAAAGATTTACACGGCACCAATTACACAGCAGGTCGGACAGTGATGTGGCTACAGGCCTGGTTAGCATCTGTCAGTTGAATACAGGGCTGATGAGCAGCTGTGGTGTTGATGGGTGGGTGGGGAATGCCACAACAGCATGCAGGTGGACAGTGGTGGTGTATACTGATGTTTAATAAGTGTATTTTGTGAAACATGAAATGAATTTAGGAGGAAAAAGGTAACTTTACTCTTGTACCAGTTTCTACAAGAGGTTAAACAGAACAGTGGGTATCAGTGCGACAAGAAGGGCCTATGTTTTAATTAGGAAAAACAACTTATTGCACAAGTTAAAATAACAATGGACAAAGGATAACAGGGACTCGTGGGAGTGCAACCGATGTTCTAAAATACACACTTCTAAAGTATTTATGTAACTGTTAAAACTGCCTCAGCCATAGCAACTGTGTGACTGACATCTATAGATAGTTCTGAGACAAATGAATTGCACGCACTGTGCATGGCTTTGATGGTATGATTAGAAGTACTAGTAGTACATTGCTCTCAAAATATTAACACGGCCTAAAAAGACTATGCTTCTTCCCAGTTAACAGTGTGTAGTTGACTGAATGTGATTAATGCTCCCACACATCTCTCATTTGTGCTTAAGGACCTAAGTCAAGATCATCTCAAGGGTTTACTAATGACTGGTCTCTTAACTGGTGCATACAGATAGGGAGTTGACCTCTGGGGGTCACGCTCTGGGAGCACTATCTAATCCACTGTCCACTAGGTCTGACCAGAACATGTCAGCTATCTCATGGAGTCCACACACAAGAATTAACAGCAGGAAATTGTAGGCTATAAAATGATGGTCACTTTTGCCACAGACAGAGGTGGGATGTACTGTATGTTGGATGTATGTTAGATGTATAATAATATGTTATTACAACATTTTAAGGCATGCTATACAGGATACATTTTAACATATTTTGATGTGGCACAGTGGCAAAGTGGTTAGCACGCCTGCCTCACAGCAAGAAGGTCCTGGGTTCGATTCCCATCCAGGGCAGGGCCTTTCTGTGTGGAGTTTGCATGTTCTCCCTGTGTCTGCGTAGGTTTCCGCCGGGTACTCCGGTTTCCCCTACCCCCAAAAACATGTACAATAGTCCCCCCCCCAAACACACATGGGGCCAGGACTCCCCTGCAAAAGAGATTTGGAATCTCAGTGGGTCTTTCCTGGTTAAATAAAGGTTAAATTAAATAAAAAATAAAATGTGTGCAGCCCTCAGCCAATCACAGAACAATAGAATATACAATGAAAACATTGCAGATAAATGAAAAAAAAAATTACACATTGAAAGGCTCAGAAGAAAATGTAATAATTTAAAGTCACATTTGTATTTGTATGTGTGGATCATAAAATCTTACTATGCCTTTAAAAAACTTAATATGGATTTCTTGGGAACTTTTTTTTTTTTTACAAACCTGGTCCCAATACATTTAATTCAGGTTTTCTTTTATTGTAAAAATCCAACATAATTATACCTTTAAAATTAACTTGAGTTACATAATTTTAAGACATCAGATGATATTTTTGTGTATTAACAAGTGTACTTAAGGTGCGTGCAATGATGGTGTAATGGTATAGTGTAAGCAGTACAAACACAGAACTAAAAAGATTGGGGACTTAAATCTATAAGTACCTTGGTATAGAGAATATCCTATGGAAACAGAGATACCCATTCTTTGATTCTCAGTTCAGGCCATGTCATGCCCTCTCCTTTTGTCTCCTGTTGTTCCATGTTTCCAGACTGTCTGCTGTCTCTGTCCATTAAAGCCTCAAACGTCGCAAAATATAGCAAATAAGTTGTTGCCTGTATAATGCAATGTTGGTGGCTGTACATGTTCTCCCTTTGCATCAGGAGAATACTACACTCTGCCATGTTGCCTTTAGGCCACAATAGTATTAGGCTTGATAATCATGTTTTCTCTTCATACACTGTTCTGGTATGATTTGAATGTTGAGGTTGGACTGGGCAATATTTTGGTGTTTTTGAGATTTATTGGAATTTAAGTAACTCTAATATGTTGAGATACATCACATATAGAGCAGACTGAATACTTTTTCTAACTTTCACTTAAAAAACCTAAGTGGCATTATTAGGTGAAGGTTCTCACTCATCCAGGTCATCTTGAAGAAAAGGTTAAAGCCAAAGCATCTTAAATCAGTTTTCAAAAGTAAAGACATTTTGTCTCTAATTCCAAGAGACCTCATTTATTCTGAGGGGTTGAATGGTATCATTCTCAAAGTTGGTAGCAACATGTCTGTGAAGATTCTCAGTCATCCAGGTCATCTTGAAGAAAAGGGTATTAGAATTGATAAAGTCTCTTGTAATTAGAGACAAAATGTCTTCACCTTGAAAACTGAGTCCAGATGCATTTGCTTTAACCCTATGTATTACTTTACAGATGTAAGCCCAGTGCCACAGATGTGACATTTATGCAATTGATTTTAGCATCATTTTCTTATGTACTTGGTATTTCAAGTGTGACATTTGGGCCATCTCTTATTAGTACAAAGGGAAAAGATTATTGAGACTTAGTAAAATATATAGGTGAATAATATATCAAGGAACATGTGAAGGTACTTTTTTAGTGTTTCTGTACTTCCCCTAAGCCTGTACGTTAGAGCTGCAATAGGTGATTTTTTTTTTTTTTGGACATGTTTTGAAACTAGACTTGTCACCTGGTCTTGGTTAAGACCGAGCTTGAGATACATAAATGATAAAACAAAAACGAAAATATCACTTCTGCTATGAATCAGCAGGTTAAATAGCACTACAATGTCAGGGTTCAGTCAGACTGCAGCATTTTTAACACAATGTGATCGAAAAAGAAACACATTGCAAATGGCAGCGTTTTAAAAGATTATTTGGCTTCAACTTTCCAAATCCAAAAAACAAAACACCTATATATTCAAAATCAGGTCGCTTTTAACTACATTTTTCTTTTTATAAATTGAAAAGGCTACTTGTTGTGGAGTTGTTTTCAGCATTGAACAGTAAAGTAACTCCTGTGAGTCAGGATGTTTACAGACAAATTAAACTAAACTACTATAAGCATGTCATCAAAAGTAGCCACATAAAAATGGCTGCTGCTACTTGAAGAATGCGTCTGTCTGAACCCGTCAGCCTCTACTCCCCTCCCCCCAACATTTTCTGTAATCTATCTGGTGCAGGCTTTCTTGTAGATGCTCAGACCTACTATTTCCTTTTTAGATTACCACGAAATCACAGACCACAGGTAGTTTCTACGAATGGGGCTCTGATGCATTTCCCCTCTCGTTCTAAGAACCAACTCTTCTCACTCTGAATGTCAACAAGAAATAGTATGGCCAGAATAGTTTCAATAGCAGTTCAGGCTTTTTATATACCAGCAGTGTCTTTATACAGACTAAAACTTTAAACAGTCATAAAAGTTATCTATTAACTACTAGTTCCGCTCAGAGACTATCTTTAGACTACAAGGATGTGTTTTGATCCATTCGTTGGCCCTAACGTTGCTGCTGGACCAGAATTTCCCATGTTCATGTGGAAGAAGTAATCATGCAAAGTCTGTAGAGTCAAATGCAGAATGGGGGATTTGCATGGACTGTAGTGACTCATTCTCTCCTTAATAACAACTCAGTTCATCTGACTCCCTTGGTTCAACATTGAGTCATTGTAAAAACAGGACAATGAGAAATAGAAGCCGTGTATTTTAGAGGAAAATTGTGTTTAGCGATAAAAAAAACAACATAATGCACAAAGGCTGTAAAAATAGTGGACTAAAATAACAGGAATTCCAATGGAGAAGTGAGGGTTGGCGCCATTGATAGTAAAGTAGCATGGACTAATCAAACGAGAGTTCAATCTTTTTATTTGAAGCTCATTGTTTTAGTGTTTTTAATGCCATGGAGCCAAAAGGCTACTAAAGCTAACCAACCTGAAAAAGCTCTAGTGGCACACCATGTCTGGTTAACCACAGACATTAACTACAGTCATGGTAGAGCAGCTCATCTTCTTGTAGTTATTACCATGCTTAAGAGAGATTTTATATTATGTTCCATAATAGTGGAACATAATTTAGAATGCATTTGTCCCATATGTTTTGCGTCTTAAAAAATTGTCTTAAAACAATAAATAAAAAAATTCACTTCTTAAAATAAAAGTTGGTGGGATCCAGCCATACTAAAGTCAAGCCCTGCTTCCTTTTAGGATTTTGTGCTAGCAACAGGCTAACTGAATCCAGTCCTATTTACTGTCAGTGGTTTATGTCTTTTCTGGTCAAGACCTAGTGCAGTGTGTTCTACACATGCTTTTTTTTTTTTGGTGTTTAGTCACTTTTTTCCAGACCATAGAGTATTATTGATAGCCACAATGTCAGGTATGGAATATGAATAATTTTTATCTTGATAATAACTGAATGGCTGCAGTAAAGTCTCCCTGTTTTATCCTGATAGAGAATTAGACAGATGTATATTCACCAGTAGCAAGTATTGCAGTAAAAAAGAAAAAAAATATATGCCAAAATGGTTGCATATTGTACTTTATTTTCTTTTTGCAAACCTTTATCTGTTAAAAATCCTTTAATATTTTAATTATTTTTTTGTAACCACACTGTCGTGCCTTCAAGCCTGTTGACATAAATGGGCAGTTACTTGACATTTTTGTGGCCCCACACTTTCTGGCTTCAAAAGAAATCATCTGATAAATAGTGGTGGGAAAAACAAATGGTGTGGAGTATGTAGATTAATCATATGTATATGTTCCACACCGATTGCAAGTTTGTCAAGGCACACTTTGTTTTAAGAAAAACCCAAAATGAGTCAATATATGGGTCTTGTTTGAGCACATCAGTGTAGCAGGTCTTATTTTCCCCTATTGCTTCAAAGTTGCTGATTGGCCCATCTTTATCTACTTCTGGTAAGTCGTCACACGTTTCGCAGGAAACCTGAAAAAAAACGGCCAACTGTTTTTCTTGTCCGTTCTGACTGTTAGCACTGGGTTGAGGGGTGATATTGTCAGGAACTTCCTACACACATACTGTCTCACTACGTGTCTGTTTGTGTTTGTCCTTTGCCTATCAGCACTGTGCTCAGCTGAATGTGAGATCGTATGTGGAAATGACGGTGTTGGGAAATACAGATACGCAGCTGTGTTTTCATTGTGAAATGTGTAAAGTTGGACTTTGCGGCCAGGGCCTGCCCTAGTCTTGTGTCAGGTGGAACAATATTAAATCAAGATTGTAAATGTCTTGTATTCAGGCCAGTGGGAAGCCTTCAGATTAGCAGGATTTGTGCAAACATTAAATTCAGTCATATTTGTAAGGCATTGTACTTATTTAACTTTGACCCTGGTGGAACTGCACTAAACCATCATCATTTTTGTCTGTGTTTTGGATGGTAAATTAAACTTTAAAGTGTCTGTTCTGGAGACCTGAGAACAAAAAGCACAATGTGCCTTAAATTCAGGCATTACATTAAAGGTACACTATGCAGGATTTTCATGACAAATTTAATAAGTCTTGCACAGCACAATGAAAAATTATTCCACACATGTGGGCCTCTAAAATCATGTGGAAGTGAATGTATCTGTAAAACCTGTTTTACTCCTTTGTTTACATGAGGGTAATGTTTTGCTTTCACAGCTCACCAAAGACAAGACAGTACAGCAAAACTAAATGATAGTTGGCTGGAGGTCATTCAACTTATATTTTATTCACTGATGCTAAAAGAGAGAATGGGACATGAGGCTTGGTTTGTTTGTACAAATATTGGCAAAGAAATATTGCATAGTGACAATATGCAACATAACTGACACAAGCTACTGACTGTCATTAAAATTGAAATTAGCAGACTCGTGCTGTAAACTTGCTTTTGTTGCTCTTTACATAACATTAAAGCTACATACTATAGTATTTTAAATAATTGTATAATAATTCAAACCCTATAGTAAATCGTCATGAGGTAGGCTACACACGTGGACAAAAATGTTGGTACCCTTCGGTCAATGAAAGAAAAACTCACAATGGTCACAGAAAAAACTTTATTCTGACAAAAGTAATAATAAAAAAAAATCTATCAATGTTAACCAATGAAAGTCAGACATTGCTTTTCAACCATGCTTCAACGGAATTATTTTAAAAAATAAACTCATGGAACAGGCCTGGACAAAATTGATGGTACCCCTAGAAAATACTGTAAATAATGTGACCAAATGGACATGTTAATTCAATGTGTGTGCACTAATTAGCATCACAAGTGTGTACAATCTTGTAATCAGTCAGTGGGCCTATTTATAGGGCTTCAGGTAGTCACTGTGTTGTCTGGTGACATGGTGTGTACCACACTCAACATGGACCAGAGGAAGCGAAGGAAAGAGTTGTCGCAGGAGAATAGAAAGAAAATTATAGACAAGCATGATAAAGGTAAAGGCTATAAGACAGTTGCACATATTCAGAAATTTAAGATCCATGGGACTGTAGCCAACCTCCCTGGACGTGGCCGCAGGAGGAAAATTGATGACAAATCAAAGAGACGGATAATCCGAATGGTAACAAAAGAGCCCAGAAAGACTTCTAAAGAGATCCAAGGTGAACTCCATGCTCAAGGAACATCAGTGTCAGATCGCACCATCCGTCGTTGTTTGAGCCAAAGTGGACTACATGGGCGACAACCAAGGAGGACACCATTGTTGAAAACAAATCATAAAAAAGCTAGACTGGAATATGCTAAACTACATGTTGACAAGCCACAAAGCTTCTGGGAGAATGTCCTATGGACAGATGAGACAAAAATGGAACTTTTTGCCAAGGCTCATCAGCTCTATGTTCACAGACGGAAAAATGAAGCATATCAAGAAAAGAACACTGTCCCTACTGTCAAACATGGAGGAGGCTCTGTTTTGTTCTGGGGCTGCTTTGCTGCATCTGGCAAAGGGTGTCTTGAATCTGTGCAGGGTACAATGAAATCTGAAGACTATCAAGGGATTCTAGAGAGAAATGTGCTAGCCAGTGTCAGACATCTGGTCTTAGTCGCAGGTCATGGGTCTTGCAACAGGACAATGACCCAAAACACAGCTAAAAACACCCAAGAATGGTTAAGAGGAAAACATTGGACTATTCTAAAGTGGCCTTCTATGAGCCCTGACCTCAATCCTATTGAGCATCTTTGGAAGGAGCTGAAACACGCCATCTGGAAAAGACACCCTTCAAACCGGAAACAACTGGAGCAGTTTGCTCATGAGGAGTGGGCCAAAATACCTGCTGAGAGGTGCAGAAGTCTCATTGACAGTTACAGGAATCGTCTGATAGCAGTGATAGCCTCAAAAGGTTGTGCAACAAAATATTAAGTTAGGGGTACCAACAATTTTGTCTAGGCCTGTTCCATGAGTTTATTTTTTTTAAATAATTCTGTTGAAGCATGGTTGAAAAGCAATGTCTGACTTTCATTGGTTAACATTCATAGAATTTTTATTTATTATTACTTTTGTCAGAATAAAGTTTTTCTGTGACCATTGTGAGTTTTTTTTCATTGACCGAAGGGTACCAACATTTTGACCACGTGTGTACATTTCAGCACATTTCACTTCGGGTTTGCTTTCTCCACTGTATGGAGCTCGGTGAGCCAACTAGACTCACATGAAAAGACATGGAATGCTTGCATTAGATTCCAACACATAAATTAAAATGAGAAACCACATGCAAGAGGGTGCTAAGAAAATTTTTGTGTGTTGAAATGTGTAAATGGAAGCTTAATGTAAGTTGCTCTGGATAAAAGTGTCTGCTAAATGTAAACGTAGGGGTGATCATGTAAATTGCAACTAAACAGGAGATTGAACAATACAGTATATTATAATATTTAATACATTTCTGGAACTATCATTGAAGGTCAATGGAATATTAAAGCAATCTTTTTATGTTGACCACTTCTCCAGTATCCTAGTTGTATGTAAATTTGCACTGATGTGACTTGCTCTGACAGTGTTCCTTACATGAGTAACATCTGAGTATCTGTCAAATCAGAAACATGCATTTAAGTAACAGTTAATTCTTTCATGTCCCAACATGTTTATTATCAATTCTTTTTTTTTTATTCGCAAATGTATATAGGCTCAGTCATATAAAGATAATGTTGAATAACAGAGAATATAAACCATTGAGTGTGAGTTTATAGTAGTAAATGCTATGTCATAATGAATCAATATTTTTTACAACTCCCCAATCCTTAATCTCTATCTAAACGGATACTCTCTGTTGTTCCCGCAAACCACGTGTTCTTTCTGTTTCCTAAAATCATGCTGCCGTTAGTGGGAGTGTAGCTGAAAAGCCTGTTTTTCTGACACTCCAAGCATACTTTCAATGAAAAGAACATTGCAGAGCTTGTAATTTGTTGATCTCGGTTTTCAAAGCATGCTTGGTCGACGTGTCACGTGAGGTGACCTGTGCAGTGGATAAGGTGACACTGACCCCAAGTCATAGGTTCACTGCCCTTTTCTTTGTGACATGTCATTGCCCACCAGGTCACTGTGCCAAATAGAAAGCCTACATTTTTTTCAACCATTCGTAATAGCATGACACACAATAAACCAAAAGTAGCTCATCATTGGACAAATATATTCTAGCAGACAAGATAAAAAGATTTTATGTTTGTTCCTGATTTTGAATGAATAAAATGTAATTCATTTTAAACCATAAAAAAAATAACATAAAGAGCTGTGGGACATGATGCCCATAATCCCGATATGTCGTTTGATGTTGCAAGAAATGTGTTGTATGTGGATACACATGGATTTATACCACTGAAAAAGATATGTACAAAAGCACTGGGCTCTTTTCCACTCTGTTTAAAGTGAATTTGTGGTAACACGTCCCACCAATTGCTCTTGCAGTGTCCCATTTTGACAGAAAATAGGAATAGACCAGGCTAAACAATGTTGCTTAATTACCATATTTTTTTCATTTTGTATTGTTCATTTTAGACTTTACATTACTTGCTGCTTTTTTACTCCAAAGTGGAGTAGCTCCAAAGTAAAGTGCTTGACACAGCTAGATAATAGCTAATAGATAAATCCTTAGCCCACAGTGGGATTGATATTTGATCTCATAAACATACTGTATGCCTGGTGATATGATAATGATATGTTTGGAGATCTTCTGTTATATTACGTTTTGTGACATAAAACCTAATAACTATGGAATGAGAGTGCTTAATGACTCCAGCAGCTTGAGATCTTCACTGGTGGTATACATTTTTTTCTTGCTTTTTCAATGTGGTGGATAGAATGCACAGATGTACAGACGTCTATTACTCAAATTGTGAAGTGTTACTAAATTGTGCTTAAACAGGGAGTTTCTGTAATCTAAGGTCACCTCGTCCTCACAAAAGCACCACACAGGCACCAGCGTTCAGTGAGTAATGGAGAAAAACAGTCAGTCTCTGTGTCACTTCTTCCAGCAGCAGTGGGGGTACTGCGCTCTGCTTTGGGTCGCAATGACCTGGATGCTCTCTAAGTTTCACACTGTTCCAGATGTCGGTGTTTGGCTCTGACCCTGCTCTTCTTCACCGCTTGTCTGACAGCCCCCTTCCAGACTGAGGGGAGGAGGAACCCGGGCACCAGACAGTCGGGCCGCCCTGGCTGCAACGCTCAATCAAATTTAGGCTTTTAAAAAGGGAGTATTTGTCTGAAGCCAGAGTTTCATTGACTTTCCGTATAGAGCTGTAGCCCACACTTTCCGTTTGTCTGGACCAGAATGAATCACAGTGATGTTGTACAACTGCCAGGTAAAGATTTAAAACAATGCACCTTTTAGGAATTGCAACAGGGGCATACACAAAGTGGAGTATGACGCATAACCAGTCATCGCCCATAATTACACAGTTTACATATCATTTAAAACATTAAAAGATTTACCCCTGCTTTTTGAAGTTGCAGCAGAGATTAAGACAGAAACAGAAATTTGTTATGCGTAAAGTGGAGGCAATGGGAAAGAGTCCTTCAGACTTCAAGCCTCTGGGAAAAAGCTACGTTTTAGCCTTGTTGCTGGCGTGGCCTTCTGCCTTAGGGGAGAATAGTTTGTGTGCTGAAGGGGACTGATCCCAAAAGGCTGTTAGGATGTAAGTCCAGCCCTCTTCAGCCTCCTTAGAAAGTACAGGCATTGGGAGGACTTTTTAATAATGGCTGGTTGTGTTGACCCGTTCAACCTCCTGAGCCACTGCGCCCCACACGCCCCATTTGAGATGTGTTCACCCAGAAATGTAAAGATAGATGCCATCTGTTACAGTGTAGTAATTTAACAAAATGAGAAGAGATGTTGAGAAAATGACTATTAAACATTACATACAGTTTGGGTCAAATTTGATCCGTTTTGACATATGACAACACTACAAATAACCTGAACGTCCTTCTTTTAGTCTGAAATTTGATAACTTTTCCTAATGTGACATAGCCTGGCGTAGCCATACCCACTTTCTTTTTGAGTGAGTATGGGCATGCTCCGTAAGCCCGTCCCTTCTCTCGGCTAAAGCACTCTCGTCTGTTTTAAGTGACCTCTTTAAAACCACAACGACTGGAAGCTCTAATAACTTTTCTTCTACATTTTCATTTACATGCAATAGTAGATGTTTTTCTCCAAAGCAAGTGTTGTATTTTTTAAAGATTAATCAGACATTTATTAATGTGGCATAGGCTATTTAAACATTCTAAATAAATCTGTAGTTTAAAATTGGGTATAGACAATACCTGGTCAATTACTGTGAAGTAGTACTGAGAAGGCAGATATATGTAATAGTTAAATGCAATATTTCTGCAACTATAATGTCCATTTTCCAGATTATACAAAAACAGCATGTACTACTACAGATCCAGACTACTACTAAGAAACTGACTTAGTTGATAGATCTAATGGAAATAGAACTGTAAACAGTGTTGGCAGGGCACTGCTTCCCCCTCCTGAGGCACCGGACGATTTGCCAGAATCTCTTCAAGTCCTTCTCTATGGCCTCACTGAACTCCTACCAGACCCAAGTTTTTGCCAGGCTCGATAGGTCTCCTTCTTCAGCTTGAGGTCATCCTTTACTTCCAGTGTCCAGCCGGAGAATTTACAGCCAAAGCTCCGAGCAGCCACGTCAACAATGGAGGTGGAGAACATGGTCCATTTGAACTCAATGTCTCCAGCCTCCCTCGGAATCTGGTCAAGGCTCTGCCAGAGGTGAGAGATGAAGATTTTCCCAACAGACCCTCACAACACGTTTGGGCCTGCCGAGTCTGTCCAGCTTCCTCCTCCTCCATTGGATCCAATTCGACACCAGGTGACAGTCAGTTGACAGCTCCGCCCCTTTCATCACCCGAGTGTCCAAGACTAGTTTTGAGTCCTTTTAACTTACTTTTCTCTTCCCAGAATCTTTGGACAAAGGTTTTCTCTGTCTTTTTGGTGGCTCCGCCGTGACTGATGATAAAATAATGTATATGCGATTTTATTATGATCTTAGAGGGCTCATACGCTCATCATACTGCGGCTCATATTGCATCATACTTTGTCACTCTCGCGTGAACATGAACAGAGACTTGCGTTGGGTCGGTGGTAGCTCAACTTGCAAGTGCTGTTTTCGGCTTAGATACGCCCGAGGGGGCGCTTTAAACACATTGCTACAACCCAAGTAACCATCATAAGGACTTACTTAGTTCTGCTTTAAAGCTTGTTTCTTAGCATTATATTGAAGACAGACTGCTCTGCCATTTACAACGTGCTACTTTTTGGCCATTAGCATTAAAAGCTAACAACTGCTATATTTTGAAAGTTTATGTTATGCACTTTCTGATCTCAGGCAATCAGTAAACACTTTGTAAACGATCCTAAGAGGATAAGCTTTCACAATGCTGCTTTGTTACAATTACCATTGATATTGGTCCTCTCCGGATTCATACAAGGCAATTAAAATCCATTAACAAATGCTTTGCTATGATTGCACTGCATAGGTCTATAAAGCAATACATTTATGACCGTCTTTGATATTTTTCCAATGCCAATCATTAGACATCAATCTCTGCTTCATGGACCACAGCAGCAGGAGCATCAGTCGTGCCTGTTTATGCTCTGAAGCCAAACAATAAAGCCACTCCTTCTTACAACATCACTATAAAAAGAGAACACATCAGTAATACATGGTCAATTAGACCCCTCCCTTATAGGACAATGTAATTATATATTAATAAATGTAATCAAAACACCAGGAGATGCACAGAGTACCACATCAAATTAGAACAAGGTATAGAAAGGCAGCGCCGCGTGAACAGATACATGCCTCTCTAATTATTATTGCATTATTCCAGAGCTTTTTATTTGCAATTCTAGCCGGTGCACAAGTTATTAAAACAATCCGTCCTAAACAGTTATAGCGACAGCAATAAAGCAGTCTCAAAGCAGCACAGATCATAATTGTGTTTTCAGTAAAGCTGCAAATGGGGAAACAGCCGAGTGTGAAATTAATGAAAGCAAACAAAGCAGCTGAGTGTTTGTTTATTAACTGATGTTTACTCGTTCTGAATACATTCTGCTCTTTTGTGCAGCTTATGTGCAATAAATGAAAGCAATTGATGGTTAACAGAATGCATTTAGTTACACAAACACAAAATGCATCTTAAAGATCAAGCTACAAACAGAAAGCAACAAAAATTAAATGCCAGTCAGCATGTTAGCAGCATCTCAACAGTGTCATTTGTGCTCATGCCAACTTGTCCATCTCACGATAAAGATGTATCGTTTTGCTGTAATGGTGTACAGTAGGAGAAGCTTGACATTAACTGCATCAAATATAAAGCTTTTGGTAAGATGATACCTACAGAGTCATGATACTGCCCCATGTTCCACCAATTCCACTTGTGGCCACAGGTGGTATTGTATGTGTTGAACATTCTCATCTATTTAAATCCTTGATAATAAAGCCTACATGATGTCTTCATTTCTAATGTTTTCAAAGATAAATCATATACAATATAGTTATTAATTTGCAGCTGATGGAAACACACAACAACGTTAGCATCTGGGCCATGATAGTTACATACAATATATTACCAATGCTGGTCATCTTGTACATTCTTTTTGAGTGGGAGACCGTCTTGTTTTGTCTTTCTCAAATCTCCCAAAACATCTGGTGCATTAAGGATAAGTGGTAGAAAATTAATAAATCAATTGGTAAAGACTAACAGATAATTCCTGGTTTCAACAATGAGCCATGCTACAGGGCGGTGTACTTTTATTTTGGACATAGACATAGCTATCAAAGACTATCCTATCATCAGCCCAAACCAACCGTCTGCCATTTGACATCTGTCTGACTCTTTACTCTAATTCCCCCTTCGTAAAAAAGCCACTGAAAAATCCCATCACGTGACCATGTGTGCTGTTATCCTGTTGTTGTCTGATGGCTGTATGTTTATGTTACGTATGTTGTAATGACAACTGTAGTTGCGACTATGTCTGTTATGTCTGTAAAATGCTCTATTTCATTTACTACAGCTTGAAAAATGGCTGCATGTAAAGCACTTTGTGACTATTGTCTGTGAAAGGTGCTATATAAATAAACTTTAGTGGTGCAATGGATCGCAGCTGATCTGTGATCCCCACGATTCGGCATGCACGTGACCCGTAAATTGTTTTTTATTATGAATTATCTTCATTTTTTATGAATCAATGCTTTTTTATTGCTTTTTAAGTAATTTTATAACTAAATTAAAACACACATATGACCGCGGTAGTTCTAGCCGGCGTTTGGAGAATGATTAGTATAGAAAATGAAGTGCGCATTTAGGTTGCATTCAATTGCAGCTGGTAAGTCTGAAAACCTCACAATATAAAGCTGTATTATCTCGTTTTTTTATCAATAAACTGTCACGCATTCTTGTCCAGTATCTCTCTGAGTTTGTCTGGGAGTAGTTTCAACATCAATTATTTCATAACTTCATACATAATGATAGTCAGTGATCAAAAGCCTGCTATGCAAAGGTCAAGAAAAGGGGTCAAATCAAGTCATTTTCAGGAAATGAGAACCGAATCTTATTCAGTATGTCTCTAGCTATAAGTGCAAGAAGTTTCTCCCTTTTTTTGCTAATCCCAAAAATTATCCAATCTGCGTCTCAAAAACCTAAAATGTGATCTGGACCTTGAGTTTTGTAATTTGTTGCACCGCTACTATTATTGTTTTTGCATAATTCTTTTGACGTAAATAAAATAATAAGCTGATGTTCCCATGGCAGGCCTATTTTCCACCTCATTAAATAAGAATGTTTTCACTACATTCCGTGTAAACTCCTTCTGACACAGCCCACAGTCATTCTCAGGCCTGACTTGTACTCACATGAAGGCTGCTGTTGTTGACTTTGTTTTGACAGTTTTGTGAATGAGTCAGAGCTGGAACAGAGGGAGAGGCGGACAGTTCTGTGCCCCACCTCCACTCCTCTCAACAGTAGCTCCCGATCCCACGGGCTGTGGCCATCACAAGTTGTGTACTGACAAGCCTGGGCACATAGTAGTGTGGTGGTCCCGGATCAGGCTACCGGACGGTTTCGAGTGCAGATTATAGCAAAGATGCAGGTAACATTGTATTGTGCAAGTGCTTCTGTCACAACCGTATTCCCTCACAAATTTCCAAAGAAAATGTGCAAACAAATATTATGACAATCAGGGGTCAAGATCTGACATTGCAATCTTGTAAATTCATAACAACTTGCATTTCTATTTACATGGACCAGTCCAAACCTATCTGCACCATTCGAAGCATTAAGTCAGACTCAGAATTATTGAAAATTTATAAGGTACTTTAAAAATATTGGGGTGGTGAATGGGACACAAAAGCTAGGATTTTCAAAGCAAGGAGTTTAAATCCATCATTAACAATGCATTTTATTACAAAATTGGTAAAAGGTAACGAGAGTGAGGTGGTTATATTTACCAAATATAACCATGTTTATTTTCACAGTAAGTGTGAGTACTTTTAAGGATTGATAGCCATGCCTGGCTTTATTTAGGGATTCAGCCCTTTTAATACATTTCAAGTCATGTCATATGGGCTACATCACTGTTAAGAATGCTAAACTTCTCTTGGTTCTCTTGGCGTTGAGCACTCACCTTGGTAGTCTCACTGGGAAGCCTTTCGCATTCAGATCAGTTAGCAAGATGAGCAGAGTTCCGCCTATTCCCCTCAAGCAGATTAAAAAACACAACAAATCATCCTGTTTATCCTATTTGGGAGGGAGACCTCTTGTTTCATCTTTTTTAGTTAGTTAGTAAATCTTAGTTGCATTAACTATATGTGGTAGAAAATGTATTTATCAGTGGCTGAAGGCTAAAAGCTTATTCTTGGTGTCCACAGGGAGCCATGGTTGGTATGGTTTTATTTTATAATAATAATAATAATGGATTTTATTTATATTGTGCTTTTCTCCCAGGGGACCAAGGAACTTACAGTGCTTACAGGCCATCCATTATTAATTCACTCCACAGTCACACACTGGTGGTAGTCAGCTATATCTGTAGCTACAGACAGTCACTATGTGTCAGTCTTCCCTGGAACTGCACTCTGATAAACAACACGATAAACCACTGCACCCTGATAAACAACACGATAAACCACTGCACCCGGATAAACAACACGATAAACCACTGCACCCTGATAAACAACACGATAAACCACTGCACCCGGATAAACAACACGATAAACCACTGCACTCTGATAAACAACACGATAAACCACTGCACCCTGATAAACAACACAATAAACCACTGCACCCTGATAAACAACACGATAAACCACTGCACCCCGATAAACAACGATAAACCACTGCACTCTGATAAACAACACGATCAACCACTGCACTCTGATAAACAACACGATAAACCACTGCACTCTGATAAACAACACGATAAACCACTGCACCCTGATAAACAACACGATAAACCACTGCACTCTGATAAACAACACTATAAACCACTGCACCCTGATAAACAACACAATAAACCACTGCACTCCGATAAACAACACTATAAACCACTGCACTCTGATAAACAACACGATAAACCACTGCACTCTGATAAACAACACGATAAACCACTGCACTCTGATAAACAACACGATCAACCACTGCACCCCAATAAACAACACGATAAACCACTGCACTCTGATAAACAACACGATAAACCACTGCACTCTGATAAACAACACAATAAACCACTGCACTCCGATAAACAACACAATAAACCACTGCACCCTGATAAACAACACGATAAACCACTGCACCCTGATAAACAACACGATAAACCACTGCACTCTGATAAACAACACGATAAACCACTGCACTCTGATAAACAACGATAAACCACTGCACTCTGATAAACAACACTATAAACCACTGCACTCTGATAAACAACACGATAAACCACTGCACCCTGATAAACAACACAATAAACCACTGCACTCTGATAAACAACACGATAAACCACTGCACTCTGATAAACAACACGATAAACCACTGCACTCTGATAAACAACACAATAAACCACTGCACTCTGATAAACAACACAATAAACCACTGCACTCTGATAAACAACACTATAAACCACTGCACTCTGATAAACAGCACAATAAACCACTGCACTCTGATAAACAACACTATAAACCACTGCACTCTGATAAACAACACGATAAATCACTGCACTCTGATAAACAACACAATAAACCACTGCACCCTGATAAATAACACAATAAACCACTGCACCCTGATAAACATTACGATAAACCACTGCACCCTGATAAACAACACGATAAACCACTGCACCCTGATAAACAACACGTTAAACAACACGATAAACCACTGCACTCTGATAAACAACACAATAAACCATTGCACCCTGATAAACAACATGATAAACCTCTGCACTCTGATAAACAACACGATAAACAACACGATAAACCACTGCACTCTAAAAAAACAACACGATAAACAACACGATAAACCACTGCACTCTGATAAACAACATGATAAAGATAGCATCATAGCATCATAGATAACATGATAAGAAGGTCCTGGGTTTGATTCCCATCCAGGGCACGGCCTTTCTGTGTGGAGTTTGCATGTTCTCCCCGTGTCTGCGTAGGTTTCCTCCGGGTACTCCGGTTTCCTCTACCACCAAAAACATGTACAATAGTCCCCCCCAAACACACATGGGGCCAGGACTCCCCTGCAAAAAATAGTGGGACTATCCTGGTTAAATAAAGGTTAAATAAATAAAATAAAAAATAAACCACTGCATCCTGATAAACAACACGATAAAACAAGTAAAAAAAACAAAAAAAAACAAAGCCCGGTTGTAAAAATAAATCATTAATAAGGTTCATCAAATAAAAACATGTTTTTACAATAAAAGTGTGGTTACTCTTATTGAACGGTTACATTTTTGGATTTAACAAACTCAACACATAACTATGAATGACCTGTTCTTTACATCAACAAAACACTCCCAGTACCTTCCTTTATTAACACTATAGATCATTCATGTCATGTACACAGGAACGCAAGCTGAGAATCACAACCTTTTAGGGTGAATCATTTTATCTGGGAAAAAAAAAGAACTGACTTTTTACAAACTTTTTGAAATGGCAATAGGAGCCAGGCCACAAGCTTCTTGACCAAATGCTTCCACGTTACAATATTGTTACTGCACTATTTGTTCAACAGCCTACAGTTGCTCAAGTAACAAACATATTGTTCAAAACAGAATAAGGAATTATAATGTTGAGATTTTTCTACCTTCACTGGCTATTAAATTGTTTTGACTACACTTTTTATCTCCCATAAGGATTGAGTTTACCTTTCGAAAGAAATATTTGTGTGAACCAGGGGAAGACTGACAGATAATAATTGAAGTGACTCAAAAATGAGCTCAACTTCCTGTCCCATCCTCTGAACCGAACCCCAGATGGGACAGTCAGGCTAGACAAAAGACCAAATTAGGAACTTGGATCTCACACAAACTAGATGGTGTGAGATCTCACAGCAGCACTTGAACAGCCCCTTTTATTTGCCGCAGTTTTGGTTCTTTGTCAATGAGTGTGCTTCCCAGGGCAGGCTGGGAACGGTGGGAGTCCAGGAACTGTCTGGTCCAGCTCAGTGGCTCTGTTTGTCCCCAGGATGCCTGCTGGGTTTCCAGGGCAGTGGGGGTAATGGTCTGGGCTGGTGATGACCCTGACTTTCACTGGGGCTAATTCCCTGAGCAGCTGATAGGCTGCGAAAGGGGGAGGCTACCCATCCTTCAGACTGAAAGGTTATGGGAAGGGGAGTGCAAGGAAGCTCCAAAGAAATAGCTCAGGGTAAATTGCCAATAAGGGTTGTGCTGTGCGTTCATTATGCTGTGTGTCAGGCCATGTCAGTTTCCTCCAAATGTCAACACGCTCAAACTACAATATGACACAAAATGGCTTGCACTTCCTGTCATTATTGCTGCTGTTATTGGATTAGGAAATGCTACCAGAACCATGTGCTGTCCTGAGTAGAAGATATGATTAAGTGGCTCAGGATTCAGTGGCCTACTAGTCTGATCAGGCCTATTCAGATTTAATTGAGAAGAGCAGAATTGTACTAGCGTAAGATGCCTAATCATAGATTTCAATGCTATGTGCAGATGTTTTTAATTCATTAAGGGACACGTATCACCTTTTCAACATTGATATTCTTGTGCTATACTATAAAGAAACTCTATTAGAACTTTTGTCTGATGGATTATACAGTCTTAACGTAGGTTTCTAACTAATTGAAAAACATCAACAATGCTTTGCAAGTCTTAACTCATTGGTTTATTTACATGGCACTTAAACTCGAGGTTATTGCTTAACTAGCATATTATGGAAAAGCCAACGTGTATAGTAGAGATAGAGTCCTAAAATTTAAAAGGATTTGCATTTTACTATTTGTTTATGGGTCAAAAAGGTTAAAGGAAATGCATCTGGACCAGGTTTTCTATCATCCTATCAAATTTAGTTTCAGGTCAAACCCCTCCCTCTAGAGATATAAGCTCAGCTCTCTTATCAGTTGATCTCAGAATTGACAAACTCTCTTGGAGAAGAGAAAAAACATCTTCACCTTGTAAACCAAGTCTAGATGCCTTTCCTTTAACCTTTTCCTCAAGATGACCTGGGTGACTGAGAACCTTCACAGACTTGTTTGTGGGTCATTTTATCCAGATGCCTATTTTTATATTTTCAGATTTGGACTATTTTAGGATGATTAATCAATATCACATGGCCACACCAATTGTCGACAGCCAAATCAACAGGACAACAGAAAACAATATTTGTATAACTGCCAATACATGGGTGCATGATTCAGAGATGAATTTAGTGAGGATTATTAGAAATAAAAAGGCATTTATTTACCTGAGTGGCATTGACTGCGCTGATAGTCTTTTCAATTCAGCAATAAATAAAGTTGCATTTAATTGAAACCTTCTCATTTAATTGACTGTATAGGAGAGGTAACCACTGCAAATTCAGATTCATTCTGCACAGCAGGCTTTTGCTGATGCATTATGAATTTGAAAAAATGTTATTTGAACCATTGAAACTTCCAAAATGCCTTTAAATGACATGTCAGTTTTTAATCATTTTAAATTTTAAGTAGCCCAGCATTTTTATACGGAAATAGTCTTCCTTCTGTACATACAACAGCTTATTATTGAATACAACAGGTTAAATTGAAAATAATTTGATGACCAAAATGCTAAATTATAGCTGAACATTTTCAATGAATTTTCAGTGGAGTTTTTGTATATAGTGACAATAAATACTATGAGAAGCCGGATCAGACGTCGACCGGCCAAACATGGTCTGCATCAGGTGCTGGGGAACCAGAGCACCTTGATGACATATGGGCTACTGGAACAAGAACAAGACGGAGATGGGCGAGATGCAATAACAAGGCACTGTTGGAATGCTACTACTCCAGTAACCCTTGTCAGAGGGGTTACATGAAGAGGATCTAGGATGAATGTTTACTTCGAAACCCACAATCCAGACTTACATTGAAGGAACTAGTAGCTCAGTGTTCCAACATCCACAAGCGGCAACTGTTATCACAACTTACGATTGACGAGATACAACACAAATGCTACGGCAAGGGGGAGCCATGAGAAGCGTTGGCTCCCCAACCAGAGATTGGGTACGAAGCCCCAACAAGTGCAATAATGTTGAACGAGGCAGCGACTGACCTGAAAGACAAGATCATGGCAAGAATGAATGCAAGGCAACACCAACGCCAATTACAACGGCTAAGTGAAGTACCATCAGAAAGTCTCCTAGAAGATGTGAATGCAGCATTGAATGCGAGATGCTCTAGATGCTTGGCTATAAGAGCATCCATGAGAGCCATGAGAAACAGTACCCACCATGGAGACGATGGCTGGAGGATAAAATTAAGGAGGCACAGAGAGAAGTGAGCCAACTGACAATGAGGTGCAATGAGAAAACAAGTACCCTAGAGGTACAACCAGATGTCCATACCTGCACTTGAAACTGCCAAACAAAGGCTCCAAGCCTTGGCCAGCCGCCTAAAGAGGTACACGAGAGATAATGAAGCCAGTAGAATAAACCGGCTGTTCGCAACTCAACCTGCGAAAGTGTACACTGAATGGCAGGGTAATAACAGCAGAGCCAACCCACCAAGGCTGTAAACTGAACAGTACTGGAAAATTAGATGCACATTGGCTGGTGGCTATGAGAGAGGACCACAGCAACCTCCCTGAACAGAATCCAGTTACCATCACAGTGGCAGATATCTAAGAAAGAGTCTCAGGTATGAAAAACTGGACAGCACCGGGCCCTAACAAGATGCACACCTACTGGCTAAAGAAGCTCTCTGCACTCCATGAGCGCCTTGCAGCACAAATGAGCCAGCTGCTAAGGGATGGGATGCACCCTGAATGGCTTACCGAAGGGTGTACAATCCTGATCCTGAAGGACCCCACAAAGGGTACAGTCCCATCCAACTATCACCCAATAACCTGTCTCCACAACATGGAAGCTCATGTCAGGCATCATTGCGGATAAGATAACTGGGCACATGGATTAATACATGCACAAAGCACAGAAGGGCATCGGCAAAGAAACCAGAGGAGCCAAACACCAACTCCTGGTTGACAGAACAGTCACCCAAGACTGCAGAACCTGACACACCAACCTGTGCACTGCCTGGATTGATTACAAGAAAGCTATGCCACACACATGGATTACTGAATGCTTGGTGTTGTACAACATCAACAGGACTTTAAGAGACTTGCAAAGTCGATGAGGCTGTGGAAAACCACCCTTGAGGCCAATAGCAAGTCACTTGCACAAGTACCCATCAAATGTGGCATATACCAAGGAGATGCTCCGTCCCCACTGCTGTTTTGCATAGGTCTGAACCCTCTCAGCCAAATAATCAACAAGACTGGCTATGGATACCGACTCAGGAATGGGGCAACCATCAGTCACCTCCTCTACATGGAGGGATCGACTCGCTAATCCACACCACCAGGATCTACAGCTCTGACATTGGGATGTCATTCGGGCTTGAGAAGTATAGCCAAATGGTGACAAAGAGAGGGATAAAGTCCACACAGAAAGGGTCTCACTCCCAGAAGGAACATAGACATTGAGGATGGTTACAAGTACCTTTTAATACCACAGGCAAATGGCAACATCGAAAAGGTAACAAGGAAAACAGCAACTGCCAAATACCTCCAACGAGTAAGGCAAGTCCTAAGAAGTCAGCTCAATGGCAAGAACAAGGCACAGCAATAAACAGCTATGCCCTGCCAGTGATCAGATACCCTGCGTGAATAATTAAGTGGCCAAAGAAAGAGATACAGACCACAGATGTTAAGACATGAAAGCTCCTCACGCATGGAGGGTTCCATCCCAAATCCAGCACCCTGAGACTGTACGCTAGCCGTAAAGAAGGCGGCCTTGGACTAGTGAGTGTGAGAGCCACTATTCAGGATGAAACATCCAAGATCTACAAGTACATCAAAGGTAAGGCCCCAACAGATGACGTGCTCAGTGAATGTCTCAGGCAATGGGGAACAGAGGAAGAGGAGCTGGAGGAGGGACCATGATGAGAGGACAAACCCCTACATGGGATGTACCACCGGAACATAACTGAAGTGGCTGATATCAAGAAATCCTACCAATGGCTAGAACGGGCCGGACTGAAGGACAGCACAGAGGCACTCATCATGGCTGCACAGGAGCAGGCCTTGAGCACCAGAGCAATAGAGGCCCAGATCTACCACACCAGACAAGACCCAAGGTGTAGGCTGTGCAAACAGGCCCCTGAGACAATCCAACACTTAACTGCAGGGTGTAAGATGCTGGCAGAGAAAGCATACATGGAGCGCCATAACCAAGTGGCTTGCATAGTGTACAGGAACATCTGCACGGAGTACGGACTGAATACCTCCAAAGGTGGTAGAGAATGTCCGAGCCAAGATCCTGTGGGACTTCCAGATTCAGACTGATAGAATGGTAATGGCGAGCCAGGCAGGCATTGTGGTGGTGGACAAACAGTAGAGGTACAACAAACAGTAGAGGTACAGTACAGTACAGTAGTGGTTGTGGCAATACCAAGTGATTGCAACATCAGGAAAAAGGAACATGAGAAACTAGAGAAATACCAAAGGCTCAGAGAAGAGCTGGAAAAGGCTTGGAAGGTGAAGGCGACAGTGGTGCCTGTGGTCATCGGAGCACTCGGGGCAGTGACCTCCAAACTGGAGGAGTGGCTACAGCAGATCCCTGGAAGAACACCAGACATCTCGGGCCAGAAAACTGCAGTACAAGGAACAGCAAAGATACTGCGCAGAACCCTCAAGCTCCCAGGAGGACCCGAGCTCGAAGGATGAGACCACCACATATATATATATATATATACTGTATGTATGAATGAATGAGAATGTAAGTCGGTTTGAATAAAAGCGTCTGCTAAATGACTAAATGTGTACCTGACAGATATCTAGAACAACTGAAAAACATCCACAATGCTCTGCCAATTCAACAGTAAAAGGGTCTAGTAATTTCTTTACAACCCGCCATGCAAACAAGCTAACTAGTAACAGTCACATGTAAAGCTATATTTGACAATAGTTTTCCTTTTGTATATCTACCTAATAAGAACAAGGGCAAGAGTATGTTTATAGATTTCCAGGCTTGAATTAGATGCTTTTTAAGATCCAGATAAGTCTAACTGGCAATTTTTTTTTCTATGCTTATGATTAATAAGGTTTTTATTTTTATTTAACCTTTATTTAACCAGAATAATCCCACTGAGATTACAAATCTCTTTTGCAAGGGAGTCCTGGCCCCATGTGTGTTTGGGGGGTACTATTGTACATGTTTTTGTAGGGGAAACCAGAGTACCCGGAGGAAACCTACGCAGACACAGGGAGAACATGCAAACTCCACACAGAAAGGCCCTGCCCTGGATGGGAATCAAACCCAGGAACTTCATGCTGTGAGGCAGGCGTGCTAACCACTTTGCCACTGTGCTGCAAAATTTCCAACGCAAATGTTTGTGTTTACTAAAGTGCTATGAAATTTATTGTGCCTGTTTAGCTCACTGGGTTGAGTGATCGATTTGAACACGGAAGACCAAAGCTCAAGACCCACAAGGGTCAAACTATTTACTTTAAAGTGTTATCCTTTATGTCTAAAATGTCTTAACAATATTGTGGCCTTATAAATTTATCGTAGATTGTATTTGCGTCAGGCACAAGCTAATTAGCCGCTTTAAATTATCATCCTCATCCCGACAGAAAGAAAGAAAGAAAGGGCCTGCCTTTAATAGTAACACCCCTCTCATAAGTAGAAGTGTCCAAAGACCTACTGAAAGAATACAACTCGCAGTTAAAATAAAACCCAGCCCATGACAATAGGGGCCTCTTGACTATTATACAATGCATCTTTCAAGATATTTTTTTTTTGCTTCTGGGCCGGAGGCAGAACAAAAAAAAAAAAGAAAGGTCATAATTATTTTTTCCTTGTTTTTCAGGGGCAATAATTAATTTGCAGATTTATTTTTTATTTATTTTTTTGCCCGTTGATCAGGGGTCATTAACAGGAGAAAAAATATTTTGCAAGAAATGGCGCGCAAGTGATCTTTTTTGCCTGGCCAGCCAGCGACTTTCCTATTCTATACAAGGGTACCAGACTAACTTCTGGTGTTGCTTGCATTCAGTTTCAATGGCAGGGTTTACGGACGGGGTTTACGGACGGGGTTTACAGGCGGGGTTTCGGGCGTATTGCGAAAAAAGGCAACACCACGCAGCCGGTTGTCAACAAGAAATCTACATTAGCACCGCTAGTTAACTTGGTCAGCAGTAGAAGGGACACCAGAGTGGTTTCATAATTTTTTTTATACTTTTCTGGTTATCCAAAACCGAGGCGGGAGCAGAAATAAACGGCCTCTCGGTAGCAGCGTCCGCCATGTTGAATGTTTTGGACTAGCCACGTGAGCCGAGTTACTAATGTATGACGTAGCCATTAAACCACACCCTGCTGCAGACAAACGGCTTGTGATTGGTTCATCCACAAAATTGCCTAAGGAAGGGATTTGCTGTGAGAAAGGGACCAGACCCTCTTTCTTTTGAAAAAAGGAAAAAGGTCCAGGCTAGGCTTCCGTAGGAGTTTGATCTAAACCAAAAGGATTAGGACAGACTTTTGTAACTTATGTGTTAACAATGTGGTTAGTTAAGACAAATCTAGGATGCATCAACAGTTAAAAGATGGTCTCCCTCACAAATCCTCTGTTGTCGCTGTCTGGCCGTGAGAACCTGCAGAAGGCTTAAGGAGATGCCTAAGGAGTGGAGGGAGGGGTGGCATTCCTGTCAACTGACTCACTTTGGTACACTCTGTAGGCGCCGCATCCTTTAGTAGAAAAGGTCACCACATTCTTGGGGTGTTGCTCCTGTAAAGTATAAGCCTCGGTGCAGGGATCAATACTAAACCTGTGCCAGATCAGACTTTCCTGAATACTTTATGTCCCATGTACTATTTGTCGAGTCATGCTCTCTTCTAAGTGGCGCATGTTTGAAGACATTGTTTTTAAGAACACAGTGTAACATTGCTCCGAGCTATAATAATTCCCATATTGACTAATCCCTCATTTGGCACTACTAGTAAGCGCATTCCTTTCACAACAAGTTCGAGGTGTTCTAAGAGACTGCAAGTAGTAACACTGACATACTGTTAAACTGAGGAGTAGGTCGACACAAACCGCAGTGTAAGATGAGAAATGTGATTACTACATCACAAATGTAATTATCAGGCTTTGCATTTCCCCTCTTATCTGTTCTTCCACTGTGTCTTAGCAAATATTTGTCATAACCTCTTCGCCCACGTGCATTCCCACTAGCCCCTCCCAACTGAGCCTGCTGCTTTCCCGTAAAGATACTGCCTCACTCACTTCCTCATTCCTGACAAACCAATAAAGAACAGTGATGTGGCAACACTCATGCTTCCGCTTGCTCTAACTAGCTGTGGTGACACAGATCCTCAGGCTCACTGTGTTTGAGAGTGAGCATTTCAGCTCTGTTGTTGATGTATGGTATTTCACAAGTGTGATGTTGTGAATTGGGGGTGAAAGATTTATTGTTAAATTAGTACAATGTGTACAATAAAGCCATTGGCAAAAGAGTGCTATGATACAGATCGTCAATTCAGGTTAGCTACTATTGTCAAAAGAGATTTTTGGTTCCAGCGGTGTGGCACGGTTAAATAAACATTTTGTTGATTGGATAGTAGAAAAAAGTCCAGATGCTTTTTCTTCAACCTTTTTCTTCATGATAGAGAATCCTTACTCGCACTAAGCAGAAATATTTTCAACAAAGCGGGTTTTGTTTTTTGTGATTAACAGTCATATTCCAAGAAAAAACAAAAAAATGTTTTTACAGAGTTGCCGATTAACCTATACATGCATGTCTTTGGACTAAGCGGTAGAAAATGAATGAATGAATGAATGTTTTTACATTGTCAAAAGTCTACAATATTCACGTAAATAGGGCCTAACCATAAATGCCAAGTAGTATATCACTATAGTGCACCAAATCACATTCAATTTAAAACAGTCTTAAAAAAAATGAAGAAAACCCAATCCAACAATTGTTGTAAAAAAAACAATAGAAATTTAAATCTTATCGCATGTTTGTAATTTTACTGAATTATTCATCTTTTTTTTTTATAAATCTCAGAAGAATTTGAACTTTGAATTATTTCTAAAATAGCCACAGTATGTTGTGTGAGTTGTTTTTAGTAGCCTACTGTGCTGAGAAAAAAGTTATTTACAATTTACAATCACATTTGTAATTTATAGCAATATGTTGTTGTTTTTTTTTAAATAAAGTTTCCTATTTATTTTACATTTACCGCCCAAATTTGCCTCCAGCTTTTATGCAACACAATTATCATTACCTTGCATTTGCACATTCACAATATTTAACTAACTGTAAATACAACAATGCTATGTTTTTCCCATTAACAGCCTCTGAATAGATGAGAGCAAGCTTTCCGGCTCCAGCCCAACAATAACTGCTGAGTAACAAGAGCCTGTCAGATAGTGCTGACCATCCATTATAATATAAAGCTCCCCAGACTGTACTCTCTGAACTTTCCACTGGGCACTTTGTTAATTAGCCATTAACAGCAAAAGGAAACTACACTTTATGTGGTCTGCAGTTTATAGTAATGGAGAAACCCAAAGGTTCAAAAACAGGAAGTGACCTTGGCTCTTCCTGATGGCTCTTTGTGTGATTCAGTCAAGTCCTCTAAGCATCTCGGGTTTGCTATATTTGTGAGGGTTCCAGTCACTACAGCTGCACTTAACACTTATCATTTGCATTATAAATTTTATCTCACTATTGAATTTCATTTCTGAGAGTTCTGTCTTAGTGATGCCATAAATAGCATGAATAATAATGACAATAGGCAAAACAAATAACAAAGAGCACTATGAACACAAGTGTTTCATGTCAATATTTTTCAAAAGCATATACAGTACATTGCAACCATTTTTTTATTTTAAATTTTCAAATTTTTTTATTTTATTATTTAATTTATTTTAAATGGTACAGAACCATATAAAATGCAAGTTTTTACCACTGAAGAATAAATGTGGTTCTATGTATGGAGTCCTGGGAAACTCCTTTAACTGAATTAAAATGAACAAGGGAATCCCAGCATACTGGACACTCTGTTCTATTTGTTTAACTTTTCATCTAATTTACCGTAGGACAATAAACAGAACATAGGGGCAGGGTACACAAACGCCTCAAAAAGCAAACAGTTGCTTAAGGACAGGTGAGTAACAATTACTCAATAAGGTCAAAAGGTCATAAAGCTACTCATATTCAGTGTTGCTGCAAGGAGAGGTTTAACTGAAATGAATAAAATCATTTAGTGAGTCACTGAGGTCATGCCCTTACCCAGAGGTTGTAAGGTTGTGTACATACACAATAGCACAAACTCACATGTGACTATCTTTGCAAAGACTTTCCTGCTAGTGTTTTCTATTTTTACTCATCATTTCTTACTGTAAGTTTATTTTAGTGCAGCTCAGAGTGGGGTGCCTGTAATTATGACATTTCCTGGACAGGACATGAAGTTATTTCCAGCATTCAGGGAGAAAACACTCTCACATCACAATGGGATGCTGGGCATGTGGTCCTAGTACAGGATGTAAAGCAAAGGTACAATGAGAGCCAAGGGGCATTTGTTCCACAGTGCAGGATTCCATTTACTCCCTGCTATTTTGGTACGTTGAATGCAGCGGGAGTGGACGGGTGAAAGCACCACACTGGGAAAATATTCTGCATCCTATTTTAGGTATGTACACTTGTGGACTGGCAGAAACAACATAACAAAGTCCATTATTTGATCAGCAGAATGGCTCCTTTTTCAGAGCAGGGTGACTCTGTCCTGCTATGACCCACATCCTAATGCTCAATCCCTATCCGGACCACCTAATCCAACAGCTCACTCACACTTAACGCAGAGGTCACTGGTTAACTGGGCCAACACTTGTATAACTAACTAGCTCATTCCTTAAATGCTGTAAAATCCTGGGCAAGATTTGAGACATAAATGTACCACCACATAACTGATTATACAACCTTTAGCACCTCAAAAAATAGAGGTGTTTCAGATCAAAGGAGTGACTCCGTACTTTCTATCAGTTTTTGAAGATAGCATTCCATTTTTCTTTTAGCCAATGCAGAAACTGGATAGTTATTTTTATTTTTTTTACACAATAACTGACAAAAAGACTACTATAAACTCACAAGCTACGTGCGCATTTTCGGCTTAAAAAGTCAAGCAATATGTTGACGCTGGACAAAAGGACATTAGCAAACAAAATTGACCAAAAACAAGATTTTTATTCTATCAAATTTAATGGTAATCCGCAACTCCTGCCCCCTTTGTTTTTAAAATTATTAGTTGTCAATTAGCTGTCTATCAAACAGTTGCGCTGCAGTCAAGCTTAATGTGGCGCCAACAAGAGCTCTGCAGCAACCACAAGCAAAGAAGATTAAAACATACAATTTTCATAAAGATGGGAAGCATAGTTTTGTTTCACCAATATAAATGATAAGTGCCTGTGTCTGATCTGCAGTGCCAGTGTGTCCGTCGGTGAACGATGTTATGTGGAGCGCCACTTTACAAAGGTTCACAGTAACTTTCAGCGGGACTTTCCCATGGACAGCAGTCTACAAAGGAGAAGATAAAGGAGCTAAAAACAACGCTTTAGCGCCAGCAGTCATTGTTTACCAGACCTACAAAAAGGGCTTTAAGGTAGCTTGTATACTAACAAAGCACCAAAGAACTTTTAACAACGGCGGGATTGTAAAGGAGGCTATTACAGCAGTGGCTGAAACGTAATTTGGGGACCATAAATGTAAGACAGATATTTTGTCTGCCTTTGCTGACATGCAACTTGAGGCTAATACTGTAGCCAGAAGAGTGATAGCGCTGTCTGAGGATGCTGTAAAACAACTGGATTTGGACATAAAGAGGTGCAAATGGTTTTCTCCGCAATGTGACAAATTTGTAGAGTCCAGCGACACGGCCCAGCTGTTTTCATTCGTATGGTGTCGGAAGACTTTACCGCCAAAGAAGATATTTGACCATTCTTCCTCTTTAAACTACCACCAGGGGAGTTGATACTTACAATCTAGTAGAAGGCTATTTGGTAGAAAAATAGATTACCATTGAAAAGCTGGTACTGATAACAACTGACGTTGACTGGTCCCCACTCTGGATTTACTGTGCACTGAAAAGAGGACCCGGAAGTTTCTGAACTATCATTGCAAGCCAAAGTTCTGGATTTTGATCATGTCCTGAGGCCTGTTGTGAAGATTACTAATTGTATTCGAGCGAAGGAAAAGCAACACCAGAGCTTCAAGTTGTTCCTGGAGGAATGCACAGCAGACTACAAGGATCTCCTCCTTCACACTGAGATCAGATGGTAATATTGGGGTAAGATACTACAACGCTTTCTTTCATTGCTGAAATTAGAACTTTTATGAAAAAGCGGGGAAAGATTCTTGCGAGATCATCAGTCTAAGCAGAGACGCCCATGCCAGGCAAGAGACATAGTCCCTCCAGCATGTCCTCGGTCTCCCCGGGGCCTAGAAATACACAGTTACAAGGCTTGAATAAACATGTGTCTGATATGATTAGTACTGTCAGGGCATTCAGTGATAAACTGTTACTGTACATTCAGCAGTTGAAAAACAAAAAGTTTTACCACTTTCCCTCTGTCTCAAAGATGTGTGAGTCACTCAGATGCAGCCAGTGCTTTGGATGTTTCCAAATACTGTGGCCTTTTGTCAAAGCTTGGACAGGAGTTTTCTGACAGATTTGGTGACTTTGAAAAACTTGAGCCTTGGGTGACATTTGTGGCCAACCCATTCATGGAATTGAACATTAGTGAGATTTCAGGTCAGATGGCTGAACTTTTCATTGTTGATGCTATAGAAATGGAAATTGAGATCATTAACATTTAGAATAATGCACAGCTTAAATCTCAGCAGCATTGCAGGCTTTTCTGGAGATATATATCTGATATATATCTGCAGACAGCTATAAGGAATATTCATAAAGCAGCTCTGAAAATGTCAGCTTTGTTTGGGTCTACTTACCTGTGTGAGTCAGCCTTTTCTGAAATAAATTGTATCAAATCAAAGTTCAGAACAAGAATGGTTTATGAACACTTAAATGACTTGTACATAAGTAGTTACACTCCACACTACACCACTCTTGTTGAGTCTATGCAGTGCCAGCCATCCCAATGAACCTTCACATATTAATACTGACATTGAATTGATAAAATATGTGAATCAGAAATTGCTTTGCTTTTGTTAATTGGTTAATTTTGATTGTTTTGTTTTCATGCAGTTGTTTGCTAATGTCCCATCTGTGAGATTCACAAGCCAGGGATTCATGTTACAAACATACAAATTAAATTGTAGTAGTAAGTAAATAGCATCTGTTGTTTTATAATGCAAAATGTGATTTGGACACCAGCAGAGATAGCAACAGTATTCAGATTATGTATGTAGAAGTAAGTAGAAGTACAAATACCTTTGTTAAAAACAACGGGTAAAGTAGAAGTACTTATTCAACAAATTAAAAGCGAAAAAGTACAGTCTCTGAAATGTACTTAAGTAAAAAACTATTTTGCTGTCAATGATATACAATTTTAATAACTTCACAATTTTTTAAAGTGTATGGTGCAATGCAAGACCTAGAAGAACAAATACTTGGACCTGATTTTGACACCATAAAAATTCATACATTTTTAATACTTTTAAGACCTTGAAGGTAATGTTAATGTTGTCTTTGTTGGAAGTTTATTATTAACTACTGCTTGAACAGAATGGAGGTTAATAGTGCTCACATTCTAAACTGACAAACTTAAACAGTTCTCTTAAATACAGCAATGGATGGCTAGTGTCTTTCTTTCTTCATCCATGTCGCTGATGAAAACCCCACAGTGGCAAGACGCCTTTTCTTATTATTGCGCTTGACTTTCTCATGTTAGTTACATCTTTTACGTCATGTTGTCATCCGCAGAGGATGTAAAAGTAACAAGGCTGTTTTGACAATGTAAGAAATAGAGTAGAAAATACAGTTCCCTATCAAAAGCTACACTCAATTCAGCATAGCAATACGCTATGGGGAACATTTTTTGTGTGACTGGTTGTGAAGCATATGTGTCAAGCATGCCTAAATAATAACCTCAGTTGGTGACGCAGCTTGATCACCCGCACCTGCGTGAGAGCGCTGCTGAATTCCTTTTGTGTGAAAGGAATTGGCAGACAGATGTTAAAAAAATGTGTTCTCTCCCCTTTTAGGCTCCACGGGGAGCTGACTTGTAGAGTAAGCCATTTTTGTCCCATGTCTTTGCGGGCTATCACCCTCATGGGGCATCGTCCTCCCTGAAGACACCTACACTCCCCACCAAGCCGTGCTGTGTGACATCATCGCTGGTCGGGAAGGCTTTCCAGGCCGCATCTGTTGACACAGGTAGTACTGACTTTGCTGGACAAAGGGGCCGTAGAACGTTTCCCCGTGCCAGACAGGCAGTTAGGCTATTACAGCTGGTATTTCCTTGTTCCCAATAAGTACGGGTGCTGCGTCCAATTCTAGATCTTCATGGGCTAAACCGCCACCTCTGAACATTCAACTTAAAAATGCTAGTAATCAAGATGATTGTGTTCCAGATCCAGTCAGGCAATTGGTTTGTCACCATCAACCTGAAGGAAGTCTATTTCCATATAGAAATTTTGTCACAGCATAGGAAGTTTCTGAGGTTTGCTTTAGAGGGTTCTTCCATTTAGTCTAGCCTTGTCACCCCCGACGTACATAAAATGCATGGCTCCTCTGCGACTCAAGGGCATCCGGATTTTGAATTACATACTACTACTACAGACAACTGGCTCATTTTAGCTCAGAGCTGGCGTGTCGACATCGGGATGTTGTCCTGGCTCATCTCATACCTCTAGGGTTAAGACTTGCCAAGAAAAGCATTCAGTATAAAACATATTTGGGGGTTATATGGGATTCAGTAGCGATGCAGGCGCATTTGTCTCCTGCACGCGTCATGTCCATTCTAACTACCCTCAAGAATATCAGGCTGGGCCGGGAAATGTCTGTGCATTACCTTTACAGGGTTCTGGGTCTCATGGCAGCTGCGTCCACAGTGATACCTTTGGGCCTCCTGCACTAGAGACTATTTCAGCTGTGGATTAACCTCTGGTCCCACTCTAGGTCCATGTTGTTGTCACAGGATGCTAACAACGCACTTCCGGGCTAGGGAGTGGTCTTGGATGGCCGTACCAGCCCAGGGGACATGAGAGGCCGTCTTCTTGCATGGCACATCAATTGCCTTAAGGGCATCCGGATTTTGAATTACATACTACTACAGACAACTGGCTCATTTTAGCTCAGAGCTGGTGTGTCGACATCGGGATGTTATCCTGGCTCATCTCATACCTCTAGGGTTAAGACTTGCCAAGAAAAGCATTCAGTATAAAACATATTTGGGGGTTATATGGGATTCAGTAGCGATGCAGGCGCATTTGTCTCCTGCACGCGTCATGTCCATTCTAACTACCCTCAAGAATATCAGGAACTCCACCCCAACACAGATCTGAGAATGAATTTTACAATGCAGATGTGGACCTCTTTGCTTCACAGGAGACAGCACAATGTACTTTTCCCCTGGGTCTGGACATGATGGCCCATGTGGGATCCAGACTGCGTGTGTATGAATTTCCCCCATTAGCCAAGCTCTCAGGGGTCCTAGCCAAAATCCACCAAAAGAGGTCTTGCCTTTTTCTAGGGGTGCCCCATTGGCCAACCAGAATATGGTTCTCAGACCTAACATCTCTCCTCAACAGCTTATCGTGGGCGATTCCAATCAGGAGGAACCTTCTTTCTCAGGCGCAGGGTACATTGGTTCATCCCAGGCCCAAGTTCTGGAACCTTTATGTCTGGCCCCTGAGGGGGACCAATTGAGAAATGCTGGACTTCCAGCTGAAGTAGTTGAGACTATTCCTCTAATATCTAGAAGACATTACGGCCATAGATGGCGTGCTTTTGAGGACTTGTGTCTTACACACCGTGCAGACCCAGCTAACTGCCAGATTGTTTCATTGCTGGAGTTTCGGCAGAGTAAACTATCCTCGGGCTTTCGCCCTCATACTCTCAGGGCTTGTGTGGCTGCTATTTCAGCTTGTCACGCTCTGACCGATGGGGTCTCGGTGGGGAGAAATCCCCTACTTGTTCACTTTATTTGAGGAGCCAAGTGGTTGAGGACTCCCACTGAAGTCACAGTCCCTTCATGGGATCTGTCTTTAGTGCTTAAGGAGTTGGTGAACACCTCTTTTGAACAAACTGGAGTCAGCAATTTTCTGGTTTCTGTCTCTTAAGATGGTCTTCTTGACAGCTATTAATTCTTCTAAGAGAATCAGGGATTTGTAGGCTCTCTTCATCCTGCCTAGAATTTGCTCCTGGGCTGGTCAAGGTTATTTTGCACCCTCACCCTAATTACCTTCTGAAGGTTCCATTCTCTCCTTCAAATCCGCTCATTCTTGAAACCTTCTGTCCTCCACTGTTCACGATGCTGGAGTAGGAGAGACTTTAGCTACAATGTCCAGCGCGTGCTCTAAAGATTTATCACCACCGCACTAGCTTGTGGCGTAAGTCTGTGCAGCTTTTCATGTGCTATAGGGGCTGCAACCAGGGAGCTGCAGCCACTAAGCAGGCTATGTCGCATTGGGTGAGGGATGCTATTGCCCTGGCCTATGAGGCTTGTAATCAGCCCCTGTCTCTAGGTGTAAGGGCCCATTTAACCAGATCGGTTGCATCCTCATTGGCTGTGGTCCCTTTGCAACAAGTGTGTGATGTGGTGGAATGGTCCTCTCCGCACACTTTTATTAAATTTTATAGCCAGGCCATTTTATGTCCCAGGCTTTCACGTCCTTGGGTCAACATCCGGTCATGTATGTATGTGTACACACACTACACAACCCTCGGGGGTCGAGACACTTCCAGTGCAGCGGCGTTGGTATTCTTGTTCCCCATAGAGTATTGCTATGCAGCATCATGTGTAGCTTTTGACAGGGAACATCTCGGGTTGCTTGACTGCCACCCTGTTCTCTGAAAAAGCGGTAAAGAGATGCTGTTCTTCAATGCTGCACTGTGGGCGTGTCCGGGCATCCTATCAGACAAAGGTACCTGAAGATGCTTCTGCGTCATGTTATTTTATGGCATCTGGCTCACACCCAGCTGCACTCTCACGCAGATGCGGGTGATCGAGCTGCGTCACAAAAGTTATTTAGGCCAGATTTTGGCGTGTGTGACACACATGCTTCACAACCAGTCACAATAAAGAATGTTACCCATAATGTATTGCTACGCAGCATCTCGTTCACACAAAAACTTTTCTTTCACTCATAGTTAGTGGTTGGGTGAATCCATTTATTGTCATACAACTGTGTTTACTCTTTTTAAATCATAATGACAACAGAAACTATCAAATGACCCTGCTCAAAAGTTTACATACCCTGATTTTGAACTGATAACATACACATAAGTTGATACAAACAGGTTTCAATGGCTACTAAAGGTAACCATCCTCACCTGTGATCTGTTTGCTTGTAATCAGTGTGTGTGTATAAAAGGTCATTGAGTTTCTGGGCTCCTGACAGACCCTTGCATCTCTCATCCAGTGCTGCACTGATGTTTCTGTTTTCTGAGCCATGGGAAAAGCAAAAGAATTGTCAAAGGATCTGCTGGAAAAGATATTTGAACTGTATTAAATAAGAGAATAATATCAAAAGATATCCAAAGAATTGAGAATCCCAATCAGCAGTGTTCAAACTCTAATTAAAAATTTCAGCTACAACTGCCTGGAAAATTGTTTGGGATACAATGGAAAAACCCACATACCTAAAAATAGGTAGTGTGGCTGTTTGGCACCTTTGAAAAAAGTCACTTGAAGAAAAATGGGCTGCATGGTTGAGAAAGTCATTATTACGCAAATGCCACAAAGCATTCTGCTTACAATACACCAAACAGCACAGAGACAAGCCTCAAAACTTTTGGAACAAAGTTATTTGACCAAAATTTTGGCTTTTTGGCCACAACCATAAAAGTTACATTTGGAGAGGAGTCAACAAGGCCTATGATGAAAGGTACACCATTCCTGATGTGAAACATGGAGGTGGCTCGCTGATGTTTTGGGGATGTGTGCCACAAAGACACAGGAAAAGATGACGTAATTGGACGTTCCAACATGACAACGATCCAAAGAGCAAGGCCGAGTCGACCTGTCTTTGGCTACAGCAGCATATAGTGAAGGTTCTGGACTGGCCATCTCAGTCTCCTGACCTCAATATCATTGAGTCACTCTGGGAAGATCTCAAACTTGAAAACCCTAATAATTCACAAAACAATCTCCTCTGTGAGTTTTTGCTTCTGGTTGGTTAAAAGGGATTATATATACAAATATCCATGTTACAGACTGGATTATACATTCAAATGATCCTTAGCAACTCAGCAAACATTGTGGCACACCTACAATACTTTTATTTGATTTTGGCTAATGATTGAAACATGCTGCTGTCACGCAAACACGCAACATTAAAGTAAAAGATACCAGTCCTCTTTTGCCTAGAAACCTGTATTTGAGACAGCCTATCTTATTTTCCTTTACATCCTTTCACCTTGTTTTCACCTTCCTCAAAAGAACGGCTTCAGGAAACAAAACACTGAGGCTTTTCTCTTTAGCTGTTGAGCCAGTAAAACCATCAGAGCTGATGTGTTTCCTGTGGGACAATTCTCCAGTGCTGACAGCCCTTACTGATAATGACCCTTGTCTCTGTTGAGCGACCCGACTAGAATCTGTCACGCTGTCAAGTTAGCAACCGACACTTGTGATCAGGACAAAAAAAACAAAACAGTATCATCTTACAATGCTATTTTTAAGTAATAATGGATCTATAAGGTCACTCTCAACTTAACTTGAGTGTAATTCTTGTGCCTGAAAAGAAATTAAAAAAGGAATAGAGTATAGACAAGTTATTGGTTTGAATAAAAAGACAACTTGGGGTGAATGCTGCAACAAAAGCTAGAGCGAAGTGACATTATCGTAAAAGTCAATTAGTTTTCTTTAAAAAAGAGAAAAAAACAAACTAAAGAAGATGAGAGTGTGGCCCAGTTTGTGGTTTAAAAAGAATGAAAACAAAAGAGAAAGAGATAAGTTTATGGTTTGGAAAAAATGACAACTTGGGATGAATGCTAGGATAGGAGCTTGAGGTAAGTCACGTGATCAAAAAATGTAATGGCATGTATTCTAAATAGAGAGAAAACTAAGGAGGAATAGAGTGTGGACATGTTTGTGGGTTGGAAAAAAAAGGACAACTTTAGGTAAATGCTGTGAGTAAAGCATGAGGTAAGACACGCTATTGTGTACTTGAAAAGCATTATTGTGCTGTAAAACTAAAGAGGGAGGCAGGGAACTTGAGGCAAATATTGAAAAGAGAGCTCCCGGTGAGTGTAGTTATAATTAGTATTATATTTAGCTATGAAAGCTTATATGGATATTAAGTATATGTCACAGCAGGAAAGTTGTAACTGTATAACACTGTCAAATACAGGTCGCAGGCAATCTTTGGTCACCCGACTGTGATTGGTTATCTTTGATCAAACAACCCAAATAAATTAATTGTTATTCAGCAAAGATAAAAATGACAAAGTGTAACAAACCTTATGAAATAATATAAAGGGTTAGTTCAGTGTTTTGTAAATGTGTCTCTGTTAGATAAGTTTAGATAGCTACTCTATGACCTACAGCAGATAGTTTGGAGAAGCAGGAAGGAGAAATGACACAGACACTAAACCATGCACTACTTTGAATTACATGTCTATTTGTCCACAGACAATATTTCCACAATGGTCCAAAACTTTGTGTTTTTTCCCACCCCATTAGCAGCTATGCATAACACAAAGCTTGTGTTATTGCTCCTGCGTGCTGCTCCAAACTGTATTGTGCATAAGGAACAGGTTACCTATCCCTACCTGTCCAATAAACTACCAACAGCTTTCCCAGACCGGTTCCAAATCTGTTACAGAACCAAAATTGCAGCTGCCCCAAATTAAAGTGGCATTGTTAACCTCTTGTTGATGGCAAACAACACCAAGATGTAATGACAGTTAGTGGCTATAAATAAGAAGTGACACAATTTCTGGTAGGCTTGTTGTCCTCTTTGTGAAATGTAGGTCACAAAATTAGCTTGTCATAAGGCATCATTTCTCTGTTTAGACAACTTATATTCTGTTCAATGGCTGTCACCAACCACCTTTAAAAGGTGCAGATGGAGGATATATACCTTTGGCTTTACTGCCACACTGTGTTTAGTCCATGAAACTACAAGTTTGAATCTGTCTATGGCCCTCGGTCAGAAATGTATGTATGAATAAATGTTTTAATTATGTTTATTAAGACTTTATTCTGGACTTATTATGCAATCATAAAGATATAAAAAGACAGAATAACCCACAGTAGTTAAACAAACACATTAAAAAGGCGGCTGTCCCAGGGTGTCCACAGCTGACTGGTAGAGTAATGCACTAAACCTAATATGTGTCAAACCCAATGGACCTTATCATCCCGATCAAAACGCAGGTATCCGGTGGAGACGACCGCGTCCAAATCTCTTTCCATTTTCAGGTACTTGAGCCGACGCAAGTATAGAGGGGCTGGATTTATGTGTAATAAGTGTTTTGCTTTTAACCAATCAATGGCGCTTTCCTCTAGTGCAGTGCCAATTATTATTATCATTAAATTATATTACATTTAAATTTCAATCAATCAATCAATCACAACGACAGTATGAACTGTGGGGAGAGCGGGAATCGAACCACCAACCTTCCGGTTAAGGGGCAACCGCTCTACCACTGAGCCACAATAATGAATAAAACTTCATTCAGACAAGCCTATACTTTCTTATCACTCAGTTTATTCTAAACAAAGTCTTAAACTTACATCCAGATAAGAATATATTTTATCATTATTTTGGCAGAATTAGGATTTATATCAGGTTTTATATGTGATCATTTTAATTGTGCAAATCTTCTGTAATGTCTTAACACAACAAAACCTCAACACAAGAGAAAAAAAAAGTATTTTATGCAAACTGCCAGCGTTTTAGATTTATTTACTTTGGACTAAAGACAGATGAAACCACACAGGGATTTTTCTTTTACTTCGTCCTCCTTACATGAGTCTTAATTGGTCTCAGTCCATGATCACTTCAGCTTCAAAATAAGCTGTGAAGCATTGTAACACGTGCCAAACTGTCCAGGTCTCAGTGCAAAGCAGAGTCTTTACACACAGAGCAACAAGTGCAGACAGGTGTCACACCTGTCCGGACTTGGTCCAGGCCCAGGCAGAGATGAGGAATGTGGATGATAGCAACACCAATGAGTGTGGGACTGTATTTTCATGATGGTCCAAACCACAGATCCAATCTCTTAATGAGGCTGCGTCCTGGTGAGTTTCCACTGTACTGTTTCTAAAGTCTTCTTCTTTAAGCTAAACTTTTACTCTTTCTCTAACCCAGTGGTTCCCAAAGTGGGGGTCGCGGAGTGGTGGGCGGAGGGGTCGCAAGATGATTTCCAGATTTTTTTATTTTTTTTTATGATTATTATTTTTATATATTTTTAAAAAGGTTGTAATGATGCGAGTATAAATTTAGGATAATTAAAATAAACTGAAAGTAAAACTTTGTAAAGCTTTGTTTGCTCCGATTAATTATGACAGTTAGGTGACGGCGTGTTGCCAAGTCCGCGGGCTACTTTAACACAGTTGCCGCGGGCTGTTTTTCATGTGAGTGAGTGAGTGAGTGAGTGAGTGAGTGAGTGAGTGAGTGAGTGAGTGAGTGAGTGAGTGAGTGAGTGAGTGAGTGAGTGAGTGAGAGAGAGAGAGAGAGAGAGAGAGAGAGAGATCACCAAAACAAGTCATGTTAAGAATGAATAGTACACAAACATTTCTAAAACTGTAAAAACTGTCTTTCTTTTTGGGAACCCCTGCTCTAACCTGTATTTTTTTATCCAGCCATGTGCTGTCCTGGTTGTAGCATAATGATTTATTTTAAAGTAAAGCAGTGCTTTGAGGCTTCTAGAATATACACACGTGGACGAAATTGTTGGTACCCTTCGGTCAATAAAAGAAAATCTCACAATGGTCACAGAAAAAACTTTATTCTGACAAAAGTAATAATAAATAAAAATTCTATGCATGTTAACCAATGAAAGTCAGACATTGCTTTTCAACCATGCTTCAACGGAATTATTTTAAAAAATAAACTCATGGAACAGGCCTAGACAAAATTGATGGTACCCCTAACTTAATATTTTGTTGCACAACGTTTTGAGGCTATCACTGCCGGTTTGAAGGGTGTCTTTTCCAGACGGCATGTTTCAGCTCCTTCAAAAGATGCTCAATAGGATTGAGGTCAGGGCTCATAGAAGGCCACTTTAGAATAGTCCAATGTTTTCCTCTTAACCATTCTTGGGTGTTTTTAGCTGTGTGTTTTGGGTCATTGTCCTGTTGCAAGACCCATGACCTGCGACTGAGACCAAGCTGTCTGACACTGGCCAGCACATTTCTCTCTAGAATCCATTGATAGTCTTCAGATTTCATTGTACCCTGCACAGATTCAAGACACCCTGTGCCAGATGCAGCAAAGCAGCCCCAGAACATAAGAGCCTCCTCCATGTTTGACAGTAGGGACAGTGTTCTTTTCTTGATATGCTTCATTTTTCCGTCTGTGAACATAGAGCTGATGTGCCTTGGCAAAAAGTTCCATTTTTGTCTCATCTGTCTCCCAGAAGCGTGGCTTGTCAACATGTAGTTTGGTATATTCAAGTCTAGCTTTTTTATGATTTGTTTTCAACAATGGTGTCCTCCTTGGTCATCTCCATGTAGTCCACTTTGGCTCAAACAACGACGGATGGTGCGATCTGACACTGATGTTCCTTGAGCATGGAGTTCACCTTGGATCTCTTTAGAAGTCTTTCTGGGCTCTTTTGTTACCATTCGGATTATCCGTCTCTTTGATTTGTCATCACTTTTCCTCCTGCCACGTCCAGGAGGTTGGCTACAGTCCCATGGATCTTAAATTTCTGAATAGTATGTGCAACTGTAGTCACAGGAACAACTAGCTGCTTGGAGATGGTCTTATAGCCTTTACCTTTATTGTGCTTGTCTATAATTTTCTTTCTAATCTCCTGCGACAACTCTTTCCTTCGCTTCCTCTGGTCCATGTTGAGTGTGGTACACACCATGTCACCAGACAACACAGTGACTACCTGAAGCCCTATAAATAGGCCCACTGACTGATTACAAGATTGTACACACTTGTGATGCTAATTAGTGCACACACCTTTAATTAACATGTCCATTTGGTCACATTATTTACAGTCTTTTCTAGGGGTACCATCATTTTGTCTAGGCCTGTTCCATGAGTTTATTTTTTTTTTTTAATAATTCCGTTGAAGCATGGTTGAAAAGCAATGTTTGACTTTCATTGGTTAACATTCATAGAATTTTTATTTATTATAACTTTTGTCAGAATAAAGTTTTGTCTGTGACCATTGTGAGTTTTTCTTTCATTGACCGAAGGGTACCAACATTTTTGTCCACGTGTGTAAGATCAAATTATTTAGAGTTATTTCTTATTTATTTTACATAGGCCTAAATAAAAATAATTGTATTTATTTATTATTTAAAACTTATATAAAAATGTAATAAAAAGTATTGATTTTCAAATATTACACCAGAGCATGTGCACAATAAAAATAAAAATTTGTGTGGCCATAACTTCACGTTCTAATTGAATTTAATAATGTCTGCAGCAGTCTTTGGTTCTGCAACCAAATCCACCTGCAATGGACTTTAATAAACAAACACACTGCTGTTGATAAGGCCTCTTCCACACGGACACGGGTATTTTTATAGCCAGGACTTTTTTTACACGGTTTGACTGTTCGTCCACACGGAAACGCAGTATCAGGTCACTGAAACCGAACATTTTTGAAAACCCCTGCCAGGGTGAGGATTTTCAGAAACGCCGGTTGCAGCGTTGTCGTGTGGACAGTAAAACCGGCGTTTATGCCTTGCGACGTCAGAGTGTGCGCCGTTATCCGCTGGTCTGATTGGCCAACGTGCCTTTACGATTAGGGTGATATCGCCGCCTGCTGGTGTGGCATGCTCTTGATAGCGCTTGATAGCGGGTTTTTGCGTTTTTATGCGAGCGTTTGTGGACGGGATTTTTTTTTAAAACGCAGGAGGAAAAACTCTGGTTATAAAAATACCTGTGTCCGTGTGGACTAGGCCTAAGACCAGCTGTTGTACCAGTCTGCGATGTGCCATATCTCATTTTTTAAAACCCCCACCCCACAGGGCTGACAGAGTTCCAGAAGGGCTGAAGTTGGCTCTGCCTGCAGGCACAAGATAGAAAATATACCACTGTCTTGATCTCCACTACAGCAAGATACGGCCTAATATACAGTCAGGTCCATAAATATTGGGACATCGACACAATTCTAATGTTTTTGGCTCTAGACACCACCAAAATGGATTTGCAGTGAACGAACAAAACATGCTTTAACTGCAGACTTTGAGCTTTAATTTGAGGGTATTTACATCTAAATCAGGTGAACGGTGTAGGAATTACAACAGTTTGTAAATGTGCCTCCCACTTTTTAAGGGACCGAACGTAATGTGACAGAGTAACAATCAAAAATCAAACTTTCACTTCTTGCAGTCAATTACAGCCTAAAGTCTGGAACATAGACATCACCAGACGCTGGGTTTCATCTCTGGTGATGCTCTGCCAGGCCTCTACTGCAACTGTCTTCAGTTCCTGCTTGTTCTTGGGGCATTTTCCCTTCAGTCTTGTCTTCAGCAAGTGAAATGCATGCTCAATCAGATTCAGGTGACTGACTTGGCCATTGAATAACATTCAACTTCTTTCCCTTAAAAAACTTTTTGGTTGCTTTCGCAGTATGCTTCTGGTCATTGTCCATCTGCACTGTGAAGCGCCGTCCAATGAGTTCTGAAGCAGTTGGCTGAATATGAGCAGATAATATTGCCTGAAACACTTTAGAATTCATCCTGTTGCTTTTGTCAGCAGTCACATCATCAATAAATACAAGAGAACCAGTTCATACATGCCCACGCCATGACACTATCACCACATGCTTCACTGATGACGTGCTATGCTTTGGATCATGAGCAGTTCCTTTCCTTCTCCAGACTCTTCTCTTCCCATCACTCTGGTACATCTTGGTCTCATCGGTCCATAGGATGTTGTTCCAGAACTGTGAAGACTTTTTTAGATGTTGTTTGTCAAACTCTAATCTGACCTTCCTGTTTTTGAGTTTCACCAATGGTTTCTATCTTGTGGTGAACCCTCTGTATTCACTCTGATGAAGTCTTCTCTTGATTGTTGACTTTGACACACATACACCTACCTCCTGGAGAGTGTTCTTGATCTGACCAACTGTTGTGAAGGGTGTTTTCTTCACCATTCAAAATAATTCTTCGGTCATCCACCACAGTTGTTGTTTGTGGTCTATCGGGTCTTTAGGTGTTGCTGAGCTCACTGGTGTGTTCTTTCTTTTTAAGGATGTTCCAAACAGTTGATTTGGCCACATCTAAAGTTTTTGCTATCTCTCTGATGGGTTTGTTTTGTTTTTTCAGCCTAATGATGGCTTGCTTCACTGATAGTGACAGCTCTTTGGATCTCATATTGAGAGATGACAGCAACAGTTTCCAAATGGATAATGAGGAAATAACACACACCTGGCCATGGAACAGCTGAGCAATTGTCCCTACACCATTCACCTGATTTGGATGTAAATACCCTCAAATTAAAGTCTGCAGTTAAAGCACATCTTAATTTATTTATGTTTAATTTCAAATCCATTGTGGTGGAGTATAGAGCCAAAAAGATACTACTTGGTACCTGGTAGAGGGCATACCACGTACTTGGGAGACCTGGGTTCAATCACATTTGCCCAATGTCATTCCCCTCTCTCTCCCCCTGTTTCCTGTCTGTGAAATATTAGCAAAAAGCCCAAGAAATAATCTAAAGAAAAAGATTTATTTTAGTTTCAGGTTTGTTGTTGTCAAAGTGCTCATTTTTTCAGGCACAAACATCTCACTTGCCCTAGTGTACAGGTCTCCTCAATAAAACTCATAGTGCATCATTAGACGCCCCCTGTAGGCAGCCTATTTAAACTGACTTGTAGTTAGTCCATAAATGAGCCATGTACAACAATGTCAACTTGATTCCATCTGTGCATGATCCAAACTTACGAGAGATAATATTAACAAACGACACTGTCTACAAATATTATCATCATCTATCACTTAGTACAAATGTGTGTATGTGTGTTTGCTATAGAGAATGCACTGCCCTGTTAATTCCACTGCAGGATAGGAGTTTTCCTGTTGCATTACACAAAGGCGTGTCCAAGCTTGCCATTCATGCGGCATGTTATTGGTTTTGACTTGCACTCGCATTTACACCCATACTTTACTACAGACTTTACAATAGACACTGACTCACCCTGGCTCCACACCTCAGGACAATATGTACGCTGTGGGTTGTTTGGTTTGTCATTTGAAACAGGTGGGGAAAGAAAAACAAATTAATTTCTGATTAAAGGCTATATTTTCCTCCTTTGTTTATGCAGGAGCGCCGTGCAGCTCACTGAGAAAAAATACTGCAGAAATGTAGCAGGTGGCAGGTGATTGTTCAATGTTTTACAAAAAAAAAGCACATTTAAAAGAATATATAGGGCTAGATTTTCATGATGTGAAACGCAATGCACTCCGCAGGTAGCGCACTCATTTTCAGGGCGTGTCCAGAGCTGGCGGATTATTTAAAGAAAGGCAGTACATGGCAAAGACGGGCGGATTTTTATTTTTTTTTCAGTCAAGTTGCGTATGCCAGAGGTGAAAAAACTATATAAGTCTATATTTGGTCTAAAATGTTTTAAATGTTTTAATGGCTAATTTGACCTCTGAACTCAAGAGGCCTGTGTTTACAAGATGCCAAATAACATGCATTTCACGAATAACAGCAGGTATTAATATATGTTTTTTTACAGGTGTCACTGATGTGCGTCATGTCTGAACAATAAACTAAATAAACACACCTTAAATCTCACTCCTCATACACTAACAGTCAAGTTTGGACACACCTTCTCATTCAATAGTTTTTATTACTTCTACATTGTACATTCATACTGAAGACGTCAGAACTATGGAGGAACACATGGAATCATGTAGTTAACAAAAAAGTTTTATACAAACCAGAATGTGTTTTATATTTTAGATTCTTTGAAGAAGCCATCATTTGTCACTTCATTTGAGGATACATTCAAAGTGCTTGAAATCTTCCGGATTGACTGACCTTTATGTCTTAGTAATGATGGGCTGTTGTTTCTCTTTTCTTAGTTGAGTGTTTTTTGCCATAATAATGATTATAACATTAGTCAGGTGTGTACCAAACCTACATCTGCACAACACAACTGATGGTCTCAAACACATTAAAAAGGCAAGAAATTGTGTTTTACTGAAATATATGTAATAACCTAACATGAAAAGCAGCACGTGGATGGATGAATAGATAATAAATTATAGGACAAAACCTTGAGTTCTATTGTGGATCTACCGCAGAAAGCGGTCTGGTCCGCAAGCAGATCCACTGCGGTATATTTTTGTATTACTCCGGATGCACATACAGTTTCCGCTTTGGTGCGATCTGATCTGTTAAGATTTATGCGGTTTGGCTCTGGCGTCTGACAAAAATAGAACTGCTGCGGATCAGTGCAGATAAGTGTGGAGCAGACCAGAGTGGATGCTGTGCAAATTGTCTCATTAAAAACACTGTAACGCATCCAGTGGGCAATGGTCTGCGATGTTGTTCTGCAGCGGAGTGCATGTCTCAGCAAGAAAAGACTATTATACATGTTATTAGTGGCGGGGTAAACCGGAGTACCTATTGCGTGATTATTGTGACGCCACTAATAGTTAAAGAATTATGTTAAAGAAGCTCTTTTGCAAATGTGTTTTTTTGGGGGGGATTTTTATTTTAAAAAATTAGCTTATAATACAATAATGGATTACTACACTATTAGTGGTTTCAATATTGCGCTAATTATGACATCTTAAAACCAAGATGGTGATAAAAATTTCTTAAAACTCTGAGGCTACAGTGAGGTATAGATCTGTGCAGAATTATTGTTACTAAAGATCAGGTCTATTTGCACAAGATGTGGCACAACAGTTCCTCAGTTTTCAGCAAAAAAGAAGATTTTCCATGCCCCGCCATTTCTGCCAAAACACGTCCTTCTGCACATGCCGCCATTTTGGTCCTGAGTAGCTACTCATTTGTCAGCATGTCTTTGCCTTGTTTGTAAAAACTTGTTTTTATAGAATTACTATTAAATTGATTTAAAATAGAAGAGGGTCCATCATGTGCACTCGTGAAGTATACCTGACATACGCCTCGAACACTCCCAGCTCACTGTGGCAGTCAGTGATGATGGGGGGGGGGTTGTCTCTTCACAGCAGACAGTTGCGTGAAGAAGTGGGTTGGAACTTATCCTTCAGAATATAGGCTGGCCTTTGTGTGCCCTTTGCTTTCTTCAGCACCTTGCAGATGTCTGATTCATAAATGTTATTACCTAAAAACACGTCATTGCACGTGTGATGAAGGGACAGCCCCTATGTTGTTCTTGTTGAGAATAAAACCCAATAATAAACATTTTGTCAACACTTCTTTTTAGAATTAATAAAAAAAAATTGTTGTTAATCCCTGTTATGTTCTCAGTTGATGAAGACAATTTAGCACAAGACAAACAGAGAGTCAAGGTCCAAACACACACAAAAATAAAACACCCAACCAAAGTGGAGAGAGAGAGAGAGAGAGAGAGAGAGAGAGAGAGAGAGAGAGAGAGAGAGAGAGAGAATTACACAAAGGACTTGTATCAACTCTCCACACTATTTTCAGGACCTGGTGACTGTTCCTGCGTCAATTCACTGAAGATACTTCATCCTTTAAGTTTGTTGCTGTCTATCATCTTGGATTCAGACTCCGAAAACTGCAATTAGCTCTATAGTTTCTGAGACTTAGATTTACTTTGCTGACTACATTTAGACTAATGTAAACACTAATACACTGTTGAACACACTCAAGATTCTTAAAGATTTTGGAACAGCTCATGAAGTTATGATCAGCCTGTTTAAGTCTGGCTCTTGCTTTTCACCATCTTCGCTCCAATAAGTGCAACTGACAGTGACTTTCAAACACAAAGTAAAAAGCTTCTGTCCTGACTGTGCACGATTTAAAAAGTTTGGACCTGCCTTGAAATGATGTATGAGAATTTACTATGACATTTATTTTTTATTTAAATTAACTGTGTATATATAAAATATTATATCAATATAAAATGCTTACTGTAAGAACAATCTCTAAAGAATATAAGAATTATGTAAAGGCAGTTTGAGAAAAGGGTGTCATTTAGACATTCTTTTGTAAATGTTTATGTTGATTCATGTTCATTTTGAGTTTTATAGCTGATTTTATAATGCATGTTTTTAAACAATTGTTTTGTGTGTAACATTAGGTATAACTGTTTCTTCATATTTCAATTTTTTATATACCAACTATATTTATAAATTCAGTATTGGAATCCTCTGTAAGGACAGCACAAGGAGGTATGACCTGTACCTGCTGGCCCAGGTATCCCCAGCTCCACCTGACCACACTGCAGCAGACAGGTGTCTATAACCGCTGAAAGAGCTGGTGCACATGTACAGTATGTGTAAGGAGGGTAAAACATTAAATTTACTTATTTATAAAAACATTGCTCTCTTCTTCCTGGAACTACCCTGTTTAACCACGTCTCACCAAAAAGTTGAAGATAAGTGTAACACTACATTACAAGTGTTAGAGCCTGTAACACAGGGGTTTAGTGCTACTGCCTCAAAGCCTGGATGGACTGTTCTGCAGCCAACTCATCAACCTGTCACACCTGTGCATTACCTACAACATGAGAAACAATGTTTATTACTACTTTGTTTTGGATGTAACTATTATATTTGGTTAGAGTTGTGTCTTTTTTGCATAATACTTATTAAATGAACTGGACTTGACACTGGTCTTATTTCATAGCTATACCTTGAGTATCTCTATAACACATTCTCTCCCAGGACCAGTGAGCTGCAAGACAAGAGTTTTTTAACAGTTGTGGAGGGAGAATTTAAATCTTTGTTTTGTGTGTAATCAACACTAATTACCAAAATCAAACTAAATGCATAGGTTTGCAATTTCTGAAACTTTGTTAGCATTTGCTAAGCATTAGCCTAAATTAGACAATGCTAACGTTTTATCACTGGCCCCATTCTCTTGTGCTGCAAGACTTCGCTCTTTAACTTTGGGAGTTGTTGAGACCGTGGTTTGAGCCAGTGGCACAAACTGATAAGGCTCTAGCCCTGTGTGCACAGAAATGTCCTCCACTTAGAAGGACCGCTCCGTAGAAAAGCTACTTGCTTCCTTCAAGTCTACATCTTTGCGAGTCTGACAGCTGCTGTCAATCAATCCGTCACTGCCAGTGTTGGGCAAGTTACAACAGTTTAAACAGTAATTAGTTACAGTTACTAGTTACTTCATCCAAAAAGTAACTAAATTAGTTACTCAGTTACAAATTTTAAAAGTAACTAGTTACTTAAGAAAGTAATTACTGCGTTAGTTTCAAGTAAAATTAAATTTTAAATGCTCAAATGTGACCCCACCTCTACCCCTCTTTAACAGAACTTAAAATACATGTGCATGTTCAATTATTTATAATAAATCTGAATATTATAATGAAATGGACACTTAATACAATACATTATTACCAGAAACATGAAACATTGTACACACATCTAAAAAAAAACTGTTGCTGTGGGACAAAGTGAGACTAGCCTCCAATCAAATGCCATGTATGTAGATATTATGTTTATATAGTGAATCAATGCAAATAACACAATAGATGTTTTGGAACTTTTGATATTTATTGCCCCTCAACAGGCCACAACTGCGCAAAATTAAATTAAGCTTGTTAAGCAATATACCAAAAGAAATAACAAATATATACACTCTTTGTAGTGCAAATAAAACAAAAAAAATTTACTGAAAAAATACTGTACTTCAAGTAGAACAGTGTAACAATATTAGGTGCTTTCAATGTAACTGGAAAGTGCAATGTATAGCAAAACGAAGGATATAAACAGGTAGGTAATACATAAAAAATAAAAAATACATCTCCATAAAATAAATCTCGTACTCTACAATGACAATCTTACTTCAAGAGGCTGCAGCCAGCCAACACATTAAAATATGCTCTTTAAGCAATGTACCAAAAATGTATAAAACTAAAAAATACACTCTTTTTAGTGCAAAACTGCAAATGTAAAAAGATGCAACACAACTTTAGACATACTGTATCCAACTTTAGCTCCTGAACATTCATTCATTCATCTATACATCCATGCATTCATTATTCTATCCATTCATCTATCCATCCATCATTCTATTCTCCCCATTCATCCAAGCAACCCTATCTAGCTATCCATCCACCCATTCTTGTCATTGAACCAGTGGTTGTATCTCAAAACCAAAAGCTTCTCAAACTTCTGGTCAGAGAGCCTGTTCCTCAGTGGAGTCAAGACTAGCTTCCCCAGGCTAAAAAGTCTCTCTACTGGGGCACTGGATGGAGTGGCTGCATTATAACGGAGTGCAATTTTCTTTATCAGTGCAAAACCATTAAGAGAGTCTATCCCTTGTTCTCCTGATTTTAAATAGTCTGCAACTTGACTTTCAGCAGTAGCAGAGGTGTCATCCTCATCCTCAAAGGAAAAGAACTCATCCTCTATGGCAGAGTCTGTGCTGAGGTGGCGTGTTGGTGGGTTGGTACCTGCTTGCTGGTCTTGGACAATTTTTCGACACTCTTCCAGCAGACTTGCCTTGGCCTTGTCCTTCCTGTCCTGTTTCCGCAGCCAACGCAGTTTGAACTTGGGCAAAGTCACAGCAGCCAAGACAGCACACTCGCTCTCCAGCACCTCTGCAAATCTTGTCTTGATTGCCTGAAATGATTCATAAGAATGCAATTATATTATATTATTATAATTATTATAATAATATTATATTATCTGAGAGAGAGAGAGAGAGAGAGAGAGCATTATAGACCATTATGAACATATTTATACATGTTTAATTTTACATTAGCCTATATTTATTTCCCTATATACCTATACATTCATAACATTACAACAAGGCTTTAAAGGTCCATCATCTGTATTCATAATGTATCATAACTGTAAAGGCTAGGCTAGAATAGAATAGAGTTTCTTTTCCCATTCATATATATTAATCTAAAATAAATTAAAGTTCTTACTGTGACAATTGCCTCTGGAAGGTCAATTAGGATGTGCAGGCCACTCTTCAGTTGCAGAGTCTTGAATATCAATGTCTCCAGCGTGGGTAGGAGTGTGCCATGGAAACAATGATCTTCTCCCTGAAGAATGTCTGTACTGTAAGTGGCTTCATGACCGTACAGTAATTCCCTAATGAACTGGTGTTCTTGTTCTGTGATGGCTGTCAATCCAAACTTGGATGAGATGGTGTTCAGCTCAACTATAGGAATCTCAGATATACGAGCCATGGCATCATAAAATGAGTTCCATCTTGTGGTGCATGGGACTAACAGCTTCTTAGAAATGACATCATGCACAGTCTCTGCAGCCACTGTTGACCTACTAGCCTTATTCCACAACACTGTGCATTTTGTGGTGGCACTTCTGTAAACAGGTTTTGTTCCGGGTGTTGACAGTAACCACTTGTCAATATCAGTGCATGATACCAGGTTTAGGGTGTGTGACGCACATCTCTGATGTGGTGGCAACGTGATCACAGTATCATCTTCATCACCACCATCATCATCAAAAACAACACGGGTCTGCAAGGCCTCACTGATGTCAGTAAACGTCACCTCATCATCCTCGTCATCATCATCCCGCTCCATCTGATACATTTTGAAGGCCTTTACAAAATTTGAGCCATTATCTGTGACTGTTGTGGTGATTTTGAATGATATCCCATATGAGGAGTAGATATGATCAAGCTCCGTTGCAATTTTGTCGTATGTATGGCGTCCCTTGAACCTCCTGCATGCCAGGGCTGCCTTACCTCGCTCCATGCTTTGCGGATTTATCCAATGTACCGTTACGCCTAGATAGCTCTTGTTACATGCAGTCCATATGTCTGCTGTGGTAGACACATATTCTAACTTCTCAAACGTTTGTTTGAGCTCTGCATTCATTTGAGAATATTGGGCGTCTATATAGTTTGAAAACGTCTTTCTACACGGTAGGGATACCCCTCCTCTGACCGGTATTTTGGCAACTAGTGAGTAATCGGACTAATGAGTCCGACTCAACCGTAGATAATGGCAGCATATCCTCTACTACATACCTGGCTACCAGTTTGTTCAGTTCGGTCTGAGACAAAATGTTTGGTGGGGCCTTAAAATCAAGCTTCAGTTGCTTAGGTTTTGTGGCACTGTCTCCTTCTCCTTCGGTGGTCATGGCCACTAATTTAGTGGAAGCATGCAACGTTGAAAGATGTTTGAGTAAGTTTGAATTACTTGACACTGCCGTGGATAGGCACTTTTGCCCAGGGCATAATGTGCATTTCACGATTACATTCGTTCCTTTAATTTCTTGAAGGACAAAGTAATGTCTATACTTCCATTTAGAGAAGGCTACTTTTGGATTATTTGGGCTCGTCGCCATACCTGTCTCTCGTTGACTGACTGGCTTGTGTTGTTCCTTGTATGTCCTGTCCGACTATGCGTTGAGCTTTTGATGAGTCGTTCGCCGGCTCTTTTAGGTGAATGTCGGGAGCTGGCTCGCGTGCTTTCGAACACCCGCCCAACTCTACCTCTGATTGGCTTACATTGAAATTTTACTCTACCTCAGCCTATCGTCAGCATTTATGCGCTTGTCTCGTCCTCTGCCCACTAACAAAGGAAGAACAGTAAAAAAAAATCTAGTTGGTCTGATGAAAAAAACACATCTTCATCACTTCATCAGTTATAGTAACGCGCCGCATTTTTTGGCAGTAATGGTAACGGCGTTATTAAAATGAAAAGAGTAATCAATTAGATTACTCGTTACTGGAAAAAGTAATGCCGTTAGTAACGGCGTTATTTATAACGCCGTTACTAACTAACCAGTAATGGGAATAACGCCGTTATTCCCATCACTGGTCACTGCGGGTCTCAGGTTCACGCCCCCGCTGAGCTCTGCCCTCGGTTCTTCCCCTCTGTCTCTGCTGGGCTCTGCCCCTTTTCCAGCATTTTTCAAATTTTGTGAGTGGGTGGAGTTAGGCTCTGACCAGGGGTTTAGTTACCCTTTAAATAGGGAAACAATCCACCCAATGAACCATAGAGCACCACATAGTGGCTGAAGGTACAAACAAACCATAAAAATGGCTCTTACATTTACTCTTACATTTTTGGTACTATAGTTAACAAAGATACCCTGGCTTTTATAGTATGTCTATATTTTAATGTGTCACTATTTATTTGTCTATTGATCTCAGTCGTGTTTTATATTTCTGTCATTTTGTTGCTTTGGTATGTCATATTTTACTTTGTTACTTTTTTATGCCTCTAACCTGTACAGCACTTTGTTCAGCTCAGGTTGTTTTTAATGTGCTTTAGAAATAAAGTTTTGACTTGACTTGATATCAAGAAAACACATATACTGTCTAAAGCCTACTTCTATGTATTTATTACAAACATTTAAAACATGAGTAAGGAATAGTGGTGATATAACTGGAAGCTAGATGGGATATGTGTGTAAATACCCACTTTTATCCCTGTGACAGTCCTATGCTCAGTGCAAAGTAGAGGACTCTACTGCCATCTACTGGATTAACGAGTTGAAGAAGTTGGAAAAAAGATTACATTAACAATTTCAAGTAAAAATCATTTACATTTCAGTATACATTTATACATAGTGCTTCTCTAAGTATTTTTACTGAATAAATAAGTTAACTTAACCCTAATACTTAGGGCACTTAATCTATGAGGTGCTGTGTGGAAAATTATTCAGAATATCTTTTCACTCACCACTTCTTGACTTTTACACACACCTTCTTCACTTTTATAAACCACTTGTGGCATTTTACACACCACTTATTCACTTCTTGAATTATACCACTTATTTATTTAACACCATTTCTTCACAAATACATATTTTTTTACAAAGTATCATTCACCTCTTACACATATTACTTAAAACTGTAAAGAATTGTATTAAAAAGTTCAGTTGTTTTAAAGGTGTCAATGTTAATTTCATTGACAAAAACTTTGATGAAAATATTTTGTTAACGAAGGTTTTTTGTGGACGAAAACAAAGCAAAAAAATAAATAAAAAAGACTCACTAATGACTAAAATGATAACTTAATAGACTGACATTTTTGTCAACAAATAAGAGACGAGACGAAAACAACTTGTGACAATAACCAGTCACGAGGAGGAAAAGATAAAGTGGAACGGGCGAGATGAGTCAAGAAAGCCAATCAGAGTGCGCCTTGTTGTTACGCTAGCGGTGCCGAGAAACTAACCGTAACCGCATAGAGAGACGACTGAGCAACAAACCGTTAGCATTAGATCTTTTGCCAATATCTTCTCAAGCTTTTGCTGAAAGAGTATTCAGTGTCACAGGTGACCTCACTAGAGGAAAGCGTTCATTAAGACGATGCGCTTTCCTGACAATGAATCGACGTAAATAAATATTTGCATATTTTGATGTTTATGATGCTGTTCAATGCACTTAAAGTTCAAAGATGGTTTAGATGGTACATTTATTATTATTTAGCTTTCTTGGCCTGTAAGGGCCTTTTGACAATTGCACAATTATTTGTTTTAATTTAATTTAAAATAAGCTGTGAATGTGTAATTTGCATCTCTTTGATACACATTGATGTCTTTTTGTTTATATTACAATAGACAGCAAGGTTTTTTTACTATTGGTATTTTTTTTCATTGATTGAAGCAACTTAGGCAGTTGTGTTGAAATAAACTGTGAAATATGTTTGCACATTTAAATCTCAATTCTAAGAAAGTATAGTTTTCATGTCTGATACAGAAGGTCAGTATTATTAACTCATGAAATTTTATTGCTCCATTAGGAGCTGTGTTTGTTGTTTTAGAGTTGCACCCTAGAACAACAAACACAGCACCTGAATGAAGCAGTGTCACTAACGACTCTCCTGAGCCTTAACGACTCTCACATCAGGAGTCACACTGCCCTTTCAGAGCCAAAGACCATGAGACCAGAACAGCCTGGTCCATCAGGTTTGGTTTCAGGGGAAACTCCTCCCTCTAGAGATATAAGCTCAGCTCTCTTACCTGTTGATCTCAGAATTGATAAAGTCTCTTGGAATTAGAGACAAAACGTCTTCACCTTGAAAACTGAGTCCAGATGCTTTTACTTCAACCTTTTTTTCAACACAAGGTATAAAAAGCATAAGTGCACCAAAAACTAGTCAGTTTAAACCAGCACAGTATACAAAGCTAAAGATAAGAAAGAATTTTTATTTATTTTTTTGATTGAAGGAAAGGAAGAAATAGATAGAAAGAATTCAAATTTTGTCAGTTAGATGACGGAAGAGATGTGTTTTCAGGCGTTCAGAATCTGCTGATCTTGTAGCAGCAGGAAGGTCATTCCACCAATGTGAAACAGATCCAGAGAAGGTACGTGAGAGTGATTTGTTTCCTTTTTGGGACGGTACCACCAGACTCCTCCACTCCAGTATCTTGGGGTCTTGTTCACGAGTGAGAGAAGGAGGGAACGTGAGATTGACAGACGGATCGGTGCAGCTTCTGCAGTGATGCGGTCGATGTACTGGTCTGTCGTGGTGTAAGGCAAAGCTCTCAATTTACCAGTCAATCTATGTTCCTACTCTCACCTATGGTCATGAGCTTTGAGTCATGACCGAAAGAACAAGATCCCGGATACAAGCGGCCGAAATGAGCTTTCTTCGCAGGGTGGCGGGGCGCTCCCTTAGAGATAAGGTGAGGAGCTCGGGTGGAACTCAAAGTAGAGCCGCTGCTCCTCCACATCGAGAGAAGCCAGCTGAGGTGGCTCGGGCATCTGTTTCGGATGCCTCCTGGACGCCTCCCTAGGGAGGTGTTCCGGGCATGTCCCACTGGGAGGAGACTTCGGGGAAGACCTAGGACACACTGGAGGGACTATTTAGCTCGGCTGGCCTGGGAACGCCTCGGTATTCCCTCGAAAGAGCTGGAGGAAGTGTCTGGGGAGAGGAAAGTCTGGGCGTCTCTGCTTAGACTGCTGCCCCCGCGACCCGGCCCCGGATAAGCGGTAGAAGATGGATGAATGGCTGGATGGAGGGATGGACTCAGAGACCTTGATTCTCCATTTACATTTACATTTATTCATTTAGCAGACGCTTTTTATCCAAAGCGACTTACATTACATTACCAGTGTTACAGTCAGGAGGCAAGGTGGGTTAATTGTCTTGCCCAAGGACACAACAACAGTATGAACTGTGGGAGAGCGGGAATCGAACCGCCTACCTTCCGGTTGAAAGATGACCGCTCTACTCACTGAGCTACTGCCGCCCCATCTTCTCCAAGATACTCTGAATGACCTATCCGAGAGGTAACCATGAACCATTGCAACGCCATGAGAGAAGACAGGAGGATGTGATGATTAACAGTGTCAAAAGCAGCAGAAAGATCCAGTAAGATGAGTACAGATGACTTGAATGTTGCCTTTGCCAGTCTGAATGACTGAATGTCCGCTCTTGAACCCAGACTGGTTCTGGTCCAGGAGGTTGTTCCGTGTGAGAAAGGATGAGAGCTGAGTAAACACAACTCGCTCCAGAGCTTTGGCAATGAAAGGAAAAAGGGAAACCGGTCTGTAGTGTAGGGTTAAGAGTGGGTTTCTTCAGTAGTGGTATGATGCGGGCCTCTTTGAAAGCTGTCGGGAATAACCCAGTGGAGAGAGATGAGTTGATAATGTGGGTGAGAGCAGGCACGACAGATGGAGAGATGGCCTGAAGGAGATGTGTGGGGATGGGAACCAGCGGGCAGGTAGTAGGGTGGTTAGAACTAATGACCTTGGAAATGTCTGCTTCAGTTAGAGGAGAAAAAGAAGGGCGCAAACACATATCAGGGGTCTGAATGAGTTTGACAGGTGGCGGTGCAGAGAACTGACTGCTGATGGCGGTCGTTTTCTTTACAAAGAAAGACGCAAAATCATCAGCTGTTAAATCTGATGATGGTGGGGGAGCATGCGGACAAAGGAGGACAGAGAATGTTTTAAAGAGACATAACAGCGGAGTCTCAGAAAGCTAGGTAGAGTTGAACAACTGTTTTGTGCAACAAAAACGTATGTACTGATAATATATTGGTAATATTATATAAAATAAAATCTGTATTGACCCTTCCGAGTTTATCAGCACTACTTTAGAAAATGCCAGCTTTTAAAAGTAGTTATAGGTTCAGGGTGCCTCTACAGGCCTGGCAGACATACTATAGTGTTCTCAAGAGCTGAGCTATGTAAATGTTGATTGTTTTGAAGGTGCTTCATTTTGCTCTGGGTAAGCCACATTTAGTGTTAAGATGCACTGTGAGAGTTTCACTTCCTGTTCAGTTATTCACCATCATAACGAAAAAAGCACAACATCCAAAGTGGCAAAGATACAAACTTGTGTGTAACAGACATTTAGATTTTGAATGTCAAAACATTTGGCCCAAGACATGAATCAAATTGAGGTTCACAAAAATAATTATTAGTGGCTGCTGTGAAACCAGTGGAAATTTATTTAGAAGCCTGTATTTCTTAATATTTTTCAATTGGATTTAATTTTATACATTACCAAAGGATGCATTAAAATATTGCAAGTCATATATTTATATTTATTTTTAACATGGCTTATGCATAAAGCATGTTTAACTAAACTGTTAAACCTCAAAAGTCTGCAGTGGAAATTTCTTTCTAGTGTTCACTTTGATGAGAAACACCACTACTCACTGCTCGTGCAGTGGTTTGGCATAAAATATGACTGATGTGGCCACTTTAGATCCAATCACTGAATTTAACATCAAGGCCTGAATGGAGACACAAACAATTAAACACATTTATGTTTTACTTTTTTCTAAAAGAATTCTGACCCTTTTTTATAGAGAACATGCTCTAAATAGGAGTTTGAGGCAAGGAACTGCAATCAGCACTTTTGCCACTAGATGTCAGCAAAGCAATTCCAAAAACTTAGTATCCTGAATGAGAAGAAAGTTCCATTTTAATGGTCAATAATTTAAAGAGCACCATTTCCACACCGTTTTACTTTCCACACAACACATTACAGTTGTCATTATTTACAACATAAATACATAAGACACATCTGAAGTGTATTTAACAAATGCAAGCCACACCAGTCTTGCCATTTTGTTTTGTTTCAAGAAATTTTGTACTTAGACAATAATAGTGTTGGTCTCAGCTGTCCCTTCTTGGAAGAATAATTTAAGTGTCTTCAACCAAGTGCCCTTAATACCATCATAAAGCTGCTGCCCTCTTCTCTTTGTAAGTGGCCATCATTTTCTTGATTTCTGCAATAGCCTTTCCAGGATTTAGTCCCTAAGGAGCAGAAAAAAGTAGAATATGTAAATGTGAAAATAATAAGCAATAAGGAGAAGTTTGGTAATGCCAAAGTACCTTTGGGCAGGTTTTGGTGCAGTTCATGATGGTGTGGCAGCGGTACAGTGAGAATGGGTCCTGGAGTTTAGACAGACGCTCCTCTGTGAATTCATCGCGGGAGTCAATCATCCAGCGGTAGGCCTAGAAGAATGAACAAGAATATTTGATTTTATCCCTGTTTAATGCCGTTTGTGGTAACTTGCTTGTGAAGAAGTCTAGTCACCTGCATGAGGACAGCAGGGCCCAGATATTTGTCTCCATTCCACCAGTAGCTGGGACAGCTGGTGCTACAGCAGGCACACAGGATGCACTCATACAGGCCATCCTGTTGGATTCAAAGAGACAGTGAATATGTGAACAGTGACTCATGTGATTATCCACTTCAGTAGAATTCCTCAGGTCCTTTCCCATATTCTGCTCAAATCAGAACTCTATGAATAGAGGGTGAGCTGTGAGAAGGTCTGTTCAGTTGTGACTAAATACACAATTATTCCAGTTCATGTACACATGTCTGAAGTGGTCAGATCCTTAATCAGGCTTTCTTAACAGCAACATAAGAATGCTCTGTTTTTCATGAGGTCCTGAATGAGGACAGCAGTTTTTCTTTTGAACCACTATATAAAAACTGTATCCCATGTGCATTAGGAAATATAGCCTTTAAATATATTACAATAGATCAAGAAGATGTACGTTAACCCTAAAAATAATGCTATAAAAACACTATCAACTATCACAGCTTTTTATGTCCTGCAGCCATACAATTTTGTGCATTCATCACTAACCATTTAAGACCATTTACCAATTTATTTTCCTCTCTGGCCAAGATTAATTTTAAGCATCAGATTTTTTTTAGTTCTGGTCAGACTTGTGTTGTGTAATAATAAAGCCTCACTCAGATAGAGATGCACAGGATGATAGCGTTTCATAGCTGCTGCTGCTGCTGCTGCTGCTGACACAACCTGTTACTGAGACTCTTTTGCTGCATAAAGGTTTGAAGGAAACAAAGCCTTTACAGTTATGTTTATATATATGCTGGTTGACTTCCTGCTCCTGGAGAGTGCAGACGCTCCTCTGCTTGCTCAGCTTTACTTTTCTTTTAATTTATCTTCACTTTTAGCCAATGATTTTATGATCAACATTTTACTTTCTTTTAACTGGATTTTTATGTTTTTACTTATTTTTACTTTTGAAACAACACGTTGGACCTGCTGAGCGACTGCAGCCTTGGTATCTCTTTTTCAACACGTCTAGGGTAAAAACACCTACTACAAACTCTTTCTGCCAAAATTGTTGGAAATATCTACAGGAAATCAGTGTGCTACAAACAAAGATTTTTGCTTTGGAATCTGAAAGAGGACTCCAGGTAAGACTGTGAATTTAAACTTGGATGATATAGTGTCATTCCCAAAACTGAGCAAAGCAATGACAAACAGAATGATGCCACCTGGCATAAACTTGAGCTAAAGGTGAATGAAGCAGAAAACTCTGCTGTAACTGAAAAACAGGGAGTAAATATTACCTATTCGATGGAAAACAGGAGACATGAATCTGTGGAAAAGCACCAGGCAAACAGAATCTATGCCAAAAGTGAAGAACAGAGATATTCTGCTGCTTGGAGACGATGCTATAAGAGACATAAACATGCAGTTTTCCAAGTGCTATGGTCACTGATATAACAGCACTCCTCACCCAAGTCATGTCCAAACACACAGGGATTAAACAGCTGATTTTACACGTGGGTGCCGTTGACACCAGGAAAGAGGAATCAGAAGTTTTAAAAAAGGATTTCTCCAGGCTTTTAGATAAACTTGAAAACCTGGAAGTGCAATCCTTTATCAGTGGACCACTCCCAAACATCGACAGGCGGATCAATAAATTCAGTCGGCTGCTTGCATTAAATACATGGCTGTCCAAGGCCTGTGAGACAAGAGGAGTACACTTCATTGATAACTTTAACTTGTTTTGGCAACGTGACGACCTGTTCAAAGGAAAAGGCCCACACATAAACAGGGGAGGGGCCAGAAGGCTGACTGATAATCTCCTGCACTCCCTGAGACACCTAAATGGTTCTGGGCGCCTTCTTGAACGAAGAAAGGGTCCTCTAAAAAGCCATCAGCCACCAAATGAAAAAATCACTCTTGCCTCACCAGCCAAGGATCCTCTTCTGACTGTACCACCATCAACACCCCCCCCCCTATTGGCGTATCATACCATAATTATGCAGATGACACTCTGATTTAATTTTCACTCACAGCAGGTGAAAATGGACCAATACATTCACTGTGTCACTGCATTGAACAGATTGATGTGTGGATGCAAAATCATTTTTTCCATCTGAAACAAGACTGAACTAATCATCATTGGGCCACAGAAACAAAGAGAAAGTCTCTTTCTATAAAATCTAAAAAACAGCTTAGACATCTAGGGGTCATCATGGGCTCTTTATATCAATTCTCAATTATATCATCTGCATTTTATTACCGTAAAAACATTTCCAAAGTCAAAGGGAAAATTTCTCAACCAGACTTAGAGAAACCTATCTATGCTTTTATCTCCAACAGATTAGATTACTGTAACGGCCTGCTCACTGGTCTCTCAAAACGAGGGTTAAGACAGCTGCAGTTTATTCAGAACGCTGCTGCTCGGGTTCTCACCAAAACCAGGATCACATCAGTCCAGTTTTAAAATCTCTGCACTGGCTTCCTGTTGCTCAGAGAATAGACTTTAAATCAGCACTGCTGGTTTTCCAAGTCTCTTAATGGTTTAGCACCAGAATATATTTCTGACATGCTAGTTGCTTATGAAGCTCCTCGGACTCTGAGAACATCTGGGACAGGCCTTCTGCTCGTGCCCAGAGTTAGAACTAAACAGGGTGAATCAGCGTTTAGGTTTCATGCAGCAAAAATGTAAATGTAAATGTGAAGTAACACAAGCCTCAACTTTAACAATGTTATTTTTCATTTTTCTTAATCTAAATCTTGTAAATTGTCATTTATTCCTGTAAAGCTCTTTGAGTTACCCAGTGTATGAATTGTACTATATAAATAAAATTGCCTTGCCTATATCTGTTTCTGTCAATTAACAATTAACTTTAGATGTGAGAGGTGTGCACTGTACCAATTTCTGTCTGTCTTCCATCGATTGGAAATACTGATCCTTCCCCGCTTGGCTTTCATCCTTCTTTTTCAAGTACGGCTCGATGGATTTGTATTGTGCATAAAAGTTGCTCATATCCTGTGGGAATAAAATTATATGTACCTTTAATACATAAATTAATTAAACCCATTTTATCAACATTTTACTCACCGGCACCAGGTCCTTCACCACGTACATGTGTGGCAGTGGGTATATTTTGGTGGGTTTGCTTGTGTTTGTGTCAATTTTGTTAAGACAGGCCAGTGTGTTGCCTCCGTTAATGTTCATGGCACAAGAACCACATATACCTGAAAGAGAACAAAAGGTCAGACAATAGCATACAAACATGTCCTTCATGTTTAAAAGTATGCCTAGTTCTAGTATTATTTGCTATGTTTAAGTCTTACCCTCTCTGCAGGAGCGTCTGAATGTAAGAGTTGGGTCCATTTCATTCTTGATCTTGATGAGGGCATCTAAAACCATGGGCCCACATCTATATTCCGACAGAAATACCTATGTTAGACAATATGAAAGGCTAAGTGTAAATAATATTTTATACATGTGCAGGGTCAGGTCGTACGTGTCAAGGTTTATCTCATATGTCTGCATTCGCGGCTTGTCTCCTGGAATGTCGGGGTCCCAGCGGTAAATCTGGAACTTCTTTATCTGTGGTTCAGGGGCCGGCGCTGCTGCAGTCTGAGTGTAGCGCACCATCTGTAATGTTACCAAGACAAGAAAAATACTGTAAGCTCAATTGAGTTAAATTAAAGGTAAGAGGTGAACAGCTATGGTAGCCCTGTAGGGACCTGCTGGAGTCTATGAAAAAAATATAATATTGCACGTTTTTAGACAGCATATAGTAGATACGACAATCCATTTTGTTCATCTATGTACTGCAGCATTTTACACAATGCACCTTTACATGCAATACATTTTGACAAAGTACAATAGAATGACCCTGCCCAGTGAAAACTAAATAGACCCAAGAAACTCAATGCAAAAACACTCAGTTTCATTCATTCATTCATTTTCTACCGCTTAGTCCCAGTTAGGGGTCACGGGTGACTGGAGCCTATCCCAGCAGGCTTTTGGGTGGGGTACACCCTGGACAATGGCCAGCTGGGTGTCAACCATTCACTCTCACACTCATTCACTAGGGACACATTATATTTGCCATTTAACCTGTACATGCATGTCTTTGGACGGTGGGAGCAAGCCGTAGCCTGAAAACTTACCGTGGGTTAAGTTTTATTTAAAAGGAAAAACATATTTCCAGCCAAACAAAACAGAGCATTTTAAGGGTATGAATTGTGATTTATGTAAACAACCCCCTTTTGTTGCATATTGTAAAAGTCTGATAGAAGGAGAGATTAAGAATTAGCATTTTTCTTGTATTGACTTGCTTTTACCTAATTCATTCAGATGGTCTATGACATGCAGTGGGATAAACATGTAAATGCTTTGTTATAAGAACTAAATCACATTCCCCTGTTCCACAGGACAGGTAGCCTTTGCTCTAACTCCCTCTAGTGGCTAAACATAGCTCTAACAATGGCATGTTACATCACTTTACAGTTTAAGTTACCTAACTGACTTTAACATGATGACCCACAACAAAGCACAAGCCTTTAGAACACAAACATTTACATATTATTAGTTACTAAAGACATTTTAACATTTCGGTTTTTAAAAGTTTAAACCTAAATGTTAAGATATCACATTAAGGGCTACAAAAAGAGCTGCTGTTGAACCGGCTATACGTTAAACTAGTTAGTGGAAGCGGATTCAGCAGCTGAAGAAGACAATTTAATATAACCATCAAAGCTTTCTCTTTAACATAACATTTAAGACAAAATCCTCAAAGTCACGCCTGCCACGTTTTGATTGTAGACACAACTGTTCTCACCATAAAGGCCCTGCAGTTCCGAGAAGCCAAGACATTTCGGCTCAAAGAGGCCAACGACATGTTTTTCAGAGTTCGTTTATTCGAGAAAGTAGCCGCAGGTTCAGTTTAAATGGTACCACTGTACAGAAAACCTCTGCTTGACTGAAGAAATGAAACCCCGCCCACGACATTCACGTGAGGACAACAGCGTCAAAGTTAGTCACTGATGCGTTTAAAGATCCTAGGTAATATCAGCATCAATACAAGAATCATGCAGGGATATTTCTTCACAGTGAGTAGAAGAATGTGGATTTCTTGTGTTTTGATATTACTTTCTAACACAAATGAAGATGATAAAACTGTCTTGTCATCATTCATCTTAATACGTATTTAATGGTCTTATTAATATTCCATTCAACAATGCTACGTTTACAATACAACACATACGTCCCAGAGCCCGCGAAGGCAGAGGCAGTTTCACAACTCTCATTGCTGTGAACGGGGGTCAATTACATAGGCGTTTACGCGGGTACACTGTCAATAAACTGTTATATAACAGATATATGTTTTATATAATATAAAATAAAAGTAAAGCAACATGACCGGAAAGAGAAAGCAAACATTGCTCAGAGAAGAGCTGGAAAAGGCTTGGAAAGTGAAGGCGACAGTGGTGCCCGTAGTCATCGGAGCACTCGGGGCAGTGACCCCCAAACTGGAGGAGTGGGTACAGCAGATCCCTGAAAGAACACCAGACATCTCGGTCCAGAAAAGTGCAGTACTAGGAACAGCAAAGATACTGCGCAGAGGACCCGAGCTCTAAGGATGAGAGCACCCGCGGAGGGTGAAGGACAAAGTTTATATATATATGCAACATTCACAAGGGTTTATTTAACTTTTCATGAAGCATGGAACATTTAAGGGCAGTAGGTGGCAGCCTTTCTCTTGGTTTGTAGTTTGCTAGAAAACCCAAGTGGAAGACTGTTCACAGGTACACCCATGGTAGACAGTGCACTATACTGTATGTGCATATGTAATGGCTAGCATCATCTTAAGCATAACCTGTCTGTCAACTGCTGAAATTGTGTATTTATGAATGGGATATTACTTGACATAATATAAATATAATATAATAATAATGTATAATGACACAACGGAGTCAAAACCACCTCTCTATCTGATTTCAATTCAAAATTCTTCCAACTGAGGACTCATGGAAGGGACATGACAATGACCACTCTTGCTGTTAGTTGTAAGTAACATTACACTCCTGGATGGCTTTTTGAGTTTCCTGACATTTCTGCTGGAATATAGATTATAAATAATATACACCCTGTTATGCTTTTAGTCTACTTAAATATTGTGTAATCATTGCATTTATTAATTGATTATTTAAATTATATTTTGTGACAACAACTCTATAAGGCCACAGCTGTGCTTTTCTTCTTTTCTGCAGGTCTGTCAGTTTCTTTTCAGTTTTTGTTCATATTTTTCCCTATAGAGCTCTCCCTACAGCTTTGGTGTAATGTTAAAAAACAGTGGTCACTCACTGGTGATGAGCGTCTCCCTGCTCTCCTCTCTTCCCATTTTAACATGAGCAATGTTTTTCTCTGCTTTAGCTTCTTTTACGCTGGCTCTGCCATGATGAATGTCTGAGACTGACTGGGGCGAGTGTTTATGTGTGCAAATTCCTGCACTCCCTGAGACACCTAAATGGTTCTGGGCGCCATCTTGAACGAAGAAAGGGTCCTCTCAGAAGCCATCAGCCACCAAATGAAAAAAGCACTCCTGCCTCACCAGCCATGGATCCTCTTCTGACCATGACACCATCAACACCTCCACCACTGCCCTGGACCCCCCCATTAGGACCCTGGACCCCCCCAGTAGGACCCTGGACCCCCCTCAGTAACATCAACACCTTCTGTGGACCTCACCGTCTCTGTTCCATCCCTGGAATCACCAATGGGATTTCCAGATCACCTGAAAATTTTGGTGAAATCTGGAATTAAAAGGGTACCCCTTACGCCTAGTTTGGCCAGGTCACGGGTACTATCATCATCCCTAAAACATCACCCCAAATACCACCCAGGAGCACCACTTCTCCACCTCGGCCTATACCTAGAGTCCAAAGCACCCATATCAAACCCCCTCCACCTCCTCCCAGACCAGCTCTAAAAGCCTTGCCTAGCATCAAGGCTACTGTCAGCGATTAGGTGTCTGAGAGCCTCTGGTGTTCCAGTACTTTTTGTCATAATAAACCACTTATCAACCTGAGGCCCTGGGGAGAACACTGTCCCCTAGCTCCATAGCTACAGTCAGAAGTAGTGGATTGGAGAAGAGAATGACTAAACAGACAAATCTGATTCAAATCTCCTTCAAACAGATCCTGCTCAAAGCGCTTTGAGTGCTTACTAGGTGGAAAAGCGCTATATAAATACAAAAAAAAAAAAAAAATGGACTTGAAACCTGCAGTGTTAAATGTCAGGTCTTTAGGGAAAAAAATCATTTTTAATTAATGATTTCATATAAGCTTGATTTTATGTTTTTAACAGAAACATGGTTAGACAGCAAGACTGCGGTCCTTATTGAATCCACTCAATCTATTTTCTCTTTTGTATCCAACATACAGGAAAACAAAAGGGTGGGGGTACATGTGCCTTTCTTAGGAATATTCTTATCCTTAATATATCTTCTTTATATTCTTATATTCATTCAAAATGGAGTTTTCTCTATCTATATTTTATGTAGTTCTTTTCAACAACAAGGTTTAAGGCATTAAACATGCGATACAGTCCAAAGTGCATAAAACAACACTGCAGCCCCCTAGGACAGTCATTCCCAAACTGTGGTCCGCGGACCACTAGTGGTCCGTGAGGGTACTGCAGGTGGTCCGTGGAAAGGCAAAATAAAATAATATTTTACCTTCATTTTACCAGGAAATTCCCATAAAAAAATTAAAAGAACATGTAGGCCTATATTGATATAACATTTGCATTAAATTGTCAAGTTATTGTGCGATTACTAAAATAGGCCAGGATCGGTGGATTGCAACAGGTTCTCTGAAGAGAAAAGAGGCAGCCGTTGTGTGCAGTAAACTTTCTTTTAACAAGCCTGTTGCACACTGATGTGATGACTAGTTATAGTAGTGCTGGTAAGCCTATTTAGAGGTGCGGATTAATTCAGGTAAGACTGTGTGTAGACATTTTATTATGTGTGTTATGAGGTGGTCCGCAAAATTTTTTGATTACAAATAGTGGTCCACAAAAACAACAAGTTTGAAAAACCCTGCCCTAGGAGACACTTGGTTGGGTTAACACATTTTACACCAATTAATGACAGAACAATTGAAAAAAACTGTCTCCACCTGCTGCCTCGATGTTTTACCCACTAGATTTCTAAAATCAGTACTAAGCAGTTTGTTACCACAACTCACTGATATTGTCAATAATTCCTTACAGTCTGGAACATTTCCAAGGGCTTTAAAAACTGCTGTCATTAAACCTTTCCTAAAGAAGAGCAGTCTTGATGCTACAGTGCTCAACAACTATCAGCCCATATCAAATCTGCCATTTTTAGGGAACGTTATTGAAAAAGCTGTATATTAGCAACTTACTGACTTTCTATTGCTTAACAACTGCTTTGATCCTTTTCAGTCAGGATTCAGGCCCCATCACAGACTGAGACTGCACTTATCAAAGTCAAAAATGACATCCGTCTGAACACTGACGCGGGACTAAGTCTCTGTCTTAGTTCTGTTGGACGTGAGTGCTGCATTTGATACAGTGGACCATGAAATCCTGACACAAAGATTAGAGGAATGGATAGCCATCTCTGGAACTGCCCTTAAATGGTTTCAGTCCTATCTTGAAAAAAAGGAAGTACGTTGTTTCGGTTGGTAACTGTGAATTTACATTTACATTTACATTTAGTCATTTAGCAGACGCTTTTATCCAAAGTGACTTACATTCACCAGTGTTACATTTACAGATGACGCTTTCATTTAAAGCGATTCACCACGACTTCCATTCACCAGTGTCACAGCTGGAACACCACTGGAGGCAAGGTGGGTTAAGTGTCTTGCCCAAGGACACAACTACAGTATGAACTGTGGGGAGAGCGGGATTCGAACCGCCTACCTTCCGGTTGAAGGACGACCGCTCTACCCACTGAGCCACTGCGCCCCCGAATCAGACCAAATGGCCTGACATGTGGGGTTCCACAGGGGTCAATCTTGGAACCCCTATCATTCAATCTCTACATGCTTCTTTAGGCCAGTTAATACGCAGCTGTGGCGTATCATACCACAATTATGCAGATGACACTCAGATTTACATTTCACTCAAAGCAGGTGATAATGGACCAATCCATTCACTGTGTCACTGCATTGAACAGATTAACGTGTGGATGCAAAATTATTTTTTCCAACTGAATAATAGAAACAAGACTGAACTACTCATCATTGGGCCACAGAAACAAAGAGAAAGTCTCTTTCTCTAAAATCTAAAAAACAGGTTAGACATCTAGGGGTCACATTAAGTCAATTACATCATCAGCCTTTTATTACCTTAAAAAGTCAAAGGGATAATGTCTAAACCAGAGAAATGTATCTATGCTTTTATTACTGTACTGTATTACTGTTTGATTACTGTAACGGCCTGCTTACTTGTCTCTCAAAACGAGGGTTAAGACAGCTGCAGTTTATTCAGAACGCTGCTGCTCGCAAAATAAAACCAGGAAATACAACCACATCACTACATCCAGTTTTAAAGTCTCTGCACTGTTCCTGTTGCTCAGAGAATAGGAGGAGTTGTGCTATATACATATATAAATAAAATTGCCTTGCCTTGCCTTGACTTGCATAGTGTCGTTAAGCAATTTGTTTCTCCCACGAGACCTTTTGAATCCAAGGTATGGTGGGTCACCGGCCATATTTTGCAAGGCTGGTTTTTCCACTAAGAGGCAGCAGAGGGTTTGGGACAGACCCCATTCACCGCAGAATGACCCATTAACCCACCACAATGACTCTGAAGCTGTTATGTTAAGGTAAAAATCCTGCAAAGAGCCTCTTTAACTATAAATCATGAAATATACATGCTTTACTGTGTGTCAAAGACAGGTAAGTGTTGCACGCTTTTCCATAACCTTCAACTGTCATCCTCTTCATGGACAGGTTACTGCAGTTCATGATATGGAGGTGTATGGGGTTGAGCTGACTGTCAGGGTCAACACACAGCATATTTCTTTTATTTTATAGCGGTCTCTCGAGGAAAGCTTTCCACAGGTCAAATGTCAAGTGAGCCATACATCATGTCACAGCTGCTTTTTAGTAAAAGCAAAAAGGTGTTCCAGAAATAAGGCACATGACAAAAACAACAAAATGTATAAAAGAATAGGTTTTAGCTTGCCACAAGGCGCCCTGGTACAACTGATTACTGTACTACACAACATAGTTTGACTGGATTACATGTACTTTCTATCTCACATGATTGCATTGTCCAATTTGATGTAATTGGATTGGAGAATCACGTGGAGTGGAAGACTGCAGACTTGATCTGAGTGCAGATCGGCCGCTAAAAGGTGCTGACAAACTGTCCTTGAATCTTACAAGGTGATGGTCAAGTGACTTCAGCGTTTCCTATTCCTCAAAGTGACCGGATGCTATCTGGTGGTGTGTCTCTCGGCTGTCGGGAGCAAAGCAGGACGATGGTTACACTTTTACAGTGTACTTCAGAGGATTATAGGAGGCAGTGGTCCCTTTAATATAGCAGCAGTAATTTGAAATGTGTTGCCCAAAGGTCTAGGTAGTTTCATTCTGGTGATGTCAATGCAGTGTCTATATTTAGCTCAAAGGGTTATCATTAGGGGATTGACTGTGAAATAGGGGGTGTTTCCAATAAGTAAATGCTTTCTGTCCTTACCTTGTTGATTGATGTGCATCAATGTTGATTACAAGGGGAGTGCTGTGGCTCAGTGGTAGAGCGGTTTTGCTATAACTGGAAGGTTGGCGGTTCAATTCCTGTTCTCCCCGGTTCATACTGTCCAGTGTCTGTGATACTGGTGTGTGAATGACTTGCTTGATGTAAAGCGCTGTGAGTGCCTGGTAGGTGGTAAAGACCTCCCATGGTCGGAAAAGAAAACGAACCAAAACAACATGGTCCAACTAAATAAAAAGAGAAGAGGTCGAATGCGAAGCACTGAGAAGCTAAAATGCTATAATAACATTTGGGCTAACAGAACCATCTAAGTTAGTGTTTTTCCGGTTGCTCCGTTGTTTAAAATGACAGTTGTGAACCCTCGGCGGACCGGGGCTTTTAACTGATGAACTGAAATAAATACATTGTTTTTCCAATTCTTCTGTAATTTTTTTCTATAATAATTGACATTTTCAATACTTAATGCACTGCCTTATAGCAAAAACGATGGACACGTGAACCACAAAAACAATTATATAATTTTGCTTTGTGGCCTGAAAGCACTTCCTCTCTGTGATGTTCTGTTTGAGTTCAGCTGCTCAGATGACTCAGATGAGTCATTATTTTTGCATTACAGGAGAAAAAATCTGACTGCATTCCTATGAAGAGCAACAGGTCAGCTCCTCCATTATTCACACGGGCAGTGGTTGTGGGCGTGGATTTAAATGTACCCCATTGTCTTTATGCTGGGACATTGGGGCATGTGAGCAGAGCAGTTTGACACTACAGACTGAAACGTAAAGGTAGCGTCGCTGGGAATAAAGGGTGATCAATCAGGATTTTTGATGCCGATCATCAATTACAGTCAAAAAAAAGCCTAGTAAAAACAACAAATAACTTGTGCCTTATTATTGCTGCATACAACTATCCAAAGTCAGCCTTCAGCTATACTTAACTGAACTTTAAATTAAGGAACAAATAATGGCCACAATTTGAAGTGCTGCATAAACCAGAAAATGAAATAGAATTTAGACATCTCAAACTAATGTAGCATTATTATAACAAACTTTGGAGAAAGTTTGTTCCTTTTCTCATCTATATTTCCTGCTGTGCTAAAAAAGTTCTTACTATCAACAATTGCTGCTTGTCCTGTTTTCCATCATTTGATCAAACATATTTAGGCCCCTTAAGTTTAAGACAGTGTAACCTTTACTGGGCCTTTAGTTTGAAAGTGAACTGGCTTTATCTCTATCCACCTATAAATACACTGAAGTTTGACTTTTGACCCTTAGAGACTGCTGTAGGTTGGAGTTTAAACTAAAGCAAAAAAAGACTAGGCAAAATAATTCCAGGAGTTGGCAACACATAAATCTTATGTACTTCAAATTGAGGAATTAAACAGCAGTGGTCATAAATGATATGAGCATTAATGCTAGAATGCGGTGTTGAATTGGTAGTAGTATATATAGTAATATATATTTATATATATATATATTTATTTATGTGGCAAATGTTGGTAGTAAACACAATGCTTGTGCATGAGATTTGGGAGGCATTCACTGGGCAGTTTTACGCATGTGCTTTCTAAAACTCGGTTTTTGAAAACTGTCGTAGGTTTTTCAGTTGGTTCAAAACATCCTCTGTAACACCTTTAATACTGTTAAATTACTGTCAACCTGCCAATACATCTTGGCAGTTTGTATCTGCACCCTGATGGCAGCAGTGGAAATTCAGACCAGAGAGTGTGACTAGGATCAGCCAAAACTCTTTTGGCCTTTTTTTAAGTGACCTGACCATATGAAGGTCACTAAAGGCTCTACCTGCATTTTAGCTGCACACCTTGACGATTCTGATAGGATAAAAGAGAAATGTTAAACTGTACTTAAAAACAATAAAACGGGATTATATCTAAAACCCACCCATCAGCAGCACATGTTCATTCAGAATTCTCTAGTTGAATTGAAGTGTGCGCGGAATCTGATGTGTTGGATCCGAGGCCAAATTTCATGTGCACAAATCTACTCTACATGAAATTTATCAGTGCACGGTTTTGTAAATCTGGAAGGCACTCTTCCATAAATAAAGCAACTGATTATTAAACAGAAACTGCCTTTAAAAATCTTGGGCTTTGTCATCATTGATACACGAAATACCACCCAGGAGCACCACTTCTCCACCTCGGCCTATACCTAGAGTCCAAAGCACCCATATCAAACCCCCTCCACCTCCTCCCAGACCAGCTCTAAAAGCCTTGCCTAGCATCAAGGCTACTGTCAGCGATTAGGTGTCTGAGAGCCTCTGGTGTTCCAGTACTTTTTGTCATAATAAACCACTTATCAACCTGAGGCCCTGGGGGAGAACACTGTCCCCTAGCTCCATAGCTACAGTCAGAAGTAGTGGATTGGAGAAGAGAATGACTAAACAGACAAATCTGATTCAAATCTCCTTCAAACAGATCCTGCTCAAAGCGCTTTGAGTGCTTACTAGGTGGAAAAGCGCTATATAAATACAAAAAAAAAAAAAATGGACTTGAAACCTGCAGTGTTAAATGTCAGGTCTTTAGGGAAAAAATCATTTTTAATTAATGATTTCATATAAGCTTGATTTTATGTTTTTAACAGAAACATGGTTAGACAGCAAGACTGCGGTCCTTATTGAATCCACTCAATCTATTTTCTCTTTTGTATCCAACATACAGGAAAACAAAAAGGGTGGGGGGTACATGTGCCTTTCTTAGGAATATTCTTATCCTTAATATATCTTCTTTATATTCTTATATTCATTCAAAATGGAGTTTTCTCTATCTATATTTTATGTAGTTCTTTTCAACAACAAGGTTTAAGGCATTAAACATGCGATACAGTCCAAAGTGCATAAAACAACACTGCAGCCCCCTAGGACAGTCATTCCCAAACTGTGGTCCGCGGACCACTAGTGGTCCGTGAGGGTACTGCAGGTGGTCCGTGGAAAGGCAAAATAAAATAATATTTTACCTTCATTTTACCAGGAAATTCCCATAAAAAAATTAAAAGAACATGTAGGCCTATATTGATATAACATTTGCATTAAATTGTCAAGTTATTGTGCGATTACTAAAATAGGCCAGGATCTTGGATTGCAACAGGTTCTCTGAAGAGAAAAGAGGCAGCCGTTGTGTGCAGTAAACTTTCTTTTAACAAGCCTGTTGCACACTGATGTGATGACTAGTTATAGTAGTGCTGGTAAGCCTATTTAGAGGTGCGGATTAATTCAGGTAAGACTGTGTGTAGACATTTTATTATGTGTGTTATGAGGTGGTCCATAAAATTTTTGATTACAAATAGTGGTCCACAAAAACAACAAGTTTGAAAAACCCTGCCCTAGGAGACACTTGGTTGGGTTAACACATTTTACACCAATTAATGACAGAACAATTGAAAAAAACTGTCTCCACCTGCTGCCTCGATGTTTTACCCACTAGATTTCTAAAATCAGTACTAAGCAGTTTGTTACCACAACTCACTGATATTGTCAATAATTCCTTACAGTCTGGAACATTTCCAAGGGCTTTAAAAACTGCTGTCATTAAACCTTTCCTAAAGAAGAGCAGTCTTGATGCTACAGTGCTCAACAACTATCAGCCCATATCAAATCTGCCATTTTTAGGAACGTTATTGAAAAAGCTGTATATTAGCAACTTACTGACTTTCTATTGCTTAACAACTGCTTTGATCCTTTTCAGTCAGGATTCAGGCCCCATCACAGACTGAGACTGCACTTATCAAAGTCAAAAATGACATCCGTCTGAACACTGACGCGGGACTAAGTCTCTGTCTTAGTTCTGTTGGACGTGAGTGCTGCATTTGATACAGTGGACCATGAAATCCTGACACAAAGATTAGAGGAATGGATAGCCATCTCTGGAACTGCCCTTAAATGGTTTCAGTCCTATCTTGAAAAAAGGAAATCGTTGTTTGGTTGGTAACTGTGAATTTACATTTACATTTACATTTAGTCATTTAGCAGACGCTTTTATCCAAAGTGACTTACATTCACCAGTGTTACATTTACAGATGACGCTTTCATTTAAAGCGATTCACCACGACTTCCATTCACCAGTGTCACAGCTGGAACACCACTGGAGGCAAGGTGGGTTAAGTGTCTTGCCCAAGGACACAACTACAGTATGAACTGTGGGGAGAGCGGGATTCAACCGCCTACCTTCCGGTTGAAGGCGCTCTACCCACTGAGCCACTGCGCCCGAATCAGACCAAATGGCCTGACATGTGGGGTTCCACAGGGGTCAATCTTGGAACCCCTATCATTCAATCTCTACATGCTTCTTTAGGCCAGTTAATACGCAGCTGTGGCGTATCATACCACAATTATGCAGATGACACTCAGATTTACATTTCACTCAAAGCAGGTGATAATGGACCAATCCATTCACTGTGTCACTGCATTGAACAGATTAACGTGTGGATGCAAAATTATTTTTCCAACTGAATAATAGAAACAAGACTGAACTACTCATCATTGGGCCACAGAAACAAGAGAAAGTCTCTTTCTCTAAAATCTAAAAACAGGTTAGACATCTAGGGTCACATTAAGTCAATTACATCATCAGCCTTTTATTACCTTAAAAAGTCAAAGGGATAATGTCTAAACCAGAGAAATGTATCTATGCTTTTATTACTGTACTGTATTACTGTTTGATTACTGTAACGGCCTGCTTACTTGTCTCTCAAAACGAGGGTTAAGACAGCTGCAGTTTATTCAGAACGCTGCTGCTCGCAAAATAAAACCAGGAAATACAACCACATCACTACATCCAGTTTTAAAGTCTCTGCACTGTTCCTGTTGCTCAGAGAATAGGAGGAGTTGTGCTATATACATATATAAATAAAATTGCCTTGCCTTGCCTTGACTTGCATAGTGTCGTTAAGCAATTTGTTTCTCCCACGAGACCTTTTGAATCCAAGGTATGGTGGGTCACCGGCCATATTTTGCAAGGCTGGTTTTTCCACTAAGAGGCAGCAGAGGGGTTTGGGACAGACCCCATTCACCGCAGAATGACCCATTAACCCACCACAATGACTCTGAAGCTGTTATGTTAAGGTAAAAATCCTGCAAAGAGCCTCTTTAACTATAAATCATGAAATATACATGCTTTACTGTGTGTCAAAGACAGGTAAGTGTTGCACGCTTTTCCATAACCTTCAACTGTCATCCTCTTCATGGACAGGTTACTGCAGTTCATGATATGGAGGTGTATGGGGGTTGAGCTGACTGTCAGGGTCAACACACAGCATATTTCTTTTATTTTATAGCGGTCTCTCGAGGAAAGCTTTCCACAGGTCAAATGTCAAGTGAGCCATACATCATGTCACAGCTGCTTTTTAGTAAAAGCAAAAAGGTGTTCCAGAAATAAGGCACATGACAAAAACAACAAAATGTATAAAAGAATAGGTTTTAGCTTGCCACAAGGCGCCCTGGTACAACTGATTACTGTACTACACAACATAGTTTGACTGGATTACATGTACTTTCTATCTCACATGATTGCATTGTCCAATTTGATGTAATTGGATTGGAGAATCACGTGGAGTGGAAGACTGCAGACTTGATCTGAGTGCAGATCGGCCGCTAAAAGGTGCTGACAAACTGTCCTTGAATCTTACAAGGTGATGGTCAAGTGACTTCAGCGTTTCCTATTCCTCAAAGTGACCGGATGCTATCTGGTGGTGTGTCTCTCGGCTGTCGGGAGCAAAGCAGGACGATGGTTACACTTTTACAGTGTACTTCAGAGGATTATAGGAGGCAGTGGTCCCTTTAATATAGCAGCAGTAATTTGAAATGTGTTGCCCAAAGGTCTAGGTAGTTTCATTCTGGTGATGTCAATGCAGTGTCTATATTTAGCTCAAAGGGTTATCATTAGGGGATTGACTGTGAAATAGGGGGTGTTTCCAATAAGTAAATGCTTTCTGTCCTTACCTTGTTGATTGATGTGCATCAATGTTGATTACAAGGAGTGCTGTGGCTCAGTGGTAGAGCGGTTTTGCTATAACTGGAAGGTTGGCGGTTCAATTCCTGTTCTCCCCGGTTCATACTGTCCAGTGTCTGTGATACTGGTGTGTGAATGACTTGCTTGATGTAAAGCGCTGTGAGTGCCTGGTAGGTGGTAAAGACTCCCATGGTCGGAAAAGAAAAGCGAACCAAAACAACATGGTCCAACTAAATAAAAAGAGAAGAGGTCGAATGCGAAGCACTGAGAAGCTAAAATGCTATAATAACATTTGGGCTAACAGAACCATCTAAGTTAGTGTTTTTCCGGTTGCTCCGTTGTTTAAAATGACAGTTGTGAACCCTCGGCGGACCGGGGCTTTTAACTGATGAACTGAAATAAATACATTGTTTTTCCAATTCTTCTGTAATTTTTTTCTATAATAATTGACATTTTCAATACTTAATGCACTGCCTTATAGCAAAAACGATGGACACGTGAACCACAAAAACAATTATATAATTTTGCTTTGTGGCCTGAAAGCACTTCCTCTCTGTGATGTTCTGTTTGAGTTCAGCTGCTCAGATGACTCAGATGAGTCATTATTTTTGCATTACAGGAGAAAAAATCTGACTGCATTCCTATGAAGAGCAACAGGTCAGCTCCTCCATTATTCACACGGGCAGTGGTTGTGGGCGTGGATTTAAATGTACCCCATTGTCTTTATGCTGGGACATTGGGGCATGTGAGCAGAGCAGTTTGACACTACAGACTGAAACGTAAAGGTAGCGTCGCTGGGAATAAAGGGTGATCCAATCAGGATTTTTGATGCCGATCATCAATTACAGTCAAAAAAAAAAAGCCTAGTAAAAAACAACAAATAACTTGTGCCTTATTATTGCTGCATACAACTATCCAAAGTCAGCCTTCAGCTATACTTAACTGAACTTTAAATTAAGGAACAAATAATGGCCACAATTTGAAGTGCTGCATAAACCAGAAAATGAAATAGAATTTAGACATCTCAAACTAATGTAGCATTATTATAACAAACTTTGGAGAAAGTTTGTTCCTTTTCTCATCTATATTTCCTGCTGTGCTAAAAAAGTTCTTACTATCAACAATTGCTGCTTGTCCTGTTTTCCATCATTTGATCAAACATATTTAGGCCCCTTAAGTTTAAGACAGTGTAACCTTTACTGGGCCTTTAGTTTGAAAGTGAACTGGCTTTATCTCTATCCACCTATAAATACACTGAAGTTTGACTTTTGACCCTTAGAGACTGCTGTAGGTTGGAGTTTAAACTAAAGCAAAAAAAGACTAGGCAAAATAATTCCAGGAGTTGGCAACACATAAATCTTATGTACTTCAAATTGAGGAATTAAACAGCAGTGGTCATAAATGATATGAGCATTAATGCTAGAATGCGGTGTTGAATTGGTAGTAGTATATATAGTAGTATATATTTATATATATATATATTTATTTATGTGGCAAATGTTGGTAGTAAACACAATGCTTGTGCATGAGATTTGGGAGGCATTCACTGGGCAGTTTTACGCATGTGCTTTCCAAAACTCGGTTTTGAAAACTGTCGTAGGTTTTTCAGTTGGTTCAAAACATCCTCTGTAACACCTTTAATACTGTTAAATTACTGTCAACCTGCCAATACATCTTGGCAGTTTGTATCTGCACCCTGATGGCAGCAGTGGAAATTCAGACCAGAGAGTGTGACTAGGATCAGCCAAAACTCTTTTGGCCTTTTTTTAAGTGACCTGACCTTATGAAAGTCACTAAAGGCTCTACCTGCATTTTAGCTGCACACCTTGACGATTCTGATAGGATAAAAGAGAAATGTTAAACTGTACTTAAAAACAATAAAACGGGATTATATCTAAAACCCACCCATCAGCAGCACATGTTCATTCAGAATTCTCTAGTTGAATTGAAGTGTGCGCGGAATCTGATGTGTTGGATCCGAGGCCAAATTTCATGTGCACAAATCTACTCTACATGAAATTTATCAGTGCACGGTTTTGTAAATCTGGAAGGCACTCTTCCATAAATAAAGCAACTGATTATTAAACAGAAACTGCCTTTAAAAATCTTGGGCTTTGTCATCATTGATACACGAACAAAAAATTCCAAAGTGCAGAAGTTCTCTTGTTTCACTAGCACTGTTATATTTGAGAGTTCAGGTCAGCTGCCTCATATTTGAAGCTGTCAGAATACTCAACCCGGACCAGTAAAGAAGTACCTCTCAAACCATCCAAGTGACGGCGACACTGAAGAGGCACACACTAAGATCTAGTCCTGCAGAGTGATCCTGGCCTCTCCAGGGAGCTATGATGGAAATGTATTGTGAAGGAAGATTAGCGCTAACTCCCAAATGTCAGAACCTTGTAGCAGAGTTTCTTTTGACGAGAGCTTTGGAAAACCTTCACCCTGGCTCCCTGCCTGCACTGCACCTCTCAACATTTGGAACTCCATCAATAAATAACCTAACAGAGGTTTTTATTTAATCAAAGCCTGATAATTTGCGAAGGAAGAGCTACAAAAACGGGACCAGGTTCAGCCAACACTTGCAAGAGCAATGCAGCAATAAACGTTCCAAGTAATAGTATTTTAGCTCTATGACACGGCAGCTAATGGCATGAGTTTGTGTCATGTCAGAGAATATTATTAGCGAATGTTAGTCAGACAAATAAATGTGATTTGTCATATTTGAATATTTCAAGTCGTGGTTTGATGCATTCAGTCATATGTGTGTTTCCGTATTTGTGACATTAATCTCATTACAGGAGTGCATTTGGGACAGAGCTGTTTTGTAGCAGCACACAAATTGATATTGGATCAGACAAGGATCATCAGACGTGTAAATGGAATGCTACTGTAAAATATAATGAGGGTTATTACGAAATTTGGACATCTCAGTTTGAGTTTCAGTTTGACCTTTTCCTTGTCTAATTGCTTGGTTTTCTACTATGGATTGTAACAAAATATTGTAAAAAAAAAAAAAAAAGTTAATTAAGATATATTTTAAAAAAAGGTCTTGCATTTTCTTGCGAGATTTGGGAGTTTACGAACTCAGGAAAGTCCATCTTGAACTGCTCCAAGTAAAGTATTTGTGTCTGAACCGTGGCCAAACTTAGACGTTGTGCTTAAGGATGTGGCAGTACTGACAAGTCTGGGCGTGTTTTAGGTTTGAAAATGTAGTGACCGTTTTACCGCTACCAACGTAAAGAACATGGCGCAGCTCTGACTGGATTAAACTGCGGTTGATAAATCCAATGACCGGTACCTGCCCTTTTACAAATGCTTTCAATGGGAGCCCTCCCAGATGGTACTGTGGAGCAGACTACGTACTGTGGAGTAGTTCTATCTGGCAGAGTCAGGTTATCTAAGTGCACCATTTGTTAAAAAACATCTGTGCTCAGGCCAAGGTCTTTTTGACAATGAGTGCAACTGCAAAAACCTAGTTATGGGCTTTTTCCATTCCCAAATGTTGCTCCTTGATGCTTCTAAAATAAGTGTGGAAGTAATAATAAATCAAAGTAAATTCAGAAGAAAATGTGTTTATTATTTCTCTGTAGCTGTTTTAGAGTAACCTCTGGCCAATCAGTGTGTGTCCTCCTCTGCGTCAACCTGTTCTGGAAAGACTCAATCAAACAGAGGTCACTGTTGTGCTTCAATGGCACTTTTAATAAAACAGACATTTCATCCTCACAACAGCAATGTCTGGACAGAGAAGGCGATGGGAGGGGGCGGGCCCGGGGGTGGGTTCTCTCCGCTGATAGGCTGGGCGCTGCTGATAAGTGAGGAGGCAGTGGATAAAGAAAATGGAAGTGTGCGTTAGCGAGCACCGTGCGGTGAAAGATGGAATACTGGACTGAGTTGTTGGCTGGCGTATTTTTTTTCTTCTTTGAAACTAAATGACACAGCACTGAGAACCCCCTGGTCCACCCCCTCAACCTTCCCCCTCCCACATATTTACAGGGAAAAGTAATACATTCAGTTTAATTCACTAAGTAACAAAGCTAAGTCATCTGTGTTTTTAGCAGAAGTCATACGGTTTTCACATCCAGTTTTCAAAACATCTTTTTGGTTCCATTCCGATAATCTTTACCCAAATGGTCCGCTGTTAGATTTTTCTATCAACAACACACAAAAATAACCCCAACCCCTTTTTAAAGTTAAACCCCACGTGCCCATATGTATAACTATTTACACAAGCAGCAACCCTGATGTCACAAACCCTGCCCACCCACCTCTTTCATCTAGCCCCTCCCACTTAAACCAAAAACTATAAATAAATACCAATCATTCGAGTCCCCGTGTTGCCGCTCGTTCAACGCTGCCCACGTTACCCTCTTCTAAAAGAGCATGCCAAGTTACAATGAACACAGAAAATGTCTCTATACAGAAAAAAAGAAAACACCTTAAAAATGTTCTCCTCCCACTTTGGACACAAACGTAAGACAAGATTCCAGTGCCAACAAATAATCTAGCTCCAAGTTTTTTCTAGTCTAGAAAGTCCATTTGTAGGGAGTTTTCAGGGGGCAGTTTCCAGAGTCTCTCTCTGAGGCAACAGTTGGCCAGTTTGAGGGGAAAAGGAAAAGGGAAGGAGGGAATTGTTTTGCTTTATTGTCAGAGTCAAAGGTGGCGAGGGCTGGGGTGGCCGTTGTGGTAAAGCTTCTGCTTGATGTGGACCATGTTGCCGCTGGAGTCGTCCAGCTGTCGGAGCTGGGCTCGGCGACGGAGATCCCGGAGGTTGCAGAACTGGGGTAGCCACGACCAGGACGGAGTGTCTGTGAAAGGAGAGGACAGGTAAGAATGTACAGCATGGTTTGGTACAGGTAACCGCTGAAGCTGCAAATCATGTGCCATAAATACTAAGGACTGTAGGCCTACCTGATATGTTTTTCTTCTAGTTACAGGTGTATAGAGGAGGGTAGGGATGTTTTGTTTTATACATGTTTGCAATATTACTTGAAATGGCCTCTACTAACTGATTACAGTCTATTTATCAGGTGCACTGAAACAAAAAATATTAAAATACATCATCTGTGTACAAAGTGTTAATAACATCAGCCAGTTGGTTAGCGCAATCATCACGCCAACCATTGGTCCTCTGGGGCCAACCTCTTGTCAATCACTGTTACTACATGCGTTACATTGTGCACGCATGTTCAAGTTGCGCAAGCGTAGACAGTGTGTTTATGCAGCTCCGGTGCCATCCCGGCTTTCATGCATTGTTGCTCTGCCGGCAACCGACTGTAAAATTAAAAATGGCTAAGAAAAAAACTGAAGCAGGTAGTGGCAAAAGAAAATCTGAGGAGTCGAACCCGGTGGTGGCCACCGGAAGTAAGGGATGCCGTCAAGCTGAAGAGGGAGACCTATCGAGCCTGTAAAGAGGCTAAAGCTGCAGCCTGTTGAGGGGAGTTTGTCAAACAGAGGCGGGTCAATGTGATGGGTTTTCAGGGCAATTGCCCCCAATTTAGGGGGCCCCATACCATAGGAGTTGCCAGCCCAATTTTAGGGGTTTAACAGACCTAAAGGTGACCCAGTGGTGAAGTAGAGCCTAAGTAATATGATGATAAAATATAAACTCATACTTGCAATGTAAGTGTAAGGCTGGACTATCTGTAAAATATATACATAGAACATTGACTAAACTAACCACCAACAGTGAAAAAAAGAAAAATATGTATGAATATGTGCTGCTTACTATGGATCGTAGTGGAATTTCTTCTTTGTGTATTTTGGGTAAGCCGTAAATACATGGAGTGGTCTTCCCAGATACAGCCTGTAGTACAGAGGATTATCAATGACTTGGTCCTTCTCTAGCCTCTGCAGACAGTCAATGACCTTCTTCTTGTAACCAATTGTTGGATCTCTTCTCAGTGTTTCATATGTGGTGGTGTCACTGAGTAAGCTGTTAATACTGTACTCGTAGTCATCTGTGTTCAGGTTTTGTGAAAATGGAAAAGCCCTCTTTGAACAGAGGAGGTGGCCTCAGATTCATGTTGCCTAGTATTTATAACAGTGTGTTGAATCCTAAAACAAAAGAATTGCACCCTAGAACAACAACCACAGCACCTGAATGGAGCAGTATCACTAACGACTCTCCTGAGCCTTAACGACTCTCACATCATGAGTCACACTTCCCTTTCAGAGCCAACGACTAAGCTCAGCTCTCCTACCAGTTGATCTCAGAATTGATAAAAGGGCTGTCCAGACGGAGACGCAAATCACTGTATCCATATACATTTTGTATCGTATTGGCCTTTCGTCCACACGGATCCGGCGTTTTGGGAGACTGAATCCGCTATTATCTGTAACCGGGTTCTAAAGTGGATAAATCTGAAACCTTCACCCTTGCGATGTCGTGTGTACAGCCAATCCGTATATTCTGTGAAAAACGATGATGTCATCGCATCACGTGTCGGCCTCGTCACACGTAACAGCAACAACAATAATGGCGGACTACATGATTGAGTTCGTGCTGCAGAAGCTACTAAGCCTACTAGCTTTATTAAAGCAAAATCTATTGCTTCTATGCAGTTGTGGTGAGCAACAAGCGATAATGGACAACACCATACGCCACATGCTCTTAGATCCACCGCGAAAGCCAGCCCAATTTTAGGGGTTTAACAGACCTAAAGGTGACCCAGTGGTGAAGTAGAGCCTAAGTAATATGATGATAAAATATAAACTCATACTTGCAATGTAAGTGTAAGGCTGGACTATCTGTAAAATATATACATAGAACATTGACTAAACTAACCACCAACAGTGAAAAAAAGAAAAATATGTATGAATATGTGCTGCTTACTATGGATCGTAGTGGAATTTCTTCTTTGTGTATTTTGGGTAAGCCGTAAATACATGGAGTGGTCTTCCCCAGATACAGCCTGTAGTACAGAGGATTATCAATGACTTGGTCCTTCTCTAGCCTCTGCAGACAGTCAATGACCTTCTTCTTGTAACCAATTGTTGGATCTCTTCTCAGTGTTTCATATGTGGTGGTGTCACTGAGTAAGCTGTTAATACTGTACTCGTAGTCATCTGTGTTCAGGTTTTTGTGAAAATGGAAAAGCCCTCTTTGAACAGAGGAGGTGGCCTCAGATTCATGTTGCCTAGTATTTATAACAGTGTGTTGAATCCTAAAACAAAAGAATTGCACCCTAGAACAACAACCACAGCACCTGAATGGAGCAGTATCACTAACGACTCTCCTGAGCCTTAACGACTCTCACATCATGAGTCACACTTCCCTTTCAGAGCCAACGACTAAGCTCAGCTCTCCTACCAGTTGATCTCAGAATTGATAAAAGGGCTGTCCAGACGGAGACGCAAATCACTGTATCCATATACATTTTGTATCGTATTGGCCTTTCGTCCACACGGATCCGGCGTTTTGGGAGACTGAATCCGCTATTATCTGTAACCGGGTTCTAAAGTGGATAAATCTGAAACCTTCACCCTTGCGGTGTCGTGTGTACAGCCAATCCGTATATTCTGTGAAAAACGATGATGTCATCGCATCACGTGTCGGCCTCGTCTGCGTAACAGCAACAACAATAATGGCGGACTACATGATTGAGTTCGTGCTGCAGAAGCTACTAAGCCTACTAGCTTTATTAAAGCAAAATCTATTGCTTCTATGCAGTTGTGGTGAGCAACAAGCGATAATGGACAACACCATACGCCACATGCTCTTAGATCCACCGCGAAAGAGAACCAGGAGAGCAAGCTGGAGAAAATGAATGGAGAGAGAATTTCCGCTTGTCCAAAGCACTCAGAACTCAGTCCGTATATTGAAGAGCAAACAACAAACACGACGGCACCAATTACTGCGCATGCTCAAAGTCTTCTTCTCCGTGTATAGTGTATATCTGTGGCAGAATTACAGCGCCCCATACTGGTCTGGCATGTATACTACATCGTTTTCAGCCGGTCTCAGTGGTTTCGTTTGTACGTAGATATTTCCTGAGACGACGCCGTCTCAAGATCGGATAGGGGATGCACTGGCTTCATGTGGACATAAAAAAAGTCTCTTGGAATTACAGACAAAATGTCTTCACCTTGAAAACTGACTCCAGATACTTTTACCTTAACCTTTTTTCAAGATGTCCTGGATGACTGAGAACTTTTACAGATAATTTGAATAAACAGAAAACAAACAGAATCTTACATAGATATGTAAACAACCAAAAAACATGTTTCTCACTGTGGTATGGGAAAGATTGGATCCATCCATCAGAAGTAAGGTAAGAAACTTCAAGTCAAACAAAGCAAGCATTTAATAGTGGTAACAGTTTCTGAAAAAATAGTTGGTATAGTATGTTTTTTACATTGTGAATAACAATGTATGTTGGTTATGTCGCTTTAATGCCACAGTGAAAACCCAACCCTCTTAACAGATTACCAGAGCTTAATTTACCAACCCCAAATCGCACCACTCACTAGAAAAGTACTAAACTGTATGTCAAAACGGTAACCTGTCATAGAAGATCAACACCATTACCACACATGACAGAAATGTGGTGACTTTCACACAACAACTCAACACTGCAAAAAGAGAGCAATATGTCCTACAGGAGGTAGCAATGTGACAAGCCATGCTTCCCGACAGTGTATGCCAAAGTGAGTCATGTGCACAGCAGATCTTTGGCATCGTGCCTTTAGTTGACAGCACCAAAGCCAGTGGGAACGGGAAAACCTGGACTCACACACTCAGGATTGTTTTTCTTTTTAATAAACAAATGATTATGTTTATTGTTGGTGAAGTCACCCCAATACCCAGCCAAAGTATTTTCTGTTTCACGCATAGAAAACTTCATTACTTTCCAATATTTGAGAAAGGCAGCATGTTGTGTAAAGCCAGTGTGACATAAAAATGCTTCTGTTGCGTAGAGCTTTGGTGCTCATTTCTTCACATTTACATTTACATTTATCCATTTAGCTGACGCTTTTATCCAAAGCGACTTACATTGTTCTAATGTAATTACCAGTGTTACAGCCACTGGAGGCAAGGTTGGTTAAGTGTCTTGCCCAAGGACACAACGACAGTATGAACTGTGGGGAGAGCGGGAATCGAACCGCCTCCCTTCCGGTTGAAGGACGACCGCTCTACCCACTGAGCTACTGCCGCCCCATTGGAGTGAGTTATGAGCGCCATAAAGACAGTGCATTGGCCCCAGTTTGTGTACATCTTTGATATGTGTTTGAGTCCCAGAGCTGTGCGTCTCATTCTGGGAAGTGAGCGGAGAGCTTTGTCACAGCGGAGCCACAGCAACAAGTTGAGAGATTACAACCTTAAAATATTCAAAGAAAACAGCAAATGGCTACATCACAGTGTTGTCCTTTGTTCAACAATTTTGTGTTTAGGATGTTTAAACAAAACAGCATGCTTTGTTTATCCACAATATTTAAGTTAATGTTACTTATAAAGAAGACATGTTTTTCTGTACCAAATTGTACTGAAATGAAAATATTGGATGTTGCATTACTTTTGTTTGTGATGATACCTTTACAGCGCTACCTTCATTTAACAAACCAGGGTTTGTGTCGGCATATACTGTAGCCTATGTGTTTCATTTTTTCCTTTCGGCGAATCATCTGCCTCCATCTAGCCCTATCCCCTGCGTCCTCTTCTCTCAGACCAACTACTTTCATGTCCTCCTTCACCACATCCATAAACCTCCTCCTCTAACCGCTCTAACCTCAACATCCTTTTACCAATATATTCACTCTCCCTCCTCTGAACATGTCCAAACCATCTCAACCTGGCCTCTCTAACTTTTTCTCCAAAACATCACATGAGCTGTCCCTCTGACGGACTCATTCCTGATTCTATCCACCCTCGTCACTCCCAAAGAGAACCTCAACATCTTCAGCTCTGCTCCCTCTAACTCTTCCGCCTGTCTTTTCCTCAGTGCAATTATCTCCAAACCATACAACATTGCTGGTCTCATTACTGTCCTGTAAACCAGGGGTCCCCGACCCCCGGGCATTTGGTACCGGGCTGCAGAGAAAGAATAAATAGCTTACATTATTTCCCTTTTTTTTATTATCTGAGTCTGAACGATGTTTTATTTTGAAAAATGACCGGATTCCCTCTATTACATTCGTCACTCTTGACGCTTGTCCCGGTCACATAATACGTTGCCGCTAAAATTACACCTCCAAGCTAGCAAAAAGAGTAAAAACCAACGTTTTTGGAAAGTTTCTTAGCAAAGGGGAAAAGACTAAGTGAGGAGACAGAAGAAGACCATACGACTTCCAAGACAAAGTAAGCTGCATTTAACAGACAGACTAAAAAAGAGTCCTACTTAAAATATGGATTTATAGCGACAGGTGATACCCGCGCACCAAGCCCGCTCTGCATAATATGCGGCGGCCGGCTCTCTTATGAGACAATGAAGCCTTCCAAACTGCTTCGCCACTTGGAGGCCAAGCATCCTGCATTAAAAAACATGTTTATTAATATATTTAGAAAATATTACAGTTTTTATGCTGCTTGTATCATTTTATTTTGTGTATTTATCCGCCACATCTTAAAGACCGGTCCGTGAAAATATTGTCTGACATTGAACCGGTCCATGGCGCATAAAAGGTTGGGGACAGCTGCTGTAAACCTTCCCTTTCATTCTCGCTGGTACTCTTTTATCACACAACACACCTGCACACGCTTTTTCACCTCTTTTCCACACTCCCCATTGCTCTGGACTGTTGAACCGAAGTACTTAAAAACCTTTTTTACCTCTTCTCCCTGTGACTTCACTGTTCCACTTGGAACCACTCTCTCTCATTCACACATGTATTGTGTTTTGCAGCGACTAACGTCCATTCCTCTTCTCTCCAGATCAAACCTCAACCTCTCTTGACTTTCCTCCACCTGCTCCCTGCTCTCACTACAGATCACAATGTCATCCGCAAACATCATAGTCCATGGAGATTCCTGTCTAACCTCATCTGTCAGTCTGTCTATCCTCACCGCAAACAAGAAGGGGCTCAGAGCCGATCCTTGATGCAGTTCCACCTTCACTATGAACTCCTCTGTCACACTCACCACTGTCCTACTGCTCTCATACATATCCTGCCACCACTCTAACATACTTCTCTGCCACTCCAGAGATCCTCATACAATACCATAGCTCCTCTTGGCACCCTGTCATACGCTTTCTCTAAATCTAAATCTACAAAGACACAATGCAGCTCTTTCTGACCCTCTCTGTACTTCCTCAATTTTCTCAAAGCAAATATTGCATTTGTAGTGCTCTTTATTGGCATGAAACCATACTGCTGCTCACAGATGCACACTTCTCCCATTAGCCTAGCTTCCACTACTCTTTCCCACAACTTTATTGTATGACTCATTAGCTTAATACCTTTGTAGTTTCCACAAGGCATCCTCTTACTTTCTAAGACCTTGTTGAACAACCTAGTTAGAAAATCTACTGCCATCTCTCCTAAACCCTTTCATACCTCCACTGGTATGTCATCAGGACCAACTGCCTTTCCTTTCTTCATCCTCAAAGCCCTCCTAACTTCACCCTTGCTAATCCATTCTTCTTCCTGCTCAACAATATTTGCCTCTACTACTCTGCTCTCTCTGTCATTTTCCTCATTCATCAGTTCCTCAAAGTACTCCTTCCATCTTTCCCTCACCCTCCTGTCACCTGTCAACACATCTCCATCTCTATCTTTAATCACTCTAACCTGCTGCACATCCTTTCCATCTCTATCCCTCTGCCTCACCAACCAAAACACATCCCTCTCATCTTCCTTACTATCTAACCTTGCATACAAGTCCTCATAAACTTTCTGTTTGGCCTTTGCCACCTCTATCTTAACCTCACACTGTATCTCCCTATTATCCTGTCTACTTTCCTCAGTCCTCTCACTGTCCCACTTCTAGCTAACCTCTTCCTCTGGATACTCTCCGGATCTTTCTCATTCCACCACCAAGTGTCCTTGTCTTCTTTCCTCCTTCCAGATGACACACCTGGCACCTTCCTATCTGTCACCCTGATCACCTTGGCTGTAGTACTCCAGTCATCTGGGAGAACCTCCTGACCACCTAAAGCTTGTCTCAACTCCTCCTGAAAACCACACAGCACTCTTCATTTTCCAACTTCCACCATTGTTTCCTGCTCTGCCTTTGCTCTCTTCATCTTCCTCACCACCAGAGTCACACCACCATCCTATGCTGTCTAGCTACACTCTCTCCTACCACTACTTTGCAATCTCCATCCGATTACTGAAAGTACTGCCTCTTTTGAAAGTACGTGTTCACCACTCCCATCTCCATACTTTTAGCTAAATCTACCAACCTCTGTCCTTCTGGGTTCCTTTCCTGAAGACCAAATCTTCCCATCACTTTCTCATCAACACTATTCCCTTCATCAACATGTCCTTTAAAGTCTGCACCTATCACCACTCTCTCACCTCTGGGAACACTCTCCATCACTTCATCAAACTCGCTCCAGAATCTGTCCCTTCACTTGAGGAGCATAAGCACTAACAACATTTAACATCACACCTTTAATTTCCAGCTTCAGACTCATCAACCTATCTGACACTCTCTTTACCTTCAGAACATTCTTCACAAACTCCTCCTTCAGGATCACTCCTACTCCATTTCTCTTCCTGTCCACACCATAATAGAACAGTTTAAACCCTGCTCCAATGCTTCTAGCCTTGCTACCTTTCCACTTGGTCTCCAGGACACGCAGAAGTCCCTACTTTCAGTGCTAAACTCCTGCCTTTCCTATTCTCTCTCTGCCTACGGACATGCTTTCCTCAACTCCTTCTTCAACCAACAGTAGACTAATTTCCACCAGTGCCCTGCAGGTCAGCGGCACCGATGGCAGTCGTTGTTAACTTGGGCCCCGACCAATCTGGTATGAAAGTCATAATAGCGATTTGCAATTTGCAAATTTGACTTGGCAAAAGTTTAATGTTGGATGCTCTTCCTTACACAGCCCTCTCTATTTATCCGGGCTTGGTACAGGCACAAAAAGTATACTGGCTTGTGACCTCCTGTGGCTAGATTTATATAGCCTATGTGTTTAATTTGAATTAATAAAACTACAGTAGTAATACAACAACCTCTCATTATCAAAGCTCAACAAGGCTAGAGCTGAGTAAAGGCTGGTCCGGGTCTCCATGGTAATGCTCAGAGGGATGAGTTTGTGAAACTACAACAAACTGTTGCTCATGAAGTTAGCTTTCCTTTAGCTCGCTGCTACAAACAAACCAAACAGCTGAATATATTGTGCTCTACTTTCATCTCATCAGACTCTGCTCTGTGTCACCCCCAATTTACACCGAAAGCACGTCTAAGAAGCGTCTCAAAGCGACGCTACGCTATCGATAGGTTGGACTTTTTCGAGCGGGGCCACGTCAATCTGTGAGCTACATTAGGAAAAAACAGGAAGCAGGCACCAAGATTCAAAATAAACTTCCACTACGCTATAAAAATAAATTGGCTATCGGTGATGTAAACATTGCAATAATGGTAGTTTGTGTTGTCTGATCACCAAGCGAGCTCAACTGTAGCAACTGTGCCCTGCTCCCGGCTCCTCTTGGCTCGCCTCAGGGCAGAGAGACTAGTTTCACTTCTCTATAAACTATTATATTTGGTCAATGTGTTTGGGCTTGGTGGCTTTGCTGAGAAAGTCGCTTAGGGCTTACTCACACTAGGCACGGTTGGCTTGAACTGAACCTGTGCCCGACTGTCCCCCCTCCCTGCTCCCTCGCTTACCTGCGCTCACATTGTACTATTTGTAACGTAAATATTATGCAACTGTTTTGAAGTAAACAGGAATAAAAGTGCTCTAACTCAGCATAATGGAGTCCATTGCTGTGTTCACGTTGTTGTTTATTAAGTTGTTTCCTCTAGTTCCGTGCTCCGGCGCAGTTAGAGCTCACACTACATGGGTGCCACACCCGAGCCCAACCAAACCGTGCTCTTGCCTACCTCTTCCAAACAGGCCAGGGACGGCTAACGGAACTGCGCATGGGCACTGCACTGAGCAATCACACTAGTCAAACGAATTGCGGTTTGGGGCTCAAACACGCTTGGGCACAGATCAAATAGCCTAGTGTGAGAGCCCGTCCACACGGAGACGCGTATCACTCTATAAGTAACATTTTTTATCGTATTGGCGTTTCGTCCACACGGATCCGGCGTTTTGGGAGACTGAATCCGCTATTTTTTGAAACCGGGCCCTAAAGTGGATAAATCTGAAAACGACACCCTTGCGGTTTTGGAGAAAGTTTGTTCCCTCCGTATATTTTGTGAAACGATGATGTCATCACATCACGCGTCGGCTGCAGCGTGCAAGGTTATGCGCATGCTCAAAGTCTTCTTCTCCGTGTATAGGGTATCTGTTGCAGAATTACAGCGCCCCATACTGGTCTGGCATTTATACTACACCGTTTTCAGTCGGTTTCAGTCGGTTTCAGTGGTTTCGTGTGTATGCAGATATTTTTTTAAAACGAGGGAAAAAAATGATCGGATAGGGAATGCACCGGCTTTGTGTGGACGTAGTCTGAGTAAGCCCTTAGTCTGGCTAGTCAAGCTAACTGAATATTCAAATTGTAGATGATTTGCGACGGCCATCCCTGAAAGGAGCTGCTGAAAGAAATCGTTGTATTATTTAACACACTTCACCACTAACTTGTTTACAGTTTTTCTTAAGTTAATGTTCATTACAAAAATTGCCAGCCCCAACTTTAATCCAGACCACTCAACACACATTTGTGGTGTGCGCCCTTCTCTTTTTAACCAACCCTCTATAAAATCATGGCTCAGTGACAGACTGCACTATAGTGAGGTTGACCTGCTGCGAATCACTGACCGGCTCCAAACTAAGTGGGATTCTATGAGTGAGCTGGGACATGACATTCATACTCGTCAAACCCTAAAGTGGAGCTGGCGAGGCGGAGATGGTGAGAAATAGGAACGGGAGAACCCCATATGGAGGAGTAAAAAAAAGGCCTGCTGGAGAATGGAAAGTGGGGGGTGCTGGGTGGAGGAGTTATTTATAGCTGTGAATGGGCACGCTGTCCACAAGGACTGCTCTGAAGGGTATCCAAAGAAAAAGGTCTTAAATTGATACATTTGAATGAAACAGACAAAAGGACAATGCCACTTGCTTTTGTTTATAGGTTAATCCACTTCATTTGATTCCAACTTAATAATTTTTTAAAAATATAACTAAAGTGCAACTCTATGTTTGCTGTATACACTATATTACTATTCTATCTTAAAATGCCTTTTACTAGCTTGAATTGTGATCACTATAACTACTTTAAAATTATGTGTTTAAAAACTGGCCAATAGATGCAAAAATAATTTACACTGGAGCCGTTTCATTACCAGAATGGGTCAGAGGCATCTCCAAAAGCGCACCACTTTGGTGATGCTTTGGCCCCTGGTCTCGAGTGTGTAGTTTGCATTCAAAAAGGCAAAGAAACGCTGCAATGGGCTTAATTGGACAATAGATAATCCTTATTCAAGCAAAACCGAAAAACAAAGGCAAGACAGACAAAATATATATATATATATATATTTAAGAGAAAAACATGTGTAGTGTTGTACTTTGTACCAAAAACAAGCTTTTATTAAAAAATAAAAAAGGATCATGCTTTCTGTGTTCTAGGTCCCACATGACAGATCAGCTGAGTCACAGTGCTCCAGTTTAAAAAGCTTTTAAAAACATATTTTTATAGACATGTTTTTCTTAATTGATTTTGTTTTATTCTATAAAAATCTGTTTTGTATTCTGCCTCACAGGAAGAAGGTTGTGAGTTCAACCCCAGCTGACTTGAACATCCTTGGCCAACTCTGGCCTTTCTGTGAGTATTCTGCATGTTCTCCTTGTGTTATTGTGGGTTCTCAGGTACTCCAGCTTCCTCCCACCGTCCAAAGAAATGTATAGGTCAATTGACAAATCTAAAGTATCCCTAAATGTGATAGTAAATGGTTGTTTTGTTCGTCAGCTAAACTACTAAAAATGTATAAAAAAATGTAAATGTAAAGATGTCGCTTTTTTGGAGCCACAAGCCTCTGTGTTACTTCTACCATACTGAGCCGACCCATACCCCTCCAGTGGAGACAATACATTGTCTCAGGTTTATCAAGTAATAAAGCTCTGGATGTGAAGTGACTAAATGCTATAATGGTAGGAAAAAGCGATTAAGATATTTAGCACTTTGATACCAGTTATTAAGTAAAACTTCATTAAATTAATATCTTGATCCTTATCACGCAACACGTAAGTATTTATTTAAAAAGTCCAGACTGATCACATAAACCTACAACACACAGGCTTTGTTACTGCTGTTACCCTAAAGTCACTAAAACAGCAAAGTTAAAGTTTATAAAGTGTGTACATATATAAATGTAAAGTAAAGACATACAAACAAAAGGAGGTGTTTATATTTGACGTTACCTGAGTCTGAAGCATTTTTTATTTGATGTTACCTGAGTCTGAAGGTTTTTTTTATTTGATGTTACCTGAGTCTGAAGCGGTTGTAAAACAGAGTTACAGTAGGATCCAAACACTCTTCCTTGGTTTGTCTAGATGTCCTCTTTAGCAACATGATAAAATAGTCTGTTTTTTAACTCTCTGGAGGTAATATATATTTTTTATCTATTCAGCCCAGACATTTAAATGGTTAATGGAAAAGACATCATTAATTTTATTTTTTTAAATTTCCATGTAATTTTTTTTGTCCCTCGGCGTCGTCACTCACAGAGATACAATGACGCACGGTGGAATGAAAAAAAGTATGCTTCCAAGTAAATGACCAGCAGAGAGATTGAGTAAGTGCACGAGGAGGCCAGAGGCGGGGCTACAGATGAAAGCACGAAAACCCACCATGCATCGGCGTGTGTGCATGTTTGTGAATGCGTTTCTCACTTGCCATTCCAGCTGCTCTCTCCCGGTCTATTTTTAGCTCAGAAGGAAATATGTGTGAGGGAGGGGGGTTTGAGGGGGGATATGACAGTGACTATTCCCGCTCTGTCAGCCTCACCTTCACTCCTCATCTCGGCAGGGCTAAACGCCTGCGACCTAGCATCAACGTCACAGTGCGCACCAATAAAAGGCATTCCCTCCCAACAACCATGACAAAGAGTCCCATATCCTTCTGCTATATAACTGCTGCTGATGAATATGGATGTCCTTTCTATGGGCTGTTTTATGGTGTGTTTTACATCGAGTTGATACCTTCCACCTACTGCATGTGCAAACATAGATGACAATAGCATGTGGAAAGAAAAACATTGAATTTCTTTGTTTACTTTTACCTTTAGAGCAAAACTGAGTGTTGAATTTCAAGGGAGAGCATTACTTCACATTTAATTGGCCAGTTATTTTGAATGCAACGTCATAAATTATCCTCTGCTCAAAGATCTCAAAGGACAAGAGCATAGTTACTTTGGACATGAGGCCATACACCCTAGTCAAATATTAATATTGCAGGGCTAGCATTTAAAACCATTTCACATGAGCACCCTGGAGGATGTTTGAAGCATAGCCTTCAGACTTTTTCCCTTGCTTAAATGTTCATAAGCACTCCTGAAATCTGGAAGATTTCCACAGGATTTGCGTTCAAACCTGTGAGGGGCAGAAATCTCTGTCTTTACAACCCAAAGCTGGAAGCAGTGATGGCTGTTAATGTGCAACATACTGTATGTTCTCTCATAGAAAGAATTTTTTCTGGCCTGTGTGCACTCCGCTTACAGCATCAGTCACACAATATAAACATCACGCACACATCAACAAACTCACCCACTCATGGCACTTCTCTGGAAATTCTTCAAACGTTGTTCATACATGACACCCACCTGGAGGTTCTACTAGAGCAGGATATTTTTTGGGTGAATAAAATTGGCTGGATTGCAGAAGTACTATATTACCTTTAATAACATCTGCCTCAGTAAAATAATGTATTATAAAAGGGCATATGTAGTAAACTCCAAAACAGATATGGCTTTGTTCAGGAACTCACGTTAGATTTGTCCTGCCTTGTTCCTTGCTTTGCCAGGGTCTTTACTATGTCCCAGTCTTGAAGGGTTGATTACAACATTACTTACAGGATTGTGTATGCATATAAGGTATGTGGGTCTATTGTCGCCTGAGGAGTTTTTCAACAGCAGCGCTAGTATCCAGGTCATACATCACCTAGTTTTCTCCCTGAATCAGAGCATCCAGGGCACCTCCACAGCACCAGCCTGCCCTCAAATGGAACAAACAGATTTTGGGCATCATGGACATTTATATTTCTGATTCTTCACATATACCAATGATCTATTTTCTTGACATGCGATTACGGTGTATGAGTCTACTGAGATAAAAGTTCCTGTTTACTTGAGTTGGGTGAGCTACAGAAGCATTACATTGGGCTGAGTGATGCTCATTTCCTGCGCAAATGAAGTGCATCTGACTTTGCAGTTCCAGTCAGTTTGCACACAGACCATCCCAAAGATCCACTCCTATATCTAGTCCATATATGGGCATTGGCCGTTAATGATAATGCTTTGTTAATGAGATCTGCGGGCCATGTGCGTTTACTTGAGTTAAGCGCACAGTTGAGAAGAATCACTGTCTGAGAACGCTTTTCTCAGAAATTCTCTCAGGTTGAAAATTTAAGGAAAAGATTTGTAAGAAAAGATTTGTGAATGAGCCAAATATCTGTACTGATCTAGAAGGAAATGTGCAACCTAACTGAAAAAGGGGTACATTACCCAGTCTAGTGTAAATGCAGTAGAAACTCAAAATTTTTAATTGCCTGGCTATCATAGTTATGTAATATATTATGTAAAAAAGAAACAGAGCAAACATAGCTTTACAAAGTGACAGTCTCTGAAAAACCTTGACCAACGTCATTACATATAGTGACTTTTAGGTATTCAGATTTACACTATACAGCATTTGGATTATTTAAGATAGTTTCTTTATTAATCTATTCCACACATAACAAATAAAAGTGCAAGCTGACTACACAAAACTGAGGGTCATTTAATTTGATGTACCATTGGCGTCTGTCAAGTGATAAATTAACATATTTCATGCTTCTAGTTTGGCAGAATTAATGTCATTAGTAAAGTTAAGCAGTGAGTAAAATGAACGCACAGCAGATGTCTTGTTCAGACCCAAGGGAGACATAGCCTGGCACAGCCTGACGTGAGCTCTCTGTATATTCTATATACAGAAACTTAGTCTGGCCAATCACATTCAAATGTCGCTGGAGCGTTGCTTCACACTTAGGCGACCCAAGTCCCTTGTTAAAAACAGTCAAGATGGTGCACGGGACTGCCGCAAGTTTGTTTGCCTCGACTCTTCAGTCAGTTTTAAATAATCAAGACAACATTATGTACAGCAGACAGCGCTAAGAGTGTTCCATTTTAAAGAAGATGTTTTTGCACCCCATGTTCATTTGTTTACTTCTTCATAGATTGTTGCCTAGCTAACCTCCTGTCTGTTGCAATTCCGATTGGTTAGCCCCGAGTTGCTTTGCCCACCAGGCCCCACTTTGAGGAAAACGAGCTGGCATTGAGCTTTTCCAGACTCATTGCTGATACAACGAGAAGTCTGGCTAAGGAACATCACCACAAATGGGGATTAGTTTTTTTTATATCACCTTTTAAATACCTGTTCTGTATGTGAATATTTAGCATAATTCCATTATATAGGACAAAACAACACGCTTTTTCATTGGCAGTCCTTCACAAAGCCGTATAGTATGTGTTTCCGATGTCATGTGTAGTATTTCTGCTCAGTTCTGGTCTTGGCAGGATAAGGCTCAACACAAGGCATGCAGTAATTAGACCAGGCTTCCTAAAGCTAATTACAATTCTCAAAGGGAACGCACCAAATTACCACAATCCCCACTGTCTGTCAGTCCTGCCATCGATTTTTGCCGGATTTTAGGTCAATTCACAGCTCATGTGTGGTACGCTAATGCTACATGAGTTTTCAAAAGAGGCAGTTAGCATACTTTATGGACTGACTGCTAAATTCATGTGGCACTTAGCAAAAAGTTGAAATAGCTAAAATTTAGTTTTAACCCTAGAAAATCACAATATGCCTCAAATTCCATGAAGACAATATGTTTATGTAGCAGGAGGGGTTTTCCATATTTGGAAAATGTTAAAGATTAGAAAGTGCAAAGCATGACAGTTACAGTTTTGAGCAACTACAGCACGAGACTATAAAAGCAAAATTCTAATTCTAATTCTAATACAAACCAGTTTAGCATCAGGCCCTTCGCTGCCCAATCTGGCGACAATGGGAAAAAAGTAAAAATATTATATATAAGCTAGTCAGAGAACAGAAGAGCATTGTGCACCTCTAATTCACGTTTTATGACTTGCCACTGTGCGCCTACATGCTCTAATATTGATGTTATGAAAAATATATAGGTTTTGTTGTAGACAAAATAATATGGTCTCTATGTACATTTTGAAACTGAGGCACAACAGTTCCCAGTGTGTTTGCAGAATCCTTTATTAGGTGCAAATCCTTAAAATATAAAAATAGGACTTCAATTAAGTATCTAACATCATTTGGATGGTTCCTTGAAATTAAACAGGATCAACAATATGTAATATGTAAGCAATATGTAATAGTGCTACTGTACCCTGAGACACAACGTCATATTGTGAAAAATTCTTTTGTCTTTCATTTTTCTTCAGGATAGGATTAAAGGATTATAACCTAAAAAACTCTCACCTAACTGTAGCTTGAAATAAATGCTCTTTTCAGTGTAAAGTTTTTAGCCCATTGTACAAATGCTGGTCTAATGCTGCTTTCTTGTTTCTTTAAGTAGTCGCTTTTTCATACAATGTCTTCAGCACAAAAGGCGATAAACAGTGGGTCCAATCCCTCCCTTTGTGCATTTTCCACTTTCCACTTTCCTTTTGTCCATCAGCCTGAAAATGCCGTAACATTTTCACATCTTATGTAATATATTGCTGTAAAGCCATGCAGTAGTTCTTACCATAGTAGCGGCTCGCCCTCCAGGCCCGGACTGCACAGTGTAGCACCCCATCCAGCCACAGCAGGAGCCAACTGATGCAGAAGCCTAGTAGAAGTCCCAGCATCAAGTCCATCTCCTGCTTGGTCACACTGTCGCTCACAAAGTAGTTCTCCGAGGAGTCCACCAGTGAATGATCCCCGTCATATGGGATTACATAGTGGACATGATGCCTGTGGCAAAACCAAGATAAATAGAGTTTAGAGTGACGTAAAAGTGCAGTATAATAATTCAAACACTTGTGACACCAAGAATGACACCAAGAGCACAACGAAGACTCATCAATGAGGTAAAGAAACCACCCCGAATGACCATCATTAGAACTTGCTAACATCTCTGTTCATGGGTTTGCAATACGTAAAACACTGAACAAGCAAGGTACTCACAGGACACCACAAAGGAAGAAAGGAAGAAAAGGAAGAAAAGAACATTGCTGCCCACCTGAAGTTGTGCAAAAGAGCACACTGACACTCCACAGCGGTATTGACAAAATGTCTTGTGGACTGATGAAACTAAGATTGAACTATTTGGAAAAACACACAGTGCTACATCTGACGTAGAAAGGGCACAGCATATTATTATGAAAACATCCTCCCAACTGTTAGGTATGGTGGAGGAAACATCAAGACTTGGGCCTGCTTTGCTGCATCATAGCCTAAGATGAATTCTCAAGTATATCAGATAATTCTTCAGGATAATGTGAGGATGTCTGTACGTCAGCTAAAACTGTGTAAAAGGTGGGTGATGCAACAGGACAATGACCCAAAACACCGGAGCGAATCCACAACAGAAAAACTAAATCTGGCTTCAGAAAAACTAAATCCAGAAGAATGGGCCAAAATTCCTTCAACAATGTGCAGGTCTGAGCCACAGCTACAGGAAGCGCCTGGTTGAGGTTATTGCTGCCAAAGAGAGGTCAACCAGTTATTTATTCTAAGGGTTCACTTACTTTTTCCACTCCTATTTTGAATGTTGAAGGAGTGTGTTCAATAAAAACATGAAAGATCAGAATTTTATTGTGTAATTATTTTTACACACATTATGTTTGTCAATACCCTTGACTTAGATCATATATATATGTATATATATATATTAGTGCTGGGCAACAATTAAAGCGTTTAATGGCGATTAAATGCACAATGTTCTGATTAATCGCATTATACACAAAATTTAATAATGAATTCAAAATTAGTGTACTGCATACTTTTATTTTGAAAGAACTGCTATATGAACAAAACACTTTAAACAACACTTTAAACAAATAAGGTGCTTTTTACAGCAGTTAAAGGTTAGTAGCAGTTAAAATATTTCTTGTAAATCTCAACTTAAACATTAATGTAATCAAATTAAATATTAAACCAAAAATATTTGCAACTGTCAGCGCATTAATATTTTGTTTAGTTTGTTATAGAAAAACAAGTTATGTCCAGATCTTCAATCATAACATTATAACAATATAAACAATATAAATGTCTCTCTTGTGTTTTCATTACAGTCAGAGCATGTGAATGCAGTTCCTGCGCGTTTCACACACCCTCTCCGGCCACGTTGAGTTGTGCACTTTTCACTTGTAAAACTCAAGGGTGTATGGGTAATGTAGTCTCTGCTTTCTGTGGGACAAATTAGGAAGCGTGCATTGTGAAGGGCGCTCTGGAAAGGCAAAGGATTAAAACCTCTATTAAAACAGATGTCCAAATGAGCATACCGGTACGCTAAAAGCACGTTCTGGGCGCACGGTGAAGTGGCGGTACTGAGTATTGAGTGGTACTGCTCATACGTGCAGTCATTCGTTGCGATCCTAAGAATGTTCTTCAAACCGACATCTTTCAATATACTAATCGGCTGACGTTAACGCGTGATAAAATAATTGTCGGCATTAATTCATTAATGCGTTAACGCAAAAATAACGCATTAACTTGCCCAGCACTAATATATACATATATATACAGTGCCTTGCGAAAGTATTCGGCCCCCTTGAACTTTGCGACCTTTTGCCACATTTCAGGCTTCAAACATAAAGATATTAAACTGTAATTTTTTGTAAAGAATCAACAACAAGTGGGACACAATCATGAAATGGAACGAAATTTATTGGATATTTCAAACTTTTTTAACAAATAAAAAAATGAAAAATTGGGCGTGCAAAATTATTCAGCCCCTTTAACTTAATACTTTGTAGCACCAGCTTTTGCTGCGATTACAGCTGTAAGTCGCTTGGGGTATGTCTCTATCAGTTTTGCACATCGAGAGACTGAAATTTTTGCCCATTCGTCCTGCAAAACAGCTCGAGCTCATTGAGGTTGGATGGAGAGCATTTGTGAACAGCAGTTTTCAGTTCTTTCCACAGATTCTCGATTGGATTCAGGTCTGGACTTTGACTTGGCCATTCTAACACCTGGATATGTTTATTTGTGAACTATTCCATTGTCGATTTTGCTTTATGTCTTGGATCATTGTCTTGTTGGAAGACAAATCTCCGTCCCAGTCTCAGGTCTTATGCAGACTCCATCAGGTTTTCTTCCAGAATGGTCCTGTATTTGGCTCCATCCATCTTCCCATCAATTTTAACCATCTTCCCTGTCCCTGCTGAAGAAAAGCGGGTCCAAACCATGATGCTGCCACCACCATGTTTGACAGTGGGGATGGTGTGTTCAGGGTGATGACCTGTGTTGCTTTTACGCCAAACATAACGTTTTGCATTGTTGCCAAAAAGTTTGATTTTGGTTTCATCTGACCAGAGCACCTTCTTCCACATGTTTGGTGGCTTGTGGAAAACGTTAAACAACACTTTTATGGATATCTTTAAGAAATGCCTTTCTTCTTGCCACTCTTCCATAAAGGCCAGATTTGTGCAGTATACGACTGATTGTTGTCCTATGGACAGAGTCTCCCACCTCAGCTGTAGATCTCTGCAGTTCATCCAGAGTGATCATGGGCTTCAGTGATCAGGTGGATTCCATTTATCATCATTAGTCATTTAGGTCAACATTGGATCATTCAGAGATCCTCACTGAACTTCTGGAGAGAGTTTGCTGCACTGAAAGTAAAAGGGCTGAATAATTTTGCACAACCAATTTTTCAGTTTTTTATTTGTTAAAAATGTTTGAAATATCCAATAAATTTCATTCCATTTCATGATTGTGTCCCACTTGTTGTTGATTCTTCACAAAAAATTACAGTTTCATATCTTTATGTTTGAAGCCTGAAATGTGGCAAAAGGTCGCAAAGTTCAAGGGGGCCGAATACTTTCCCAAGGCACTGTATAATGGCTATAATTTATTTTTATTGCTTTTGGGAGAAAGACTGCACAATATGTGGCTTTTTTTTTTTATCACAGTACCAACAAACAGTCACAAGGGCCTCACTGGTTGTTGTATTGTATTGCCAACAACTGGACTGACTATTTCACCATGTGATTTCAGTCTGGTAAAAGTGATGGCTAACCTTCTTTCTACACTTCTTATGTAGTACCTGAGAGGGGATATTGGATATTGGCTTTTCTAATCCCACAACTCAGCCAGCTGTCTGACCAACACAGCCGGAGATAAAACTGCAGGACACACACAGGCTTTGGCTTCTCTTCACTCCCTGTCACTTCACAAACCTGCTAACAAAGATGAAACAACGGGATACAGGATTCTGGAGCCACTTCCAGGAGTTGTGGGAGTAGCCCAGATTCTATGATCGGGACTCAAGCTCTGGTTTGGTTCCGGAGACCTTTGAAAAAGGACTCTTTGTTAAACTGACTCATGTTCACAACGGTTTGACTGGAACAAACTTTTCACAGCCTTATGTCGTCCACAGAAGGCCCAGCTCAACGTACACTGGGTGTAAACAACAGCCAACATGGTGCAGCACGGAATGCGTATGAGCTTTTCTTCCTCTATTGCTATTTTAACCCTACCATGCAATTTTGCACAGTGGATTTTATAATAAAGTTTAGGCTGAATGCAAAACTGCAACAAACACAGAATTCTAGAACAAGAAAAAAAGAGAACACAATATGAAAGGTTGTGGCTTAGTGGAAGTACCAACCAGAGGAAGTACAGCCACATGGGGGATTATCCTTTCACTCTGAACCCCACTGAGGTCCATTAACTGACTACAATTAAATGGCAAATCAATTTAGGGCAAGCCTCACACAAAGTGCTCCTGTGTGTAATATGTAATAATAATTTACTCCATATTCCCTGAAGAACAAATCTGTTTTAAAAAGCTGTAATACATCTTTGATTTTTATCATTTAAATGTTATGTGCACATGTGTATTTCCAGAATTGTAGCTACTTAGAATACTTTAGGTTAAGGTAAGCGCCACACCTGGACAGAAAAAGACATAGCCTAGCATAGCCTAATTCTTACCATGTCCCACCTGAATACTCTTTCCAGATTGGCTGACAGGTGTGCAACAGAACCCTTGCAATACCACACAACTAGTAACTTTACTAGTAGGTTATTTCCAGCTTAAACCACAGCATCTATTAACTCATAATGGTAACTGACAACATTTATTTATTGTCAAGACAGCACTACCTGGAAATTGACACAATAATCTTCAAATGTTTTGTTAAAAATATTGTTGAGAAGTGAGTATGGTTAATATAAAGCTAATTGTCTTATGGGGTTTTACCTTCACTTCACAGGGGCAGTTTCTTCACATTCAGCCAGCCACCACCACACTTCATATTCAGGTAGTTCATTATTTTTTAAATATCAGAACACATGTTTTGTTTTTTCAAATGGCAGACAACAAAAGAAGACCAAGTCCAAGCACTGTTTAGCACCCCTTGTTGCTCTTGTGTCCCATTAGCTTAGGTGTGTTTGCTAGGTTTCTTTACTTTTGTATAGTTATGTTATGTTATGTTGACCTGTGTTGTAGGCCTTATATTAGGCTCAATACTTTGCATATTACTTGGGGTGTTGCTACCCTGTTTGGGCATAATACTTCTAAATATTATTCTAAAAATGATTTTTAAAAGAATGTGCTTGTCAACTTGTGTGCCGTTGCAGAAGCTCTTTAACTTGTCTTCAATTAGGTAGGATTCTTACTCTGCGGAAAAAATACCTGTAAATCCTGTTAATAAAGTTATTTTGAATTTGGATATTATAATATATAATAACAATATAATAATATACTGTATATAAAATGTATAAAAGTCAAACAGACAGGACTTCTTACTCAAGACTTGCCAGTTTTGAAACATGTCTATCTCTTTATGCTTTGTTAGCAAAAACGTTACAGCTAACATTAGCACCCGAGCGCTAGAAGTGCTAACCATTTTGCTAATGTTCTTTAATACTACAAAAGTCTTAAATGAAACTGTACTGACTGTACTTCTAAAGGCAGTATTACCTGTTTTTATAATGTACACTTTGGTCATAATTTTGGACTAATAACAATATTTTCTTTATATTCTTCTGTAAATATAGCAATTGTAAGCTAGTATTGAAAATTGCCTAAGACTGTCCTGCTACATTTAATGGTTCATCCACTTACATATGTCTATTTAAAGCCAGTATGAAAGTGCTTTTCAGTGATATAAAAATAATTTGAAACAGGATAAATAATTCACTGCTCTTCCCAAAGAGAATCTGGATCATCCTGCAGCTTCTCTCAGCAGTGTTGGCAACTAAAAAACACAGCCTCGGAGTCAGTCAGCAAGCTACAACTCCATCCTAACCAGGAAACACAACATCTGCCAAAGTGAACAACCCCCGCAGTGTCCTCGGGCCTGATCAGGTGAGCACTCGGGGGCGTTAGCACACCCTCAAACCCAATCTACACAAGGAGCTGCTCCATTCAGACTACTGCTCTGTGGAAACATGGCCGCCTTTGTTTCCAGGTCAGTTGAGACGGAGTGGGAAAGTGGCGGCCTAAATGTGCATATACTGTAAACTGGGATGAGTTACTCTTCATTTGACCGCTCACAAATACAACCTTTTATGGCATTCAGAGATTAGTCATAATATAGTCCTATAAATAAATTATAATCTATAAGTCTAATTAACGTAAACCGAAAGTACAATTAAAGCTGATATGAGACATATTGTAACAATTAAAATATGATGGAAAAACTGAAGTAGTGCCATCTGACAAAAATAGAAAAACATGGCCCATAAACCTTATTTTATGGATAATTTGACTGTTGCCACGGTAACAAAGACTCAGTTTAAGGTATATTTGTAACTCATTCTTAACAAACTCAAAGAGGGGCCACTATAGTAAATAAGAAACCTTTCGGGGGCCGAAGATAGTGACACAAGGGTAGCTTATGTTACATTTTATAGTGTTTGAATGTAAAGTTTTATGTTAATTTTAGTAGTCCTTTATTATCGCCGTGGGGAAATTCCTTGTCGGCAGCAACCACCATAGGTCGCCCAGTATGTTTTGATGTTGGTGGGGGAAATCGGAGAACCTGGAGGAAACCCACCCAAGCACCCAATTGCTTTAGTCATTTGAATCTTCATCATATCAGTTTGTTTTTAACATTCATCTCCACCTTTTATGCCTCATTTCCACACATCATTTTGTGAATTCAGTTCAATATGTGCCACTTTGCCCTCATTTTATGCCCCATTTTGGCAACCTTTTAAATAATTACCCCTGTTTAGTCATCTCTTTTTAAAATGGCATTCTTCCCTATTATATAAACGTAGTTTAGTGCCATTTGTCTTTTTGATTAATGTAGTAAAGTGCCAAAAACTATTACCTACCAAATTTATTAGAGGGCCAAATAAAACAAAGGGCATCATTTGAGATGGAGGTGTGAAAATTGTATTAGAGAAAAATGAGTCAGAGGATGTTCAAGTTAGACAGGGTTTGAACTAACGACCTTATTGCTGTGAGGCAGGAGAGCTAACCACTCTGACACCATGCACCCATTGTCAAGTAAATTTATAAATAAATCATAAAAATAAAAAAATCATATTGATGCATCCTCCAACTGCTATTTTCGACCCTAATTAGACTAACACCCCTTGACTGTGTCTCAGGCTACCCTACTTATAAACATTGTCCTCTTCCTTTATCTCCAATTGACCACTGCATCTTAGACATAGTAATGTGGATATAACACAGGGCAATTTGTGCAAAAGTAATGTTCTATGATCCACATAAACCTGGAAGCCAAATTGTTGAGCCAAACTGTTGATAAAATCACTGGCAGCCATGACTGACTGGTATAATATATCCATCCCCATTGGCACTTTTTACTGTACATTACTCATTTCACAATTGACAAAAATAATTGTTCCAGCACACAATTTAAATCGAATGTACTATGTAATGGACTATATTTTACACTATGATGTCCTAACACTAGTATTTGATAATGAATAATTAGTTAAAAAGCTTCAATTGACACAAAAAAAAACATTATTTTGGACCACTGTTTACTTGTGCCTTTTGTCATACATACTCATTACAGCAGTATTTTAGACACATTTAAAATGTTGTTGGCTTTAAGTCTGAGTTGGCAGGGCCTCAGTGGAATATAATATTAGACTGTGCCAAAGACCAGAATTATTCTTATAGGTGTGATATATTCACTTAACACTATGCAAAGGGTCTTATCAATTAAACTGTTGCAAATGTTTTATTATAAAGTAATGGCTAATTTTTTTTTTTTTAATGCAGCAGTTAGCGGGGCAGTCTCAGAAAAAGAGATCACAGGACGGATGCTATACTTAAATACATGAAACATCCCCTGCATTGGACTTTTGAGCTGGACAGAACACCACAAGAACTCCTTCTTCCTGACTTTGAGAAGAGTCTACAATCAGTCTGTGGAATAAAGGTCCAAATGAATAAATTTTCTTTGTGTATTTGAAGAGACCTAACAACTGAATTTCCCCATGGGGATTAATAAAGTTGAAATGAACTGAAATTTTAGTATAAAATATATTAAGTATAAATCATAATTTCTAAATAATGGTTAATGGAATAATATGGAGTGTTTTTATATTTCATTCAAGATGTCTTTAATCTCTGCCTCTCATTATCTCCAGATTACAATAGGCTATATGTTATAAAAGAAGATTATCACTGTTTGACCTCTTTGGAGCCCCCCACCCCCTTTCTGCTTTGAGTTCTATAATTGTTTCATTTACCAACACTGCTTCATGACTTATCACCTCAAAAGCTGTGCAGGTGTTTGACTCACACCAACAGTAACAATCTGATCTGGTCAAATGGCTCACATCTGTAGGTGAGGATGAGCCAATCAGAATGGAGCATCTTCGGACTAGAGGAATCACTTCTGATGCTGACTCCCCTATACCCTAACAATACGTCTAATGCTGGCCACTTTACCCCCGAATAGCAGCAGCAGGTTGCTCCAAACCCTGATCCCCAGCAGCAACAGCTAGGCTACTTAGTGACTGAACAGAGGAACTTGGCGCTCAAACTGTTGGTTAAGGCTCAGATTCGATTAGCTATGTGCGCCTCTGAGACAGCACCGCGTCCATGCAGCAGCAGCCACAGCCTCGACGGACGCAAGGCAGAACGCGGCGCGTCGAGTCGAGGCTGAAGGAATGAAAGAAGACACTAAACACAAATCAGGCAGTAAGGGGGGAAAAAAAGAAACGACTGTGAACGTCGTAAAGCCGCTTCGTGAGAGAGCTTACCTTCCACAGTTGCAGTGACAGACGCGGTCCTCGCCTCGCAGATGCGGCAAGATGTAGTTGTGAAAGCGGTCTAGTAGCGCGTTCATGTCCATTAAGCAGGCGATCGCCTAGAGAAGCATTCAGACGGGACATATTTATTATACACCTTCTACATTAGCATTATCACGCATTATGACCATTAGCCTGGCCTTACCATAACAACAGAAGCGCCCAGAATCATAAATATCATGGTGGTTGTGATCATATGCATCAACTCTCAGAAGCGAGCGGGCGCGTACCGTGGCCCGGGGGCTTCAGCTTCAGCGCGGCGTTGCATGCGCTGCGGCGGGGCTCTGTCCCGGCACACGGCGCTCATGGAGCCGCCCGTCGCCCTGCTCCAGTCCCCGTCCCCCGTGCCGTCCTCCGCAGCCTCCTCCTTCTCCCGTACGGCCCTCAATGCGCCCTCACCATGCAAAAAAATACGGGCTAAAAGATGGTCTACGGTGGTTTACTTATAATTTATATTTGGTCTATGATCCTCAAGACGCGGTAATTAGAGAAGCACAGGGCTGTATCCACCCGAAAGAGAAGCCTCGAGCAGCTGAGAAATCCAACCAAGATCTACTCACAATCCGGTGCCGAAAATCCCAAACCTGGATTCGCCTCAGTCCCGCTCCTCTGTCGCTGCAGCACCGCTTCTCCCAGAATCTCTAGGCCCTCGTCCTGGTCCTTCTCTGTCTCGGTTCAAATCCACATGCCTCGATACGAAATTGTCCAATCCAAATCCCAACGCCCGGACCTCACCAACCTTCCCCTCACGCCTGATTATCCCATCGTGAATCCAGCAGCCAGCAGCTCTAAGCAGAACATCCACTCCCACCCGCGGTGCGTGTGCGCGTCCCCGTGTGGTAGGAAGGTAGGCAGATACAGACGAGTGCTGTTCAAGGCGCGGGCCCGGGGCTTGTGTATTTTACAGCCAGATACCTGCAGCAGCGAGCCTTAACCCTTCTGTTCTACCCAACAGAACAGGCTACACTGGACTGGACACACCCACCAAGCCACCCACCCACCCAGCTCACGCACGCACTCCGCACTCTCTATTTCGCGGAGACATTGCAGCGCTGTGTCTGATTCTGCGCAATGGCTTGTGTTTGTGTCGTTGATGTTGTGTCTGTAACCGGAGATGATGTGTCTTTAAGAAGCAGTTTTAAGACCGGTGTTAATAGGACAACATAAACCTGTAAGAGTTTAGATAACCTGCATCTGGCTTCAGAGGCGTTACTAGAAAAGGCAGGAGGGACAGATGGCCCCCCAACACACACTAAAGGAGGTGGTGCACTCATTACGCATGGTAAAAACAAACAAACAAACAAAAAATCTTGTGGCCCACATAGATCCATCTCTTTGGATGATGAGACGGAATTGGAGTGCTTGGAACGAACCCATGGTAGCATAGGGTGGATAAAGACTCCATAAAAAAATGCTGTTGCTTCTAATAACAACATCTAAAACAAGCCAACAGCAATTAAAGCAAGTTAAACAGCATTAATTATAAGCCTGGCTACAAACTGCCATGGTTAAATGGACTGTATAGCTTTTAATTGTAAACACGCTTTCATCAGCATATTATAATAGTTTAGCATCTGGATATAGTTGTTAAAGCTCAAAAGCTGAGCTAAATTGTAAATGTGTCATTATGTTATAGTGCCAAGAAGATGGAAGAGCAGACCCCCATTCTTTTTCAGTAAATGAAAAGGAATTAGCCACCAAAAAATTGCAATAAACAACAACATACTTTGGCAACTGATTGAGTATGTGGGTGTGTGCTGTCAGTGAGTGGATAGAAAACATGCACTGAACCTCTGTTGCAGTTTTTTTAATTTTTATTATGAAGTCACTTGTGAAAAGGTTGATAAAGTTTTGATTGTAGAACATTGTATAACCGAAACTGTTCTTAGAAGCTGAGACCATAAATTAAATGGACAAAAATACATAAATGTGAATATAACTGAGGTTATTTATATGGTAATATAAGAGGTAATCAGAAATATAAAACAAATATAAATAAAATATTTCTTATATAATCTAAACGTGTTCGCGATCTGGTTTACAAGGAAAAAGTTAGTATCTTATGAAATATTGTCTGGTGTGTTTCAGCACCACGGACAGCACTGATGGCACTGATGGTTACTGGACACGTAACCCACCTTGTGGTGGGTGGTAACCACCAGTCCAGAACATTCACTTTATGCTGCTGTAGCCAATGACAGGTCGACTTTGCCTTGTGCTGTGGATCGCTGTCATGTAGTACGTCCCATGCGCAGCTTCTGGGCTTATGAGTGCAAATTTTCCTTCAGTATTTTCTGGTAACATGCTGCATTCATCTTGCCATCAATTTTGACCAAGTTTCCTGTGCCTTTGTAGCTCACACATCCCCAAAACATCAGCGATTTTACATTTACATTTAGCCATTTAGCTGATGCTTTTATCCAAAGCGACTTACATTAAGCTTCTATTCACCAGTGTTACAGCTGGAACACCACTGGAGGCAAGGTGGGTTAAGTGTCTTGCCCTTAGGACACAACGACAGTATGAACTGTGGGAGAGAGCGGTAATCGAACCGTCAACCTTCTGGTTATAGGACGACCGCTCTACCACTGAGCCACTGCGCAATGAATGATGTACCTTTCATCATAGACCTTGTTAACAATAATAATAATAATAATAATAATAATAGATAAGATTTATATTGCGCTTTTCTTCCAAGGGACCATGGGACTCAAAGTCACATTCACACTGGTGTGGTGAACACACACTGTCACACACTGCCCTGGGACAGACTGACAGAGACATGGCAGCCATTCCGCACCTACGGCCTCTCCGACCAACACCAAGTACATTCACTAAACATTCTTACACATTCATACGACATACACATTGTTGACTTCTCTCCAAATGTAACGTTTATAGTTGTGGCCAAAGTTCCATGTTGGTCTCATCTCTCCAAATTACTTTATTCCAGACGTTCTGAAGCTTGTCTCTGTGCTGTTTTATTGTAAGGAGGATGCTTTGTGGCATTTGCGTAGGAATGCTTTCTCAACCTTGCAGCACATTTTTCTTCAAGTGCCTCCTTATTGTGCATCTTGAAACAGCCAAAACATTATTTTAGAAGTTATTTGTAGGTTTTTCTTTGCATCCCGAACAATTTTCCTGGCAGTTGTGGCTGAAATCTTTGTTGGTTTACCTGACCTTTTCATTTTCCACCGCCAACCTTGTACTACACGATAGCCGTCACTGAACATGCGCAGCTACAAAATAAACGCCATAGAACATGCGCAGCTACAAACATTAACCAAACACATATATTTTACAGTAAATAACAAATCAACAAAAAATATTATAATATCAAATTTATGTTATAAAACTATAAAAATATAAATTTTGAAATATGAAATATGCACTTTTGATTAGGGTCATTTTGGTAGTTTCTTTTGTCATTATGATTTAAAAAGAGTTAACACAATTGTTTGACAATAAATGTCTTCACCCAACCACTAACTATAAGTGAAAAAAAGTTTTTTTCTGTTATCATTCATATTCTCTGAAAAATGGCCAAAAAAATCAAATATTCCGGGTATGTAAACAACTGTATCTGCAAAAACACTAAAATTTCCCAGTTTTCCCTTCTTCCTCCCCCGATTATCCCGTTTTTTACCGTCAATGACAATCATAAAGCCAAAGCAGCACACTTTGTTTGTATTTCATTTGACAGCTGACTGTCTGTGTGTCAATCACAGAATTGCCATAGATATTAACCAAATAGAAAAGATCAACAGTGTCTGTAACTCAGTACTGATTGGTCCATTTATGTGCTTAACCGTGTGGCTATTGCTAGGCATCCCTTCTGCAGCTTTCAGTGTTTCAGTCTGTCATCAGCCCAAAAAAAAGTACAATAATAATAAGAAGAACAATACAATATAACTGTTTGAGAAAAGTAGCCTACATGGTAATGAATAAGCTGCATTTTGTAGAGTGTTTAACTCTAATAATATTTTACTGCTGTTGTACGGATTTTCTGCAACATAATTTTTAATTTGTTAAGATGCTGTCGTTGAATTTGCATTAAAATTTAGTATCCCTGTTTTATGAGTTTAAATATATGGTCCCCCTAAAAATAGTATTAGCAGTATTCGGAGTAATTGTAGTAGTAGCAGAAGCAGGCTAGCCTTGCCAATTACACTGCTTTCTCTTTGTAATGCATACACAGAGAGATTGGTCTGGGATTATCCAATCTGCTCTGTATTCTGCTCCAGCTCTTTCTTCCAGGCCAATTGTAGCAGGGGAGGCGGAATTTTGTTTTGCGTCATCACTTTTTTTCAAAAAACAGTCAAAATGTCTGCCGTATTGGCTCAGTGGCTTAGTTGATACTGCACTTGCTTCTGTTCTTAAAGACCTGGACATGTCTTTAAAGCCACAACAACGTCTCTCCCACTAGCCATGCTGGTATACGCTGTGGTGGTTTCATTCCTTACGTCACATTCATGGTTTCTCTGTATGCTTTACTCAGCGAACATTAGTTCCACCCTTGAAATCCTGTTCAAACCCCGCAACGCCGACTGATATCTCTGTTTGTAATACAATGAGAAAGCAGTCTGGCTGTCCAGGCTAGCAGCAGACAGCAGTAGTAGCAGTAGTAGCAGCAATATTAGGAGTAGTAGCAGCAGTAATATTAGGCCTATCAGTAGTAGTTGTAGTAGTAAGCTAATATTAGCAAAAAAGTAAGCAAATATTAGCAAAAGCAGCAGCAGTAACAGTAGTTGTAGTAATTTTTACTACTAGCGTATTAACAGTATTACCAGTTTTAATGGTACTAGCAACAGTAGTAGTAGTGGCATTAAGTTTGACTACTTTGTTACTCAAGAAATAATGTTGACTACTTTTATTTTAGTAATATGTAATGGTACAATATGAATGTTTTCTTTTTTATATCTGTAAAACATCTGCCTACTGTCAACAAAATAGTATTCTGATATATTGACTTTTTACAGAGACTATATGACTCACAGGCCAAACAAGGGTACACTGTTTTTGTCCCTTCACTTGGCCCTCTCCCAGTGCAGAGGAAGGACCAAGTGGGGCGCCAGTGTAACACGGTCTAATTAAAAACTCCAGGGGGTGGGAGCAGGCTAATGTAAACAGAGTGAAAGAATTTAAAGTTAAACAGCTGTGGTTATAAGCGCTGCTGCAAACTGCTTCTCAGTTAAATGTACTGTACACTAATGACCTTCTGCTGAACAGGCTTTCCTCAGCACTTTAACAGTTTTAATGCAATAATAGGACAATAAATAGTGTGAAAATTGTTTCAATTGCACATTGGCTAGATTTTGTGCCCTGCATCTGAGTCAATCAGTCATTTATGAGTATATTGGGTCAGAGTTTATTCAAAATAAAAATAGATCATTGTTCAGTGTTGAAGGTTCTGCACAGTATCTTGAATTTTCCTAGGTCTGCGCTTTTCTGTATTAAGTTATCTAGTATTTTACCTGGGATCTGCTGTAGCCACTCCTCCAGTTTGGGGGTTACTGCCCCAAGTGATCCGATGACCACGGGTACCAGTGTTGCCTTCACATTCCAGGCTTTCTCAAGTTCTTTTTTCATCTTCATCATCTGGTCTTGCCACGTCAACCACAATGGCTTTCCTCTGCTGTTTGTCCACCACCACGATGTCTGGTTGGTTCGCCATTACCATTTTGTCAGTCTGAATCTGGAAGTCCCACAGGATCTTGGCTTGGTCATTCTCTACCACCTTTGGAGGTGTTTCCCACTTTTCCAGTCCATACTCGGTGCAGATGTTCCTGTACACTATGCCAGCCACTTGGTTATGGCGCTCCATGTATGCTTTCCCTGCCAGCATCTTACACCCTGCAGTTAAGTGTTGGATTGTCTCAGGCCTGTTTGCACAGCCTACACCTTGGGTCTTGTCTGGTGTGGTAGATCTGGGCCTCTATTGCTCTGGTGCTCAGGGCCTGTTCCTGTGCAGCCATAATGAGTGCCTCTGTGCTGTCCTTCAGTCCGGCCCGTTCTAGCCATTGGTAGGATTTCTTGATATCAGCCACTTCAGTTATGTTCCGGTGGTACATCCCATGTAGGGGTTTGTCCTCCCATGATGGTCCCACCTCCAGCTCCTCTTCCTCTGTTCTCCATTGCCTGAGACATTCACTGACCACATCATCTGTTGGGGCCTTATCTTTGATGTACCTGTGGATCTTGGATGTTTCATCCTGGATAGTGGCTCTCACACTTACTTGTCCTTGGCCGCCTTCTTTACGGCTACCATACAGTCTCAGGGTGCTGGATTTGGGATGGAAATCTCCATGCATGGTGAGGAGCTTTTGTGTCTTAACGTCTGTGGTCTGTATCTCTTCCTTTGGCCACCTTATTATTCCCGCAGGGTATCTGATCACTGGCAGGGCATGGCTGTTTATTGCCCGTGCTTTGTTCTTGCCATTGAGCTGACTTCTTAGGACTTGCCTTACTCGTTGGAGGTATTTGGCAGTTGCTGTTTTCCTTGTTACCTCTTCGAGGTTACCATTTGCCTGTGGTATTCTAAGGTACTTGTAACCATCCTCAATGTCTTGCTATTGTTCCTTCTGGGAGTGAGACCCCTTCTGTGTGGACTTCCTTGCCTCTCTTTGTCACCATTCAACTACACTTCTCAAGCCCGAATGACATCCCAATGTCAGCAAGTCGATGTCCCGCTCGCTCTTAGCGAAGCTTGATGTCATCCATGTAGAGGAGGTGACTGATGGTGGCCCCATTCCTGAGTCGGTATCCATAGGCAGTCTTGCTGATTATTTGGCTGAGGGGGTTCAGACCTATGCAGAACAGCAGTGGGGACAGAGCATCTCTTTGGTATATGCCACATTTGATAAATACGTGCCAGTGGCTTGCCATTGACCACAAGGGTGGTTTTCCACAGCCTCATCGAGTTTGCAATGAAGTCTCTTAGAGTCCTGTTGATGTTGTACATCTCCAAGCATTCAGAGATCCATGTGTGTGGCATTGAGTCATATGCTTTCTTGTAATCAATCCAGGCAGTGCACAGGTTGGTGTGTCGGGTTCTGCAGTCTTGGGTGATTGTTCTGTCAACCAGGAGTTGGTGTTTGGCTCCTCTGATTTTTTGCCGATGCCCTTCTGTGCTTTGCTCATGTACTGATCCATGTGCCCACTAATCTTAGCCGCAATGACATGAGCTTCCATGTTGTGGAGAGACAGGTTATTGGCCGATAGTTGGATGGGACTGTGCCCTTTGTGGATCCTTCAGGATCAGGATTGTACACCCTTCGATAAGCCATTCAGGGTGTGTCCCATCCCTTAGCAGCTGGTTCATTTGTGCTGCAAGGCGCTTGTGGAGTGCTGTGAGCTTCTTTAGCCAGTAGGTGCTGTCCAGTTTTTCATACCTGAGACTCTTTCTTGTATGTCTGCCGCTGTGATGGTAACTGGATTCTGTTCAGGGAGGTTGCTGTGATCCTTTCTCAGAGCCACCAGCACTGTGCATTGCTGTTGTGGAATGCCTCCCTCTCCCATATACTTTTCTAGTACTTTTCAGTTTCCAGCCTTGGAGCGTCTGCTCTGCTGTTATTACCCTGCCTTGAGCGTACACTTTTGCTGGTTGTGTTACAAACACCCGGTTTATTCTTATGGCTTCATTCTCTCGTTTACCTCTCTAGGCGTCTGGCCATGGCTTGGAGCCTTTGTTTGGCAGTTTCAAGTGCTTCAGGTATGGGCATCTGGTTGTACCTCTTCTGTACTAGTTTTCTCAATGCACCTCTCTTGGCCTCTGTCAGTTGGCTCACTTCTCTCCGTGCCTCCTTGATTTTAGCCTCCAGCCTTTGTTTCCATGATGGGTACTGTTTCTCATGGCTCCCATGGTTGCTCTTTTAGCCAAGCATCTCGAGGATCACTGCTGCTGAGGTGTATATTATCTCATTGGTTTCAGTGATGGTTGTGGTAGGGATCGCACTGGGAGACTTTCTGATGGTACTTCCCTTAGCCGTTGTAATTGACATCAGGGTTGCCTTGCATTCATTCACCATGATTTTGTCTTTCAGGTCAGTCACTGCCTCAGTTAGCGTAATTGCACTTGTTGGGGCTTCGTACCTAATCTCTGGTTGGGGAGCTGCCGTTGGCTTCCCTCTGACCTCTCGCTTGCCATAGAATTTGTGTTGTATCTCGTCAATCTTAAAATGTGATAGCAGTTGCCGCTTGTGGAATGTTGGAACACTGAGCTACTACTTGCTTCAATGTAAGCCTGGATTGTGGGTTTCGAAGTAACCATTCATCCTGGAGTAGTAGCATTTCAACAGAGCCTTGTTATCGCATCTCCGTCTTGTTCTTGTTCCAGTATCCCATTTGTCATCAAGGTGCTCTGCTTCCCCAGCACCTGACGCAGACCTTGTTTGGCCGGGCGACTTCTGATCCGGCTTCTCATAGCATTCATCATTTTTATGAGGTAGGCAGTAGCGTGAAGGGTCTTGCCTAAGGACCCACACTGGATAGTTCATAGCGCCCCAAGGGGAATTCTCCAAGTGCCTCCTTATTGTGCATCTTGAAACAGCCACACCACTTTTTGAGTCTTGAATTTGAGCTAGTTATTTGTGGGTTTTTCTTTGCATCCAAAACAATTTGCCTGGCAGTTGTGGCTGAAATTTTGTTGTTGGTCTACCTGACCATGTTTTGATTTCAACAGAATCCCTCATTTTGAACACTGCTGTATGATTCTGTTGTCAGAAACTACCCAAATGTGTTTATAAAAAGAGTACACACAGTTTTTTGAACTATGACTGAAAAAAGTTTTTTTGTTATCATTCATATTCACTGAAAAATGGGTATTATAGTAAACTTATGAGCACAACGGTTTATGCTGTGCTTAATTTGTGGGGGAACCTCTTCCTGCACCTTCTTAAATTGGGACCGGGACCTCTTTTTTCAGGAGAAATTTCTTTAACTTGAACCTCTAAACATGATTAACTCTAATTTATAACTCATCTTGTAGATCCCATTAGTTTGTTAAAATGGCATCATTTAGACACAAAAAGCTTCATAATAATATACTATGTTCCTTTTCAGCGATATACCTCTGTCCACCAGGGGGCAGGCTCCAAAAGTAGAAATATACACTTTACAAGTGTAAAAATCATGTTTACAGCCTGGTACAAAAGATGGCTCCAGTCTCTAGAGCTAAGTTTTTACTACATGACAACTGGAGTTTAGTTCAACCTAAGATACTAAACCTTTGTGTGAAAGTGTGTGGTTGTAAAGAAACACGAGTGTGCTTCTCTTCTGGCAGTGCTCAGTTTATCTTTTCTGAGTAGTTGTAGGAACTAGAAATGATGCAACTTATGGCACCTTCCATGGGTTCTACAAAGCATCACATTTTTTTGAAGACAAAAAATTATAGAGTTTGAGAACTTAAATGTGATTTTGTTGTGATTACAGACAAGCGAAAAAAAAAATTTACACAGTGCACCTTTAAGTGCCATGGTTCAAGACACTTAAATGTGAACGGACACTTTGGAGAACTTTTGTTTGAAGATTAATGCTACATTAGTAAATAAGATAAATGTAAATTACAATAGTACATTAAAATGTTAAAAGAATCCATCCAATGAATAATCACAGCAAGAATAAAAATTGCATTATTCAAAATTCGAGCTGTATTCATATTGCAAGGAATGCTTGTAGCAGGTATTTGTACTTTCACAATAAAAAGAAATTCTATTTTTGTTTTTATAACTGTGAACGGAATTCATTTTTAAAAATCTTAGCATCCAACATATTTACAGACTTTCTGTAAGGTTAACAAAATGTGTAATACTAAACTATTACTATTATTAGGCTACATACAGTAGGTCAGCATTATTCTAAGTAAAAGAATGCACCGGATTACAAAAGAATGACAAAGAATAGCACTTATGGTCTTTTGTTTCTTAACATCAAAAGTTTTGGCAGGTGTGAAAAAATACTGTAAATTAAAAATGTTTTCCAAAATATAAAATCAAATACTTAATGCTAAGTAGGACTAAGTAGGACCACAAACAACCAGCCAGTGTGCATTTAAGCCTGGGTGTAAGAATTTACTTTCACTTTCACAAATATGGGATACACATTGTTTATGTACCACATATTTTGTCTTATAGCCACACTCCACTGGCTACTCCTCTTTCCACTCAGCTGCAAATGCATCAGCCTTCAGACTATTGCAGCTGCTTAAAAAAAATTATTTACAATAGAGACCACCGTAAATGATATAATATAAAAAATATATTACTGAGCTTACTTTTAATATTCTTTGTGTGTCTTCACCTCAGTCGTGCAGTAAACATGCTGTTATTCTGCTTCTTATCTCAGCCAACTCAACCCCCGACATTCTCTATGAGATGTCATCAAAAGGAGTTACAGATTAAGTAGCCCACCAACTGTCAGACTGAGGTAAATGTAACTCACCGTCCTCCTACAATCTCCTGAGTCATAGTCTGTATTTCAGTCATGTTAGTAACCCATAATTTTGGTCTTTGCCTCATAATACTGACGTTTCTCACAATCCTACCCTTTCTTACCACAATTTCATTATTTTCTATCTCATATATCTAACTATGACAAAACCTGGAGCTATCTTTTATTACACCTAAATACTACTACAAAAAGCTGTATTAGAAAATGCTGCTGCTATTATTTTTCTCAGATTTTATTGTGGCCTTTTCTGTTAAAATAGTTTTCCTACTCCTTCCTTTTATTATTAATATGAACAAAAAACAAATGTACAACAATCAGTCACACCATTAATAAACTTTAAAATAAAATGTACAACATGCAATAATATTACAGAGTATCATCAATATAAACAACACACAGACAAATTAACATTTTGGGAAGTTTATGAATAGATGAGTTACGAGCATTTTATTGTTTTCAGTTTTGTCTTTTGTTTTTTAGTGTAAAAAACAAAGTGTAAATTAATCTAAATAAAATGAGAGTGGTTTAGAGTTTTTACCAAAATGCTAAAATAAACATTATGTATTACTCTTATGTTGCGTTTTTATATTAAATGTACTTTAAAAAAATATATAAATATGTTTTACCCTTTTATTATAACGTTCTTTTCCGTCTAGTTTTGCCTTAGCGGAAGTACGTATGCGGAAATGGGATTGTAAACAAAAAGTGGCAAACATATTTCTGAGTCTTTATTTACACTGAAAGCATAGTTGTATCTTTTCGAAAACACTGTTGAAAAGGGTAAGTCTTATTGCATTTACTGTGTCGTGTTGTCCCGGGGTTTCTGATTTAATAATTTTCAGCATAAGTCAATAAATAATGTGACAGGGTTTGTTATGTAACGGTCAGCACTATCTCGGTTGAACGCAATTTAGCATGACAGCTAAACCAGCTAAGCTAACGTGGTTATGTTCATTTTCGAGTTCATGAGTGAATTATAGTGGTATTAGCCAGTGTCACACGCATGCTTTTGCTAATAAAACATATATTGATACTTTTACGCAGCTTTATAACGCCACGTAACATTTTCTTGAGGAATGGAACAAAAAACGTACTTACGACTTAAATAATTCAAATACATGTTAACACTGAACTTGAATTGGACTTTCTAAATGTGTGGCCTGTAAAAGATATGTCCACAACATTTGTTGCTAAGAAATGGCACATAATGTAGTTTGGTTCAGACGACCACACCAGGGAGCTTGTACTGGGGAGTGCTAAGCTACAAGGTTGCATAAATGAAAAACGGATTACAAAAACAATTATATAATGTAAATCATGCATATACACCTTTTTAAATACACAAACCTGTAGAACTAATAGAGGTTTTTGAAGGTGAAGCTTTTTGATTTGTTACAAAAGTGTGTTTTAAGTGCCCCTGAGTCTTTGCTCCTGCCTGCTTCTCCAAACTAAGCTGTTCTGACAATTACTTACTGTACAGAAGAGGTTACCTATCACTTGACTCCCTTTTTACAAAATACTGGATTACCCCTTTTTATTATTATTTTATACATTTGATTTGGACAGTGCATGTTGATGAACTTACATGAGACACAGCCACATGAATGTAAACATGCCAGATTGTAGCCTTTAGGATAATCTTTATCAGTTGTCCTAACATTCTCACTCTTTCATACACCAGAGCAACATTCACTTACAAGGAGGGTTAAATGTCTTGCCCAAGGACACAACAACAGTATGAACTGTTGGAAGAGCGGGAATCGAACCAAATCGAATTGAACGAGTTATAGGACAACCGCTTTTTCTTCATCAGCATATTCTTAGCCATATATACTTAACTAGACTTTTTATGTACTTTACAAAATACACACATTTACTTTTTTTAAAAACACTTTCTTGCTTGTTAAATGGGATTTGTGTCTCTTTTCTTCACCACAATTTCCAATCAGCTGAAATCTTGTTAAACCAGTTTTAACCTTTTATCTAAAATGGGGCAAGCTTAATTAATCCCCAAGCAGAAATTTGGTTGTTAGGTCTCTTCAAATGAATAGATTCTGACATCATCTTCCATAGACTGATTGAAGAAGGAGTTCTTGTGGCATTTTGTCTTGCAGCTCACTGATCTCAGACGTCCACTGGCTGCTCTCTGTTGTTCTAAAGCAGAGTGCAGGGGATGGTCCTTGTTGTTGACTATAGCATGCGTCCTGTTGTGTGTCGGTTGCTCCATTACCTCCAGACTAATACCTCTTCCCATTATTAGTCTATTTTAGCAGCAATACATAGCTTACTTTGTTTGCTGCTAAAAGTTTTTAAATACAATTTCCCTCAATAATTCCTTTTGTCCGTTTGTGTAGTTTTCAGATGTGTAACACCACCACTTAACCGAAGTGCCACCACGTCTCTATCGGAGGATTCCATTCAGTGCTGGGGCTGGCAGCAACCATTGCAGCGGCCATGTCAAGGAAGCAGACCCCAAAACCAGTCCGAAGTAACAAGAAGAGCGAGTTGGAGCGGAAGAGGGACGAGAGGGCGGCGCGCCGAGCCATTACCAAGGACCGCAAGAACCGGCCCCAGGATGGAGACGACGGAGCAGAGTTTATCAGTTTCTCCAATCAGCTACAGGCGCTGGGACTGAAGCTGAGAGAAGTCCCTGGAGACGGGTAAGATATACAAACAATTTATTTGGATTTTATTTATTTATGTAAGTAATGCAAAATAGATAACATAGATACTAATTTCTTCCAACATGCTTCAAACATTGCCACAGTATTTGAATGTGAGTCTATTCATTACACATGTTGAGTAATTGGAATTATTAGCAATTCAATAAAAATAAAAAAAATTATTACATCTTAACCTCTTCTGGTATCTCACTGAGCAACAAAACTAATCAATATTATATTTTTATGAAGACAAAGTTGACTCTAGCTCCCTCAACAATTTATAGCTTGCCCAGCCATCCTAATTCATTTTCTGTTCTATACAATTTGAGTAAAATTTCCTGCGGGCGAAACCCATGGGCACAGCTAAAGCTACGTACCTCTGGAGGTAACTAAATAGACATATAAACAATCAGAAATCTAGGGGCTGTAAATTTACTCACACACTAGTAATTTATTTTATTCTACCTTTATGGCCCTAAAGATCAATTGTGCAAGAATCCACTGACAGTTCTGACAGCACATTACAACATCTCTCAGTTGCATTGTACTGAAAGGTAGAGTCTTCTGTAAAGGCTAATGTGCAGTCTCTGTCTTTGCTCGTCTCCTACAGGAACTGTCTGTTCAGAGCTCTGGGTGACCAGCTGGAAGGTCACTCTCGCGGTCACCTGCAACTTCGCCAGGAGACAGTTCAGTATATGACATCCCATCGTCAGGACTTTGAGCCTTTTGTTGAGGACGACGTCCCCTTTGAACAGCACTGTAAGAACACCACCAATTGACATGTCATTCAATTAATGAAACTTATTCTTATGCTCTAATGTTCCAGGGAAAAAACATAGGTACTGCCCACCCTCATATTGGTGCTGGTAAAGCACACTAAAGAAAATTGTAAAAAGTGTGTTAAATCAACATTTTTATTAAATACTTAAATACTAAAGAATTTTTACCTGCTATTACAAAGACATGTTCATTTTGGTGGTCATCAGACAATAAATAAAAATTTACATACAGATATAACTCAACAGAAAATTTGATATTTCATGTTATCTTAAACAATACATAGCCTACAGTGCACTTAACATACCAGATTTTTCACCAGGTAGTTAGTGACAGAGCAGTCTTTGCTATAAAATCCATTAAATAGGTACCAATGCATTGTTTATGCTAATAATTAATTTTTAATTTTATTATCAGCTGTAATTAGAGTTATATCATACTCATAGCATGGTACTCAAAGTGATATCAGAATACACCTTTTGATGTGAAGGAATTTTACAATCTACAGTGACCCCTGGTGGTTTTGCCTATCTTAGAATTAAATTAAACTGAAAATAAACTGATAGCCAAAGGAAAGATAACAGAATCAGTCTTATAGGGGCTGTTCTGTTAAGAATTTTGTTAAATCTGAAGAAGATGGGGATGATGGGGCACAGATTTCTTAAAACATTTTTTTTAAAGTTACGGTTAAATAAAATTGTGAATAATCATCTCCAGATCTTCATTTGAGATCACTTTGAGACAATTTTTGATTTGTGGGATATTACTATCTGCAGTAATGATTAAGTTTTTAGCTACCAAGGTTTTTATAAATTCTGTTTAGCGTAATACTTAAATTCCATTCAATTAACATTTCAATAGATTTTATATTTGACTAAGAATCTCACATTCTTGACAAAGAACAGAAAAGTTGAGGTTAAGATCATAAGACAGATTGCTAAAACATTTATTTTCCAAGCATGATTTAAAGAAGTCCTAAGACAGAACCCTGGAGAACACCACATAAAAACAACACTAAAAAAAGGAGAAGACAAGAGCGTGAAATCAGATTATAACCTGAAAGAAATTATTAGTATGTTTTTATTGTTTTGTTTACAGTGTCCAACCTGTCCCAGCCTGGAACATTTGCTGGAAATGATGCAATTGTAGCCTTTGCACGCAGCCAACAGGTTAAAGTGGTCATCCATCAGCTCAATACGCCGCTATGGGAGGTAAGCAGAGACCTACAGTAAACTAATGTTTTTATGTTTCTCTGTGTACAGTCCATAATGTGTTTTTTTCTTTTTTTTAATTCCCACAGATAAATGGTTTGGAGAAGACGCTGTGCAGAGAGCTGCACATCGCCTACCGTTACGGAGATCATTACGACAGCGTGAGGCGGATTGGGGACAACACTGAGAGTCCTGCACAGCTCCGAATAGAGGTATCTATCAGGGGTGTATAGTGAACTATAAGCTGTAAAGTATTTTTCTGAAATAAGAATTTCCTTTATGACATGCCCTTGAAATTAAGAGGTTCTATTTGCCTTTTGAGATATTGTGGTTTGACATTATAATTGGCAACAACAATGTGGAACAAGTCCGGAAATACATAGTTTTATAAATGTACCTTTTTAGTATGTCACTAAGTTTACTATGAGTAAGAACATGTCAATAATTACATTTTGACTTAATACCAATGTAACAAACATGCTTAAAATACTGTGTACAGAGACACCGTATACTGTGTGAGCATTTTTACAATAGTTGTGCCTCGTTTTTTTTTTCTACACTGCACCAAACTGTCAAATTTATGGCAAAAGACTGGCAGATGTGGTTGTCAGTATGTCACCCTAAAAAAATGGGGGACATTATAAAAGACAATGTGGTATGTACAAAATGCAATCTTAAAAGTAAATAATTTAAGACAAAAAGTATTTTAGTATGTTTTTGCTATTCACGCCTAAATTTGATTAGCATCATTCCAATAATTTGACCAAAATGATGCATTCTAATGATTATAATCTGTATCTTCTACATCATCTACTGTAAAAAAAAAAAAAAAAAAAAAAGGAAAAATAAAGTGTTTCTTTGTTTTAATGTAATTCACTGTATTTACTACAATGTACTATTTTGTCTTTTATGAGTATTTCCTGTCGCCATTTAACAGTATTAGACCGTAATTATTTCAGACATTTTTTAACAGTGTGGTTGAATAATTGTATATAATACAATTAGGGATGGGCACGAATATTCTTGTATTCGAATATTCAATCTGCAATATATATTAAAAAAATAAAAACACTTCGAATTTTGCTGATTAATTTAATTAGTTAATTTTATTTTTATATATTTTTGGCCATAAATGAAATAAATCCACAATGAACAAACAGGCTTTTTTACTTTTAGGTCACAACTGGCAGTGTTTTCATTAACTGCAGTAAAATTTTAAAGTCCACACGGTGCTCGCTTGTTCTGTTTCGGCTCTGTGCACTTTTGCCGCTGAGTCATGTGACGACAAGGCGATACACATAGAGCAGGAGATGGAGGCGGAGGTGACACAGACCTGTCCGCTCACCTAGTGGAGCAGCAAAGGATCTGTGTGGGAAAAATAAAATGGCTCGTAGCCTAACTGCAACTCAATTTTTATCATTTGTCTTAAAGAGCCGTTCAATAGATTTGGTTTGTGAACATCATGGCGCCCTCCGCTAAATGGAGCAAAGTTTGCAATTACTTGCAATTTCAAATCACAATAGCAAACACTTTTTTTTTTCAGGGAATATGAACAACACAAAAAACTTTTTTTCACTCATAGTCATTAACAAGTTAATTGTCAAACAACTGTGTTTACTCTTTTTAAATCATAATGAAAACAGAAACTACCCAAATAACCCTAATCAAAAGTTTACATACCCCAGTTCTTAATACAGTGTATTGCCACCTTTAACATCAATGACAGCTTGAAGTTTTTTGTGGTAGTTGTGGGCGTTATCATGTTTGAACGTTCAAGTATGTGCAGCTTCCGGGCTGATGAGTGCAAATTTCCTCCAGTATTTTCTGAAAACATGCTGCATTCATCTTGCCATAAATTCTGACCAAATTTCCTGGTCCTTTGTAGCTCACACATCCCCAAAACATCAGTGATCCACCTCCATGTTTCACAGTAGGAAGGGTGAACCTTTCATCATAGGCCTTGTTGACTCCTCTCTAAATGTAACGTTTATGGTTGTGGCCAAAAAGTTAAATTTTGGTCTTATTACTCCAAATGACTTTGTTCCAGACGTTTTGTAAGTGGGATGCTTTGTGACATTCGCGTAGTAATGACTTTCTTTTGGCAACTTGACCATGCAGCCCATTTTTCTTCAAGTGCCTCCTTATTGTGCATCTAGAAACAGCCACACAACCCTTTTTCAGAGAGTCCTGTATTTTAGCTGAAGTTATTTATGACTTTTCCTTTGCATCCCGAACAATTTTCCTGGCAGTTGCGGCTGAAATTCTACCTGACCCTGGTTTGGTTTCAACAGAATCCCTCATTTTCCACTTCTTAATTAGAGTTAGAACACTGCTTATTGGCATTTTCAATTCCTTAGATATTTTTTTTATATCCCTTTCCTTTTTTGTACTGTTCAATTACATTTTCCCACAGATCCTTTGATAATAATTTAGTTTTTCCCATGATTCAGAATACAGAAACGTCAGTGCAGCACTGGATTAAAAAAATAGATCACAGGTGAGAATGGTTACCTTTAGTAGCCATTCAAACCTGTTTGTGTCAACTTGTGTGCATGTTATCAAGGAAAAATTACCAGGGTACTGTTGATCAGGGTCATTTGGGTAGTTTCTGTTGTCATTATGATTTAAAAAGAGTAAACACAGTTGTTTGACTATTTATCCAACCACTAACTATGAGTGAAAAAAAAAAAAGTTTCTGTGTTATCATTTATTTTCTCTGACAAATGGCCAAAAAAAATCACAAACTCTGCAAGGGTATGTAAACTTATAAGCACAACTGTATATACCACAATACGCTTCTTCGGAAATGTTGTTTAGAAATATGTTTCATAAATTGCAAATTAAACTTAATTTGAATAAACAAGTATTTGAATATTATTAAAATTTTAGCTTAAATATTAAAATTATTTATATGTGGAAAATTCCCATCCCTAAATAAAATAGACCAATTTCTGTATTGAGGTAAAAAATAAAGCACTTTGGGTCACAGCCTGCAAGCATTATTATACCCATAAAGCAATGCACTTTTCAGTTTTTTGTGCACTTACTGATACTCCACTCCCTTATGTCGCTGCTTTTATGCTTCGTGCTGTCTCAATCCGTCTCTCTTGTCACTACCTTGTGTTGCTGAATAAAGACAGAACCACTTCCCATCCCCACATGACCCTTTAAAATGAGGTGGGACGTTGAAAAGGACTGTAGTCACGAGCAACAGCCACACATTCTTCTTCCTCTTTTAGCTGCAGTCTTTTCTCGGTTTTCATATAAAACAAATAATAACAATAAAAGCGTCGCTGGACGTAAACATTTTACTGGCATTGACAAATGAATGATAAATATTATATATAAGTTTAAAATTGGTCTTCTTACTCAACAATAAATGTATTTTTATTTCATACTGGAAGTACATTTATTTGAGTAGCTGAATGCAGACGTAGGTCTAAAGGGGATATTATTGTTTGCTTTGTGTGGAGGAAAGCATGCCTGTGTATATTCTCAAGTCTCCTTTATAGAAACACTTTGAACTTCCTTTCACTGCTGTGTGTTGTTTGCTGCTGTCAGAATCTGCAGAAAGGCCAAAAGCGTGAGTTTGGTGACGGTCAGAGAGACAGACAGAAAAACAGTTCCTCCGACGAAGACAATGTTATCCTCAGCTCAATCAGGAATCGAGGAATACCAGGTACGGGCTTGTTTGAATGGCTGTGTTTAGCAAATATATTTTTCACTGATTCATGTTTTCTGCTGCAGGTGACGAGGAGAACCTGCTCCAGTTAAGTGCTGCTACGATCAATGCTGAATGGCTGGTGGGCTCTTCTGTCACTGCTCAGTCCTGCCAGTGTTCCTCAGGCTCAACCTGCTCAACCTGCAAAAATAAAACTTCTGAGGGAAATGAGCCCAGAATTCCAGCAGAGGGCAATAACGCACCAAAACTTAAGGCAAGCCAACAGGCACATTTACAGTATATTTACCATTAATACAAATCTTAAGCAGTCACACAACAGTCATTAATGTATATGTATTTATTGAGGCAAAGGTAATATTTGGAAGATAAAGGTCTAAGAGTTTTAGCAACTTAACTATTTGATGGTAGTCTGTGTCACCATGGCAACACGGACCTGGAAGGGGCTTTGGAAATCAAAACCAACAACAAAAAACATGAAAGTGTTATTCCGTTTATACATGTATAAGTTAAACCACTCATTAAAATCCAGTTATAATCATTTGAAAATGTATTCAAATCTGGGTAGGGTTTGCGTTGCATCACTTTAAACCACCCATATCCACTTACAAGTTCTACATCCCTATAAAAGTAATTTATGTACATTTATGTATGTTTATTATCCACACCCAAGTATAACCAATCAAATCAACCAGTCCAAGTTCAGTCCAAGTTAATTCACTTAAAATCTGTTAGTGCGCGATTAGCTGCCTGAAAGTGCACATAACATCTTTTGATGGTGGTCTCCAATAACACAAAGTGGATTGTGGAAGTGATCAAGTTACCTGTGTTGATTTCAAAGCCCTGCTTATAGGTATTAATAATATACAACTTAAACTTAATATACTGCATCCGGTGTGAGATCAATTCTTCCTGAACGTAGCTATAATAACTTTAGTTAAATTAAATATATCAATTTGAAAAATGTTAAATACTAAAAATGTAACAAATAGAAATAATTTAGACCAGTGTTTCCCAAACCTTTGTTGTGGGGACCCATATTTCAAAATGCCAAATTAGTCGTGACCCAATCTTTTAAGGTTAAGGTTATGATGCTTACGGTTATTACACTTTTTCTATAGCTTTTCTTAGAACCTTATTTAGCGTGGTTATGTTGGTGCTGCTGTTTTAATTAATTTCAAAAGCAGCAATTTTAATTAAATGCCCAGTAACCTTCCAGTTTTACCAAATTATTAAATTGAAATTTGTTGGCAACCCAAATAAAATGTACTGCTTTTTTTATGTTAAGTAACAACATTTACACTAAAAAAGCACTGGAAAAAATACAGGCAAGAATATGCAGCTATTTTTAAGTCCAATAACATTGTTTAATATTGGTTTGTGTGAATGTCAAAAGATGTTTTTGTAAAGTCTCATGGTAAAATAAAATCTGCTTTATTTCTAGGTATCTAACAAGCTGAGAAAAGAGCAGCAGCGACAGGAGAAAAAAAAGCGTCAGGAGGACCGTCACCGTCAGAAGTTTCTCCAGAGTAAAGGGCTTCAGGACCAGAACCAGAACTTGCCCGAAGCTGTGACCTTAGTCCCGGCTCTCAACACTCTGAGTCTATAGTGTCACAGCTCTGTATGAATGTGTATGACTGACTGTAGAGGTGTGTTTGGTGGTGGTTGGAGAAGGCTGTGAGCCCCCCTCTGTCTGCCCCAGGTGTGAATGTGTGTGAATGGGCTGAATGGAAGCATCATGTAAAGCGCTTTGTGTGCCCGAGATGGGTACAAAAATGCGCTATATAAATGCATACCATTTTACCATTTAGACTGTAACACCCTCCTGCTGCTGCTGCTCTAGCTACTGGTGGTTGGCGCTGGCTACCCACTACATTTTGCACATTTAAAATCTACAAGTCTTGACTTTTCCTCAAGAGAACCTACTAGTTTCTCTGCAGAACAATGTAACGGTGCCTGAGTGTGTGAGTGAATGTGTGGGGGTGAATGTTTTAGTTGAATGTATTTGGAGTCATGGCTGGTGACGGTACCCCTCAATGCCTTTTCACACTGGGGTTCTTGGCTTTTGCCAGGCACAACATGATGTTTATTTGCCAACAATGTGTTTTATGGGTTCCTTCAAAGTGTTTATTTGTTTGAGTAATTAACCAAAGAGGAATGAGAAATATATATATTAATGCTTTCTAATGTGGCAATAAGTAGTGAAGAATTTTTTGATTCACTTTTTCTTTGGAGAAGGGAGTTTACAATACAGATTATTCCCCAAAAACTTTTCAATAGATTTTTATAAGCTCTTTAGAGTCATTGGCTAAGGTTAAACAGTGTATCCATTAATTCCACATTTGATCAAATTTGCCATTTAAAGTAAGCTTATCGTTTTGGGGGGAAAAAAGATCATTGTCAACACCTAGTTATTAACCCGTCTGTAAAAATTAGTCAACCCAACCGTACTGCCCAATATTATATTCGACAGTGACTAAAGTCAAGCCTTGCCAGCCGTACCCATTCAATTCACATACTGTCCAACTTTTTCAACCATTTATCTAAAATGGATTGGGTTTTTACAGATTAAAAAAATAAAAGAATAAGGAAGGCTGGCAATTTCTATATACTATACCATTGTTTCCCAAACAGTGGGTCAGGGCCCAAATGTGGGTTGCAGTAGATTTGATTTGGGTCACTATAAAATGTCCAATTAACAAATTCCTTAATTCCAGAAGCTAGATTGTGAAAGTGGCGGGGCATTACTCAAACCACTTTAGAAATAGGTGGCTCATCCCAAAGAAAAAATGCTTAACAAAAATGACTAACAAAGTCTGAACGCATTTAAAAGCTATATATTTCCTTTTGGTTTTGTAAAAACTGGAATTGGTTTAGAAATACAAGTTTTATTTAACCACACCACAAAGTATTCTAAAAGTGGACAGATATAGAAATTGTGATAATACATTTGGAATTATTAGGCCTTGTTATTACCAATTGCATTGTACATTTCCTCTTTAGCACATCTTTTTGAAGTATTGGCAGCGTGAGCAAATTAGCAAAACCCATCTAAACCGTGACGTTTGTTTCCCTGTTCATCTGTTGATATTTTTTGTTTCCTCTAAACACAAAACCCACTGCGCCGATTTGCATGGACTATAGGAGAGCGATTTAAGGGACAACTCGGTATACGTTGAAACAGGGTGTTGCACAGGAGAAATGTTATTCTCCAAACAGTGCCCAGCTCTGTCACTTCGCAGATGAGGCAAATATTTTGAATAAGTAATAAAGACAGTTCTAAGATGCTTTGTGCCTTGGCTTTCAGACATTTTGTTCACCAACTTTTTCGACTGTGTGTTTTACATTTAGGAATTTCAGATACTACATGTTGAGTGTTTTTTAATTGTTAAGTGTTTTCCTAAAATGAAACTGATGTGCATATATGAGAAGTATATGAGAATATGTTATAAGAATTCTTTATCCTTATATTATCCAGAGAGACACGTAGACAGAGTATAATTTAAAAAGCCAGGTTTAATTCTTGCAAGAATTAAGCAAAGCACAAATACACACAAAGACAGGGTAAGGTTTGCTTGGGGAAGTAAACAAAAGATTAGAGTTTATATCACTTCAGAGAAAGCTGTAGGAGGTGTATCTTTCATACACCCTCCCCAAGGCCCAAGCTCCAGGTGCAGAAGTCTTCCCGTGGCAAGTTATGTCTACGGCTAGTCATGTCTAGTTCCTGCTTGGATTAGCATGAAGGACATGACATAAACAGATTTGACATGACCTGAAGAGAGCTATGAGCACCCAGTAACTATAAAAAATTATTATAACATTCCCCCCTCTTTATGCTCATAAACATTGGCATAAAACAACATATTAGCTTGAGTGTGAATTGTATACTATGACAGAAACGAAAACCCAGCAGGGGCTGTTGACCTAGCCATAAGAACATTTGACCAATCGGTAAATGACCTAACACTGGGAAAAACTCTTCTATCCACCCCACGCCCCAAGGCGGTGACAAAACACAAACATCAAGCATCAAATGTATGTAATCACTTCAAATGATTAACTTACAACACATGTCAAAACAAACACAACAAATGATTATAATGTGATATGTTTAAAATCAAGTGGGAACCCACAGAGTAATGTACTGATTCTTCAAAGTCAATTTCTTTAAAGTCCATAAATCAAAAACACAGTGTCACTCCAAAATAAAGTAGAAAAATATGCCAGACCCATCGAACTCAAGATCTCTGGCCTGTCCCTGCCTGTCCATTTCTGTCCCTGTAATGAAAGAACAAAAAGAAACACAAGTGAGACTTATGCACATTCATAATGATTAAAATCAATTCTCTTAAGCATAATAAATTCAATGAACCATACGGCCCTTCGGACTGTAGTATGATCATGGAGCTGTTGTCCCGGTGGTGTACATGCAAACAATAACGTCCCCCAGATATCAAAGTGTTCATCTGAGGTCAAAGCCTTGACCTTAGTCATTTGGCAGGTGCATGTCCAGGAATGTTGACCCAGCAATGGCCACATTCATTAATCTCACCAACAAGCTCCGGATACATGGAAAGTAAAGTAACACAAACAAAAGTTATCAGACATGGAAGTGCAACAACAAGTACATGTATCTCAATACAGATTCTAAAATCCCAGTAAATTTCCCAAATATTTTGTAAAACAAGGTCAAAATCAAGTCCTCTATTCCAGAATACTCTGCCAATTCCTCTGTTAGAGTTTGAAGTCCCTTCTTAAAGGCTTTAGTTCTGCTGTAACTAGTCCTGTGTTACTTTGGATGAAATCATTTTGTAGATCCCCTTTTCAGCTAAAAGCATGCTCAGTGCTATTTTGTTCTGTCCAGTCCTTGGACCAGTTTTCTCTAATTTTTACTTTTAAATAACAGTTACAGCATCTCTTGTGCAATTCATAAACCTTTGTTGATTGTATATATACTTAATTTAATCCACATTTGCATTTTAGCCTTATATTCATTAAGGACACCTCGAAGGACGCCTCTGTCGTCGATGTAAATAGGGCTCTCAAATGAACCTGAGGGAGCTGCTGTTTGGCTCCTAAAGTGTGAGTTTCGACTCACGATGTTCTCCTTCACATTGTATGTGAACACAAATAAAACGAGGATCCTTTAAGGACGCATGTTTCCGGTCAGCAGGCAACGCTGGTCTAATGGTCTTACTTTCACAAAACCTCTAGACATCCGCCCTGCACTGCACCTGTCCCTGATCTCTACGTTTGTCAAGTTCCGAGTGATGTCACAGGAAGTCATGTGACTCCCGTCACTAGCCCTGCTCACAGGTGTACTCCCCAAAGATGACTATACAGACGTGGACAAAAATGTTGCTCTGGGGATGGCTGATGCCACCACAGAGTCATAAAAGTCTTTAGGAGAACCCTCTGCACTTCAAAAGACTGCAGTCTCTTCAGGAGGTAAAGCCTGCTCTGACCCTTCCTGTACAGTTCATCTGTGTTTTGCCTCCAGTCCTGAAGCATTCTTCAGGTGAACACCCAGTTCCCTTTCAAAAGCTACTGTAGCAGATCAGCCTCCAGAATTCCACACACACAGTAACATCTGTTGTAAGTCTTCAGGATTAACAACTGTTTGTTTTCACTATCAGGCCAAAAGGACTCAGGACCAGGACAGGACAGAACCCTGGCGCCATGTCAGACCGTTCTTTAGCCATCCTGAAGGAAATATGGAATGTCTTTGAAAATAGACTTCTACTCTGTTTATATTAAGTTATATTTGAAAACCCTTCCTTCAGATTAATGAGTCTCGATTAAACCTAACAGTTTCTTTGGACCTGTCAAAACCAGAGTGGTGCCCCTTTTAATCAGAAAATTAATCTTAATAAACTAATATTAATAACAAAGTAAATTATTAAAATTAATAAAATTTATCTGATATATATATTTATGTGACAAGTTCGCCACACTACACTCGATGCTATGGGGAACATTCTTTGTGTGACTGGTTTTGAAGCATGTGTGTGAGAGCGCAGCTGGGTAATCAGCCAGAGGCTGTAAGAACACGCAACGCAATTTTTAACAATTTTTGCCAGCAGTAAAACAATTGAACACTAGAACAGAATATTCCAACATGTGTAAAATCTCAGTTTTTGTGCCCCCAGGGGCCAGCTCTTTCTCCACCGCCGCTGGCATTTTGGGGAATAGAGTTCTCCAGCACAATATTAAATGTCCGGCTGTCTCCAGCCAACAAGACACAGTGTCAGTTTTGATGCCCCTTTCGGGAAGCTTGGCAGCATGGAAAAATTCAGTTTGCACATTATCCTTCGCGTTTCAACGACGTGGTCTACACTTCTGTGAAACCGGTGCGGGCGCATCTGTTGACACAGGAAGTACAGACTTTGCTTGACAAAGTGGCCATAGAACGTGACAATCAAGATGATTGTGTCGCAGATCCAGTCAAACAATTGGTTTTTCACCATCAACCTGAAAGCTTCCCCATAGCGTAAATTCAGTATCTCGTTCCTGCTTTTTCAGGGAACAGGGTTGCAGCCAAGCAACCCAAGACGGTACTTAAAAGTCCACTCTCTCACTATTCATTCCCTGGATGTTCGCAGGTTACAGGACAGCGCACTATCCTGAAGAATACCCCAGAAGGCCTCACACTCATCAAAGCTCCTCTTATTCTTTCAATTCCTTTATTGCCCAGTATGTAGAGGCCTGTGAAAAATGATTTCAATTGAATGGAAAGTGTGTTTTAAGACATGAAGAAACCTGTAGAGAATATGTTGTAAAATCACAAGTTAGTTCCAAACCCCAAACCATTGTCGCTTTTTATTTATATCATTGTTGTAGAAATTACTCAAAAAATGAGCATGCACTTGGGACATCATTGGGCATAGAAAAAACACATTGATTGAGTTTCGTTTTTATTAGGACTGAACAATATTGGAAAATTGTGTGATATATGATAATTGTTTTAAATATTCAGATAAGGATATTACCTGCTATATTTGAATGCTCTTTTACATAGGAAAACGAAATGTATAAGGCGCTGGACTAACTTCCACCTGTGACTTTCACACAAAAATATATTCTGGTTCTGATTCATGTGATATACTGTGTCTGATCAGAATATTAGCTGTTGTAATCTGTCAACAACACAGAGCTGCAGTAATTAGTTTGAAAAAGTTTGTCCTAAAAAACAGCTCTAATGATTTATCTCCTCCTCCACAAACAATTTAGATAGTCGACTTACACTACTTATTTATTTTTTTTGTCATTTAGCAGACGCTTTTATCCAAAACGACTTCAATTAAGCTTCAATTCACCAGTGTTACACCTGGAACACTGACTGATGTCCTCTACATTGTTATGTGCAGAGTTTAAGAAAGTGTATTCTCTGAAGCAAATGACTTTGCTCACATCTGCTCACATCTTCAAAAATGGCGTTTGCCAGGCAGCTTTTCCCACAGCCAGTTTTTCCCATCAGGACAACCATCTATGTGTTTGGACCTAAATATAACAATAGAACAATGTCAATGCACCTCATCCATCAAAACAAAGGCAGAAAACAGGGTACATTTATTACATTTATTTCACTTTGTGATAATCACATGTTGTTATGGTTATGCAGAGACTCACAACAAGTAAATGAAGTGAAAACCCAGTAATATGTCTGTAGTATGTGACCAACAAGTCTCCTAAATCCTTTCAGACCGCTGCAGATCATTGTGTGGCCAACGGGGTGTAGTAAATGTGGAAAATTAGTTGGAAATTCGAGAACCAAGGGAGACAGAAACCGACAAGGACACTGTGTTAAAAAGTGAAGACTTAAAATAATTAAGAATAAAAAGTAAAATGCTTAAGAGTAATGTTAATTAATTAATTAATTAATTAATTAATTAATTAATCAAATTTAAATATATTTCAATGATGTTTTTGGAAGTGTGGAAGAATAAAATGTGTTAAGAAGTAAAAGAAAACCAAGAAATTAGATCTAAATAGGCCTAGAATCAGGAAGCTGACATATAGGTCAAATTCTGTGTCTGTGAGCAGAGCAAAGGAAGTCATGACACACAGGGACATACACAGTGTCAGGTACAACAAAGTACACATAAAAGCTCACAAAGAGACAGGGCACACGAAGTTCACAGAAGGGCAGTGCCACTCACAGAGTTCATAGGACAGAGACACACACCAAGTTTAAAGACGACAAGGACACACAAAGTTCACAAAGCACAGAGACACAGAGTTCTCAGAGGAAAGGGATACAAGGAGTTCAAAGAGGACAATGTGTCAGAAAGCATGTGTTGACGTCACGACTACACCCTGTCCAGACATATAAAAGGAGACTCGAAACTCCAGCAAACGGGTCTTGCTGATCCCTTTGATTCAGGGGCAACCCTTTATCAAAGTATGGTCAGCATAGACCACACTCCTGCTTCTCCTTCTAGACTCTGACTCTCTCTCTACTTCTCAATCTCTCTCCTACTTCAGGGGTTGAAAACAGTCCTCCCAAAGGAAAGTAATTTCCAGGATGGGTTTAAACAGTCTTCCCCCAGTCTTTTGGGTTGAATTTGAAGACAATGACTGCCCCGCAGGTACAAATTTCTATAACTAATTTCTACTGCTCACTCTAAACTCACTCTTAAACCAGGGGTCTCAAACTCGCAGCCTGGGGGCCAACTGCGGCCCGCAAGACGATATTTTGTGGCCCGCAGGACAATATGAAAGTTTAATGTTAGTGCGCCCTGCAAGTTTTATATGAATGGCACGTTACCACGTTGTGTGTGGAAGGTTCCTTTTTGTGCAAGCTGGAACTGAACCAACCTACCATCACAGTGGAGTACATGGCTCCTGGGGGCGGGCCATCGACTGGGCTTGATGCAGGCAGAGAAACATTTCACAACTATGGAGGAGCCCGTGTAACATCACATAGTTGTCTTCTTACTGTGTTTGAAATGAGCATGTTTGACCTTGAGCTGGACTGAGCTCAGTGGTTTGAGCGGTCGTCCTTCAACCAGAAGGTAGGCGGTTTGAATCCCGCTCTCCCCACAGTTCATACTGTCGTTGTGTCCTTGGGCAAGACACTTAACCCTTAATGTAAGTCGCTTTAAATGAAAGCGTCATCTGTAAATGTAACACTGGTGAATGTAAGTCGCTTTGGATAAAAGCGTCTGCTAAATTACTAAATGTAACACTGTCCTCAGAGTCATGAGTAAACTGCTGTAGCCCAGGTGGGTCTCCTAAATATATTTGTGTTTAATAACCAGGAAGTGAGACTGCTGCAGTGTGTTAGAAGTACTTTTTAATGCATTAGTGTTACTTTTCTTGATTGTTTCTTTAGTTAAACTTTTAATATCCATCTATCTATCCATCCGTCTCAGCAGAGACGACCAGACTTCCCTCCCCCACCATCCCTCCTTTCTCTTAATCATGCCCCTCCAGGTGTCACAGTGAAGACCCCAAGTAGAACAACGAAGTCCCCAGTTGAAGCAAATTCACCGGGGTAAACTCCAACACATGGCGGATGAGCTGGGGGGTAGTGGAGAGTCCAGCCTCTCTTGAGGAGTGTGGATCCAGAGCCCAAGCTGTGCGTGGAGGTGAGCCTGACTGTTTCAAGTCGATACTTCTTACAAGCTCAGGCGCCCCCTGATTGCTCAGGATCATTTTGACATGTCTCCCCACGTTAAGGCAGCTGTCCGTTTGAAGATTGAAGTGTGTAATACCTGAACATTTTAGGTGCTTTATTTAATTCCATTAAATAAATGAAATATGTTTATAATAAACATTAAAAATCATACACCCAAAATGCAATTTTGTGGGGATTTTCTTTTATTGAGAGAAAATGATTCAAAGAGGGGATCCGGACGTACGTTTAAAGGTGAAAACATTTTGTCCTTCATCCAAGTTTCTTAGTCATATCTGAGCTGAGTTTCATAAAACCAACAGAAATGACAAAGCCCTTTGGGCGAGAAATAAAACATCTTCACTTTCTTTTAAACCTTTTCTTATATATGTCCAGGATGACTGAGAACCTGATGTAAGTGAACTTGATCTTGAACTTGAGTACATGGCCATGTTCACTGTGAAGAGTCTGTGCTGTTCCAGATGTTGGTGGAAGATAGAAATCTGTGCATTAACTGCTGTCGGGTGTTTCTGTTTTCTCCCCATTTTTGACAACTAATGGCCTCTTGCACATTAGAAACAATAAACTTCGAACACTATTGTTTTGTTTCCAGGCCTTGAAGTGTCCGTTTATCCTTTTTTTGATTTTAGTCAGTCGTCCGGTTAAGCTGCTCAGAAAGCTCTGTCTCTGAGCATTTGGGGATTTATCTGTGCCTGCATTGTCACTGGGACGGTCTGAATCTGTAATTGATCTCTCAGAAGTTTCTAAATTGGTATCCATCCACATCTCTCCAGCAGTGGGCTGGGACCGGTTGATACCAAAGCCTGAGCCTTCTGGAGGAGGTACAGCTGGTTGTAGAGAAGCAGACGTCATCTTGTTGGAGTCTGATGAATCCGGTGAAGGGGGGGCAACGGGGGCAGCTGTTGGCCCGGTGCATTCATTATTTAAAGCCCAAAAAACTTCGACCTCTATTGTTTTGTTTCCAGGCCTTAAAGAAGTGTCCGTGTTGGTCCGAGAGTTCTGTCTCTGAGCTTTTGGTGCGTCATCTGTGCCTACATTGTCACTGGGACGGTCTGTATTTGTGTTGATATCGGTTCTTATTCTCTCAGATTTTTCTGAAAAGGGACCCACCAATATCTCTGCAGGAGATCTGCCCTCATTGTTATACTGACTTAGATGATTAACAGCAATAATTGGCTGGAACGGGATGATACCACAGCATGACCATTCTGGAGGAGGTGGTACACAAACAAACATCTTCTTATTGTAGTCTGCGTCCGAGTCTGCATCCAAGTCCGCATCCAAATCCGCATTCAAGTCCGCATCCAAGTCCGCATCCAAGTCCGCATCCACGTCCACATCCAAGTCCGCATCCAAGTCCGCATCCAAGTCCGCATTCAAGTCCGCATTCAAGTCTACATTCAAGTCTGCATCCAAGTCTGTATTCAAGTCTACATTCAAGTCTGCATCCAAGTCTGCATCCAAGTCTGCATCCAAGTCTGTATTCAAGTCTGCATTCAAGTCTGCATTCAAGTCTACATCCAAGTCTACATTCAAGTCTGCATCCAAGTCCGCATTCAAGTCTACATCCAAGTCCGCATCCAAGTCCACATCCAAGTCCGCATCCAAGTCTGCATTCAAGTCTACATCCAAGTCCGCATTCAAGTCCGCATTCAAGTCTACATTAAAGTCTGCATCCAAGTCTACATTCAAGTCTGCATCCAAGTCTGCATTCAAGTCTACATTCAAGTCTGCATTCAAGTCTGCATTCAAGTCTGCATCCAAGTCTGTATTCAAGTCTACATTCAAGTCTGCATCCAAGTCTGCATTCAAGTCCGCATTCAAGTCTGCATTCAAGTCTGCATTCAAGTCTACATTCAAGTCTGCATTCAAGTCTGCATTCAAGTCTGCATTCAAGTCTGCATTCAAGTCTGCATTCAAGTCTACATTCAAGTCTGCATTCAAGTCTGCATTCAAGTCTACATTCAAGTCTACATTCAAGTCTACATTCAAGTCTGCATTCAAGTCTGCATTCAAGTCTACATTCAAGTCTACATTCAAGTCTACATTCAAGTCTGCATTCAAGTCTGCATTCAAGTCTACATTCAAGTCTGCATTCAAGTCTGCATTCAAGTCTGCATCCAAGTCTGTATTCAAGTCTACATTCAAGTCTGCATCCAAGTCTGCATTCAAGTCTGCATTCAAGTCTGCATTCAAGTCTGCATTCAAGTCTGCATTCAAGTCTGCATCCAAGTCTGTATTCAAGTCTACATTCAAGTCTGCATTCAAGTCTGCATTCAAGTCTACATTCAAGTCTGCATTCAAGTCTGCATTCAAGTCTGCATCCAAGTCTGTATTCAAGTCTACATTCAAGTCTGCATCCAAGTCTGCATTCAAGTCTGCATTCAAGTCTGCATTCAAGTCTGCATTCAAGTCTGCATTCAAGTCTGCATCCAAGTCTGTATTCAAGTCTACATTCAAGTCTGCATTCAAGTCTGCATTCAAGTCTGCATTCAAGTCTGCATTCAAGTCTGCATTCAAGTCTGCATCCAAGTCTGTATTCAAGTCTACATTCAAGTCTGCATCCAAGTCTGCATTCAAGTCTACATCCATGTCTGCATTCAAGTCTGCATTCAAGTCTGCATTCAAGTCTACATCCAAGTCTACATTCAAGTCTACATCCAAGTCTACATTCAAGTCTGCATCCAAGTCTGCATTCAAGTCTACATTCAAGTCTGCATCCAAGTCTGCATTCAAGTCTGCATTCAAGTCCGCATCCAAGTCCGCATTCAAGTCCGCATCCAAGTCTGCATTCAAGTCTGCATCCAAGTCTGCATTCAAGTCTGCATCCAAGTCTGCATCCAAGTCTGCATTCAAGTCTACATCCAAGTCTACATTCAAGTCTGCATCCAAGTCTGCATTCAAGTCTACATTCAAGTCTGCATCCATGTCTGCATTCAAGTCTGCATTCAAGTCTGCATTCAAGTTTGCATCCAAGTCTGCATTCAAGTCTACATTCAAGTCTGCATTCAAGTCTGCATTCAAGTTTGCATCCAAGTCTGCATTCAAGTCTACATCCAAGTCTGCATTCAAGTCTGCATTCAAGTCTACATCCAAGCCTGCATTCAAGTTTGCATCCAAGTCTGCATTCAAGTCTACATTCAAGTCTGCATCCAAGTCTGCATTCAAGTCTACATTCAAGTCTGCATCCATGTCTGCATTCAAGTCTGCATTCAAGTCTGCATTCAAGTTTGCATACAAGTCTGCATACAAGTCTACATTCAAGTCTGCATTCAAGTTTGCATCAAGTCTGCATTCAAGTCTACATTCAAGTCTACATTCAAGTCTACATCCAAGTCTACATTCAAGTCTGCATCCAAGTCTGCATTAAAGTCTGCATTCAAGTCTACATTCAAGTCTGCATCCAAGTCCGCATCCAAGTCCGCATCCAAGTGCGCATTCAAGTCTGTATTCAAGTCTACATCCAAGTCTACATTCAAGTCTACATCCAAGTCTACATTCAAGTCTACATTCAAGTCTGCATCCAAGTCCGCATCCAAGTCCGCATTCAAGTGCGCATTCAAGTCTGTATTCAAGTCTACATCCAAGTCTACATTCAAGTCTACATCCAAGTCTACATTCAAGTCTGCATTCAAGTCTGCACCCGAGGTGTCTTCACTTCTCGTTGCGGTGGTGGCACAGGTCATTAACCTCTGAGCCTCCTGTTTGTAAGGAGAGTCATGAGTCAGATGAGCCATTGTGATAAATGGGTGCTCGAGGGCTTCTGTTGGAGTGATTCTTTTTGCTGGGTTCAGATGGAACGTTTTTTTTAGCAAATCCCCAAAAGCAGCTAGTAGATGATTAACAGCAGTAATTGGCTGGAACGGGATGATACCACAGCCTGACCATTCTGGAGGAGGTGATGGAGATGGTACACAAACAAACATCTTCTCATTGGAGTCTGCATCCGAGTCTGCATCCAAGTCCGCATCCAAGTCTGCATCCAAGTCCGCATCCAAGTCCACATTCAAGTCCGCATCCAAGTCTGCATTCAAGTCTACATCCAAATCTACATTCAAGTCTGCATTCAAGTCTACATCCAAGTCTGCATTCAAGTCTGCATCCAAGTCTGCATTCAAGTCTGCATCCAAGTCTACATCCAAGTCTACATTCAAGTCTGCATCCAAGTCTGCATCCAAGTCTGCATTCAAGTCTGCATCCAAGTCTGCATTCAAGTCCGCATCCAAGTTCGCATCCAAGTGCGCATTCAAGTCTGTTTTCAAGTCTGCATCCAAGTCTACATTCAAGTCTGCATCCAAGTCTGCATCCAAGTCTGCATCCAAGTCTGCATTCAAGTCTGTTTTCAAGTCTGCATCCAAGTCTACATTCAAGTCTGCATCCAAGTCTGCATTCAAGTCCGCATCCAAGTTCGCATCCAAGTGCGCATTCAAGTCTGTTTTCAAGTCTGCATCCAAGTCTACATTCAAGTCTGCATCCAAGTCTGCATCCAAGTCTGCATCCAAGTCTGCATTCAAGTCTGCATCCAAGTCTGCATCCAAGTCTGCATTCAAGTCTGCATCCAAGTCTACATCCAAGTCTGCATTCAAGTCTGCATTCAAGTCTACATTCAAGTCTGCATCCAAGTCTGCATCCAAGTCTGCATCCAAGTCTGCATTCAAGTCTACATCCAAGTCTGCATCCAAGTCTGCATTCAAGTCTACATCCAAGTCTACATTCAAGTCTACATCCAAGTCTACATTCAAGTCTGCGTCCAAGTCCGCGTCCAAGTCCGCGTCCAAGTCCGCGTCCAAGTCCTCATCCAAGTCCTCATCCAAGTCCTCATCCAAGTCTGCATCCAAGTCCGCATCCAAGTGCGCATTCAAGTCTGTATTCAAGTCTTCACCCGAGGTGTCTTCACTTCTTGTTGCAGTGGTTGCACAGGTCATTAACCTCTGAGCCTCCTGTTTGTAAGGAGAGTCATCAGTCAGATGAGCCATTGTGATAAATGGGTGCTCGAGGGCTTCTGTTGGAGTGATTCTTTTTGCTGGGTTCAGATGGAGCATCTTTTTTAGCAAATCACCAAACGCAGCCCTGTCATCAGAATCAGGAAATGTCAGCTCCAGATGGTATCTTTGGATTACAATCCCAAGATCTGAGGCCAAATACAAACAACCCCCTGAAGAGTTGCGACAGATTCCTGTACTCAGTTTATATTCATGGATGGTTTTGAGTCGCCACTCTGACCCTGTCCAGGTAAAATAGTTGCTTGTGTCCAAACCACTTTCTAGGAGCTCTTGCTCTGGAGTCCCCATGAGGTTAACAATATTTCTAATTACGGCATAGGGGTGATCTCCATCAAAAAGGTAGCAGCCAAGATACCCCAGTCCAAGGCAGCAGCCCAGACTCCACATATCCACTGCCTCAGACAGTGGGAGCCCCAGGAAGACTTCCGGTGACCGAAATACAATAGGCTGGATTGTTGTGCCCACCTCTGCATCCGTGTAGTGCATGGCCAAGCCAAAATCAATTAATTTGACCCTAAATGGCTGGCTTTTATGGTCCACTAGCATTATGTTATCAGCCTTGATATCGGTGTGCATGACACCGAGGCTTTTAAGAGCTTTTAATGCAACTAGGAGTTGCTGGGCCATGGGTCGTACTTCACTGAGAGTGAACGGCTTCATGTTTTGTTCTACCATTAGATTGCTCACACTGCGGTCAAGCATCTCAAATGCCATGCACCTACCGACCTTCAATTCAAAATCGTCTATGAACCGGACTATGTTGCAGCTGTCCGGATCCAACTGACTGATCAAATGGAGCATTTTAAGCTCTCCATCAACATTGCCATCATCGTCCTTAAGAACCTTAACGGCCATCATTTCTCCTGTTTTGGTGTTAAGGCATTTCATAACTTTGCCAAAACACCCCTCACCTAAACTTTCCATTATCTTGTATGTTTCTCTCTCCATATTTTTGTTGTCAGAAGTTGTAGACATCTTTGCAGAACACAGTTTGAGTTTTCGCGAGCACTGGCTGAAGTTTTCTGTCTGTCTGGTGGCTTCTCACGATATGAATAAAATGTGGAGTTTGGTTTAGACTCATAGACTCTGTTTGTCGATGTCCGTGACGTCACTTAACTACGGGCGCGTTCTGTGAGCGGTGACGTCATTGCGTTCTATTTTGAAGCCGCCATTAACGTTAATGAATTTTTAACACGTGTTTATTTTCAAATTAAATAAATAGTAATATTCATTGAATCTGTTACATAGTAATGATGGAAAAACGGATGCCTTAACTATGTGTACTATTTTAACATATGCATTCAAAACATACATTAATAAACCTCTTGGTGATTTAATGTGAAGTATGTCCTTGGTTTAGTTCGACATGTGACTTTACGTTTGAGCAGAGCTGTTGTGAGGGCTTATGGGGTCCTCTGCTGGTCAAATAAAATATCGCCCTCTGCTAGCTTTTGTTTACTCCGGCGTTATTTACATGCGACACACACATGTTGGGGACGTTTGAGAAAGTGCGACACCTCAAGTGTGTTGATTTCTTGCAAAGGTTTATTGATTGTTGATCAAGTCCAAGTGAGTTGTTCTGCTGGACAAAAAATAAATCCGCTTTGTCTCTGGTTACAGACATGGCTCATTCATCTGGTGATAAGAGTGAACATGAGTTAAATGGAGTGTCAGAGAGAATAGAGCTGCTTCACTCTGAGGGGGACATGGATTTAGCAGGACACACCTGACAGAGAAGATACTCTTTGATCTGTAAGTTTACGAGTTTTTACTGAACAATACAATTTGATACAATGGTATTTATCTTGAATAATCTTTGTTTGCTCTTTGAAAAGCTCAGTTATGATTGTGGACACAGGCCTATAGTGTGTTGTAAATCTTAGGGTTGTTATTGATGTCCACAGTTTAGACTAATATCCACTTCAGAGGTCAGTCCATGGGCTATTTTTTGGTTAATTCAAACAAGATTGGGTATAATCTTGTACTGCCTCAGCTACATCTTTTTTGGACAAGCAGACCAAAACCACCATATCCACCATAAAACAAAGAAAAAAACAAGGAGAGGCAGGAGAAGGAGTAGAACCATGGATGATACAACATCAGACTCTCAGCCCGAGGAACAGAATAACACGGTAATCAACATATCAAAAACATTTCTTCCACCAGGCTGTATTAGTGTGTTGTCAAAAGAACTCTCTTATTCCCGCACCACACCAATAAATTCAACACCAAAGTAGATCTTTTTAGATTCTATCGGAGCCTCCATTTGAAAGTTTGGTCACTGTCCAAAATATATCTTTTAGGCCAAAATCTTATTTTATGCCTCCAGTTTTGAGTTCAACCTTAACTGCCTTCACTACGACAGTGGATTTTGATGTTTAAAAGGTATTTAACACATCTCACCAGAAAGTTAAAGAGAACTTGACAAAATCCCAAAACTGTCAATGGACTATTTGTTTTAAGTATTACACAAAATTATCTTATAATCCAATGAGAAATGCCCAAGAAACTATTCTTGTTACATCTATAGAGGCAGGTTGGATCTAAAAAAGAAAACCAAGATTTTACCTGCTCCTAAAAGTCCACAAGTCTCTTGAATCTCCTTCTGGGAGACCTATCATATCTGCTAATGGCTGTTTGACAGAGCCTGCCTCCCAATTCAAAGACTTTCATGTCAAATCTTTTAATGAGGGGTAAAGTGTGTCCCTGACTACTTCAAATATCTTTCTATTAGATACTTTATTACCTACAGTAGATGGCTGTCAGCACACTAACAGTTTGGAGAAGACTAACTCAATGTCCTGCTGTAAATTAGGCTAGTGACAACCACACTTACTACTTCCGACGGCCAGTGATGGGGCGTGCTATGTTCAGTGGTTGTATGAACGAGAAACAGGATAAAAACAGTCTTGGGCAGTAATAGATGTAAAAAAAAAAAAAAAAAAAACCCTTGTAAAACACACTTAAGTAATATTAGTTGAAGAAGCTTTTGTTAATAATTGTGTCTCCTCTGTCTCCATTAGCAGCCAGACATAACATAAAGCCAGAGATGTTGCTTATGTCTGCTTCTCCAAACTTTTCCCCCAATTTCTATATTCTAAACTAAACACCTGGAGATTTGTTTCCTTTTTTGTCTACATTTTCTGGAATCACTATTTGATACGACAGGTTTTTCTGGAGTCTAATGTAATGTAGAGAATCAATGCATTGTATTTATTTAATGAAGCACGAGGTGATAAACACAATAGCCACCTGAACCAGACGTACAATACACTCGGTCTGGAGTTTCTCCTTCACAAGTGCGCTGTACTAACCCAACCTGTCCAGTAACATCAACAAATCTCTGAACACTGCCATTGTTTTATTTGCCTTGTTATTTGCTACCTCTAGAAATGTCTGTTTTGAAATTGTGAAATAACACAGTGGTAGCATGATAAAAATTATATTAAAATGCCCAAAAATACTGTAAAGGTTCAGAAACAATTAATAGAATGTAAATGAGATATAAATGTATTAATACTGCTGCAGTGAAGAGGTCAAAGAGGAGCTTTATTTTGCTCTTGTCTCCAGGTCGTTCTCCATTTTGGCCGACAAAGTTAACTACGGGCTGCGTCTCTTCAACAAAGTCTTCACAGAGCGGGCGGAGGTCCTGTGGCACTCGGTCATCACCCTCCACGCCATCGCTGACAACTCTACCGCCTTCCACCACAAGGCCAAGATCGGAGGCACCACGACGGCTGTGGGCGGCGTGACGGCCATCGTTGGTCTGGCCCTGGCTCCAGTTACATTAGGGGTCTCGCTCCTGGTCACTGCGGTCGGAGTGGGCGTGGCCACAGCCGGAGGCATCGCTTCAGTCTCGGTCGAAATCTCGAATGACGTCAACAACACTAAGGACAGTAAGAAGGTAACAGGGTAGGAGAGGGTAGTTAAAGAGGCAACTATATAACATTTTCAACCCCAAAATATGGACCCTGGAAAAAAAAAAAACTAATATTCCACTATGACTTACTCAATAATCTCTTGTGTATCTTGCCAGAATCAGTCACATAAACAACTTAAAGATGTAAGAGCTTTTTAGAGAGGCTTTAAATTTATGCAAAATGTTATGTGCACAATTATAAAACCCTTACTTCAACAATATCTCAGCATTTAGTCATAAAAATTATTGGAAAAATCATTCATCTTATTACAATCCCACAACATTTAAACATTTAGCCCATCTTTTGTTATTTTTTATCAGCCCTTTATTCTTTTAGTTAAAATGCTTCTTAAAACATTGTCAGTTTTTTTATTCGTTTTTCTTTTTTTTTGTAAAGCTTTTTCAAGAATAGGTAATAAATAAGTATACTAGGTATAAGTTACTTTATATAACCTATACTGAAAGGGAGTCAAGCTGGTTGGTGCTTGTTTCCACCTTAACAATAGAGTCCTGGGAAACACTTGGCAATAATTAAAGCATGTTATAACCGCTATTAACTCGAGCAGCATTGACATGGTTGCAAATAATTGAGGTCAATGTTTTTTTCAGCCTAGTGTTTTTATGTTTTTTGTGCCCTATGTTTCCCTTGAAAAAAAAGCTGTGTGTAACTATGTAACGTTTTGCCTCTGCTCCTCCTTTTTTAGGTGGAGGTGCAGGAAGATGAGGTCCACCTGGTGGAGCTCGCAAGGATCCTTCATTTCTCCAACACGGGCTTGTACAAGCTGCGCGGCCACCTGTTCCTCCGGTCCGGGATGCAGCACTACTCGCAGGACTGGGAGGTGCGCAGAGATTGACTAAATGTAAATGTAAATGACTAAATGTAAATGTAAATGTTGACAATATCACCGAGGGGAGTGGACATCGAATCAGCCAGCTTATTCATGTTCTTCAATATTCCATTTAAGTTCAGGATAGCTCAGGTTCAGAAGAACCCATTGAAGGTGAAGAACTGTCAGAAATGACGTTTGAGAGGATTTAACAAAGCTTTTTTTGTGGAATATCATGATCCGGCCCAGCCTTACCCAGACTCTGCCTCCTGTGCCCCCCAAGTAATTTGAGTTTGAGACCCCTGCTCTAGACTCTGACTCACACTCTAAACCCTCAGGTTGAGGTCATACTGTATAACTATGTTACATTGTAAGGTGTAAGATGTTATTTTGTGAGAAAGAAGATTAATATTACATGTTAAGTTTCATACTGTAATTTTTGTTTAATCATTTAATAAAAACCTAGTTCAAAACAAGGATAAAGACATATTCATTCTCCAGGTCGTTCTTTAAACTCCCACCAGCCTCTCCCATTGGCACAGAGGTCTGATTATCAGAATCATACTCACTAACAGGCAGGCCGTCCGAATCAGCCACTGGACATCAGAATAACAGGGAGATTCGACCGCCGCACATAAGCCTAAGGTAAGACCTCTACCAAAATCCTCTATAAAATAAATGGGACTGTCTTGAGGGATAGCGCTCATTAGAGGAGTCACACACTTGGAGCCCAATTTTACGGACGGAGCTGTTTTAGGGTTAGACCAGGCTTTAACGACTTGCAATCGGGTCTGGTATCCGCCTACAGTGATCTGTCAGCCACTGAAGTCATTAATGTGTAGAAGCGAGTACTGTTTTAAAGTCTCATAAAAATTGGAAATAGCAGGGAGTTAGGCCTCACAGAAGGGGCGACTCCCGAACATTGTAACTGACCGCTTGACCATTAGTGACCTTCGCAACATGGGGGAGCTCTAGACACAATTATAGCAGCTACTGGGTTGGTCCCAGTAAATCAATTTGTGTCTCTTATCTCAATAACTTGTAATGAAGTCACAAAACACTTGAGTCAATTGTTTTGAGCAGCTCATCGACCTGGAAATTACTATATGCTTTGTGAAATTATCGTGTTTTTTGTGTGTTTATTTGCTTTCCTAGTTGCCTGTGTACTGTAATTCGGAACGCAGGGATTTAGCTGTCCCCTCTAGAAAGTTGTATTTCAGATATTCCTCAGATACTTTAAGGTTGTTTCTCAAACCTTTTTTACCATGTAGCATTTCATAATATATATTTGTTTCTCCAAGTACCGCTTACATAAACAGGTCTATAAGAGGTCTAAAGTGATTTTAGTTTAATTAAAATACAGTTTACGTAATTGTTTTTGGACATGAACAGGTCTAAAGTGTTTTTTTAACTTTACTTTTTACTTTTAAATGTTTTTGTTTGACCATATCAAGTGGTTTTACCTAGACTTATGATGTTTTAAATACATTTTAGTTGGACTTTTAAGCTATTTTGAGGCAATTAAAGTTTTATTTTACTTTAATTGATTCACTTAGCCTAGTGGTAGCTTATTCGGACAAAATAAAATGGATTATGATGGAAATGGACTCTTTGGGAGGATAATGGTGCTTCACTTTAAATATTTAATTTCAGTCTGAAAAACAAAACCTCTGAGGCTCCTTGAGTAACGACTCAAAAAAACCAAACCACATACCACAGTTTGAGAACCACTGCTATAGCTTTTACATTTCCCCACTGTTCCGCTCAGTGCTCAAGGGGTGCGTGACCAAAAAACGTGAGTTGCGCATTAAATTGTGGGCAAAATAACACTTAAACGTTAGATTTAAAGTTGTTGGTCTGTTTTCTCCAACAAACACACCCTTCTTTAAAGCGTCTGTCTCCACCAAACTCCCAACAGAAACAAAACCATTGTGCGCCAAAAGAACACAGACTGCTTACCTTTACCTTCCATGATGTTTCTTCCAGTGTCGCAGAAACACTGTTGATCCTCTGTCTCTCGGCTCTGGTAGCAGCATAGATTGTATAAATATGGATGATATCCGCCCATTGGTCCCCTATTCACCAATATTGTCATTACGAATGGGCAATAAAATGGCCGTTACATCCAGGCTTTTTCCATAGTAAACCCCCAGAGTTGTCATGTAGTAAAAACGTAGCTCTAGAGACCGGAGCCATCTTTTGTACCAGGCTGTAAACATGAGTTTTACTCTTGTAAAGTCGCCATTGGGTTTCTCCTTATATTTCCGTTTTTGCCCTCTGGTGGACGGAGGTATATTGCTGTATTTCGTTGTAAAATCACCGTATGGCAGCGCCGTTACACGAGGACCATTTTAGAGGTTCCATGGGAGAGGCTTGGGTAGCAGCCACTTCTCTCACTTTGTTGAACTGAGCGTTGCTTTACAGGAAGTGGGAGAGTCAAATACGCGCAGGCGAATGTCACAGTAAAATTAACTCAAGTGACAAAAACGCATATAGATAGCCGCTTAAACTAGGAGCTCGGAACATGAATTGGGTGACCGCGGAAAAGTTGGATTGACGTTGGACGTTGGATATTCGGCTCCACACTTTTTTTTTTTTGTGGTATTTCCTAAATGTAGCTTAGCTGCTGTTGTGATTTTCTAAATCATTTCAGTAATTTCCCCAATACTATATAACATTTTAGAGGACTAACAGGCTACAGTAGGCGCCCTCATTAGATTCCATAAATATAATTAATGGAATATCGTGAGTGGGTGTGGCTGGCGGGGGCGCCATGAGCGCGCTTAGCGAGCAGGTAACGTTACGTACAGTTGTCACAGTACGCATACAGTTGTCTTTGGGGCTAATAAAAATCAAGAAAGAGAGAAAAGGAGATGGCGTGTCAAGATATGGGACAGCTGATAAACAAGTGGGTGGTGAAAGGCAACTGGTAGGATTTAAAGTGAGAACTCTGTGCTTGTAATATTCATGTTAACAGACAGCATTAGCGTTTGCTAACACTGGGAATGTAGCAGCCAAATGGGGTTTGAATTAAGGCTAGCTTAATATGCAAAACTGAGGTTACTGAGCTGAAAACTGGAAAATATAAGGCAGCTTGACATGTACAATAAATTACAATAATTAAAAAAAAACTAATCCACAATAGATTGTTCATTGCGTACCGAGGGGGATTTGAATCTGGGTCACTGAGCTATTCAGCCACTGGTCATATGTAGCGGAACTGTATCCTGAGTCGGTCACTATTATCTTAATTCGGACACGCCCCTTATAGTGCAGTTTCCATTAATTTATTTTAATGTAAGTTTCCGAGATATACCAGGCTGGAAACAAAAGCATTATAGAAAAGGCCTCAAGTCCAACTATTTGCTTTCCTTGTTTGGGATTATTTAAATGTGTTTTAAAACCAATTCTCTCTTGTTTTCATGACGGCATTTTTGGTCTTTTCAAAAGCATCCTGGACAGAATCTGCCTTATCAGCAGCTGCCGATCCAATAGCCCCTCCTGCTATCCCGCCTCTCACAACAGATATGCCCACAGTTGCGGCTACTTTGTGAACTTTGTTCACATTTATTTTTAACTCTGTAGGGTTTTTCCTGTCTGTGATATGTTTGATGAACAATCTGACTAAAGCTTCAACGCCAAAGACGGCTCCTAACACTATCCCTGTGGCAATACCTGAGAAAATGATCAAAAACCTGTTTGAGACTCTGCTCTTAGCCTTTGTTCTGATCTCTTCGGGGGTCATGTCTTTGGCTGATTCTTTGATCATTTGTTCCTCATTCTCAATTTCCTTTTCCACTCCGTCTAAGGCCTTATTAGTATAAAATCCCATGTTATTTTCCATCACCATAAAGTCAATAGTTTTGAGCAGCTCCTCCACCTGAAAGTTGTTACTCCGGTATTGATCCTGCTAGTTGTTGTCCCAGTATTTATTATCAACAACGTGACACCTGTTGCCACATTTTTTCAAAAGCTCACTACGAGGCCTACTTTTGCTGATGAACTGTTCAATCGTCTCGCCGGGAGCTGGTCACAGTGGCGTACTGCAGGGCTTCCTCTGAGAAATACTGGCATATTTTGCTTATGATTGCCTGCTCCTGCTCTGAAAATGTCTCCACTTTAAGGACAACTAGGAAAGCATGAGGCCCAGGAGCACACTCGGTGATGCAGCTCAAGATCTCGGGCATCAGCTCCTCCTCAGGCCGCCCCGAATCAAAGAAACCAGGGGTGTCAATCAAAGTGATGCTATGTCCGTTGACCGTTCTGGTTTCTGCTCGACATTTGTTTGTTCCTGAGTTGGATGTGTCGTCTGTCACGAACACTGTCTCTCTAAATATGGTGTTCCCCAAGCTGCTTTTCCCAGATCCAGTTTTTCCCAACAGGACGATCCTCTTTGTATCAGACTCTGGAAATAAAAATGTTTTTGTTTTTAATGCACCAGAAACACCAGAGAGCAGTTATTTTGCCCTCAGAACCACACCTGACATGAGAACATCGACCAGCATTAACAAGACGACAAGAGCTAATATAGCTAATGTGGCTAAAATACCTTAGAACAAGTCACCTCAAACCTGCCACTTCTTGTAATAGGCCTATAAATATCATCCGGTGTCATTCTTTAATCTTTATATTTAATCTCTCTCAGGTCTGTTAGGTGTAGGAGGTGAATAAAGCTTGATGCCTGACAGCTTGCAATTCCTTTATTGCTCTGTATGTTGAGGTTGTAGTCTGTGAAAAGTATTTTTTTTGTCTATATCATTCCTGTAGATGTGCACATACTCATTACACAAAACACCTGGGACATCATTGGGCATAGGTAGATGTAAGCATTAGTAGATTGAGCACAATATACAAAAAATATGCAATATACAATAAATATTAAAAATATTGCAATAACAATAATGTTAACTGCGATATTTGAATGCTCTTTTACGTAGAAAAATGATAAACAATTGGGCTCAAAAGTTTACATATGCTGGCAGAATTGGTTATTTTCTGGGCATTTGAATATGAATGATAACCCCCCAAAAATTCTTTCACTCAGTGAGTGGTTGAGTGAAGCCATTTATTGTGTCTTTACTCTTTTTAAATCATAATGACAACTACCCAAATGACCTTTATACTCTGGTGATTTTGGTCTGAAAACATGAACACAAGTTGACCCAAACAGGTTTGAATGGCTACTAAAGGTAACCATCCTCACCTTTGATCTGTTTGCACAGTGCTGCACTGATGTTTCTGTTTTCTGAGTCATGGGAAAAACAAAAGAGGTGTCAAAGGATCTGTGGGAAAAGGTAATAGAGAAATGACTTCAGCTGAAAAATACAGGACTCTGAAATAAAGTGGTGTGGCTGTTTCAAGAGGAACAATATGGAGGGTCTTGAAGAAAAATGGGTTGAGTTGGTCGAGTTGCTTGAAAAAAGTTATTTCATTGTATATACACCAAACAGCACAGAGACCTGTGCCTCAAAACCTCAGGAACAAAGTCATTTGGAGTGATGAGACCAAAATGTAACTTTCTGGCCATAAACGTTACATTTGGAGAAGAGTCAACAAGGCCTAAAATGAAAGGGACACCATTCCTATTGTGAAACATGGAGGTGGATCGCTGATGTTTTGGGGATGTGTGAGCTACAAAGGCACAGAAAATTATGAATACAGGATGTTATAAGAAAATACTGGAGGAAAATTTGCACTCATCAGCCCGGAAGCTGTGCATGCGACGTACTTGGACGTTCCAACATGACAACTAGGGTGACCAGATGAGATCGGCTGAAATTTGGGACGGGGGGGACGACGAAGGGGGGGAGAAACGACAGTTTTGGTGTTAACTTTATCGCACAGTCAAGCGATCTGTATGATTGTTGGTGGGCCACACAGTGGAACACGGGGGTCTGCTCAGCAGCAGCTATTTTATTTATTATACATGGAATCATCCTGCTTCTTAAAGAAAGACGAGACCAACGTGTTAGTCTGTACAGTCGCGGTGTTGGTACAGTGTAATTTGCTGCTAGCATGCAGCCTAACATCTGCCTCCCCTCCGTGAGAAACACCAAACTCTTTCCTACACACTTTGCAGAACGCTTTACTTTCATCGCTTAAGGCTGTAGCAATCAATGGATACATCCCCACCCACTCCTCCCGGTACCTGCAGAGGCGTTTTTGCTTTTTAGCAGCATGTTGGGGTTCCGATACACCAGCCATGTCAACGGAATGAATGAAAATTAGCTTAGCGCGGCGGCGGGAGATGGTTGCAGGACGGCTCAACTAGGGGTGCACCGATCCGACTTTTTCAGTCCCGATACCGATACCGATGCCTGGGCTTTGTGTATCTGTCGATACCAGATACCGATCCGATACTATTGTTGAATTAATAATAAACAGTATACCTTCCACCTTATACCTTCCTTGAAGAGACTAAAGGCATCAGATTTTACTAACTTAACATAACTAAGACAAAATAACAGTTGTATGTAAAGTGCTGAATTCTTATTTATTTAAAAAACAATTGTGCATTCAAATCTAAAATAGAATGTAATCAAACTTCTTTTTCCGTGTATTGGTCAAGCATACAATAGTAATCTGACAGTCACCAAACATTGTTAACATGTCAAAAAATATTTGAATTCTTATAAATTTGTTATATAACAATTGTGCATTCAAATCTAAAATATAATGTAATCAAACTCTTAAATCAAAATAAATAAAATGTAGCCATAAGAAACAAAACAGTGCATTGGTTGAACATACAATAGTAATCAAACAGTAACCAAACATTGTAAACGATCGCTGCTTTGATTAGCACATTTGCGCTGACTATGTTTACCCCTGTCTCTCCCTCCTCGACTGGGTAAAGTGTCAGGATGACCAACACGTATTTGTCCCAAACAGCTGTCAATAGAAGCCGCATTATTCCCGACACCCCCGTCACTACCGCGGCCACTGCAGTACTACATCCGCCCCGGCTTCTATCACCTGTGCTAAAGGTAAAGTTGCAGGTGCTAAAGGTAAAGCTGCAGGTGCTACGTGCTCACGGCTTCCCTTCTCAACCTCCCCTTCACTACCGCGGCCAGAGCGACTAGTTTCCTACCGTTTCTTTCACTGATGTTTGGCAAAATGTGGGAAAAACAGCGTGTGCTTTATGAGAGACGCTGAGAAAGGCACGCAGCAGCGCCGCTGTCCAAGTTACACACGCACTCACTCACTCCTCACTTTCACTCGGCTGAAAAGACTTTAAAGGTAGATGTTCTCCCTCAGAATCAGAGTCAGCCATTACTAATACCAAAACTTCATCACAAGTGTATTTTTTATTTGTCATTTTCATGTTTATCAGCTCGCGTGTAGAGAATGAGGCTTCTATTGAGCCGTTCTGACACTCCCACTGAGACGGAAATATCTCCACACCGCCGACTCTCTGGGATGCTCCATGTTGCTTCTAGCATGCGACACACGTGAAGCTGACGAATGACGTAGGTCCTGCAGCGACGAAGAAAAAAAAAACCTGGATCGGCCCGTGGATCTGTTAATTTTTCCGATCCCCGATCCAGCTATTTTGTCAGTATCGCGGACGATATCCGATCCTAATATCGGATCGGTGCACCCCTAGGCTCAACCTCCGCAGACAGTTTTTAATCAATTTAATTTATTAAATAATTATTATTTTTAATGTTTATCAGACAATAACTTCTCAAGCTTTTGCTTTAGTATAATTTTCGGGACAATTAGGGCCAGATTCGGGATTCGGGACAACAGTTTAGATTTGGGGACTGTCCCGAATTTTTCGGGACGTCTGGTCACCCTAATGACAACGATCCAAAGCACAAGGCCAAGTCGACCTGTCATTGGCTACAGCAGCATAAAGTGAAGGTTCTAGCCTGACAGTCTCAGTCTCCTGACCTCAATATCATTGAGCCACTCTGTGAAGATCTCAAACGTGCAGTTCATGCAAGACAACCCAAGAATTTACAGGAACTGGAGGATTTTTGCCAGAGAAAATGGGCAACTTTACCATCTGAGAAAATAAAGAGCCTCATCCACAACGACCACAAAAGCCTGTCATTGAGGTTAAAGGTGGCAATACACGTTATTAAGAACTGTAAACTTTTTATTAGGGTCATTTGGGTAGTTTCTGTTGTCATTAAGATTTAAAAAGAGTAAACACAATTGTTTGATGATACATGGCTTCACCCAACCACTAACTATGAGTGAATTTTTTTTTTTTGTGTTTTACTCATTGTTAAAAAATTACTAATTCTGCCAGGGAATTTATGAGCACAATTGTAATAATGCTCAGGACAAACTTCCACTTGTCAAAGCAGGAGCTAAATCAGTAAGAAAGATTAACTGGGACTAACCCAGATTCAACAGGTCTAAACTTGGACAAATTTAGGAATGAACCAGGTCGAAACCATCATTTGGACGCACCACAGTTTTATTTAAAGCTTTGTTTGGACAATTTTGGATGATTTTGACAGAAAAAAAAAATCTACAAAATGGAAGAGTACAGTATAACGTTATTGCGATACAAGTCATTTATTGCGATACTAATATTGCGATCCATCATATTGTGATTACAATAAAGTTGCAATATATTGTGCACCCCTACTTTTTAATTAATATGTAATGGATATATAAAAATAAAAAATCCAGGATAACAACAATAACAGTAAAAGTATCAAATCTATACCCACCTTTGCTCACGGGATGCTGCAAAGATTCCTGGATGAATCTGAAGGTCTACAGAGACAAAACATAGACTTATTAGACTAATCAGACATATTGGAGACTTATTACCCACTCTGTTTTTTACAAAACAGAGTTCTTTACCTCTTCAAATGTTTTGTCATTGGGATGGTGGACAATGTGGACCAGGAATGGGGTTCTGCAGGTTCGCCTTTGTTCAAAATTGTGAACTTCCTCAAGTAAAACCCCCAACGCAACATCGTCTGGAAAACCCAGGAGGATCCCAGCTCCAAGAACAGGAAGAGCAACCGATGTAAAGCCCTGGTTCTCACAGGACGTTAGGACATTACTGACTGCAAACCTCAGGACCTGGACAGAGATGAATAACAAAAAACCAGGTAAGGAAGACTAACAGTGAATAGAAAATCTACATAAAGTTGTAGGACTATGGCTTTCTTTTTTCTTTCTGATTTTGTTCTTAAACGTTTAAAGTGGCTGTTAACAGACATGCATGTCCTTGCAGGGCTACTGTAGGAGTGTAAGGTTTGGGATTACAATACACAATTTAGCCAAAAACTACACACTGTCGATATACTATACAGCTCTTTCTATTAAATGTACCGCTTCTGCTGCTCCATTAGGTTTGTGGTCCCAAGGAACGAGGCGGACGAAAAACTGCATTAAATGGAAGTCCAGTCAGCCCATCGACCAGGACAGAGTCGCCAGACATCTTTCCTCCTGCTTCTTTTCTAAAAACGTCCCTCAGCTGGGGTCCTGCTGTTTCGAACAAAGAGGTTCCAACACGAGTTGAACAGGGATCATCACCGACCATTGGAGACACCACAGCATCCACCTAAGACAGTCACAGATGGAACCTGAGTTACTTTAGTTTTAATTAAAGTGGTATTGTTCCAATATCACCGGAAGTATAAGTACTACAAATTCAGTTTTACTTATACCGAGTACTGATGTGATAAAATGTGATATTTTTTTAACAGACACAGATTTCAGAGCTGTTTCATCACCCTATAATTATTAACAGATTATTTAAAGTAAATGTTATACTGTATAATTGTATGCACTGTATACAATATGCAGTGCTGCATACAGAAAACACTGCAGTGAATCCTCATAAGTTGGAATCAGAGGAGGTCAACTGAGCAATTTCCCTTACCACTTTATTTTATTTAACCTTTATTTAACCAGGATAGTCCCACTGAGATTACAAATCTCTTTTGCAGGGGAGTCCTGGCCCCATGTGTGTTTGGGGGGCGACTATTGTACATGTTTTTGGTGGTAGGGGAAACCGGAGTACCCGGAGGAAACCTACGCAGACACAGGGAGAACAGGCAAACTCCACACAGAACCCAGGACCTTCTTGCTGTGAGGCAGGCAGGCTAACCACTTTGCCACTGTGCCGCCTGTTACTGTTGATCGTCTCTGATTAAAGTTGTCTTACATGAACTATGAGAGAGGTGTGTCCTACAGAACATGACACTGACTCGTGCAGAGCAAATTCAGGGTTAGTTAGTTTCTTACCTGTTGGGTCTCGATGGTGCCTTGGACGGTCTCTACTCGGACAGTCACTCCCGAGCCTCCAGCAGCTGCTGCTCCTGCGTACTCCAGGCCCCCAGCACCATCTGTGGAGCCACTATTTCCTGAACTAATGTCTCAGAGAAGCCTGTCACAGGCATCTTTCAGAGACTTGACCACTTCTCTTCTGTTGTCAATCAGAGTTATTTTGTTCAGACTCCGCCCTCCCACATTACCAAAGGCCCAAACGGCACTAAGTGCAGACATGAACAGGAACTCCACACACACCTGAGCTGATGCAGGGCAACGCTATTGATTTGAACTCCATTATTCCACATAAATTCAAAGCAGAGATGATGGCTTTTTGAATTGTCTTCTCTCTGCCGCCTGCTTTGCCATTAACAGGGCCAACAGCGTGCAGCAGCTTCTTACATTGTAGTTTCCCGCCTGTTGTTACAACCACGTCCCCTGTACTAACTTTCCCAATATTCTTTACCAAAGCAGTACTCTCTTCCTGCACCTCAGGACCTCCTGCGTTACTCAGAGCCTGAGCTACACCTCCACTGTGCTTCAAATCCTCATTGGCCGAGTTCACCAAGGCATCTGCTTTTTGTTTGGTGATGTCACCCAGACAAACCAACACCTGCAACTCACCGTGACTGTATTTAGCCTCTACCTCTGCCTCTTCACCTGAACTTAACAATGACATATCCTGCGCAGCTATGGCACGCTCTATTCCGCCAAAAAGGGTCACTTACTGCCACCTGCTGGACAGTTTCTTGACCCGGCACAGTACTGTGCTCAAGGCACAGATGTGACCCAGAGCTGCTCATCTGAAGCAGAGTTTTCACATTTTGAGGCTCCAGCTCATAGTGACAATTGTAAAGATTTTTTAATGTTTCAAAGAGTTTGTCTACTTCTATTTTCCAATTATCCATATTGCTTTGATCACTAGCACCTGGCTGATTTATTCTCCTCACTAAAACCTTTTCTTTTTCTGGATACAGCTGAGCAGTGCAGGACAAAGTTGCTTATTGTTTGTGTGTGTGTGTGTGTGTGTGTGTGTGTGTGTGTGTGTGTGTGTGTGTGTGTGCATTGGTCGTCTCCCATGTAGTCCACTTTGGCTCAAACAACGACGGATGGTGCGATCTGACACTGATGTTCCTTGAACATTGAGTTCACCTTGGATCTCTTTAGAAGTCTTTCTGGGCTCTTTTGTTACCATTCGGATTATCCGTCTCTTTGATTTGTCATCAATTTTCCTCCTGCGGCCACGTCCAGGGAGGTTGGCTACAGTCCCATGGATCTTAAATTTCTGAATAATATGTGCAACTGTAGTCACAGGAACATCTAGCTGCTTGGAGATGGTCTTATAGCCTTTACCTTTATCGTGCTTGTCTATAATTTTCTTTCTATTCTCCTGCGACAACTCTTTCCTTCTCTTCCTCTGGTCCATGTTGAGTGTGGTACACACCATGTCACCAGACAACACAGTGACTACCTGAAGCCCTATAAATAGGCCCACTGACTGATTACAAGATTGTACACACCTGTGATGCTAATTAGTGCACACACCTTGAATTAACATGTCCATTTGGTCACATTTACAGTCTTTTCTAGGGGTACCATCAATTTTGTCTCGGCCTGTTCCATGAGTTTATTTTTAAAAATAATTCCGTTGAAGCATGGTTGAAAAGCAATGTCTGACTTTCATTAGTTAACATTTATAGAATTTTTATTTATTACTTTTGTCAGAATAAAGTTTTTTTCTGTGACCATTGTGAGTTTTTCTTTCATTGACCGAAGGGTACCAACAATTTTGTCCACGTGTGTATACATCAATTTTGCAGCTTTATGTGATTAACCAAGAATTTAACAACCACATATCCGCCTGAAAACTTGGACACGTTGACATAATACAGTCCATTTTATTGAAATTCCATAAAAAAGAGGGGCATTTAAGAAAACATATTTACAGTGACTGGCTAATGCTACAAGAGATGCATCTGTCGAAAAGTGAAACCATTTTTAATTCATCTCTTCTATTGACAAACCAGTTCTGAGTGTGACGGCTACTTTTGGTTCAGTCCGAATGTCTTTGTTTTGAGGTTGATTAAGTTGTTGCTTTAGAAATCCTGCTGAATGTTCTCTTTGTTCTCCTCTCCCTGCTGCTGTTTGAGCGTAGCAACTTCATTCTCCAGTTGAATGATGGCCCGCTCAATCTCGTAATTTTTACTCACCAGAGACACCCAGCTATGGAGGCACAGAAAAAACATTTTTTTTTAAATGAAAACAGAGACGTGAATAAGAAAAAAATGCACTGGCATGAAAGACATACTTAGATTCCAGCTCTCGTAATTTGGTTCCTCCAGCCAACTGGTCATTCTTCCTTTGCCAGTTTAGATCTTGTATTTGCTTCCTGAACAACAAAAAAATATATATTTTTATTAACCTTTTTATGTCACAAATACAAATAAGCCAGGTCCTTACCTGAATTGCTGCATTGCTTTTTGAGCCACCTCAATCATGAAGGCCAGGTTGCTTTAAGAAAAGACATGTTAGCTTCATATTAGCTGTGAATTAAAATACCTTTCCTCTGGAGCTGTACTGATCAGGCAGTAGAGTCATTTTTGTTTTTCAAAGAGGTACAAACTGTCCCAAATATGCTTAATGTACCCCTTTAGTAACATCATGGCGTTCCAACAGTGTGTTACTAAAAAGGTGGAGCTAAAGACAGCAGTTTATTGATAGCAAGAGTCAAAAGAGCTCACTGTTTTATCTTGTGTTCCTGTCATATTCAAAGAAAGACAACTAAATTATGCACTTTTTTTTTCAATTAAACTAAAAATGTAACCATCTATTATCTAAAGCTGTTTCTGGTTTTATTTGTAAGATGATGTCTTACTGTTGTTGCTTTGTGGATTAAAAACATTCAATTTGTACTACATTGTATTAAAAAGTCGAACTTGTGACATGGAATAGTGAGTCCTCACAATGTACAAAATTGGTGCAGCTCTCTGAATTTGAATTCAAGTCATTTTTTTGCTTCTATAACTCATTTAAAAACAGTCTCAGTTGACCAGAGTGCTTTACAAGATAAAATACAAATAAATACAAGCAAAAAGTTATCAATAAATAAAAGAACTAATCAAATCAATCAAAACAGCTTAAAATACAGTAAAATAATCAGTTCCTCCACATGAAAAAATAAACAAGCTAAATTAAAGTTAGGAAAGCTAGAATAAAAGAGGACAACAATATTCTACTTTGCAGTTTCTTGCTTGAGCATACAGCTATACTTCTACAAAGTAGAATTTATTCACTTGGGTACATTTTGAATGTTAATTTCAAATACAATCAATTCATTGAAACGCAACCTGAGCTGTGCCTTTATGACTACTGTTTACATAGAACTAAACCCTGAACTAGTGCAGTAGAAATATGAGCTTCTTGAACTGTTACCTGTACAGTATGTTGCCGTACTTACCCCAATGGAAATGTAAGGAGAGTGCAGTACATGGTCTTGGTTGAAGCTACTTACTCGTTGTAGACTTTCCATGCGTTGCTCCCATACTCTGACATGAGCTCAAGGTTCTCAATGCGGACGGCCTGGTGCTCCAACTGAGCCATGGAGTTGTTTACAGACTCCTGCCATGCTGCGATGTCATTTTTTTGGCCTGAAGAGGGTGCCGGCAATTCATACCTTTTGGAGAACAAAGTATGGAGTTGCTGTCTATGCAACTACAGATCTTATTGATAAATATGTGTAGACTTTACCGTTTCATGCTCAGGAGCTCCATGGGTTGTCGAGATGCAAGCCGCTCAAATTCATTCCTCATGATTTCCGTCTAAAAGGCCATAAGAGAACAAAATGAAGTAGAATGAGAGAACATAAATTCTCTAACACAGCTGTTGATGTTGAAAATTGACTTTCAAACCTCGAAAGCAGAGAAGTCAGGTGTGGGCAGGTAGCTCAGGTAGTTTTTGGTGGGTCGGTATCTCCTGGTCTCTTCTTCCACCAAAGCAGCAGCCTATCGTCACAAAATAAAGAAATATGGAAATTATTAAATTACATTTGGCACAGATAGATTCAGCTTAAATGTTTAATATTGTCCTCTAGGGATATATATATATGTAGTGATTAGACGCAGTGTAGCCGTCTTTGAGACGTTCGTTTAGCATTTCCTTCATTAAAATGCTCAAAAGTTATGGGCTTTTCGTGAGCACACTGTATATTATGAGACTAAGTAGGGCATAAAAGGAGACATTCAAATGTTTTACTAATCGTCCTCCGTTTTCAACTTATCTGTCCATTTACACAACTACTACTAATGGTATTGCGTGTCTAAGATTAACTTTAAGACGGCTTTTTATCGCACATGTTTAGGTGTCGTTAACGTTAGCCTGTTATAATGCGGCGGCTAAGAGCTGTTTACTCACAGCTTCTCGGACTCCCGCGGCATCGTATCCTTGGTCAAAGTACGGCAGAGCGTCTACGAATACATCCCCGGCCACTGAAGCTGTCCCGGCCATTTCTGTGCAATTAAACTGGAGTAACAGATGCAAAGCTTATTTCATTCACGTCTCTGTTCCGTACAATGCACCTGGCCGAGTAGCTGGGAAAACGCTTCCGGTTCGATGTGGTTTGGCTCCCCGCGAGGACACCTAGTGGACTGGAGTGAAAATGACAAAAAGAGGCAGAGGCGTCAAATAAATAATAATAAAATTAAAATCTTTAGTAGACTGTTACTTCTTTCATTAGCTGCAAAGGTCAGAAATGACGAGGAATCAACATTATTTTTGCACGTTTATAATGTGAATACTGGTCTTAGCTATCTCTTTATAATAATAATTATAATACATCAAATTCATATAGCACTTTTCAGGGGATGCAAAGACACTTAAAATGTCTAAGGAAGGACATAATAGTTTAGTTTAGTTTATTTCAATCAACAAGATAGCCTATAAAAGGGTGTTTGCTATTTATCAGTATATTACCAGTAAATGTGCACATTTCTGTAATATCAGCTTTAAATTATGTTTAAAAGTTGTACATATTGGCTTATTTGTTCAAATAAGCCAAATTAACACATTTACATGAGCTTGTCCACACACACATGTCGCATTTATCTAGAGATATACAGTAAGTCCTTTTTTATTTTAATTTGAATCACATTCATAGCAGTTTTATATGTACTGAAAGTACCTGAATAAAACGAAACAAATAAAAAAATTCTTCTGGAGAAGCTGCATGTGTAAACGCAACCGACTCAATTTACTCACCCAGTGGATGTCCTACAAGGGCCTAATACAACCTCCTAAGGGGTGTCATGTATGAACCATGTCAGGAAATTGTATGAAAGCAAACCCTTCAGAAATTTAATAAACCATTGGTGCAGTTTTGGTTTGAATAAATCAGTCAAAAGAAAGCCTGGTGACAGGTCGCCAAACATCATCCAGATCAAAGGGCTGTGAAAAGGGCTTATAATAGAAGTCAAGACATCAAAGGCAGAAAATCTTCATTTTACACCTGTGACCACTTAAATAGTGGATGGGACAAAGGGGCGAAGTTTGTTTTCAAATATTTGCTTGCAAATCCTGCATATTCTGCCTTCAGTATCTATATAGTGCTCCAGACTTCTCGACTGTTCTGACGTCAAGACGCAACCATACGGATGGAGTTACGCAGTACGTGCAGCGGTTCAAAGAGGAAGGAAGATGGCGGATAACAAAGGCGAGGAGGATATGGAACCGTCCACTAATTCGGATCCAGTCCCTTCAGCGCCTGAAAAAGAACAGTCGGAAATTAAATCGGACACTTCAGTAGAAACCGAAGCGAATGATAAGGACATTACCGCTACGGAATCCAGTGAAAATACCAATAAAGCGCCTACACCCGTCAGCGACGGAGGGGACGCGAGCAGCGGCGGTTCTGCTACTGCGGGAGCAGAGACCGAGGGGAACGGGAGCGTTAGCGACTCTGCCAGCCCGAGTGGTACCACCAGCACCAATGCTGAGCCCGCAGCAGCAGCAGAGCCTTTGCCCGCCGGGGATGGTCCTGTTGGTGGACTTAGCTCTGAAATGTCTCCCCCCCCTACAGCTCCAGCGGCCACGCCGGTTCCCGCTCCCATTAACCTACTGGATACGTGCGCAGTGTGTAAACAAAGTCTGCAGAGCCGAGACTGTGAGCCCAAACTTCTGCCGTGTCTGCACTCGTTCTGCCTCAAATGCATCCCTCAACCTGACAGACAGATCAGCGTACAGATGCCAGGACCGCACGGGCAAACCGACACACACATCGGTAAGTTGTTTACAAGCGACCCCCTCAAACTCTCAACTGACTTCTGTTTATTCACTTGTTACACAAATGAAGATTGCAGCCTTCGGTCAACCCTCCTCTGCTCAAAGGAGACAACAGCCCAGTTTACCTCAATCTACATGTAATGATTCCACAGCCAACCAATTCTAATAAATAATCTATTGAAAGGCACAAGAACACCTAATTAAGGTTATGGAAAGACATAATAAAACATAATACAATTTAAAATACCTGCTAAATATCACACTCAATTAATATTCGACCCAAAACACACACGTTTTCTTCAAACACAGCTCTATATTTGAACCCCCCCCCAAAAAGTTACTTCTTAGATTCAAATGGCGCTTTGAAGTGTACTCCATCCACCAGCCCAACCATTGTCCCACCTCTGTCCAGGCCACAAACTTAATTAATATTTACCAGGTAAATATTGTGGATGTATTTTGTAACTCTACAAGGTTTATTAAGCTTTATTAAAACTTGTTTGAAAAAAAAAAATAAAAAATTTCTACTAACGTACTGATCATTCTAGACACACATTTGTGATTTCAACAATGTGGTTATGACAAATAATATAATGGAGGCAAGTATTGTCAGTAGGTTTATTTAAGTGCCACTTGACTGTGTTCGACTTAATAATCTTACAGGTATTCATCCAGGTTAAACATGTGTCTGTGTTTATTTGGTTTATGGTTTCTTTAAGCATCAAGTGTAGAAAATCATTGCTGTGGTAAATTCCATGTTTACTCCCAAAATGGATTATTTATTACAAACCTTTCAATTACAAGGACTATAATCTTAACATTTGGACACTGTAATCCATTTCCAGGTCATGTCTATGGACAATTCAAGCAAGTATTGCATAAAACCCTCCATTTAAAGGATAAATAAAAAAAATAAAATAAATAAAAAAAAAAAAATTTTAGATAAAAGGTGATAATTGGTTCAACAGGGTTTCTACTGAGAAAAAAAGCATTGCAAAGGGAAGAATACCAAACCCTTTTCACATGAAGCATATTCTAAAATAAATAAAAAAAATGACAGAAGTTACTAGATTTTCCTGGACATGTGGGAAACCTGTAAGGCAGAGGTGGGCAATTATTTTTCCCAAAGGGCCACATTAGAAAATGAGAGCCTTGTGGAGGGCTGTGTCAACACGATGAACTCACTTATACTCTATAAAAACACATTTCTTTTGCATATAGATTAAGTTTGAACTGTAGGCAAAACAATATGTTGTTTGTTCTCAAACCAGGAAAAACTATCTCCCTGAGAGTTGTGATGCTAGCTTTAGGAAAGGTTTTGTTTGTAGTGGAATTGACTAATCACTGCAGAGTATTGAAAGAAAAATATATGCAGTGTTTAATCATCAATAAAATATTAGTAAATGCTTGGCAGGACAAACATCCCAAAGATATTGCAACACTATTCTGTACAGATTAATGTACAGGTTGTTTTTTAGCTCTTTAACCTTACATTTTAGCATACATAACGGTATACATTTTAGCAGCTGCAGGGCTTGTCACAATGTCCATTTTTGCACTTAGAGATAAGAGTAGGTGTTGTCTTCAAATACTGGTGTTTCCTGAGATGTGCCTCCTGCAGTGTCAAAGCCATTTCCTTTACTTTATTATATCAGTAAAGTGCTAAGTCAGCAGTTGTTATTGGTTTTTTATGTAAAAGTTTTCTTCCCAACCATTTGTTAATATTATCAAAAGTAGGGCTGCAACAACTAAACAGAATTTGAATTTAATTGATTACATTTAGACATTACATTTAATTGATTATAATTGATTATTAAAATTGTCAAAATTTATTAATTGATTAATCGTTATCTGGTGTATCCAGATATATATCCATCTATGATTTATTATAGAAATAATAGTTAGTTGCAGCTCTAATCAAATCTAAACAACAACAGTAAATTGCACAATAAGAGAAAGACATAATAAGGGCAGAGTGGTAGAGTGGCCGTCCTTCGACCGGCAGGTGGGCGGTTTGATCCCCGCTCGAAACATCCCAAAACTTCATAACATCCCGCTCTCCCCACATACTGTTGTTGTGTCCTTGGGCAAGACACTTGTGGTGTTCTGTAACACTGGTAAATAGCTTAATCTATGTAAAGCGTTTTGAGTGCCTACAACAGTAGGTGGAAAAGCGCTATATAAAAAATAAAGATTATTATTAGTAATATTAATGTTAAATATACAATATTTCTATAGCTATCTTCAGAAATGTTCTTATTGATTTCAAAATCTAGTTCAAAATCCAGTGTGATTTTTATCACCGAGGTCCGACTAGAGGTCCGACGTGCCCCCAAAATCATACCGTATTGTACAACTTTGGGGAAACCTCACCCTGGGATTCGAAGTGGTCTCTAGTCTGTGGTCTGCTTTTCAAAAGGTTCTCACTTTGTGAATTTCAATCTTGCATTAGACTCAGTGGAAGCTAGGCTTATGACGGAGAAGTGCTTAAGACTAACGTGAATGCAGCTCTGACCACAGTGAGGCCATAGTCCGGATTCAGATCACTGTGTAGTTTGTTTTTGAATGTAGTGAGAATTGGTGGGGGGGAAACCAGGAAACGGCATCCTGCAATGCTTTTTTTTTTTTCTTATCCAATTATTAGTCATGTCTCTGTGGATTTAAGACAGTACCAACAGACACACAATAAACTGCCTCTGACAACAACTGGATAGACGCACAATCAACCAGAGAAACTAAGCAATGTATGAAGCCTGCCCCATTTTAGGTTCTGAGTAATACGACCAGATTAAGTTGACGGTTGCTGTTTTATTTTTACTAGACTGGAAGTCAAACTTTTCCTTTCAACAAAGGTGCAAACTAAAACCGATAAATGAAACTGAACTGGTTAATTTCTTTATAGTTGTTGAGAAAGGAGTACAGAGCAACAGTACAAAAAAGAAAGCATACATAAGCATAATCGTATAATTTAGCAAAAACCTTTTTTTTTCCCCAAAGCACTGACGATATTTGATGGCTAATGCTTTATCTGCCATTTAAAATATATGACTAAATATATATTTTTGGATTTCAGAGCAACTTGTGACGCTTATACCCTTTGAATCCCTTGTTATTAATACACAACCATATATCTGCATCATATAGATGGTGCAGATAGTTACTGTCAGTAGTATGATTTCTCTGTTTATGTCTTTTTTGGCATGTACAGTTAATAGAAAACTACCTGCCTGGTTAATATAGTTCAAAGAAGGTTTGTAATCCCAATTGACTGGCCTTGATGTTTGACATTGACATGGGACTGTTTGTTGAAGTGGAATCTTTGGGTTATATGGCATGATAGTACGTTGCTGCAGGCACACATTGCTTTTGGTATAAGAAAGACTCAAATATTTACCTACAGTGAAAAAAGGTTAGCCAAGTTAACTTTTGACTCTGGCATTGATTTACCTGACTTCACTGGGGATTAGAAATTGATTTTACTCGGCACTCTCACTTTAACAGGGGTTTAGAAGAAGACACTCATTTACACTATTAACTAACTAGGGCCGGTACATTTGCTAGGTTTCTATTCAACCAGCTTATTGTTTTTAATCAATGCTCATTAATGACTTTTATGAATTTTTTTGGAAAGATAAGTCTTTAGATACAAACAGCCAATTACAGCTTCTATAAACATGGTCCTATCAAGCAACAAGGTCAACTCCGCCTCTGAGATAAGATAAGGTTAGATATGATCCCACGTTTAAATCCCCTTGCTAAAAACTTAAAGGTATTATTACAAAGGTTAATGTTAAATTTTTTCTATGTATTATAAAACTGCCTTAACAGACATATAACAAACTGTTAAATAGGTGTACTAGAAAAAAAAATCAAACTTTGAACTCCATGGACCAAAAAAATGCAACCAATTATAGACGTTTGGCGAGCGTTATCCATCAAGTTACTCACTCAAGTTAATCACTGTTACTCTGAGCGTTACGTTATGCACAAGTGTTCCACTTGCTGCGCATGCATAAGCAGTGTGTTTATGTAGCTCCGGTGCTGAAGTGGCTGAGCTTAACAAAACCAGTGTGTGTCTCGATGATTCATTTTCACGATGGCATGCTCTGAAGACACAGAAAGGGCTTCTTACTGACGCATCCGTCACCGAATTTCTGCTGGACAGGTAACTTTTGTTTATTTTTTGTTGAAAATATTTTATGACATTTGGTAAAGCAACAGGCAGTTTGATAATGCTTTGGGAAGTGTTCCTTTTTAAAATGAGCTGTAAAGGACGGGGGGCTGTTCTTAAGTATGTGCTCATTTCAAAAGTTGTCAAAACATTCTCTGTAACACCTTTTAACTTGGAGATCTACAACTTGGAGATCTATGACAAATGTCCCTAGTTAGGGGCACAGTGGTAGAGCGGTCGTCCTATAACCAGAAGGTTGGCGGTTCAATTCCCCCAGTCCCCACTGTTCATACTGTTGTTGTGTCCTTGGGCAAGACACTTAACCCACCCTGCCTCCAGTGTCCGTTGCACTGATGTATATGTCCGTTGCACTGATGTATATGTGACTGTAGAGGTGTGTTTGGTAGTGGTGGGAGAAGGCTGTGAGCGCCGTGTGTATGGCAGCTCCCCTCTGTCTGCCCCAGGTGTGAATGGGTGTGAATGGGCTGAATGGAAACACAGTGTAAAGCGCTTTGGGTGCCTGAGAAAGGTGCAAAAAAGTGCTATATAAATGCACACCGCGGCAAACTTTTTCTCTGTTGCGGGCGCCATTTTCTTTGTTTTGGAAAAGCTCCACATCGTAGAGACTGTGACGTTGCCCACCCCATGTCTGTGATTGGTCCGGCTCTGCTTCATTATATTACTCAATATATTGAGTAATATTACTCAATCAGAGCTGTTTCTAGACATTTTAAAAATCACCCCATAAAATGCAATAGTATGAAGTGAAAATGAATATTAACATTTATCTTTCTTCCGCTGTAATTGGGTCTATACAGTAAACTATTCTATTTATCTCCTTCCTATAGCTTTGTCACAGTTCATCATGATATGCTATCTCCACCAATAGGTTTTTTTTTATCATTAGCTTTAGTTGAGTTGATACAAAACAGTGCTTCCCAATTAACCTTAGTCAAAGGGCTTTTACCTGTCTGAGAGCTGCTATAAAAAGTTAAAATACCCTCTGTATGATCAATCATATCTTTTCACAAAGTCCAAAAGTCCCCGTTTTGGAGTCCAAAATGGGGTCTGAACCATAGTTGGTAATTTTGTGACATTGTATTTGGGTCAATTTGGTTTGTATTCACTGCACATTTTAACAAAAGCACCAAAGGACAAAGAGTTGTATTATCCTCTTGTATGTACACTTGATTGGTTTACAACAGCAACAGCACCTGTACACACTGGGCTGTGTGTGTTGTATCCTCTGCAACTTGCCGTTTTTGCTTTTATTTGGTAGAAGCTACTAACTAGAAACAGGAAACGGGGTGAGATGGAAGGAAATCACATTGGGCAAAGGACCCCAGGGCCGGAATCAGTCCCGGGCTGTGAGACGCAAAACCTCTGCGACTTGTCTGTCTACAGTTTTTCAAAATTCCGCGCAGCTCGCTATGGAAGCATAATTAATCCATACAGATACCAGTTTAAGCCCTGGAGTCAGCTTGGAAGTGGACAGTCTTGGTACAGTTTGTTAGTCAGCACAAACCAATGCTATATTAATTTGGGTTATAAATTGTTTTTTGTAGTGTTTTTTTATTAACACTAGTCATTGTGTATCTTCTGAGCAGCTAAGCACTAGTCATCTGCTCAAAGACTGCACATTAGCTGATATTGTGTGAGTAAAAAAGCGCATTTTACAGTTTTACTGAAATAAATATTAAAATGTTCACTTCATAAAGCTTGCATTAATTACTAGTGTATATAGTTTGGACCATAAATAAATAAGACTATGAACTTGGCTAGGTATGGGAACCATTAGCCATCTTGAGTCTTGAGTCTCATAGAATTTTGATCCATGGGTGCCAATAGGATTTTTAGAAATTATGCACGTGTCTCCAGTAGCAATTAAACCTTTGAAATATTACTTTGAAAATTCGGGTTTTAGGTTAGCTGCATTAACATAACGGTTGAAGAGCTTTAGATGTGCAGCTCTTAAACCGGGTTCTTTCAGACCAGGGAGCCCTAATGTGTTCAAGCCCTTTTTAAATCCCGTCTATTCTAATCCATGTGATAAACACAACCCTAATCCTGTTTAAATATGCTGCTCCTTGGTGTGTGTTTTTATGGGTCGAAGGTTTAGTATAGTCTAGACTAGTGCACCTAAGACACGGTTTTTAAAGCAGGCCACTGTTTGAATGTGAGTGTGGTCATGTGGATTCATCAGCCCAATTCTAGTGCAGCTGCTCTCACCACAAAAGCAGCTGGAGCTCACACAAACCGGCTGTGTGCTGTTCCAGCCAGTCCAGACTGGCTCAAACCGGCTCACTCTGGTTTGTACCTCAGCTGGCTGGCTAAAAGAGAATTATGGGCTTATAAGAAATAAAGGAGGGGCCGATTGATTTTACTACAAAGTTTAATTTTCTGTAATATCACACTCCTGTAGTTAATGCGTTCAACTAAATATTTGTCAGGGTGTATGAATAAAGCCGTAATTTTATTAACAAGGCCAACTAAAACGATTAAGTGAAACGGGTGCTCGCTAAGAGGCTCTGCAATTTAATATTCTCATTTTAAAAAATGCCAAGGATGATGTGATTGAATCTTCTAGAGACAAACCAATAAGCCCCTGTGGAGAAAAAAAACGTCCCAGGGTTTTTAAATAATAAAACATTTCCCCTCAAGGATATTATGGAAATGAGCCCAAAGTCTGCTAAAAAGCTTGTATTAATCTGCTTTTGTTTGAAGCTGGGAGTTAATGGTTTGCACATTGCTTGAATCTGTGAAAAACACAGGTGGGCAGATATACTGTATATTAGTATATATTATATTAGTAGTAGTTGTGCGGCAGTGGCTCAGTGGTAAGAGCGGTGGCTCAGTGGTAAGAGCGGTCGTCCTTCAACCGAAAGGTAGGCGGTTCGAATCCCGCTATCCCCACAGTTCATACTGCAAGACACAAAACCCACCTTGCCTCCAGTGGTGTTCCAGCTGTGACACTGGTGAATGGAACCTTAATGTATGTCGCTTTAAATTAAAGCGTCATCCATAAATGTAACACTGGTGAATGTAAGTCGCTTTGGATAAAAGCGTCTGCCAAATGACTAAATATAAATGTATATTATTGTCCTTGTGAATGAATAAGAAATATGTCCTTTGGAAATGGTTTGAAATAGTCACCATCACCAAAATGGCAATATAAATGAACAAAACACTGAGTTGAACTGCATTTGATTGTTTTGTTTTAACTTATTGTCTATTTTTTATTTTTATTTTTTTTTCAGTCAATGTGATGCGCTGTTCGGTGTGCCTCCAGGACTACAAACAGCTTGACATCATTGATAACTACTTTGTCAAAGACACCACAGAAGCCACCAGCACATCCGATGAAAAGTCTGCACAGGTAAATCACCTTTTTTATTTTTTTATTTTTAGATGCCTTTTAAAGCCATTAAACATCATTCAGCTAAGCCAATCCAAGTTTCACATTAATAGTGATGTCCTTCCTGTCTGTCAGGTTTAGTGGGGATTTAGACCACTAAAACAAATTATCCTTGGGGCTAGAGCTGTGGAAACATTTGAAGTATGAGCTGCAAAAGTCTAGTGTCAATACAGGGCTCTAGAGTGTGACCAATTTGGTTGCACATGCGACCTAATTTCTCAATGGTGCAAAAAAATAAAATCTGAGGTTGCACCGGTGCAACCAGCCATTCGAGGGAAAAAAAAAAAGTCTGAATCCGGTTATTAGATAGCTTCTGATTCTTGTTCCTAACCACTTCATCTTTTGTGAGCTACATCATGAGGTCAACAGTAAGACGTTAGGCACTGTGTTATTGAGGAAGGAAAGGAGCTTCAGTGGTGTTTCCACAATCTGACTCCACTAACCTTTCAGCGGAACCAAGAGGGGAAGTTATGTTAACACACAGCAGCTTAATGAAAACTACACATCTCAAAAATAGACTAGTGCACCTTATCCTCCGCCAAGCGCTGCGTTTAACGAGGATACAGGACATGGCTGTGAAGGTTCTCAGTCATCCAGGACATCTTTAAAAAAGTGAAGACGTTTCGTCTCTAATTCCAAGAGACTTTATCAATTCTGAGATCAACTGGTAAGAGAGCTGAGCTTTTATCTCTAGAAGGAGGAGTTTCCCCTGAAACCAAACCTGATGGACCAGGCTGTTCTGGTCTCATAGTGTTGGTAGCAACATGTTTGTGAAGGTTCTCAGACATCCAGGACATCTTGAAAAAAAGTTTGAAGTAAAAGCATCTGGACTCAGTTTTCAAGGTGAAGATGTTTTGTCTCTAACTCCAAACCTGATGGACCAGGCTGTTCTGGTCTCATAGTACTAATTACAATATAGTGCATTATATAGTGTCCAAATGTCTAAGTTTTTTTATATATATATATATATATAAAAAACTTAGACTTTTTGTATATATATATATATATATATATATATATATATATATATATATATATATATATATATATATATACAAAAAAACTGAAAAATTTTATTTTATTTTATTTTTTTAAATGATACAAGCAGGTATAAAAATAAATCTGAAAAATACAATACAATTATGCCAGGGCGATTACAAAGAAGAAAATGACAAATAATGACGGAGAACAAACAAAACAAAAATAAAGATTTGGATACAGCTGAACACATACTGTATCTTACACTTCCATTAGTCCATAATTCGGACACCACTACAAAATGGCATAATCGCTTTACACTGTAAGCACAATTATTAAGCAAGTTGTATTTTTGAGGATACATTTTGTGATTGTACAACTACAGTGCTCTTGGTCAATCCAAAATGTTAACAAACCCTCAAACCTGAACATTTAAGCAGTAAAAGTTAAGTTTTGGCTTAAGAGAATATCTACATGTACACCATTATTTGGGAACTTCTTTGAAAACAAAGATTTTCTGGACGTGGCAGAGTGGTTAGCACTCCTGCCTCATGGCAAGAGGTCGTGAGTTCAAAACTCGGCCTACTGAAACATTATCAGCCGACTCCGGTCTTTCTGTGACGAGTCTGCATGTCCTCCACGTGTTACTGTGGGTTCTCTCCGGGTACTCTGGCTTCCTCCCACCGTCCAAAGACATGTATGTATAGGTTAATTGGCAAATCGAAAGTGTCCCTAGTGAATGAATGTGAGAGTGAATGGCTGTCTGTCTCTAAATGTTAGCCCTGCGACTAGCTGGCCACTGTCCAGGGTGTACCCCGCCTCAGGCCCAAAGAATCTGGGATAGGCTCCAGTCACCCGCAACCCCCGACGGAACTAAGCGGTAGAGAAAAATAAATAAATAAAATGAAAAAAAAAAAATAAAAACCTTTTGATGACAGTTACAAGCCTTACATTCACAGAGTCAGTCAGTTTCTTGATCTGGTCAGAATCAACTTTTTGTGCAGCCGCAACCACAGCCTCCCAGACACTGTTCAGAGAGGTGTACTGTTTACCTTCACTGTAAATTTCCTGCTTAACAAGGGCCCAAAAGTTCTCAATAGGGTTTAAGTCAGGTGAAGAAGGGGGTCATGTCATTAGTTTTTCATCTTTAAGGCCTTTACTGGCCAGTCACGCAGCTGAGAACTTTGATGCATGTGATGGAGCGTTGTCTTGCGCAAAAATAAATGTCTTCTTGAAAGATGCAGACTTTTTCCTGGACCACTGCTTGAAGCAAGTGTCTTCTGAAAATTGGCAGCAGGTCTGAGGGTTGATTTTGAGTCCATTTTCAACCCCAAAAGATCCAACTAGCTCATCTTTAATAATACCTGCCCACAGGGCCGTTTGAAGGAATTTGGGGGCCCTAAGCAAAATAGACATGGAGGCCCCCAACCCCCGCACAGCCTACAGGAACCACAGCATAGCCATACAGTTTGAGTTCACCCACACTTTATATAAATAAAAAAGGTTTACAGTGCAAATACTGCTGTTGCATATACTCTACATAAATAAAAGATGTTTACAATGCAAATACTGCTTGAAAAAATATTTGAAATTTGAGCATTTTCAACCATTGAACATTTGCAAAAAACACCACTGTACCATAAAATCAAATATACATTAAAAAGTGCACAATAACTAAATACAACATACTTACACACACACACACACACACACACACACACACACACACACACACAAATTTGTAATTTGTAAATTACTGTACAAATCCAGTAGCTTCTCACTGTATATGTAATTAAGCATGTCAAAGGGGGAAGTGGCTACATGGTCTGGAAAAGTGTAGAGAGATGAATTGATCTCAAGTGCAGGCAAAACAGAACACAGAGTCTGTGCTCATGGAATATAACATCCATGATCAAAGAATTTTTTCACCATTTTTCATGCTTCTCATGTAATTGTCAATTGTGAATCTTTGAGGTGGATTCTCAGAATTTTGGGGGAAAACAATGTTTGTGACTTGTACTGGTCTTTTTTTAACAATTTGACAGCGCACACAATCAGTCAGGACTGCTGATCACTGCGCAGGGTCATCTGCTATAATGTCAGTGCTTGTGGTACCTTAAGCTGTAGAGCAAACCTCAGTGTTGGGAAGTGGTGCAGACTCAATTTCTGTTCTGGATGCAGTGTCTTCCACTGTGAGAGATGGTATTGACGGTGTAGCTGGGGAAAAATAATGTTTTTATTAATATAATCCATATGTTCAGGTACAGAATGCATCAGTGAGTGTCTGACACCTAGAAATTTGACAAGCACTACTGTATATTAAAAATTCTGAACTGTCCATGGGCAAAAGTGACTGGTATTTACACAGTTTGGTGGGAATTCAATAGTTATTTGCACTTTTTTTTTTCTAATAATATGACAGCACACTTATCAGTTTAAACTCTGGGCTGTGCAAGATATCAACTATAATTATAGAGCGTGTGGTACCTTGTGCTATAGAGGAAACATCAGCACTAAGAAGTGATGCATCTGTTGATGTTGAAGATGAAGTTGATGGTGTAGCTGGGAAAATAATTGAAAAAAAAAAATCTGAAATTACTGGTGGAGTACGTTTTACCATTTCACTGTTAGCATATATAAAGAGGTCACTATTAACAGCTCAGTGAGAGAAATTCACTCTACCTTCATCAGTGGAGGTATCCTTAGGAAGAGCCTGAGGGCTGAGAAATTTAAGCAAAGCACCTTGAGAGAAAGAAAACATGGTAACACTTTATAATAACAATCATTAATAGATGGTAAATTGATAGTTAATTAATCTTTAGTTAATTGTCATTTAACTGTTAGCAAACAGTATTATTACTTAGTTTACTGTTAGCAATGTTAGCATTTCCATATTTTGGTATTAGAAGGGAAGGGATGCAGGCAGCTGCTTACCATTGCTTAAAAATATCCCAAGCTAATGTTTTATGCACGGAATTTATTGTGTGGTTTTCCTTTCCTAACCCCCATTTGGTAAATAGATTATCACGGTGGAAAAGTATAGCATGCTATTTGCTATGCCACTTTCATCAAAACCTATTACAAAGCTACAGCAATGTCATGTCATTAAATACGATAAACAGTGATTCTGGAACAGATCTCGTCTTCTTTATCCCGTTAAAAAATATATTACAGTAACCATATTCCGTCCATTCGAAAAAAAAGTTGCACTAACTGTTCTTACAAGCAGCATTTGCCGTCAGGCAGGTAACGTTAGCTAACATAAACATATTTTTGCTAGCCTAACCTGCTGCATAATTACACCATTTGTACAAGACTGACAAGTAGAGCTATTTTATCCAGTGTAATTTATCACTTACCACTATCTTGTTTTTTCTTATCCTCCTCTTCCTTTCTCTTCTGGCTTCCTGAAGCATAATTCCTCTTCATGACTGCCGAGGAGGTTTTGTATTTTGCCGGCAGCAGAGATCACGTTGGCAGGCTGCTGTCAGCGACTACTGAGGGCCCGATAACAGTGTCATTGCACTTTACAGCATTGAACTCACACAGTGTCGTTGCATTTATTCTTAACCGGTCGTTGTCCTGGGGCCCCAGACCAGCTTGGGGCCCCAAGCAATTGCTTGGTTTGCTTGCCTTGTCGCGACGGGCCTGCCTGCCCATACCAGTACCCCACCTCCAACTTGCTGCCGTCTGAGTCAAAGTGGAGCTCTGTGTCTGTTCCAACCACGGGCCCATCCATCTGGTCCGTCAAGAGTCACTCTCATTTCATCAGTCCACAAAACCTTTGAAAAACCTGTCTTCAGATATTTCTTGGCCCATTCTTGACGTTTCAACTTATGTGTCTTGTTCAGAGTTGGTCGGGTTTCAGCCTTTCTTACCTTGGCCATGTCTCTGAGAACTGAACACCTCGTACTTCTTGACACTGCAGGTAGGTTGCAGTGGATAATGGGTTTCTGGTAGCTTCACGTTTGATTCTTCGCAAATCTTTGGCGGTTAATTTGCGTCTTTTCTTCTTGACACGTTTCTTGTGACCCTGTTGACTATTTGATACAAAACGTTTGATGGTTCTGTGATCACGCCCCAATATCTTGGATATTTCAAGAGTGCTGCATCCCTGTGAAAGACTTTTTACAATTTTTTACTTTTTAGAGTCAGTTAAATCTTTTTTTTTGGCCCATTTTTCTTGAGAAGAATCTGCCTAAAAATTACACCTTGATATAGGGTATTGATCTCCTTAGGCCACACCCTCCTTCATTACACAAATACACATAACCTGATATGCATTAAATCCAATAAGAATTCAAGTTTATACAGCTTGGAGTTGGAAATTATGGATAAAATGATGATATGGTCAAAATAATCACTTGCCTAATAATAGTGCACACAGTGTATAGTGCACTATACAGGGATTGGTGTGTTAATTCGGACACAGGGCCCTGCAATATTAAATGTTCATCAGTTACGTTGCTTAGGTGTTATACCCAAAGCAGAACATAATTAAGTAGTTAGTGTATAGGTACTGGAAGTTAATAATATTTAGTGTAATATTTCTAAGAGGAAAAATAAAGGCAAGTCACAGGAACCTTTTATTATCTATAAAGCAAAAGCAAAATGTTGCTTTTGCTGTATGGGTTAACAACAAATAAATGACAATTACGAAAAAACTAAAGGCTATTGAGAATTGTGACTTTAAGTTAACTCCAGTTATTGCCAGCTGGGTGAGTAGAGAGCAGAGTGAGCACAAAACCTCCCAGAAGACAAATAGCTTCACATTGTTTTGTTTATTTTATTAAGTGTTTCTGCTAATAAAAACAATAACATAACAAGCTAACCGTTCAGAGGATAAAGTGATTATACAGGCCGATTCCTCCTTCTGCGGTTATCTGGGCACATCACTAGAACATGTAGTAGTAAAACATGTAATAGCCTTATGTCTTTATTGTATTCCAAGTCCCTTTGGCTCATGGTTATTTTCTTTTCAGGTGTGTACAAGTTGCGAGGACAATGCAGGAACAATAGGTTTTTGTGTGGAGTGCGGGGAGTGGTTGTGTAAGACGTGCGTGGAGGCACACCAGAGAGTCAAAATCACTAAGGACCACAACATCCGCACGAAGGAGGACGCCAACTCGGGTAGGGATCTGAACTAAATAAGTAACATTAAATGTGTTCAAACAGACTGCAGAATACTTGCTGAATGATAGTAGTGATCGAAGTAGACAGACTTCTGCTTATAGGCTGTTGCCATGGTAACAGTGCTGCAGTGAAGGTCTATATTATTCTTGTACAATCTGGTGCTCTATCTAGATTTGTGCGAAAGTCTAATCCTTACTTACCAATAAGAATTTAAATTAAGTTCATATTACACAATGGGTAACACATTAGTTACTTTATGGTAATTGGCATAAGATAATAAGAGATAAGATAAGACTTTATTGATCCCACAGAGGGGAAATTCAGTTGTACAGCAGCTCTTAGACAGGTAAAATGCAAAAGGTAAAAGAAAAGTGTGCATGCAGTAGAATGGAAAAAAATGTATATACATTCTTAGCAGCAAAAATAATATAGCATATCCAATGTGTCCTTCCTATAGTCCTGCGACTTGCGTAATATTAAATGATAAAGTATTTATAAACCCTTGTTTGTGGTTTTAACTCAAGTGTAAACCATAATGGCAAAAAGCTGAGAAAAGGAAAGCTTTTACAGATATGTCTTTTTGAGAACCATCTCTTTATCCCTAAATTGTTCTTTTTCTCTGTGTGTCTACAGATTCTGTGGGAACCTCTGGACAGAGACCGGTTTTCTGTCCCATCCACAAGCAGGAACCTCTCAAGCTGTTTTGTGAGACGTGTGACACACTGACGTGTAGAGACTGCCAGCTGCTAGAGCACAAAGAGCACAGGTAACCGTCTATTACTGACGAACCTGGAGGGGCTATAGTCAAACGCCTGCAGTCATAAAAAAGGAACAATATAAGTTTTCACGTAATAATCCCACAAATGCACTAAATTCTTTATTAACAGTTGCATACTGCAGGACAGTGGAATCTCAGCTCACTGATCTCAGACGTCCACTGGCTGCTCTCTGTTGTTCAAAAGCTGCTGGGAATGGTCCTTGTTATTCAGTTACCTACCTCCCAAATGAGAATGCTGGGTCCTAAAATAAATCAAAATCTTGATTGATGATCAAAATATTGGATTTCTCCTTAACTCGATACGAGTTGGACACTTTAAAGCAGACTGCAACATCAAATTTGTAAAAATAAAACTGGTGTTTTTAAAAGTTGATTGTTCATCGTAAATGTAGTTAAATCTTTTCATTAAACAATCGGAAGCATTTAGAAAACTGTCTTTTTAAGGGTTTAATGCATTTGCAAATGGCCTCGCAGAGCCGATTCTGACAGTTAGCACAGGATGATAGTGAAGACATCTCTCCAACATAGGCTTTTAAATACTTGAGAAGGTACGTTATCTCTTGTCATCAGCCAAGCATCTGTAATTAGTAACACAAAGGAGGTAAACTTCAAAGGTCGGGGGCTGGTCAAACCATCACATCACATGCCAAAAGGCTAGGTGTCAGAGTCTCGGATACTTCCTTTGCCCCTTAGATAAACCCATTTGGTGGTGAGGTGACGACTGAACCAAAGTAAAAACAGTAAATTTTCACTACAGTAAGGCTCTGAGTCCTACAGCAATAACACTACTGCTTTCCCTAAGGTACCAGTTTTTGGAGGAGGCTTTCCAGAACCAGAAAGGCATGATTGAAACCACTATGGCTAAGCTACAAGAAAAAAAGAACTTTGTCCACTTCACTGTCTCTCAGGTGCAAAGCAGGTACATTGCTTTAACGCTCCACATAATTCTACATTAATAGTGGCTGCCGCACCTTTTTCACAGTGACTGCCTTTTAATAGAAGTGTTTCATTATCATACTCATCCAGGCTAAAAGAGCTTAATGAGACACACAAGAAGGTGGAGCACGAGATCAAAATTGCAGTATTTACTCTTATAAATGAGATCAACAAGAAGGGGAAGTCCCTGCTGCAGCAGTTAGAGGTAAGACCATTCATTTATGTCAGGCTCATACTGCTCATTTGAGTTAACTTGCATTTGGGATGGGTTTAGAAAAACACATTTTAAGTGTTAATGCTGATATAGTGTCACTAATTATTCATACAAATCTAGGCTTCTCATGTTTTGTTTTTGCTGCTTTACTATTTTGTGTTTTAAACTAGCATGGCAATATTGTGTGTATGCCCTGTAAACCCATGGGGGACTTAAAGTTTGAGTTTTTACACTGTTAATATTTTTACTTACTTTTTTAAGTACTCTTTAAGACTTCAATGTAAAATAATAGCATTGCTATCCATGAACATGGTAATTGCTTTTATCTGTTAGGACCAAGCTAACACATGTTTTATTTTATTTTTTATCAAGAAAGAAAGAAAAACATGGTGTATGCTGTAAATATGTGAAAATATTGTTGCAGCTTATATTGCATGTTTTTTTTATATATATAATATCTTGCAGCCCTAGTATATTAGGATTGTTGGGAAGAAAGTTTTATGATCTCTTAAGAAGTAATGGAAAATGTCTGTTTTTGTCCAGAGTGTGACCAAAGAACGCAGTTTGAGGCTTGTAGCCATGCATAAGGACACCACTCAGCTGGCCCAACAGATCCACCATGTGCTCAACTTCTGCCACTGGGCCATCACCACTGGCAGCAGCACAGCTCTGCTCTACAGCAAGAGACTGGTATGAATTTCCTTGTACTCCATCTGATAATCACTATATCTGCAACGTATTTATTTACACTGAGCAAAAGCAAATGGCATTAAATGAAAATGGGCACAAAGGTGAAATTCCAAATTGATTTGGACACAACTCGGACTTGGACTCGACTTGGACCCCTCTGTACTAACTCAGACTTCACTCCAGGGCTGCAACTAAGAATTATTTCTATAATTGATTAATCTGACAATTCATTTTTTTTTTATAAATAATTTGACAGTAGAACCTGGTGAACTATCAAAGACAAGTGGTTAAAAAATGTGCGTTTTATTGTTCCGGGTTAAAACTGATGATAATACTACAAAAAAATCACATAGATTTTTACAAAATCTCAATCAGACAAAGTATGCCACAGGACTTGTGGATTGAGCATATATACACATAAAGATGTATTTTCATCAAAAATACAAACTGTGCATCTCTTTTACTGTTTCTGTGGATTTACTGCTCAGCACATGGAATGTTTCAGAGTTTATGGATACCCCAATCGATTATTAAATTAGTTGACAATGATTTTAATAATCAGTTAAAATCGATCAATCCAATTAGTTGTTGCAGTCTTACGACTCAGTTTGATCCATTAATAATGACTTATACTTGACTCGAAGTGAGATGGACTTGACTTGGCCACATCCTCGTCTTAAAAATTTTTGGACCTGCACTAAAACTTAAGATGACTCAACTTGAAATTGACTTTATTTTTTTGATGACTTTTCTTGCCAATCATTTCTTGCACTTTAAGTGATCATGACATGGACTGCAAATTGACTTTGACTCAAACGGTTGACCTGACTGCAACGCTCAGCAGTTTAAGAGAAAAATGGCTGGTACAAATATGTTTGTGTAAAAAGTCAAGGACATAACCTTTCCGCTGCCAAATACTTCATTGAAATGGAGCAGTATTTTGTGGATTGCAACAACAAAATATGCTGTATTGTGCATTCGTGCAAGATTGCTCATAAAATTAGGCATGCCCTCTCTTGATCGCTGGGTGGAGTGGAAGGAAATGACACCAGCTGACAAATCCTCAAAAATCTAGTGTCATGTAATTCTAAACTCCAACTGAAACCTCCACTTTCCCTATCACTTTCACATTTATTTCTCAGTATGAAATAAAAATGTAGCTAATTTGAACATTATGTTTATAAATTATAAACATTGTTTTTCTATGTGTATAGATTCTGTTCCAGCTTCGTCAGCTCTTTAAGGCTAGAGTGGAGCCGCCACCTCAGTCCAATGGAGTTGTGCGTTTCTTCTGTGACCCCACCTTCTGGGCCAAAAATGTGGTCAATCTAGGTGAGAAAAACTTATCAGCCATGTTTATCAGAAAATACAGTTTCCTTGCAACTTTTCTGGTTATTCGCCTGCTAATCACTTGTCTACTGCAGGTAATCTGGTGATCGAGAAGTCGCCCACACCGTCACAGCCACAGAATGTATTAGTGGGTGGACCTCCCCTGCCTCCGGGCCAGGTTCTCCCAGGCAAACACCCGGGGCAGATCAACCTGGCCCAGCTCCGGCTGCAGCACATGCAGCAGCACGCCTACGTCCAGCAGAAACAGCAACAGCAGCAGCAGCAGCAAATCCAGCAACAGATGCGCCTCGCCTCCCAGATGTCCCAGCAGCACCCCCGACAAGGAGGCCCAGCTATGGTTCAACAGCAGGTAACAGTTCAACCCAAGGACATTTCGACCTTTATACTCCTTCTAAGTCATGTTGATGCAAAAAACAGCTTCTAAAGGATGTCATTCATGATCAGGGTGCATTGGCTGGTAATGTATACAACAGAAGGAGAACAACACAGGTTTGATTTCTGGCTCAGGTCCATATGCTTCATATCATTTCCCGCTCTCATATTTAAACGGCACAAATAGTTGAGTTAAATCAAAAAACTGTTCATCATTCTGTATTTCTGTTCTTGTCTTATCAGCTCATAGCACAATAACAGTTTTCATGCATTTTATTTTATTTTTTGTAGCATGAAAAAGTATCTGAGCAGGGCAGCTTTAAGCCACTTCTCAGTGTTTGGACACACCCCTGACTTAAATTGTTTGGTAAAAATTGGTATTAATTGCCCTCAAAGTCTCCTTAGGCAGAAGGTTCAGTTACTTATCCCCCCCCTTCTGTCATTGCTTGCATGTTATCCTCATTCAAAATATGAGACCTATAAATGTTTGGGTGGTTTTAGTTAAAGCAGACACTGTTTTTTTTTTTTTTTTGTGTGTCATTTTGACAAAGCTCAGATCATATTTGATGGTGATTTTATGCAGAAATGTGTGAAATTCCAAAGGCTTCAGATACTTTTTCATGCCACTGTAGTTCAGTAACAAACCGCTTACAAGGTTAGATGGGACCTTTAACCGTCCACTATAGTATTCTTTATTTTGATTTTTTTTTTTTTTTTGCAGTTGGTTTCATTTACCACATAATCTTCTGTGTTTTTGTGCAGCCTCCACGTCTCATCAGTATGCAGCAGCTTCCTCGAGGGCCTGGGGGTATGAACGGTGGGCCCGGTCCCCCCATGTACCCCTCCTCCCACCACATGCGCCTGCCAGGACCCCAGGGCCGTATGCCTACAGCTCAGCCCAGGCACAACGGACAACAATATTCCCCCATGATGCAGCAGCAGCTCCAGCGACAGGTTGGTTCACAGCTTAGGGAAAAAGGGAAATCGTCATATTCAATATAAAGGCTGAAGTCAATACTAGAGATATTATAGAAGTAAGAAAAGATGGACATGGTACTTTGTCCCAGTTTTATTTTTCACATTTGAACTCAAAAGGCACACCTGACTTGCACCTTACACTCGTTAAAATTCTAAATATTGTAGTAAAATGTTGTGTTCAGTGCCTCACTAATCTCTGCTGCTGTACATGTAATTGCCCAAATGAGTGTCGATGCGTAGTGAAGAAGAAAAGGCACCACTATATCGAGCCCCTTTTTCTTTGTGTCCAGATGTCTATAGAATCTGAGATGAACCACCAAAGGTTTCGTTTCTTACTTCAATCAGGGGTTTGGCACTTTTTTTTCATATTTTGTCATGTGTCTTGTGCAGCATGTGTTGTGATACTGACATGCATGACTGTACATGTTTTTTTTTTCTGAAAATAAGAAACCTATTGTTTCCTTCTCCTCTTCTACTCATTTTTCTTGCATTTGTTTTTTATCATTTCCTTTCCTTACTTGCCTCTACTGCCGTTATAGCTTTCATTCTTTTGTTTTTCTGTGCAGCATTCGAACCCAGGTCACGCGGGTCCTTTCCCGGTAGCATCCCTCCATAACGCCAACCCCACCAGTCCCACCAGCGCCAGTATGGCCGGCGTGCACACTCTCCGCGGCCCAGCTAGTCCCATTTAGGACCTATCGAGCTCATCCCGTCCGTCACCAACCCCGAGAACCTACCCTGTCTTCCTGAGATCCCGCCCATTCAGGTGTGCACCTTTCATTTTTGGAAACAATATTGTGGTTGTATTTTACAATTGTAATACCCTGTCCTCTTTGGGGCGGGTATTTTCAAAAATGTTGCTTTTTGGCCTTTTGTTTTAAGTTGTAGGAAACTTACAGGATTTTTGACAAATTGAAAATGTACTTGGCATCTGCTGGATTTGTGACGGAGTTTTATACACACGTGGACAAAAATGTTGGTACCCTTCGGTCAATGAAAGAAAAACTCACAATGGTCACATAAAAAACTTTATTCTGACAAAAGTAATAATAAATAAAAATTCTATGAATGTTAACTACGGAGCCCCTCTGGTCACACTATGTCCAAAAAAAAAAAAAAATTTCCTCTGGTCACACTGTCAAAAAAAAAAAAACTATCCTCTGGTCACACTATGTCAAAAAATATATATATAACTATCTCGTGGCCTCAAGATAAGCTAAGTCATGGCTTCAAGATAAGCTAAGTCGTGGCCTCAAGATAAGCTAAGTCGTGGCGTCAAGATAAGCTAAGTCGTGGCCTCAAGATAAGCTAAGTCGTGGCCTCAAGATAAGCTAAGTCGTGGCCTCAAGATAAGTGAATATAAAAGGAGAATGCACAATGGAGCAGCTTTTCTCCCCAAAGCATGCACGCTAGCACGAGTGCATGCACGCTAAATCTGCCAGATGGAGGTATCGTGACCTAAGCCTAGAACGCCCTCTGCTGACGTTTTATCGTAGGCTACACAGACATGCTTTTCCAAAATGTGAAACACTTCAATAATTAAGGAACCAGTCTGCACACTACTATAGACTATCTTAAAATCATAATCAGACTTACTTTATTGATCTTTATTGATATCGATAACCCAGGGGACAATTCTTGTGTCACAGTTGATGTGCACATCAAGACATTTAAAGACATATAAATAATAATATAAGTTGGTAAATAAACAAGTAGCCTATATACATGTAAAAAGTATAAATATATGCTATAAAATATGAAGAAGAGTTATAAAGGACCATGGATATGCAGCCTACAAGATTTACATTACTGTATTAACAGAATTGAATTGATTGTGATGAACAGTACTAGTAAATAAATAGAAGCAGAACTGCAGCAAACTATATTACACTGAATATTAAAACAGATAATATTGCACAGAATGTGAAGTATTACATTGCACTACAGTACAGGGTCCATTTAAATAACAAAGGGTCCATGTGTCAGACACTTCACTATCTTGAGGCCACGACTTAGCTTATCTTGAGGCCACGAGTTAGCTTATCTTGAGGCCACGACTTAGCTTATCTTGAGGCCACGAGTTAGCTTATCTTGAGGCCACGAGTTAGCTTATCTTGAGGCCACGAGTTAGCTTATCTTGAGGCCACGACTTAGCTTATCTTGAGGCCACGACTTAGCTTATCTTGAGGCCACGAGTTAGCTTATCTTGAGGCCACGACTTAGCTTATCTTGAGGCCACGAGTTAGCTTATCTTGAGGCCCCGACTTAGCTTATCTTGAGGCCACGACTTAGCTTATCTTGAGGCCACGAGTTAGCTTATCTTGAGGCCACGAGTTAGCTTATCTTGAGGCCACGACTTAGCTTATCTTGAGGCCACGACTTAGCTTATCTTGAGGCCACGAGATAGTTATATATATATATTTTTGACATAGTGTGACCAGAGGGGCTCCGTAGTTAACCAATGAAAGTCAGACATTGCTTTTCAACCATGCTTCAACAGAATTATTTAAAAAAATAAACTCATGGAACAGGCCTGGACAAAATTGATGGTACCCCTAGAAAAGACTGTAAATAATGAGACCAAATGGACATGTTAATTCAAGGTGTGTGCACTAATTAGCATCACAGGTGTGTTCAATCTTGTAATCAGTCCGTGGGCCTGTTTATAGGGCTTCAGGTAGTCACTGTGTTGTCTGGTGACATGGTGTGTACCAAACTCAACATGGACCAGAAGAAGCGAAGGAAAGAGTTGTCGCAGGAGAATAGAAAGAAAATTATAGACAAGCATGATATAGGTAAAGGCTATAATAATAATTGTTATATTTATATAGCGCCTTTCCAGAGCTCAAGGACGCTTTACATATCAATTATTCATTCACTCCACAGTCACACACTGGTGGTAGTAAGCTACATCTGTAGCCACAGCTGCCCTGGGGCAGACTGACAGAGACGTGGCAGCCATTCCGCGCCTACGGACTCTCCGACCAACACCTTCAACATTCTTACACATTCATACGAGGCAAGGTGGGTTAAGTGTCTTGCCCAAGGACACAACGACAGTATGAACTGTGGGGAGAGCGGGAATCGAACCTACTACCTTCCGGTTGAAGGACGGCCGCTCTACCACTGAGCTACTGCCGCCCCTATAAGACCATCTCCAAGCAGCTAGATGTTCCAGTGACTACAGTCCCATGGATCTTAAATTTCACATATTATTCAGAATTTTAAGATCCATGGGACTGTAGCCAACCTCCCTGGACGTGGCCGCAGGAGGAAAATTGATGACAAATCAAAGAGACGGATAATCCGAATGGTAACAAAAGAGCCCAGAAAGACTTCTGAGGAGATCCAAGGTGAACTCCATGCTCAAGGAACATCAGTGTCAGATCGCACCATCCGTTGTTGTTTGAGCCAAAGTGGACTACATGGGAGACGACCAAGGAGGACACCATTGTTGAAAACAAATCATAAAAATGCTAGACTGGAATATGCCAAACTACATGTTGACAAGCCACAAAGCTATTGGGAGACAGATGAGACAAATATGGAACTTTTTGCCAAGGCACATCAGCTCTATGCTCACAGACAGAAAAATGAAGCATATCAAGAAAAGAACACTGTCCCTACTGTCAAACATGGAAGAGGCTCTGTTATGTTCTGGGGCTGCTTTGCTGCATCTGGCACAGGGTGTCTTGAATCTGTGCAGGGTACAATGAAATCTGAAGACTATCAAGGGATTCTAGAGAGAAATGTGCTGGACAGTGTCAGACAGCTTGGTCTCAGTCGCAGGTCATGGGTCTTGCAACAGGACAATGACCCAAAACACAGCTAGAAACACCCAAGAATGGTTAAGAGGAAAACATTGGACTATTCCAAAGTGGCCTTCTATGAGCCCTGACCTCAATCCTATTGAGCATCTTTGGAAGGAGCTGAAACATGCCGTCTGGAAAAGACACCCTTCAAACCGGAAACAACTGGAGCAGTTTGCTCATGAGGAGTTGGCCAAAATACCTGCTGAGAGGTGCAGAAGTCTCATTGACAGTTACAGGAATTGTCTGATTGCAGTGACAGCCTCAAAAGGTTGTGCAACAAAATATTAAGTTAGGGGTACCATCAATTTTGTCCAGGCCTGTTCCATGAATTTATTTTTTTAAATAATTCTGTTGAAGCATGGTTAAAAAGCAATGTCTGACTTTCATTGGTTAACATTCATAGAATTTTTATTTATTATTACTTTTGTCAGAATAAAGTTTTTTCTGTGACCATTGTGAGTTTTTCTTTCATTGACCGAAGGGTACCAACATTTTTGTCCACGTGTGTATCTACAGTATTGTTCAAAATAATAGCAGTACAATGTGACTAACCAGAATAATCCAAGTTTTTAGTATATTTTTTATTGCTAAACGGCAAACAAGTTACCAGTAGGTGCATTAGATTCTCAGAAAATAAACAATTCATGATATGATATACGCTCTTAAGGCTGGGCAATTGGGCAATTAGTTGAAAGGGGTGGTGTTCCAAAAAAATTGCAGTGTCTGTCATTGACTGTACAAACTCAACCTTTTTTGTACAAACGTTTTTGTTTCTAGGATTTAGCAATCCTGTGAATCACTTAACTAATATTTAATTGGATGACCACAGTTTTTTAAAACTGCTTCACATCTGTGTTGCACCAACTTGTGGCACCTCTCAGCTGTTATTCCACTCCATGATTCTTTAACAACATTTCACAATTCATTTACATTTCTTGGTTTTGCTTCAGAAACAGCTTCTCGATTGGATTAAGGTCTTGGGATTAGGCTGGCCACTCCATAACATTAATTTTGTTGGTTCGGAAGCAAGACTTTGTTTGTTTACTCATGTGTTTGGGGTCATGGTCTGGTTGAAACAAACATTTCAAGGGCATGTCCTCTTCAGCTCAAGGCAACATGACCTCTTCAAGTATTTTGACAAATGCAAACTGATCCATAATCCCTGGTATGTGATAAATAGGCCCATCACCATAGTGACACCATAGAGAAACATGCCCATATCATGACGCTTGCTTCACTGTCTTCACTGTCTTTGTGGTGTAATATTTTATATGTTATGTGTTTTAAACTATGTAGACTCAGTTAGTTATTCATTTAAACATATTAATAAAAAGAGAAAACCTAATGTCAGACACACACAGGAAGCACTAGATAAAGACGCAGGTGTCTGTTATCGAAGGATACACAGGAAGGGAGAGTCCTAAAAGCCTTACAGAAATGACATCAGGGCGTTAATGAGGAGATCTACCAGGCCTTACATAATGATATCAGAAAGTTAATAATGAACTTCAAAGCTTTACAGGAAAGAGTTATTACTGTACTGTCAAATCAAAACTGTATGAGCTTATGTCTACTGTTCAAACATTAGTAGAAGGAAGCACTAGATAAAGGTGTCTGTTATAGGATACACAGGAAGGGAGAGTCCTAAAAGCCTTACAGAAATGACATCAGGCGTTAATGAGGAGATCTACCAGGCCTTACATAATGATATCAGAAAGTTAATAATGAACTTCAAAGCTTTACAGGAAAGAGTTATTACTGTACTGTCAAATCAAAACTGTATGAGCTTATGTCTACTGTTCAAACATTAGTAGAGCTGGGGAAGACTACTCGGGTCGTTTATTGTGTTGATTGTAAACAATAAAGACTCTAATGGCATTGGATCTGGTGTTGCGTTCATAACGATGGGTTACTTAACGTAACCCCAGGTTCTTTGATAACAGAGTGAGGTGTTTCACTATGGGAATCGCTTTGGGCGTGACCAACTACGGAAGCTCTTATGACACCACGTCTGTCTTAGACAGACAGGTCGACCTGTGATTCAGGCTCCGCCCCCACCCATATCACTCAGGTCTGAGATCCTCCCCAAACTCATTACAGAGAGATTTCTTCCCAATCCTGTGCAAGGAGGAAGTGTTGGTGACAACACCTCCCTCTGTTATCAAAGAACCTGGTAACCCATCGCTCTTTTCTAAACCTGCTGTTTCACTATGGGATATAGACCACTCCCGGATTGCACCCTATCCTCCGTTGTACAAACGGAGGAGGGTGGATGTAAGTTCCGTAGCACATGACATCTATAAGATGAATCTACCACTTTAGACAGGGCCTGTAAATCACTCACACGCTTAGCTGTCACTAGCGCTACAAGCAGTGCAGTTTTGAGAGAGAAACTTCAACCCTATGCCTTCTAACGGCTCAAAGGGTGTTGACAAAGGGCCTCTAGAACCGTAGATAAATCCCACAAAGGGACCATCTTCCTGGTCACTGGCCTCTTACGTTGTGCCCCCTTCATAAAACGACTTATTAGAGGGTGTTGGCCTGGTGTCTTGTCACCAAACCCGACATGACAAGCAGAAATCGCTGCTAAATATACCTTCAAAGTCGAAAAGGCCCTTCCTTTATCCAGCAAATCCTGGAGAAACATAATATGTCCCTTACTGAGCATAGACAGGGGACAATATGGCTTTTCTCACCATTCTTCAAAGACTTGCCATTTATTGGTATAAAGTGAGCGAGTAGAAGCAGCTCTGGCACACTGTATAGTGTGTATGACAGATGGAGGCAGACCTGCTGCACTCAAATTTCTCTCACGGGCCAGGCCCAGAGAGCTATCCTGTCTGGGTGGGGATGGTAAATTTCCGCTTGAGACAAGAGGTCCCTCCGGAGGAGGGGCCACGGCTGGCCTGAGAGCAGTTGAACTATCTCTGCCACCCAATGTTTGGATGTCCAATGTGGAGCTATCAGAATGAGTGACAACCCCACCTCCCTCACTCTGGCTAGCGTAGGTGAAATCAGGCTCAGAGGAGGAAATGCCAGCAGGACGTTTGGCCATGGGTGAGCTAGTGCATCCATACCCAATGGTGCTTTTCCGTCCGCTAGAGAGAAATAAAGAGGACATTGGGCGTTTTCCTGCGAGGCGAAGAGATTAGATTAGATTCAACTTTATTGTCATTACACAAGTACAGGTACAAGGCAACGAAATGCAGTTTGGGTCTAACCAGAAGTGCAATAGCAGTAAAGTGCAGGATATATACAATCCTGGCAGGATATGGATGTACAGGATTTAAAGGTATTATGTACAATGAATATAAATATACAGATGGTTATTACTATAAAAGGTGAGTGTGTGCCATAAATATAATTACAGGAGTAGAAGCAGCTCTGGCACACTGTATAGTGTGTATGACAGATGGAGCAGACCTGCTGCACTCACACATACCCCCTCTCACGGGCCAGGCCCACAGAGCTATCCTGTCTGGGTGGGGATGGTAGGCTATACACACAGACACTCACATACACTCACGAGGTACACATACACACACAACCATACACACATACACACACAACCATACACACATACACACACAACCATTTGGATACACATACACACACAACCATACACACCCCACACACAAACATACACACATACACACACATACACACATACTCACATACACACACAACCATACACACATACACCCAGGGAATTAGACCATGGAGAGCTATACACACACTCACTCACATACACAATGGTACACACACACACACATACACACATACACACACAACCATGCACACATACGCACAGGGGAATTAAACCGGGAGATCTACGGCAGCCTGACCATACCTCTGCCATATCTGCTTCACCACCTGTGGATGAAGTTTCCACTCTCCGTACAGAGGATTTCCTCTGGACAGTAGATCTGCTCCCCTGTTCAGTATTTATGGAACATTGGTTGCTCTGATGGATAAAAGCCTTGAGTTGCACCACATGATTAGCTCTTTTGCTAACTGATGTAGTTGAAGAGAGCGTGTGCCCCCCTGCCGATTGATATAGGCAACTACTGTTGAATTGTCTGTCTTTACCAACACGTGCTGGCCCCTTATGAAGCCCAAAAAATGTTTCAGAGCTAGAAACACAGCTAGCAGCTCCAAGTAATTTATGTGCTTGTGAATCAGATGTGGAGCCCACACGCCATTTACAACTCTGCCCATCAGCGTTGCTCCCCAGCCTTTCAGTGAGGCGTCCGTCGTCATAGTAACTCTTGACGTCACTGCCCCCAAGGGAATCCCCGTTCTGAGCGTCGCAGGGCTTTCCCACTGTCTGAGCGCCCTCACGCACACCTGAGTTATTCTCACCGGTCGACTGAGATGTCGCCGAGAGCACAGACGCAGGTGCGCGACCCAGCGCTGAAAATCTCTCATCATGAGAAGTCCCAGCTGTACTACCGAAATCACTGAGGCCATTAGACCCAGCATCCGCAAGCACAGTCTGAAGGACTACTCTCCTGAAAACGGGAGAGACACTGAGTGAAAGATTTTATTCTCCCCTCTGTCAGAGTGACTCGAGAGAGGAGTTTATACTGAGCCCCAAGTATTCTGTGTATTGAGAGGGCTCTAAACGGCTCTTTTCATGTTTATTCTGAATCCCAGGTTGCTGAGATGAATTAACACAGTATCTGTGTCTCTGATTGCTTGCTCTTTTGACGAGGAGCATATCAGATAATCGTCTATGTAAGACAATATCCTTATCCCGTTGTTTCTCAATGGGAATAGAGCCGCTTCCACGCATTTGCTGAAAACCCTCGGAGCTAAAGACAGCCCGAACGGAATAGTTTGATACTCGTAAGCAGTGCCTCGGTATGCAAACCTGAGATATTTTCTGTGAGACGGGTAAACGTCTATGTGAAAATACGCATCTGACAGATCTATCGTCACGAACCAGTCGTTTCTGCGGATTGCCCGACAAAGCGATCTGTGTAACAGCATTTTGAATGAGTACTTTCTTAGGTGCTTGTTTAACACCCGAAGATCTAAGATTGGGCGCAGGGCCGTGCTCTCCTTCTTTGGGATCACAAAGTAACGGGAGTAAAAACCCTGACAGCACTCTTCCCCTGGCACCACTCTGATTGCTCTTTTGTCTAAAAGCGTGTTGATCTCGGCCGCCAGGACGCGAGCTGACTCTCCCTCGGCCACCGAGACTATCATACCATTGAATCTGGGTGGTTTCATGGCAAATTGAAGTCTGTACCCCCGTGAAATTGTATTTAGAACCCACGGGTGTGCTGTGCATGCGCGCCAATTGAGTATGCAGGGCGCAAGAGGTCCCTTGTATACTTCTTCCTCGGGAGCGCACCCTGATGACGTCATTACCGTCTCTGTGCTTGCCCCCACTGGAAGGGCGTGCATTCCCCCTAGTGGTGACGCTAGGGAGGCGCGATTTACCCTTTTGGGGTTTATGTAAAATATCGCCCTCGGCTGTCTGCCTGGCTGCGATATTGAAACGTTTATTGATTTGTGTTTTAAAATTGGGGAGCACCTCGCCCTTAGCTCGTGGCTTGGATGCGATAGTGCATTCTTTATTGTGAATTCCCCTGAACTGACAGGCGTTTGAACACACCTTGTGAGTGCTTGGTGACACTGTTGAACAATTTCCTCGTGTTTCTGAACCTGAGGAGAACTTACAATGAGAGCCCTTCCTGAACTCAGAACCGGGCTGGAAACCCTCCTTCTCTTTGTAGGCGGAGAGAGAAGTGCAGGGGAACATGCGTGTGTTAGGTCGTGAATGCTTTCCCCATGGTCCGGAGCCATCCGACCTCGGACGTTGGCCAGTTTGTTGTCCGCTGGGAGCGGGTCTCATGTTTCTAGCCCCCGTCTGTCTCCCTCTCACCGCAGCGGATGCTGTAAAGCTCTGTCGCGCTGGCTGAGCGGGTGGTCGTTGTGCTAGCTTGCGAGGTAAACAGAGGTTGAAAGCTTCATCCTCTTGTTTTCTGAGGGTGCTAGTTTCTCTCATCTTTTGAGAGCTGGACCGAACAGACCTTTGGTTGGAGTCGCACGTAGCGTCCATCACCTCCGCTTTTGAGCGTCACTCAGTCCTGACAGGTTTAGCCATAACGCTCTCTCACCTGAGATGGCCAGGCCCATCACGGCCCACACCCTGAACCGCTCCACGGGAAGAGCGGAGAATTAAATCATTGACCACACATATTTCGTCCCAAAGTGCTGGGTTCGGCACTCCTGTATCTAGCTGTCGCCCCATCTCCTCCAGAATCTCTGCCTGATATGCTGACAGTAAAGTCACTGCATTTAGCGAGCACACTGACTGTGCCGCGTATTTATACATGCGCTGATAGATGGACGCGTTGAGACGTTCCATCTTGTTTGGCAGCGAAATCTGCGAGGAGGCGGAAATAGAGCGTCGATTCGGGTGGAGATGATAGGCCACTGAAGACTCTACCGCTGGGGTCCGGTCAACCCCAGTTCTCCCATCCCCTGAATCTCCAGCTTCGTATGTCCCTTGGCCGGGAGCTTGCTCTTAAAGGGGCTGCACCAATGGCGAGACATCTCTTTCATGCAAGCAGGCACAGCGGGCAGGAGTTGTTTAGCGGTGGGTTGAGCGGGCGGCAGCCTTTTTCCATCATAAAGGTCCCTCTCAGATCCCTCCGCCTGCCAGGCCCAGCTAGGCCCAGCTTAGCCGCTCGCTTGCACACCTCGTACAGGTTACTGTCTACCTGCGAGGCAGAGTCGGTCGTGCTTGGCGATCTATACTGTTGGACGGGAGGGAGAGTTGTCTTCCTCCTCCTCTTCGTCCATGTCCAAGTCGAGGAGGTCAGAATTAGCATCGCCATCTGCGTCCTCATCACCCGGTCCCTCCTCCTCCTGTGTAAGAAGGCCTTCAAACAGAGGAGGCATGTCCGGGGATTCGGCTTCCATCATGTCCGCCCAGCTAGTGGTAGCTCGCGGTTGATGGTCCGTAGCCATAGGTTTCGCGGCAGCTCCTGACAGACATGGGTCCTGTCGGTTAGCCACCGCAACTCTCAGCCTTCTTTCTAAAATTTTCACTGGTATGGCAGCACAGTGAGCGCACGTCTGTGGGTCCGCAAGCGATGTCTGAGCGTGTTTTGGGCCCATACACACGATGCACATTGGGTGAGGGTCCCTGCCCGAGATGGTTGCTCCACATGAAGATGGACACGGGCGGGATACAACCTCCCTATTCTTCGAATCATTCCCTTTGGCGGGGGTAATGACCGTCGACATGAGGCTGAAGAGTAGAAAAAGTAGACTCGTCACAACACGTTAGTCTGGATCTAGAAGGGTAGTAAGCCCTATAGAGGCTCGCCTTAACGCGTGAAGCCTGAAGCGTTTATAGCAATATAATACGCGATATTTGGAACAGAATAGCTCACCTTGACGTGAACGATGTCACTCAACACTATCCAATCCAACTGATGTCGCGTTCGGTGGCGTAATCCAATGACGGTCCGCCTGATGAACAGTTTAGCGAAAAACCAGCAAGGGTGTTGGAAGTGCTAAGAGAGCTAGTAGTCCCTCACGGGAAGAAAGCGCGAATGAGTTTGGGGGAGGTCGACCTGAGTGATATGGGTGGGGGCGGAGCCTGAATCACAGGTCGACCTGTCTGTCTAAGACAGACGTGGTGTCATAAGAGCTTCCGTAGTTGGTCACGCCCAAAGCGATTCCCATAGTGAAACACCGAGCGAAGTTAGAAAAAGAACTTATTCCATACAATAGTGCCAAAGACTGAGGGGTCAGTTTTGACACTACATCTTCACTGTGCACTGTGGCTTGAATTCAGAGTTTGGGGGTATGTGGCCCTTGGACTTTAAAGAACAATTTTACTCTCATCAGTCACAAAATGTTCCTCCATTTCTCTTTAGGCAAGTTGATGTTTTCTTTAGCAAATTGTAACCTCTTCTGCACATGCCTTTTTTTGTGATTGAATGCCACACTGCTATTTTTTTTAACACTCCCCTATCAACTAATTGCCCAATTGCACAGCCTTAAGAGCGTACATATCATGAATGCTGGGTCTTGTTTGTTTTCTGAGAATCTACTGCACCTACTGGTAACTTGTTTGCCACTTAGCAATAAAAAATATACTAAAAACCTGGATTATTCTGGTTAGTCACATTGTACTGCTATTATTTTGAACAATACTGTATATTGTGTGGATCGGGTTAAATATTATTGGTTAATATTCTTCTTTAAAAATATTCATGTATGTGTGGACATGTCTTTACTGTACGACACCAAGTGAAAATAACAATGAATATAGCTGCCCAATGTGGTTCTTGTGTTCTAATGTTTGGCCACTGTGAGTTGTGAGTTGGCCACCAGAGGTCATCTACGAATTCAATAACAAATTGCTTTAAACTGAGTTACACAAAACATTACCTGTACTGACAAAATGGAAGTACCCGTAAACCCTTTTAAAGTGTTGCACAATAATATTATAAAAGGAAAGGTTCAGTTTGGAATCCTACTACTATTTCAAAATATCACTACTTGCAGTGATATTAGCTTTTGCCAAAGGGTCACCTTTATTTATTTATATATATATATAATTAGTGCTTTTCCACCTACTGTAGTAGGCACTCAAAGCTATTTACCAGTGTTATAGCTGAAACACCACTGGAGGCAATGTAGGTTAAGTGTCTTGCCCAAGGACACAACGACAGTATGAACTGTGGGGAGAGCGGGATGTTATAATGTTATGGGATGTTTCGAGCGGGGATCGAACCGCCCACCCACCGGTGGAAGGACGGCCACTCTACCCACTGAGCTACTGATGTGTGTAAATTGTGTGAATGTAAAGTTTTCCAGGTTAAATCTTTAAATCTCATCTAACAATGCGGACTATTGCAAACATTTATTTCTTTTAATCACATACTATGACTTTAGACAATAATTGATCATATGGAAATAGAAAGTTCTATTTCTAAAGAAACATTTTTATCTACTAGGATTTAGATTGCAAGGATTCAGACATGTCAAAAAATATCAATGATTGCCTTATGTTTTATTCCCTAATATTGTCCAACTACTGTGTATTCTGCCTGTTGTCAGCTTGAGGATGCAGGTTCCAGTAACCTCGGGCACATCCTCTCTCGCTACATCAACGCCAGCACACAACTGGGACCTGTGGACATGAACACGTCACCAGGACTGTCCACACATTCCCCTGGATCGTCAGGTAACACTACATACTAGATGAGATAGTGTATTAGACATGATTATAGGAACACAATAATAAAAGCATGTTAGCCTAGTCCGCAAAGTGTGAGTGCGTGTGTGTATTTTATTTATCATGCTTGAAACACAAGCCCAGCCCAAGACACCACCAGTTAAAACAAAACACCAGATACCAACACTAGGTGCAATACTTGCATTACAACAGAAGAAAGTTTATTTAAATAAACAATTGCGTTGTTTTGTCCATACTTTAGTCACAAATGTGGCTAACTTTAAGATATTTAAGTTAAATAAACATTTCATCCTATTGTCATCATCAGTGATCCAGGATTGGATTGTTTTTCTCTAAACTGATCATAAAAGGGACGGTACAAATGAAAATGAAATTTGTTTTCAACCTCTCCTAAATCACAGAATTCAGTCTCGGCACCTCTAGTGTGTTGTTAAATCTCTCCATTGTAATACATTTAGAAACTCTTAATTTTAAGGGAATCCTCAACATGTGTTTTACACCTGAAAACACTAACCACTGAAATCAAGTCTAACAAAAAAGTTAGAAAACCTTTTTTTTATTTTTTTTTAAGGTAGGACAAGAATTATTGTTTAAATGCAGATTTGACATTTATGATAATAAAAGTTATATTGATTAATATGTAATTATTTTTTTATTTTGTAAACTGGTATATTTTTATATTAACACAACTTTTAGTCCAGTATAGAAGGGTAGTCTTGTGATCTGCTGGAAAAAAATTAGTTATAATCTTTTTGAAACCGCCAAAAAAAGCTACATATACTAATATATATATATATACAGCTCAAATACCTACCTGTTTGTTGTCTTAATTTTTTCAGGTGTGTCCAATGCTCACACACCAGCGCGACCTTCCAGTACGTCCAGCACCGGCAGCAGAGGCAGGTGAGTCAATCTAATTCTTTTTATATGTTTTTCAATCGTTAACCCATGCTCATTATGTGTAACTTATTTTCAATCCATAACAAGTTAGACAGGTTACATTTCCTCATTCAAGTGGCTTTTTTTTTTTTTAAACCATTACCATGATTTATTGTTTAAAGAATTATTGACTGTGTTTGTAGTTGTAGCTCCTCGGGGAGAGCAGCAGGCGGCACATCAGTGGAACAAGTTCGAGTAAAACAAGAGCCGGGGACCGAAGACGGTTACACTTGTTCGTCTTCTCTTAAGACGGAGCGAGGCAAAGACGGGAGGAGTGCATGCATGGTAGGAACACTGGCTTAAAACAAGGAGCGTGAGTCAAGTGCTGCTTACGGTTTTCTTTAAAGGCTTATTCCAATGTCTGTTTCTTCCAGATGAGCAGTACAGAGGACAGCGCTCATCCTGTTTTGGCGTCCATCTCCGCGGGCCAAGACGCTCTCAGGACACTAGACGAGCTTATCAAAAGAGAGCCCACGATGGACACGTGTTTGAATGGCTCCCTTGCGGCCACTACATCTCTCTCTTCTAGTACCTGTACTACCTCATCCTCCACAGGGGCCACCAGCAGCAAACTACTAACCAACGGCGGGACGTCAGCTGCGACAGCCGGTTCTGGTCAGAAAGAAGACGACCCCAACGAGGACTGGTGCGCCGTCTGCATCAACGGTGGAGACCTGCTCTGCTGTGACCGCTGTCCCAAAGTGTTTCACATGAGATGTCACGTCCCCACCATTAAAATCTTCCCTAAGTAAGTACGCTGTCAATACCATAAAGCAAGTAGTTTTGATCATTTTAAACGTGCGTGTATCAGTCTCTTCTCATAAACAAGGCCATAAAATGGGACATTTTTTTCTGCTTGTCTCTGCCGCTTACTGTTCACTCAGCTGTGAAGAAACGATAAAGCGCAGGTTTTCTGGAGAGTTGTAGCATTTACTACAAAATCTGTAAACTAATCTAACCTTTCTTTTACAAATTACCGCTAGAGTATAACTCTCCTTGTGTCAAAAAATTTGTTCCCTGACACAACTCTCGCTCAATCAGCAGCAGTTATAGAGTCTGCTTAGTGAGCTATTCTCAGAGTAGACACTGGCCCAGGTCAGTGCCGCAGATTGTTGCTTGCAATGTCGTTTAAACAAGTGGTTCCCAACCTTTTTTGTCTTGTGGATTCCTGAGCTATGTTGATAATTCTTTAGAAAGTGATCATATAAAATGTATGACATCTGATTAGTGTATGTGGGACATAATGTTTGCTGGGATACTTTAAAACAGAATTTACTTAATTTACATTATTTATGTTAGTAACATAACTGCCATAAAACTGTAAAATTAAAGGTGAAGTCTGAACCAACTAATCAGTGAGACTCTGATAACATGAAGAATAATGTAGTTACTGGACTATCGACTTAAACTACTGACCTGAAGAAGTATTTTTATTATGGGACAGTCAATACATGACACAGGTCAGGGCTGTTCAACTTCAGTGGAATTATTGGACAGAAAGAACTAATAACAACAACAATAATGTGTCTGAGAACAAGTAATACTATTTATAGCTTTTTTGTTTGTTGAATTACTTCATAACTTGTCAGTTCCTTCAGAAACATAACAAATCTACAGTTTTTTTGAACGCTTAATGTCACTGCTATCCAACATTTGTTTTGTTAAATATTATAATTGTAAGTTTTATTTTTAAAAACACTTTCAGACACATTACTGATAATAAAATCGAACACGTCAATAAAGGCATCTCAAAACTATTCAACACAGAAAGTAAAGAGAAAACTATTATGGAATTTTTTATTATTATTAATTAATTACAGATTAAACTGCAAACAATTTTCATGTTAACAGGACGCATGATAATTTAATATTACAGCCTTTAACTAGAAACTGTGCACCGGGCAGTGAGAGTGTGTTTGTGAGACAGAGGCAGATAACGGACTGTAAACGCGACTCCACTCTAACAAAACTCTCATTTTTAACTTTGAACAACATAAATGTCTAATACAAGCATAAACGAGCGTCCTACTCACATTTCCCGAGGCACGCTGTCAACAGAAAAGTTACTCAGCTCCATTGGACCCAAACAACATCCGTAATGTGTTCAAACGCAAAGAGAAAGTGGGAAATTTGAGAAACTTGCGAACACTAAAAGTGAGAGGCCTGTGAGTCGTTAGCTGAGTAGGTCTCACATGGGCTCTCAAAAATAGCAATATACTTCCAGTAACTAAATATTTTTTAGCACAGTTAATTTCCCACGGCACAACTGACGACCTCCATACCCCCTGAAATATCCTCACGGACCCCTAGGGGTCCGCGTACCCTGGGTGGGAAACACTGATTTAAACACCACAACAGGCATCATTCATAACATCTATCTTTGAGTCTATGACGGCACAAATGAGTCTATTGCAAGCCGCTGAGGTCTGTAAAAAGACACTATCTTTACACCATGTGGCGATTCCTAGCGCTGTACATGACAGTCCAGCTTGCAATTCTTGCCTGGTAGACCCCCAGCCTCCTAACCACTTTAGTGAATAGAAATTCAGAGTTCTGGTGCATACTGGACTGACTATATTTGAATTGCATTGCATTGCAAAATTTAGGGGTTTAGACACACTTTTTTCTTATGTTGTATCTTTTAAATCCCACTAAACAATAGACTATGCACAAATCTTTGTGCAGATAATCCAATGTTGTTTGACTGATTCATTTCTTCTGTCCTAGGGGAGACTTTCTGTGCACGTTTTGCCGGAGTCTCTCAACCCCAGAGATCGAGTACTGTGATGACAGCCAGAAAACCAAGGGGGAGCAAGACTTGAGTCCTGAAGACCAAAGGGTCAGTGTCGCGCGTCACCACAGCTACTGCAGCTCCGTGGCCTCTTCATCATTTGTGTAACACTGCTAATTCTCTCTCTCCTCTCTGTGCAGAGATGTGAACGCCTCCTGCTCTACATCTTCTGTCACGAGCTGAGTGTAGGCTTCAGGGATCCCGTCTCTCCGTCTGTAAGTCTTCAGCTAATTCTGTAGTCTGTTGCACCATCTGCCCACTTTTACAGAAGAGAAGACTTGGACATTTTGGGCTTTTTTAAAGTACTTGGCAAACATCATCTGTCTTCACAAAAGCCAGACTGGGTACACAAATGGATTTTTGACAGGTTTTGGGGTGTGGCCAGATCTGAAGCCTGTCGCAAGCAAATATATGTTCAAAAACAGCCTCAGTTTGTGGTGTAAGTACAATTATTGTGCTTCTACAGATTGTGTTGGAGCCTATATTGAGAGCAAGATGGTAAATAGAAGGAATTATCAAACATGAAATTCTTGCAGTGAAAGCAAGCAGAACAGCCAATGTCATCAACTGGATGGTGCAAGTGATGCAAGCTTCATTTGTGTCTTTCTTTGTAAATTGTCAACTCTAGAAAAAGAAAAAACTCTAAAATTCCTAAATATTGAACTACTTCAAAGTCCACTTAAAGGGGTTGTCTATAGAAGATATTTCTGTTGTTGATTAATGGTCCACATCATCAACATTGAGATGCTCTGGGGTTGTATTAATGGTGTGGCACTGGCAATTATGGGTGTGTCTTAGATTTGAGGACAAAGCAACTGTTACTAATGTCACCATGTTACATTTCACCAAGTATCTAAAAGAATCCCTTTACAAAACACTGGAGTATACCTTCCCTAAAATACTGTAAATTATAATACAGAGTTCTGTGGGGTACTGGGTTGCATCGTGCAATTAATATTTGAGTTAATGTTAAAATGTTATCTCGAGTAATCCACATTTGTAGAGTTGCTTATTACATTGAATAATTGTAAAAAAGTCCATCAAATTATGCAGTGTGTCGTAAACCTTAGAAATTGTTTCCCTGTTTGACGCAGGTGCCCAACTACTACAAGATCATCAAGCAGCCCATGGACCTAAAGAAGGTGAAGAAGAAGCTGCAGCTGCGAAGCTCCCACTTTTACCGCTCAACACAGGAGTTTGTGTCCGACATGCGCCTGATCTTTAAAAACTGTGCGCAGTACAACGAGGTGAGCAGCATGAGTCCTGCACTGGCTTATGGGAATGGCATCATCTCTTGTGTGTGCGCATGCAGACAGGGCCATACAACATCCCGCTTCTTCTAAAATACACCATAAAATATAAAATAGGATTTGACCAGAAATACTTTACTAAGTCTGTGTTGATGCCTACGCAAGAGAAAACACAAAAGTACAAAATATTCTCAAATGAAGCTTGTCTTGATCAAAAAGAAAGTAATAGAAGTAAAGGATTAGAATTTTCAGATATAGTCCCATTAGGCTTCTGTTCTTAATTATTGCACTTTACAACTGTACCTCCAAACTGTTACAATACAACTTTTTAACTTAGTAAATGGCAATGTAGTGTTTCAAATATGATTTTTATTTCATGTAGAAAGAAGCACCACTTTTGTAGCACTTATCTAATGTCATTGACACACTGCACACACTGAACTTAAAACACAAGCCATTTCAGATCTGACCTGTATAAACCGTGCCGTACTGACTCAACCTGTATCTATCACTCATTGGAAGTGTCTCTTTACTAACACCGGCTGTCGGTTTTCAAAGTGTCACTCTCTAGACATGACTGTACTTTGTGTGAACCCTGTTAACATTTCATACCAAGTTTTCATGGTTAGCCACTGTCTCTCACCAGCATCTTGCATCATCTATGAACCTATTGTTGTTGTTTGGGCAGTAATTTGACTGTATGTATTTGATATCTGTGTTGTAATTTGATGCAGGTGCCACCTGTTCTCACATGTAATCTAAAGGCACCTGTGTAAAATATTGCTGATGTTTCACTGACACAGGCTTTGGTGAAATTTGGCAATTAACAGCAAGCATTGGCCCTTTGACAAACAGAAAGCACTAATTCATCAAGCCTTCAATGCTTGCATTTTGTAACAGTCCGGAATCTGAACAATATAGGTAAACAAATTAACACGTTTCCATTATGAAACATTTGGTGCAATAAAAGAAACACAGGGACAGATATAAGCTTGATATAAGAGTTTTGGCTTTAATTCAGGTGTTGTATTAAAGAAAATGTATAGTATAGTATATGAATAGCCCCATGTGCACTTTACAAAAGTATACCAATAGACATTTAGATGATGTGTATTGAGCATTACAGTAAAAACATGTTAGTCATGGCTTATCTGGTAATGAGGACCTATTCATTTGCCTCCAAGCATGCCTCATGCTATAGATAGAAGAAAGACTACTCATCTTTTGACAATATCAGATTAATATAACCAAAACAGCAAAACTATCAAACGCACAGTTGCTGTTTGCTGTTAGTTCCAGAAGTAGCCACTCAGCGTTGCACTGGTCTAGGACTTGAGCACAAAGGGCTGTCAGCAGATTCCTTCCCTCTCTGTCTCTCTCTTTCTCTGTTCTTATGTAACCTATGTATTTTCTCTTGCCCCTGCTGCTTCACTTGTAATGTTATTACCCCTCTTTAGATGTCTCGAATTATCCAGGTTTATGATGAGAAGAAACAGATTAATACGCAGGTAAGCGGTTCAGCGTTTGGAGGACAGGCCTTCTGTCCACTCCCGCTCCGGCTCCATGAAAGGTTCTCAACACAGTCCAACAAAACCCTAATCTGATGAGGACTGGTTTGAAGAAGCCTTGAATATCAGCCTGTAATGACTTAACAAATTTACAAAAGTCAGTGCAACTGCTTTTAGTGATTCCTTCTTCCTGTTCTCAGTAGCTGGTAAATATTGACATATTTATATTTTATTTACATAAACAAAAGGTTTCAAGGACACTCATTTTCATAGGGGCTGTGTTTCTTTACACGAGGTTTGACCATAATATATAACATATTGGACATTAATCACACTACAGAAGATATTTCCTAATGCCCTTCATGGAGCCTCAGTGGGATGGGCTGCAGAACGTCTCTGCTCTGTAAAACAAGGTTGGACCGAGGCCGCCCTGCTGCAAAAGAGTCTTAACCAGATCTAATTTGTCTCCTCATTCTCCCTCTCCCTCCTCTGCTTCACCCCTCATCTTTTTACCCCCCTTGCTTTAATGTCACTCTTCTTCACCCCACCTCCTCCCCCTCCGGCAGGTGGGATCGGAGATGGCCATATCTGGCAAAGCAGTGAGTCTGTACTTCGAGGAGAAGCTGCTGGAGTTGTTCCCGGGACAGACTTTCCCCGAAACCCCGGAACCCGAGTCCGGGGAAGAGAGGCAAAAGACGGACAACGACTCGGAAGACTCTGAGGAAGACTTTGTTCAACCCAGACGGAAACGGTTAAAAACAGACGAAAAAGTTTTACACATCAAATAATTTAAAAAAACAAGAAAAGAGAAGTGACTGTCTTCCTTTGTCCCTCACTTCTCAATGTTTGAGGTGAATGGATGAGATGTGCTGTACAAACTGCTTGGTTTAAATCTCATCCTAACTTCAAAAAACTCTTACGAAGGCTTTGGTCAGGACACGCTCACAAGATCGGCAGTTGTTAAGCTCATGGACGCTCAACAAACCGGTGTACAGAAACCTGGAAGAAGAACTTTCTTTGAAACATTTAAGTTATACAACAATCTTTGAACTTTTTTTTTTTTTCAATTCATTTTTATTTGTAGATTTCTTGTGAGATTTGCCTTATAAAACATTAAAACCCCCTGTTCTCAGTATCATATGTGTACTTCAGCATAAACATAACAAGTATTTGTATGACTATGTGGAGGTGTTATGTAAATAAGAGAATCTAACCGTTGAAGGTATTCCCATAGATGTTTGGGTGCATCAATAAAACTTCTTCAATTACATTTGTGGACATATTGTGTTAGTATGTGTTAAGGAAAGTTTTTGAAATATGCTGTTTACATCACGTCAATACAATGGAGATTTCAAAGGAGCATTTACAATTAAAAATTATTGTCTAGTATTTAGTAAATGGGATATCAGACTTTATCTTCCACAGACTGATTAATTGTAGTCTCATGGTAGTCGTGAAGGAGTTCCTGCCACTCACTGATCTCAGACATTCACTGTCAGCTCTGTTTAAAAGCAGAATGCAGGGGATGGTCCAGTTGTTCAGTATAAAATCCGTCCTAAGGTGCGTCTGTTGCAACACTACCTCAACCAAAGTTAACAAACTAATAGTTTTTAGTTACACCAGCCCTTTCTGTTAGATGTTTTCCAACAGCAGTTTATTTTAGGGAAGTCAGAATTTTCTCTTATGAGCTATTTGTGGTAGAAACCAGACTTTAATATAAGGGGTTTCTGCAGTGATTTCATGTGACTGTGTGCACAGTTGGCTGAGTACAGGGAAGTAGACTTTTCAGGAGCTGACTTCAGTTTGTGCAGTGCTGAGTCGTCAGTTTGACATATTCAGTCAGCTGATCACTTTTTGCACCATCACACATTCATAGAGAGGAACTTTAGTCTTTCCTCTTTCATTCAAATCCAGTCTGTTGGCTTGACCCTCTATGGAGGTAGGATTTTCTTTATTTATTTTTTCATATTTTAGAAGCTAATAACTAGTGTTTTTTTTTTTTTTTTTTTTTTTTAGGTGTATACCTTACTCTACCTTTTAAACTAAGATTTAGTTGAATTCTAAAACACAAATTAAACTAAATTATTTTGTCTAGTTTATGAATATTTGACTATATTGGACATGACAATTTTAAGTGCTTTAACAAATCTAAACTTTATCTGGAAAGCTAGATAGAAATTACCTTTTAATACGTGCATTTCTTTGAGGCTATGTATTTTCTGGTAATATGTTACATAGTGTTTTTAGGTGTATTTAAGGCAATTTATTGCCAATAATAGGAGTTTATTTTATTTTGAGGGACTTTTGGGAAAGTTAGACTGTTCTAATAAAATTACGATTTGATTATTACAATGCGGCCTGAGTTGGCATTCATCTTTGAATAAAAGTTGAAAGAAAAAGCATTGAAAAGTCACAGTGACATGAAAGCTTGTTCTGAAGTCTCGACTAGTCTCCTAGAAGTTAAATCTTGACAACCCACTTCATTTGCAAAAGAAAATGCCTTTCTTTAACATTAAATGTAAATTTTACGTATGTCTATAAACCTTTACATTTTTCTCTATAATTAAACATGGCACGCCATGAAATACAAAAAACATTGACACTTTTATTTGATAATTTAAACATCCTGTACATGATATATTTGTAAAATGGTTTAAACCCCAAATATCTTGTAAAAGCAATTATTATTGACAAAAACAAGCTTTATAATGCTATCAACTGTTTATTATACAGGATTGAAAAAGTTATTCAGGGACGAAAACATTTGCCCAATCACATGCGAGCAAACCACATGCTAGTAAAAAGAGCGCTCCTATTGGTCACACCGGCTAGTGATCTGACATTTTATCAAGTGTAATAGCTGCCAATAAATGTCTTTTAACACAGAAACACCTCAAAAAAGAAAAATACCAACAGATAGGCAACGTACAACGCAGATAAATAATGTAAATTCAACCACATAATGTTTAACAAAGCGAAGATAATTGCCGTCCTGACACTAAAGTTGCACGCTAAGCTAATGCTAAGCGCAAAACTTCAGTTTTTGTGGTGGAAAACTTTATCTGGTTTTATTTTTTTAAATAAAAGAAAAACAGGAGAGGTCCCTATGCTGCTTTTGAGATAGAGTGGAGTCCATCTGGAAAGGCTCCTGTCAAAAGCATTCTAATCTGTTGGAAACTTGTTAGGTGATTGGATTAAGCACTGACTAGTATCCGCCTACCACGAGACTTGTTTTAGCCAATTATAGCATAACAATTATATCATCTATGAAGAAAAACCACTGTAACACAAAGCGAATCTGCAAATAAAAGGAACGTTAACTAGCACTAAATTAGTAAATCAAACAAGAACCTCGGACGATAAAAAGAGCGTGGATTTATTTAGGATACGCCAAAGCCAGTAGGAATAGAGCACATACATCTTTTCCTTCTAGAAAATCCTTTAGTGCCACCTATTTTTTTAGCATTAGTGAAAAAAAGTGATTGGCTTAGCGCAATACAAGATGACAAATGTGAACATTGGGAGCCGGCTCACATATCTGAAGATAAAATATATTTATATAGAGAGAGAAACTAGTGAAGGTGGTGGAGCACCTGGAGCCAGCACCTCCACAGTTGGAGATGTATTCACTCAAACAAATCAATGCATTTTTAAAGAAATTGTAAGACATTGTGAGTATGATTTCATTTAATAATTTAATTTGAACTGTTTTCACACATATCATAGTCAAAGTCATAGTTAAAACATTTATTATTTAAAGAGCCGTTTGTGAGCCAAAAGAGCCGGCTCTTTTCTGTCAGCTGAGTCAAATGAGCCCATCACTAATGGCTTTACCCAAGTTTGACAACTCCCAAATCTCGCGAGAATCCAGCTGCAGCTCAAGGTTAGTCTGAGACAGGAACAACAGAAAATCAAGTAGTGCAGCTTTAAGACCTTTTTGAAACGACATTTGTCACGTGACGTGCTTGCGTGACAAATAAGCAGCCAATCAGAAACCAGTTTGGTTCCGTTTAGCGTGTTTACTGTCGTCTGCTGTGTTTTCTTCTGGTTTTTAGGACTGCATTGTACTAAACCGGTTAATGAGTATATCGGTTTTCCAGCGTCAATACAAGTAAGAAACGTTTGGTATTCAAGCTATATGGTTAGTAGAAGTTTATGGATGGTTTTATAGCATCTGAAGCGTCCCTCTATGTGATGTTGGAGTTTTTGTAGCATATTTAGCAAACAGCTGCTTATTTTTTGATGTGCTGTTCTATCAGATTGTTACCTGTTTTGGCGCACCATTAATTTGTTTTACCGTCATTTAGTTAAGTTAATCAGATTTTTAGTTAGATGCTAAATCTACGCTCTAACCAGACTTTGACCCTGATGTGGTCGTGTTATTGGACTTGAGCGTAAGGCACAATAGCATGAATTTAGTTTTAGTTATTGGGAAAAAAACGTACTAATTTTACCAATCAAATACTAATCAAATTGTAGTTATGTTGCTACATTTGGATCAGCCTCACCTGATTTAATACGTATTTTATATACAGTATCATCCGACCACGTTTATTAGGTACACCTCTTCAATTGCTTGGTAACACAAATAACTAATAAGTCAATCACAGGGCAGCAACTCAGGGCATTTAGGCACCTAGATGTGGTGTAGTCGACTTGCTGAAGTTCAAACTGAGCATCAGAATGGGGAATAAAGGAGATTTAAGTGACTTTGAATGTGGAATGGTTGTTGGTGCCAGATGGGCTGGTCTGAAAATTTTAAAAACTGCTGATCTACTGGGATTTTCACACACTATCTCTAGAGTTTACAGAGAATGGTCCAAAAAACAGAAAATATCCAGTGAGCAGCAGTTGTGTGAACAAAAATGCCTGTTGATGTCAGAGGAGAATGGGCAGACTGGTTAGAGATGATAGAAAAGCAACAGTAACTCAAATAACCACTCATTACAACCAAGGTATGAAGAATACCATCTCTGAACGTAAACGCACAACCCTGAAGCAGACGTGTTACAGAAGCAGAAGACCACACCGGGTGCCGCTCCTGTCAGCTAAGAACAGGAAACGGAGGCTACAATTCACACAGGCTCACAAAATTGGACAATAGAGGTTTCCTGGTCTGATGAGTCTCAAGTTTTGCTGCAACTTTCAGATTGTAGGGTCAATATTGAACATGAAACATGAAAGGAGCCATCCTGCCTTGTCTCAACGGTTCAGGCTGGTGGTGGTGGAGTAATGGTGTGGAGGATAATGCACCATTATCACAAAGCTTAAATCATCTCAGACTAGTTTAGCTTTGGATTCGTGGAACGGGAGATTCACATCATTGATGTGCAGCTGAATAATCGTGACACTATCATGTCAATATGGACCAAAATCTCTGAAGAATGTTTCCAACACCTTGTTGAATCTATGCCACGAAGAACTAAGGCAGTTCTGAAAGCAAAAGGGGGTCCAACACGGCACTGGCAAAGTGTACCTAATAAAGTGGCCGGTGTATACTACAATTCTGACTTGTCACTATAGTAAATTTAGAAAATTAAACTGTAGTGGTTATACAGTTGGTACTAAGACATGTAACATTTAAAGGAAGTGGTGTGAGTAAATATTTTGAGTATAGTAAAAACTTGTTTTCTATTTCTTCTCTTCTGCAGAACATGTCTGCAGATGCAGTCTTCACACAGGGGCCACTTGGATGGAACACTGCTGGGAACTTCACATCCCTGTGCCCAAACGGGTCACAGTGGGTTTGGCAATCAATTGGGGAGTGTGCCCAGGACGCGAGGGACATGGCCAGTGTCTACCTAGGCCTACTGTCTATTCTGGCTTTCATGGCTTCGTCAATACCGTAAGTATTCTTCATCCACGAAGCTGGTTGTAGTAATGAAAAACAAAGACCATAACTTACTTAATGTTTTGTGTACAATTCCAGACAATACATCCAATCCTGTCGAACGGGGAACATGGACAGTGCTCTCTCCATCTGGTTCCTGTTGTTTTGGCTGGCAGGGGACTCGTGTAACCTGGTGGGCTCCTACTTAGCAGAGCAGCTACCACTTCAAGTAAAGTATTTTTTTTGTGTATAAAATGGTAATGAGAGCAAATCAAAATACATTTTCAGAAGTCTTATGTATTTTTATTTTCTTCCAGGTATATACTGCAATTTATTACGTTTTGGCTGACTTATTAATGCTAACCCTGTACCATTACTACAAGTTGAAAAATAAAAGAGCGCAGGGTAAGTCCTTTTCTATAATACATGACCCCTAACAATGCCTGCCATCATATATCACATTTCCATAGCATTTAAATCTCTCACATATGCAACATCTGATTTAATAAAGGGTCACCTAATATATCTGTCCATTTATTAATTTTTTTCCTGCAGACCGGACCATTGTGCATGTTGTGGGGGTAGCCTGCATCATAGGCTTCACCAGCTGCTTTCTTCATCTACCAGCAGTAGGCCCTCAACAGGAAATGGGTCTCTCTGCGTTCAGAAGTCGTGCCTTACTTTCTACCTCTGGCAGTAGCACAGTGCAAGTAAGTCATATATGTGTATCACTAGAGGGTTTTTTAGAAATTATAAAATGGTGGAGCCACTTCATTGATCCACAAAATCATATATTAAATTAAATTAAATAAAAAAATTAATTATCTTGTCCAATACAAAGTGCATTGTTAAAGCGTAGCAAGCTCCACTGTGCTCAGGAACAGAGGAAAAGCAGTACACAAAGGCACATGTAAACAAAATAATACACAATAACAAAAGCAACTTATACGGCGGCAGTGTAGAGCGGTCGTCCTTCAACCGGAAGGTAGGAGGTTCGATTCCCGCTCTCCCCACCAGTTCATACTGTCGTGGAGTCCTTGGGCAAGACACTTAACCCACCTTGCCTTGTAAGAATGTGAATGTATTCGGTGATGTTCGGAAAGTCCGTAGGCTGCCACGTCTCTGTCAGTCTGCCCCAGGGCAGCTGTGGTTACTGATGTAGCTTACCACCACCAGTGTGTGACTGTGGAGTGAATGAATAATTAAATATGTAAATATGTAAAAGCGCTATATAAAATTGATATAATAATAATATGAATAATAATAATAATAATAATACAATAAATATATAATGTATTGTATTACATTTACAGTGGTGTCCTGTTGGCAATCTTCTAAAACCATTAGGAAGATGCAAACTATTTTTATTTCCTCAGTTTTGTGTTTTCTTCTCCTTACATTTGTTCTTTTTTGTTCTTTTTTGTGACTGTTTCAGCCATTTAAAACCAAAGAAATCATTGGCTTTACTATTGGCTCACTGTCATCAGTGCTCTACCTGTGCTCCAGAGTTCCTCAGATGTACACTAATGTAAGTAATTTTTTTACACATGTGTATTGTTTGTTCCATAGTTTGAAAAAAGCCAATACCAAAGACAACAAGATAATAATACATTTAGTCCTCCTAACTCCCTTTTACTTCTGCTTACTATTTCTTTTTTGTAGGTTAAGAGAAAGTCGACAGAGGGGGTGTCTTATTTCCTGTTTGCGCTGGTCATTCTGGGAAACACTATGTATGGCCTGAGTGTGTTGCTGAAAAACCCAGATGTGGGCCAGGGGGAGGGCAGCTACATAATCCATCACCTGCCCTGGCTCATCGGTAGCCTCGGCACTCTCTCACTAGATATTATTGTATCCTTTTTTAATGGAAACATCATTATTTTGTCATTATTTATTACTATAGGCATTATATCTTTGAAAACTTTGAATTGTGGCAGTAGTAAACTGACTGTCAAGTAAAAACCTACGGCTTTTTCCTTTTTTAATAAAATTCTAAAACGTAATGAATTTAACTTTTTCCCCACATATTTTCCTGTTTTTTTTTTCCTTGACCCCACATTTCAGATCTCCATCCAGTTCTTAATTTACCGCAAGCCTGCATCATACCAGTTGAACCACTGTGATAATGAGATTGCGCCGCTGCTTGATAGCTAAGTCCTGGATTGAAATTCTGGCACCAGCAGTCCGTCATCTCCAAGTAAAGTTTTGTGAATGTATTTTTTTAATTTATAATGCTTTTGTAAAAAAAAAAACATAAAAAAAATTAAAGGTATATTTTTATACCTGCACAGTGGAGAGATTATAGAAGTGTGTTATGACTTAAGTGTAGAATGACGCACTGTTAAAGGAATGGTTTAGGGGGTCACACACTCCTAACACAAAAGCCTTGTTTCCACTGTAAGGTGAGTCAGTATGGGATGGTTTGGGGTCATGAATAAAGTTTAGCGTCTTTTCCATTGGAATATGACATTTATCACACAAACCACACAAATTATATTTAAAAAATATTTACATTTGTTTTTCCTTTTGCGTTTCTGTTTTTACTTGAGTGATGATTATCTATTGTCCAATCAGCTGACTGCAGTGTTTAGCTCCTCCTTTTCCAAAGTGTACATAACGCCAGACCCATGGGACCCAAAGCCGAGATGTCCCCAAAGTGGAAAGTACTTTTTGGGGATGCTTTGAACCCCTTTTGGTAATGTATATGCACCAGAACTGGTCCAGTGGAAACGAGGCTTAAGTGTCATTCTGCACCTCTTGTCCTTGTGTTTTGGCAACACTAGTTTCAACTCATTCTTCTGAAATATTGTGGTGTATTCCTTTGGGATTGAAAGCCTCTTCACACAAGCCCTATGGCATAGTTTTGTAAATCAAACTTTGGACGATAATCACTAAACTGACTTTTGTTTCCAGTACAGGGTATGTGGCCTGTGAAGTCAGTCAGTCAGTCACATGGTACCAGTGCTAAAATGCAGTGTTTTAAATGAGAATTTAAGATCAATAAAACTTTCTTGTGTAAAAGCTAAGATTTTACTAAAATGGCAATTGATTGGCAATACACAAAATGCCACAAACTTTAGTGCTTGTTGGACACTACACTTAACCTACTCTGAATGCAGGTCAGTTTTTGCGTAAATCTATCCAGAGTATTGGTCATTAACCCCTGATGTTAGCATCAAAAACATTCTGTGCTGCTTGGTGGGAACTGTACAACAAGCATAAAGTCCAGTTGATGTTTACAGTGTTTGAGAATTGCACACGCCTTTTATTTTTGGATTCTATAAAGGCATTTTATCTGATTTAGCAGAACTGTTTTTTTTTTTTTTTCATCATTGTTTTGCACATTGTAACATAAGTGGTGCTTTTATAAAAGGATATACATTGTTTGGGTCAATTGTACTGTAAAAATAAAAAATGTAAATATACTGACTTTGTAGTAATTCTTTCTCACAAGCTGCTTTTAGTTTCAGTTATGTTTTCAGTCATCCAATAACTCTTTTTCAAAATGGTAGCATTTGTTATAACTGTGGTTAAGATGAAAAACTACAGTGTACTCCCCTGATCTTGGCCTTAAAGACCTTTGAACTTTTGCCTCCTCTCACCTCAGCCCTCCAGAGACAGTTTGACCCGCTCCTGGGAGGCCATGACAGCACTGTTGTATTTCTTCATTAGCAGACTCACACTGGCGTCCCAGCAGCTCCCTCCCTGCACATGCACATGTGGCCTGTTTCTATCCTAGAGAGGACCATAGAGACTTAAATGGATTAAGGTACCAGTGGCTGATAAGGAAGTGCAGAAGTGAAGGGTGGCTCCAAACAACCAGTATTTTTGGCTTAAAAAAAAAATCAGTATGTATCCTCAAGTTTAATTTCTTTTCTCTTGCCATTTTTTTAACACTTACACATTTCTTATGATCTGTCTGTCAATTATTGAGCTTTTAAAAAAGACTTTAGTCTCTTCACTTGGAGGATAACTGTGTCTGCCAGCTAGCAGCCTATTGCTAGCTTCAAAAACGTACACTAAGCTACCTTACATTGACTTACAGTGATTATGGTAAGTTAGTTAGACTTGCTACAATGTTTTCTAACCAATGTATTTAATATAAGCTTTATAAATTTGGTTAAACTTATAAAACTTAGGTGGGCTTTACTAGCTTCAATGGCTGTAGTTGTTGCTAACTTCATCAACTTCCAAAACTATCATGGCCAAACTCAGATGCTAGCATGGGGCATTAGTTGATTGTGATCCAGAGAGCTGAATACATTGGAGGACAGTGACTAATTTTCCCTGGTATATGGAAAAGAACATAGTAAGTGCTGTTAAAGGCTATGCTAATGTTGCTAATTTCACTAGCTACTGGTCAATATTTCTGACTTAAAACAAAAATGTAGCAAAATTTATGTAAAGTGTCACTGTATAATATTTGGAGAAATGTTTTATCTCTGCATTGTTTGTACAAGGTAACAACTGAAAGCTATCCAGAGCACAAGCCACTTATAGCTCTAACATTGCAAATCTTGCTATCTGCTGGTCAACACATTTTGTACTTTGTACCAAAGTGCATGTGTAAATTGTTTATAGGCAGAAGTATATTCAAGATGCAGTTGTAATATATTATTATATAAATATAATATATAATTATTATTATATTGTAATTAAATTATATTAAAGGTTCAGAGTATAGTAGCTCCATTACACACTGTACACTCAATCAGGCGGGCACCCAAAGTTAAATACTGAAACCGTCTGCTTTCCATGTATTTAAATGACAGTATTTTAATGTTAAATTGATATATAGCATCTCTTTAACATGTAACAAAATGTCCTCCCAAATATAAATGATGACTACTTTCACATAATACTGCACACTCCATGCAGTAAGCCCACCCACCGAGGCAGTGGGGTCAAAATAAAATGTGTGCATGAAGTTGTGAAACATTGGCAGGGACTTTGTTATGAGGCTTGGGAGTTAGCAGGAAGAGCCGGCGATAGGAGGCATCCATCCATCAGCGGCCATCACCAACAGGCTCTTTATAAACACTACCGGGAATGTCTTAATGAGAGAATTCCTCTTTATAGCTGAACAAGCTAATGGTGTAAAACTCAACTTCTGAAATGATAAATGCATCCAATATGTTGTAACTTGTTTCAATTACATAAATATATATTTTAAATAATTGACTTGGATGACTAATAGTTTGTTCCAAAATAGAAAAGATAGTGGTTGACATGGCCAGCTCCAGCACAAATGTCACGCTAAAGGGTTATGTTTACTCTGTGTGTGAGTGGATGGAACCAGAATGGACAAAACCAATATTATCACAAGCAAACAAAGTGAATCTGGGTAGCAGCAGATCACAGAAGACTGCCACTGCTGACGACGGTGAGTACAAAATCTCAACAGGTCATTGTAAATGGTGTCAGTGGTGTGGCGTCAAGGGAATATGTGTATGTGTTATAGTCCATAGAATCCAAATAATGATGGATGTGTAAAATATACTTAACTTAAGTTGAAAAAAGTTTAGTGCTGTTTTATGGTTGGATTTTATAGCTATTCAAGGCTAATAATGTAGAGCAGAGGTAGTAGTCTGGGCCCAGAATATCAAATATTTTATGAGTCTGTTTGAAAACCTGGGGAGAATACTGATGAGCTGGAAAGTCTCAAAACTTTCAAAACTTCCATGCATTTTCTATTGCTTGCTGTATCTTTAATTTAATAAAAGGAAAATTAATGTATGTTAGTTTTTTTTTTCATACTTCTGCGCAGTACTCTTCAGGTTAGCTAAGTATGTAACCCAACGTCATCAAATGTTAGCATATTTGGGGCGGCAGTAGCTCAGTGGGTAGAGCGGTCGTCTTTCAACCGGAAGGTAGGCAGTTCGATTCCCACTCTCCCCACAGTTCATACTGTCGTTGTGTCCTTGGGCAAGACACTTAACCCACCTTGCCTCCAGTGACTGTAACACTGGTGATGTGATGTAATGTAAGTCGCTTTGGATAAAAGCGTCTGCTAAATGAATAAATGTAAATGTAAATTTGAGTCAGCCATAGACTGGACTTTCACTGGACACTGTTCATTAATGAATTTGGTCTCCTTGCTAGCTGTTTGTTTAACTATTTAGCTAGCTAACTACTATTTAGCTAGTCAAAAGCACAAAGGTACTTTATACTAACTACTTTTACATTTTTAAACCCCACTCAATAACAGTGGTATTGTCCTAAACAACAGAGAAAGCACAGAACTTAACATTAATTGATAATAGCAACTACATCAAAGCTGCTCATTGTTTTGTTTTCAGCTCAAAATGACTTGCATGTTAGTTCCAAGTTACTCATTATGAATTTGATAATTAGCTCTTTGTTGAAATATTTAGTTAAATAGCTAAATTGTTAAATGGTTAGCTTGTCTATTTATGAATATGATTGGCAAATTAGAAAATACTTAAAAATATATAACATAAAAAGATTTAAGATTAATGCAAATAAAATGATTATTTGATTTTGTTACTAAATATATATGAGAACATTCCAAGAATTCCAAGCCAAACTCTACAGATAGGAGGACAGTTCTCATTCTAGCCAAGTACCCCATCAAAATCTAAACACATCTTTAGTCATTGCTTCAAGGAGTGAACATTACTCACAAATCCACATTATTTGTTTTCACTGAGAATCAATAAACCATGCAGCCAATTACCACTGTGCAGAAGCCTTTCAGATAAAGAGCTGTGTGGCCAGGACGTCCTGTATATGTATGGGATTTATGATGTGCTAACTTTATCTCCAGCCTTGAATGTGAGTGTTCTTCAATAATGAATCACACACGGTTAGCTATCTATCTGTAAAGGGCTAATGGCAAATGCAGTAGCTTTAAAACACAAGCACATCTAAGTGTAGGCCTACTCCAACAGCTAGCAACTCATTTCTGCATTTACGTGGTCAGTAAAAAATTAAATTATGAGTTGAAATATGTATATAAACATTAGGTAAAATTAAGAGCCTGACTTTCGGTTTTGTTGAATGAGCCATCAAACATCAGCAGAAAAACAGTTATGTATTAATTTACTGCAGATGGTTAATTCCATTTGTGCAAGTGCCATAAAATTGTGGTTTAATGACCCATGAGGGGTTAATTTTTTTATTATATGCTAGTGATAGTATCACAAATTAAAATGCTCTCCAAGAAACAGCTGGACATCACATTAGTTGTGTAGCATAATAGATATTAGCTAGGCAGCTATTAGTAACATGGTATGTTATGAAGTAAAACTGTGAGGTTTTTGTGCAAATTCTGCACAAACAAGATGATTTTGGAAAACAGCAACTAACTGACTGCATTTGTGTGTTGTGTGTTGTGTGCTTAGGTGGAGATCATTAGCAAGAGACTTGGTAATTAGCTGCTCTATAGTAATATGAGCATTTAGGCTACATGCTCCAAGCCATTGGATACCTAGGACTGAGTATTGCTAAACTGGTACAGAACACAAATAATACACATTGAGGACAGATAATTTAGGTTCCATGCTTTCTAAAGACTGTTAAGCTGAGGTCTGTCTGACAAGATTAGCAGATGCACTGCTAAAGCTGCAAAACCCTCATTAAAGTAAAATGTGTGTCACCATTAGAGACTTTGACATTACACAAATACATAAATGACTAAATGTAAATGTACATTTTAATCAAACACATAGGGCTTCAAGGCTTTGCAAACATAAGTGAAGGCACTTTTGTGGTAAGGGAAACCAGAGCACTTGGAGGAATCCTACACAGGCACAGCATGCAAACTCCACACAGAAAGGCCCTGCCCTGGATGGGAATAGAACCCAGGATCTTCTTGCTGTGAGGCAGGAGTGCTATCCTCTCTGCCACCATCTAACTAGTTAAGTAGTTAAAAGTAGCCTTTTAAAAAGAAGTTGACGTCAAACAACCTTAGCCCTGTTAAACCATGTTAGAGTTAGAAACCCTAAAGTCTGTGTTAAGACACTTACAATCATTCCAAAGTTTTGTGTGAACTTCCCAGGGACCAGTTGGAATGCACTACATAAAGTCTGCACCCTCTCTAACATCTGATCTACCAGTTGCAGTCCAAATTAAACCACTTAAAACCCCATAAAAATGGATCTACAACTGGTTTAAAACTATACTTGAACCAACCAAAGCCCAGGTTAAACAACTTTAAACCTGTGCAAATCCACATTTAAGGATTTTTAACTGTACAATTGTAACAATTAATTGTACAATTGTAATTGTAACTGGTTGACACACCACATCGTTATTTTAGAAACAAGACAGTTTAGTGTTACAAAGTTCAATAGACAAATGACAGTGTTGACCGTTCCTCCCACATTTCCACTGGTTCCATCCTGACACTCAGCTCCCTCAGGACGAGCCCAAGACACTGGGCCTGTCTCCAGCTGCCTGACACCTCCACAAGACACACGGCAGCAGTTGTTCACTTTTACTCTTGTCCCCATCGTTTAGTGTTTAGCAACACTTCCTTTTTCCAGCGTTTATACACAGTCAGATGAATGGACAATGTGTTGCTACATAACACCAACCTGAAAGGTCAATTTTTAATGTGCCTTGATTCTACAAAATTATCACTCCTTAGCATGATAGTGGAAATGCTAGTTAAGGTTCGGACACCAGTTATACTAGCGGCATAAAAAAAGTCATCTCTGTCTCACTCTGTGAAAAGGCAAAAACAAAGTATACATGCCACACAAGCCTCTAAGTAAAGGGAGCAAGAACTACACAGATGCAGTCAGTCGGTAGCAATTTGCCAAAATTAACTTGTTGATGCAAAATTAGTGACTTTTGATGACTAATTTTGTCTATTGAAATTGTATTGTGGTCTGTTTAACATCTGTTGCCAAAATGTGCACACATCTTGTTTACCAAAGGGTCCATGAGCTAACTGGCTAATGATGAAACTTCTGTAAATGATGGAAAATTCTTCCTTGAGGTCTCATCAGGCCAGCCCAGCTGCCGCCTTGTGGGATTCACTTAGAAAGGCTAAGTCTTACATTCACATGCAAGGGTTTCTAGTTTTTCTGGTGTGATCATTTAATATGCACATCACAAAAGCACATTTCACTAGGAGACAAAAGGAAAAAAAACAACAACATTTAAGGTAAGAAGTGAAGTAAAGCCTAAATGTTATCTTTTACATAGTACACCTAATTTGTCATTGAGTTCCCCAAATGTTGAGCTGTCCCATTTATGGTTGAACCATGTCCATCAATCTTATCTTTGTGACTGCTCTGTTAGTATTTGGCAGATTAAAATGTGAGGACTTTAGACCACCATGCTGGCACTGCCCCTTTAATGATGAGGTGAGACATATCAAACACAGCATAAATAAGGCTTGTTATTACAGTATATACTACTACTCACGACCTTCTTGCTGTGTGGCAACAGTGCTACCCACCTTGCCACCTATATCTGAAATGATTCTTCTCTCATGGATTTTCCTATATCTCATCGAATTGTCTTTTTTAAACAAAGCTTATCTTGAGTGTTGCCTCTGTGGCTCAATCTACCCTTTGAACATAATCTCAAAGAAAACACCAGCCTATATCAGCCTCCGGATTCTTGTGTCATCTGTCTTCCTGATCAATCCCAACAGACAATCCCTGTTAAGTGAATAGTCATCAACATGTGACTGGAAGTACACTGTTAGTATGCTCAAAGTACACCAGAAGTGTTGAAGCATGTAACAAGCTGCCTCAAAAATAAACCACATACATTAATTTACCTAATATGCATAACTGTAATGTCTTTGTTTATAATATCGACACGCTTTTTACCTTAATAGATTTTGTGGCTGTAACGGTATGCTAATTTAGTTTAACAGTCTTTCATGGGGAAGCAAAGGTCCAATAACATTGCGCCAGGTTTTACTTTTTTCTCTTTTTTAACAATATGTCTATAAAACCACTGAACGGCAAACGTGCTCGGGCAAACATTATGTTCCAGACAAAGGAGAGAAACACGGCCCATTGACCAATCCGGATGTGAAGGGAAAAGAAACGTGTTAGTGCAAGCGACCGAAGTAAAGAGTTCTGCTTTAAATACACATTATGGCATAAAACCTTGACAAGTGGCGTTATGAAGTGATATTTTATCAAGGTGTGGCTTAGTTTATACCATAGAAGTTAAATACGTTGATACACATTTTTGAATGAATTTCTTTGCCTGACTGGTTGTGTCTCTATTGTGTGCAATTCATTAATTTTGCTGTTCCCAGGGGTTAGTAGTTAGTAGTAGTAGTTAGCTTTGTAGTTTTTTTATTTTTTTATTTTATTTGGATGGAACAGTGCATATTCATGTACACACAAATGCTGTATAACATTGTTTGTAAATATGCCAGATTTAGCAACAATGCAAAATTCTATCTGTGGTCATAAAAAAAACATTAAATTAATAAAATTAAGTGAAGTGCTAGTTCTAAGTATACTTCTTTTAAAATGTGGTGTGGTGGTAAGCTTACCACCACCAGTGTCTGACTGTGGGGCAGACTGACAGATCAATATATATGACAGCTACTTTTAAGTACTTTTGATTTTCAAAATTTAGTAGTTGATACTTCTCAAAAATTAAACAAAGGTGACTGTGGTTTCCTATCAAAACTTAACTGCTTGTTTGTAGAGTTGTTCAATGGGTTTTAGGTTTAGTTTGTGAAGCAGTATTTGATGTGTGAAAAACATCATACAATGGAGGTAGGATTTAACAGCCTGTGTTGTAAAGAAGGGCCTAATTTGTTTGTAATTTTGTAAATTAAATTTTATTGTGTTGGTTACCTTTTTTCTGTTTTTTAAAGGTGAGGTTAAAATCTATTATAACCGTAATATCCTAATACAAGACCCTGGTCTAGAATGTATGGGGGGAAATAGGGGTCAACAAATCCTCCTGGTCCAATATTAACCACAGTACAAATATAAGTGTAGTAAACAAAGGGCAAAGTAGACACAAGGACATGTTCAGACTCATGCTTACACAAACACCGTGTAAGTGTGACAAATGCAGACATTCACCATCTGGATTCTACTTTTTCGACCCATGTCAAAACAAGGAAACAACAAAAAGGAACAATAACAATTTGCAACTTAAACCATCTGGGTTTCTTTGCTTAGCATGCATTTGAATAATGTCATGTTTACATTGTTGACATACGTACATTCTACCTTAATGGAGGTTTTGCTGTTATGTGTCTGCTAATCTCATCAGGCAAACTGGTTTAACAATCACTAATGAGGAAGCACAGATCCTAAAACAATCCATGTATATTTATTCATCTTTTTCATATAGTGCAATAAAGTCCACTTAAGCCACTTTCTAATGTTCTGTATCCACTCCGTTAAAAGCACACACATGAAGTCATTAGTTTGCCATTTGGTAAAAATGAGTCCTTTGGTCCAGGTTAAAACTTTTTTAACAATGGAAATCATTTACATTTTGTCATGCTGAACCAGCTGTTGACATATGAGATTCATGTGTGCAAGTCTTACTCAATACATACACAAAGTAAGCTATTCTATCTCTGCAAGGACAATATTTGACAATGCATTCTCCAGCCCCTTTAACCTTAACCTCAACCTTAGCATCACAACTCAATACTTAACCCCAGCCAAGCTAATTTTAAATTAAAACGTCTTAAATATCCCCACGAGGAGGCGACAATAACTGATTAGTTGAGATTCAATCCTCCTAAATGTGATCGGTAGGTTTGCAACACAAAAATGGCCTAAAATATAGTTCTAAGTAGAAAGTACGAAATACAAATACACTGATTTATTCACTAAGAACATTTCAGAACTACTAGTTCAGCAATACACGTGTAAATTTGAACATGTGAACAGCTCCGGTAGCCTTGCAGGGACATGCCAAGTGGAAAAAGGTCTGATGGTCACAAAATCACACTGAATTTGATCATTCTGGGCAGCTCTTGCAACTAGAACGAGATGTAATGCAGCTTCCACTGAGTTCGATGGACATTTACATATACATTTTTTCCAGTCTAGACAAATGAAAATGTGATTTTAAGGCAACACTGTCATGCCCCTGTTTGTAACAAATACAAAAACACATGTACATTGAGTTGTTTTGCCCGAGGGACAAGGTCTTTCACTACATCATTGGTCCTCTGAAGTATGGTCCAGGTCCAGCTGTTTGGACCAGGCTCAGTTCTCTTGTCTCTCACTGGGACCTCCTCCAGGACCTTGTCTCTGGTCCTGGTGATTAAAAATAGTGTTGGAGATGGAGGAATGTCTCCAGGCCTTCATATCTGGGGACCTTGTGAGTAATTGGCTGTGTGTTGTGTTGGGTGCATGTGTGTAGGTCTGGTATTACAGCAGCAGGAGGACGAGTCAGTGTCCAGATGAGAGAGTGGACTGAAGTGGACATGAGCTTCTCCGCCGGGGGGTTTGGATCCTCCTCTGATGTTTACTCAAATGAGCCACTGCCGTTCTATGGTAAGTCCACTGACACACTTTTTACTTGATTTCTTATTATGTGTTGCTTATTAGTTCTTTTAATTATAAAACTACTGCTACAAGCTTGGGATTGATGTTACTCATATCAACTATGAAAAATTATGTTTGAGGAAATGTATTGAGACTGACTTGGACTGTGCCTCTACATGCGCTAATATTATTTTCTGTCATCTAAGGACACTTTAACTTAGCTAGAATCAGTGTATCATTTGAGGATCTTATCGGTTCCCCACACCAAAGTATTTAGAGGCTTCTCCAGACGTTCTCAATGCAACATAATAAAAAATAATTTTGAAGAGAATTATGACAACTGTGTGTGCACACTCCTCATATTAGTCTATAGACCACTGTGGTGGGCGGGGGGTCGCGAGATAATTTCCAGAATTTTTTTTTTTTTTTTTTTTTTAATGATTTTTTTTTTTTTTTTTTTTTTTATGAAAATATATATTTTTTTTTAAAGGTTGTAATGATGCGAGTATACATTTAGGATAATTAAAATAAACTGAAAGTAAAACTTTGTAAAACTTTGTTTGCTCCGATTAATTATGACAGTTAAGTGATGGCTTGTTGCCAAGTCCGCGGGCTACTTTTAAAGTCCATTTTGGGTAAAAAGCATAGTATAATAAAATAAGCCAAACAAGTCTTCATGTTAAGAATGAATAGTACACAAACATTTCTAAAACTGTCTTTCTTTATTTTTTTTTATTTTTTTAATAAAACATTCATTAATTATTTTATGATAAACATACTGTCTTAAGTGCACCCCTTTATAATCATAAATTTAATAATAATAGCTAAATAAATACATTCCAAAAATAAATACAATAGGTTTAAATAATAATAATTAGCATGTGGGCTACATGCATTTAGCGGCGGGGGGTCGCGGATCGTCAGCAGTCTAATATTGGGGGTCGCGGTCTGAAAAGTTTGGGAACCCCTGCTATAGACGAGTGTAAAAATAAAATAATGAAACGAGGTATAGCGCCAACTTTGTGCCGTAATTTGGTTTGCAGTCATTAACACTCAAATGAATTGATCCCACTTACTATACAAGCAAATAAAAAGTGTAACCACCAGTGTGTGACTGTGTAGTGAATGAATAATTAAAATGTAAAGCGTCTTTGCGTCCCCGGAAAAGCGCTTTATAAAATTGGTGTAATAATAATAATAATAATAATAATAATAATAATAATAATAATAATAATAATAATATTTGATCTAGTTACTTGATATACTTGTATGTTCTTATATTATACGAAAAAGTTATTGCAATTATATAATTTCTTTCTATGCTGTCAGAATAAAAATAATAATGTAATTCAGCTGTATGTTTTGTTATTAGATACTTTGTTAATGTAATAGGAGATAGTACAGTATATATAAAATTTACCAATCTTTTTTTTTTTATGGAGTTGCTACCATTTGTAAGACTGTATTAAGTGCAAAACAGATAATTGAACAATGTTAAGCCGCTACAGTCGATGACATGCATAAACTTCCAAACCCCACTATTTGTTTTAGTGTCTTTATAGTGATTTTCCTTCTAAAAACACACTAATTGTTCATGTTGTGCTGATGAGTAGTGGGTCGTGTCGGGGGTGATCCAGAGGAAGTGTCTCGTTGAGTCTGTGGCTGATGAATGAAGGCCTGGTTTGATCCAGTGCGGAGCTTGCGTGCCTGTGTGGGGCTATATTTAAACCGACGTGTGCACGGACACGTCCCCCGCTGTCTCCTCATGGCCTCAGCCAAGGAGGAGTGTGTGTGTGTGTGTGGGGCTCTCTGGGGAGCAGCGGACTCTGGGGGTCTAGTGGGCTCAGGGGGATAGGGTCTGTGGGGGCTCTGAGCTTGCGTGGGACGCTCGGGAGAATGAGGAGTATTTAGAGAACATTCTAATAGTTTACAAACAGTGAGAGACAGGACCCCCCTCTTATCCACTTAACCCCAGTGTCACCATTTGCAGACAAGAAACATCTGGACAAGACAAAAGATGAAATCGCTTTATCTGTACTGATTTTATAATGACACAATATTATAGTTTAGCACAGTTATAACAAGACAAGTATAGTGATGTATTTATAATGTAATGTTGTCCAGTGATGTAGTACATAGCTAAACAGAATTTGTCAACTATCAAAAATAGAGAATTCCATAGAATCTACTGGAAGTTGTATTACTTTCCCTACAACTGGCCAGAGAGGACAAACTGAACACTGCTGGAAAATAAACACAATCATAGGGAACAGGACAAGGACGGACCAGAGAGCAGAGAGAGGGTCATCCTTTTTAGTTCCCTCTAAATCTTTATGGCATTTAAGTTGATTTTGTTATGTTTAAAAATCCCTGTTCCATTGGCTTTGTTCATTTACAACAGTAGGCTTTGTCCCTGCAGGGCTATAAGATGAGGAGTGAAAAGACTGGACATGCAGTCTGCACTAGACGCTGCCTTAAAAATAAACACACCATTGTTAAAAGTTGGTGGTTGGGAGTAACAGTAGACTGTGTTTGTTGTATTTAGCTTTTGCTTCACAAAAACACATGTGACAAGCTGTGTCAATCAGTGAATCAGTGAATACACAAATTGGATGGTTATATTTAGTAGTAGCAAAAGTAGCTTTCCAAATGCTCATGAGTCCACAGTCCCTGAAGCCAACTGCTAAACATCAGTGATGTCTCTTAGCTGCATCCTGTCCCATCAGCCTGAATAGCATCACATGTCCCCAAAGAGCCCGGGTTATGTCATACAAGTCACGTAAGATCAGATTCCTGGTGGTAGAAATATTCACATTTTTTATTCTGATTGTGCAAACAGGCCAAGACAGAGGAAAGAGGAGTTAAAGGCTGATATAAACCTAAGCACAATGAGTTGAGGAAACCCGGTGTATGGAGGGGAAATGTCAAGCTCAAGTTATAACCTGTTCCTTCACTATACTTTGAACTTGTTTTATAAAATTCATATTACATAATTCCAGATAAGCATTTATAGGAGGTTACTCGGGTTATGATGTAACACAAATCACGAACTCTATAAAGATGCAATGAATTGGACGAAGAAAAGCAAGTGCCTTGTAGGAAGTTTATAGTGTTTGTGTTGCCTTGGACCTTGGACTGTATTAAATAAACAGAAATGAGAAGAGAGTTTTTGTCACCAGATAACTAAATAAATTCAGAAATTACATTTGTTTGTATACCTACCTTACGGATGGAATAAGAGTTACTGGGATTGGTTCATTTCTCTGCCTGAGTGAAGACTTATGGATTATTTGTACTAGGAAACAACTGCTAGCTCTCCAGAGCACCGGTCTGCTGGACACAAAACCTGAAATCCCCAAGGATCTGAAGAGGCGTATAAGGGACTGCAGAGACTCTACAAGTCTTGAGTCCTAAACAAAATCTCATCTTACACTAGATGGAGTGGTGAGCTACAGATGTTCCTTTGTCAAAATGTTCTTATGTCTTGCTATTGCTCTGAAAAGGACAATATTAGTAAAGGAACAGACAGGAATTAATGTTTATTGTTTATTCGAATATTAGTGTAAATTTGTCTAGTTTCGGTTACTTTTTCAGTTCTTGCTGACTTGCTACTTCCTGACTCTGAAGCAAGTTTTATTTAGGTTTAGAGACAAAAAAAGAACAAACTGGACTAATTAGCTGTGAGCAAAGTCTGACACTTCATCCCAACTAGACCTCACCATTTTTGAGAGTTGAGTATTTAACTTGGTTTCATCCTCTTTGTGAGCCTGTTACTCAGTGGAAATTTCCCCCCCTCCTTTTCTCCATGTGGAATGCTATTGGCCAAGGTCGTGGGCCTGTAGCTGTGACTAATCTGTGACACAGAGTTAAATAGTTTATTACTTTCCTTTTACATAGGCTAGACATGTAAGTTGTGATCGGTTTACTTCATTTTTTTAAGTAAGCCCCCAAGTAATTGCAATTCAGAGTTCTGCAGTGTGTCGGCTTTCTTTAAAAAATTGGTGGCACTGCTAAGACACTACGTCTTTTTCTTTCAGACATGTTGGCGGACCCTCTGGGCTACCCACTGCAGGACCCTGACCACCAGCTGCTCCCGTACAGCCCGCAGCAGTACGGCTCCAGCTCGGCCTTCTGTCTGTATGGCTCGCCCTCTTCCTCCACTTCCTCCACGTCGTCCTCCTCCCAGCTCTGTCCAGCTCTCTACCACTACAGCCCCCAGTACACAGAGCCCCCCTGTGAGCCCGGTCCACAGGCACACTGCGGGGGGCCCTCACAGGAGCTGGGGGCCCCGGGGCTGCCTCTGGGTCGCAGGACTCGGTTCGGCTTAGCGGGGAAGAGGAGTCATGACGAGCTGTGTGTGGTTTGTGGAGACAAAGCATCGGGTTATCACTACAATGCTCTCACATGTGAAGGATGTAAAGGTACTTCCTTTTATCTTTAAAATCCATTTTATTCCACAGCTATGTCCCTTTGCTACAATGACGCACTTCACAGCCATCTCCACCCGTTAGAAATAATCCATCCATCCATCTTCTACCGCTTATCCGGGGCCGGGTCTCGGGGGCAGCAGTCTAACCAGACTTCCCTCTGCCCAGACACTTCCTCCAGCTCTTCCGGGGGGATACCGAGGCGTTCCCAGGCCAGTCGAGAGACATAGTCCCTCCAGCGTGTCCTAGGTCTTCCCCGGGATCTCCTCCTGGTGGGAGGAGTCCACAGATGCATGTGGAGGAGCAGATGCCCGAGCTCTGCTTTGAGCTCCTCCCGAGTGACCGAACTCCTCACCTTATCTCTAAGGGAGCGCCCCGCCACCCTGCGGAGAAAGCTCATTTCGGCCGCTTGTATCCGGGATCTTGTTCTTTCGGTCATGACCCAAAGCTAAATCGAGAGCTTTGCCTTACAGCTCAGCTCCTTCTTCACCACGACAGACCAGTACATCGACCGCATCACTGCAGAAGCTGCACCGATCCGTCTGTCAATCTCACGCTCCTCCTTCCTCACTTGTGAACAAGACCCCAAGATACTTGAACTCCTCCACTTGAGGCAGGATCTCTCCACCAACCTGAAGGGGCCAAGCCACCCTTTTCCGACTGAGAACCATGGTCTCAGACTTGGAGGTGCTGATCCTCATCCCAGCCGCTTCACACTCCGCTGCAAACCGTCCCAGTGCACACTGAAGGTCCTGGCTTGATGGAGCCAACAGGACAACATCATCTGCAAAAAGCAGAGACGAGATCCTGTGGCCCACAAACCAAACTCCGTCCGGCCCCTGGCTGCGCCTAGAAATCCTGTTCATAAAGATAATGAACAGGACCGGTGACAAAGGGCAGCCCTGCCGGAGTCCAACATGCACTGGGAACAGGTCTGACTTACTGCCGGCAATGCGAACCAAGCTCCTGCTCCAGTCATACAGGGACCGGACAGCCCTTAGCAAAGGGCCCCGGACCCCATACTCCCAGAGCACCCCACATAGAGCGCCACGAGGGACACAGTCGAATGCCTTCTCCAGATCCACAAAACACATGTGGACTGGTTGGGCAAACTCCCATAAACCCTCCAGCACCCTGGAGAGGGTATAGAGCTGATCCAGTGTTCCACGACCGGGACGAAAACCGCATTGTTCCTCCTGAATCCGAAGTTCAACTATCGGCCGCATTCTCCTCTCCAGTACCCTGGCATAGACTTTTCCGGGGAGGCTGAGGAGTGTGATCCCTCTGTAGTTGGAACACACTCTCCGGTCCCCCTTCTTAAAATGAGGGACCACCACCCCGGTCTGTCAGTCCAGAGGTACTGTCCCCGACCGCCACCCGATGTTGTAGAGGCGTGTCAACCAAGACAGCCCTACAACATCCATGAGATTTGTATACAATAAAAACAAATGAGATATCTAGCCAGACTCCTTGAAAAATGGCATACCCACATTAAAGGGTCTATGTCTTCTAATCTATTCTGAATATATGCATGGGTGAAACCTTCCCAGTAAGATAGATTTGCAGATTAAGATTGCGAATAATGTCACAAAGTTTGTCATGGCTCAGTGTTTTCTATTTAATTTTGGGTATGTCCTGATTCTCTGGGCTTGGGGATCCTTTAGTGTGTCCTCACCAGCCCATGTCTAAGGCAGATTTTCTGAGAACCACATGAATGCACATGTGTAAGTATCCTTAGCAGTTCATCAGTTTGGCAGCGTGAACTCAATAGGGGTGAATAGGAATTGGATTTTTGAACAGTTTTTCCTTCTCCTGTTGCTGCAGGTTTCTTCAGGCGAAGCGTGACTAAAAAGGCAGTGTACCAGTGTAAGAGCGGCGGGAGCTGTGAGATGGACATGTACATGAGGAGGAAGTGCCAGGACTGTCGGCTCAGGAAGTGCCGCGCCGTGGGAATGCTAGCTGAATGTAAGATTACTTCATCACTAAGCTTCAGACACCAGGAGACTTGTCAGATAAGATGAATGTTGAACTGTTTTCTTCTTGTACAGGTCTGCTGACAGAGGTGCAGTGTCAGTCCAAACGTCTGAGGAAAGGAGGTAGAGGAGGGGACAGGACGAGGATGGTCCAGAGAGCAGACAGAGGGTCAGCTCCACCAGCAGGCTGCACGGACAGGTACAGTCAGGTCCATAAATATTGGAATATCACAATTCTAATGTTTTCGTCTCTATACACCACCAAAATGGATTTGAAATGAAACGAACAAGATGTGCTTTAACTATAGACTTTTAGCTTTAATTTGAGGGTATTTACATCTAAATCAGGTGAACAGTGTAGGAATTACAACAGTTTGTATTTGTGCCTCCCACTTTTTAAGGGACCAAACGTAATGGGACAGATTAAAATCATAAATCAAACTTTCACTTTTTAATACTTGGTTGTAAATCCTTTGCAGTCAATAACAGCCTGAAGTCTGGAACTCATAGACATGACCAGACGCTGGGTTTCATCCCTGGTGATGATCTGCCAGGCCTCTACTGCAACTGTCTTCAGTTCATGCTTGTTCTTGGGGCATTTTCCCTTCAGCCTTGTCTTCAGCAAGTGAAATGCATGCTCAATCAGATTCAGGTGATTGACTTGGCCATTGCATTACATTCCACTTCTTTCCCTTAAAAAACTCTTTGGTAGCTTTCGCTGTATGCTTTGGTTCATTCAGCGCCGTCCAATGAGCTCTGAAGCATTTGGCTGAATATGAGCAAATAATATTGCCCGAAACACTTCAGAATTCATCCTGCTGCTTTTGTCAGCAGTCACATCATCAATAAATACAAGAGAACCAGTTCATACATGCCCACGCCATGACACTATCACCACATGCTTCACTGATGAGGTGCTATGCTTTGGACCATGAGCAGTTCCTTTCCTTCTCCAGACTCTTCTCTTCCCATCACTCTGGTACAAGTTGGTCTCATCGGTCCATAGGATGTTGTTCCAGAACTGTGAAGACGTTTTTAGATGTTGTTTGGCAAACTCTAATCTGACCGATTGTTGACTTTGTACCTCCTGGAGAGTGTTCTTGATCTGGCTCAACTGTTGTGAAGGGTGTTTTCTTCAATAGGGAAAGAATTCTTCTGAACGCATAAACATCACCACAGTTGTTTTCCATGGTCCTCCGGTCTTGTTCTTGGGGCATTTTCCTTCATTCTTTCTTTTAAGGATGTTCCAAACATTCAGGTGACTGACCACATTGAATAACATTTTGCTATCTCTCTGATTTTGTTTTGTTTTCAGCCTAATGTATGCTTGCTTCACTGATAGTGACAGCTCTTTGGATCTCATATTGAGAGTTGTCAGCAGTCACATCATCAATAAATACAATGAACTCTGAACCAGTTCTTCTTGGCAGCCATCAAATGTCCACGCTCAGTAGACACTACCACCACATGCTTCACTGATGAGGTGGTATACAGTGGACAGGTGGTGATTATGTGCTCAGCGGTCTGCTCTGGCTCCCCACACTCACACACTGCTCTGTCGAGCCATGCCTCTGTAGACAGGTCCTCAGGAATGGACCTGAGCAGGTCTTGTGCCGCCTTGTTATCTGGTGGCGGGACTTCAGTCTATGAGGAGGCAGTGCTGTTGTGGTGGTATTGTGCAGGATATGCCAGTTGCATCTTTGGGCTTTCCTTGCAAGAGCGAGGGTAGCAGCCTCGTCGGAGGCCGGCTGGGGCAATTCCTGCTAGTGTTGGCAGATGGTAGACAGGGTAGAATTCAGGCAGCCAGTTATAGTCCGAAGGGCGTTGATTTATGGCAGTGTCGACTTTCTCTGGGGTGTTTTGGGCTTTTTTTGCACCAGGCTGGGGCACAGTATTCAGCTGATAGTGAGAAGACGAGATCTAGTGTTGAGAGTTGAAGCACCTTGGCAGTTGCACAAATGCTAGTACCAGCAGACGTCGAAATGAACTCTGAACCTTTTATCTGCTCCTTGTAAATGGAATAATGAAGAAAAAAACACACACCTGAGCAGCCAATTGTCCCATTAGCTTCATCTAGCTTTACATTACTATTTTAACATGACTTTGATCTGTCTATTTGCTGTAGGTTGTGTCTCTTAGTTTAAGCCGAGAGCAGAAGTTTATAGTGGAAAGAATGGTGGACGCTCACAGACTCTACAGAACTCAGGACAGTGGTCTTTGCAGGGTAGGTGCTTTTCAAAAAAAAACTATAATGCATTTTTAAATCTACAGATTGCTCTAAAAGAACTGTTACTGTGCTCAGGTATACGAGTGGCCGTGCTCAGAGGAGGACGTTGTTTCTGATGTTCTGTCACCTCAGCTGCAGAGACTATTACAGTTCGCCAGAAATATACCAGGTAACAGCTGATCCAATGTGACGCCAGTACCCAGAGGAGGCCAGAGAGTTGTAGTGTATCATATTTCAGTGCTATTACTGTTTTTCCTCCAGGTTTTGACTTGTTGGACTTTTCAGACCAGACGTCCCTGTTGTCCATCTCTTCACTAGAAGTCCTGTTCCTGCTGTCAGCTCAGCAGTTTTCACAGAACCCCAGCAGCTCTAGTCCAGGTTCTTACAGATCATTCACTTCTCACTAATTTCTGTTTCAGAAAGTATTCTCTTTTAAGCATTACAGTAGTAATCGTTTTGAAATAAAAAATATATCATGCTATGTATCAATTCTTGGTGGCAGTATTACAATAAACAGATTACAGTTGTTAGGGTAACACGTGTTCTTTCACACCTCTGGCAAAGACTGGTTTAAATGACTACATTATACAGAGGGACCTGAGGCAAAGTATTAATAAAATTGTTAACTGCACTCAACAAAAATTATTATAAAACTCTTGATAATTTTTGGAATAGGTCTATATCACAATATTAACTTGTAAAGCACTTTTATTATTTTTGTTTGTGTCTGTAGGCCTGCAGCTGTTCCGCATGTTGACACACAACTGGCACAGAAATCCAAAGGAACACTTCCACGACAGAACGATGGTCAGTTTAGGTGAGACTCACACACTCAATTGTTTTTATTAACTTTTATATTATATAATCTACAAAACATGTTTATGTGTGCTACAGGGGGCAGTGAAGATCTGCTGGACGCCGTGTTAAGTTTCTTCCACAGCATGGTAGCGCTGCGGGTCTCAGAGGCTGAATATGCACTGCTCACTGCCACCGCACTGCTCTGCTCAGGTCATTACATATCTGCTCTCTAATACTTTCATTTTATGCTGATTTGTAATTACCAGAGAATTAAAAGAGAACACACAGCTGATTTTTTTTTCATCTGAATGATTTTGTTGTGTATCCATTTCTCTCTTGTGTGTGTTCCAGATCGGGCGTCTCAGCAGGCTGCTGTCTGTGTGGAGAAAATGCAGGAGTTGGTACTAGATCTGCTGTCCAGGGTGTGCGGGGCCCAGGGCGGAGCTGCACGAGGAGGACCGCAGCGCTTCGGCCGCCTGTTGGGCCGCCTGACGGAGCTGCGCACTCTTCGGCACAACTACCTCGTCCTGAGACAGCAGCCTGGACTCTGACGGGGCAGCCTCCACATTACTGTCCCCTATAACGGTAACACTGTGGCTCAGTGGGACTCTGTGAAGTGCCGCAGGGTTAACAGACAGGGCTTAATACTGCACTTATGATGCTTATGGACTGCTTTTATTGTTATACCTGTTTCATACTGACATGTAAACTCACTGTAATTTTAGTATTATATAAAAAAATGACCCAAAACGTTTTATTTTGTCTTTTTTTATCCAACATTTGTTTTGTAAAATGATTGCAACAGTCTTTAATGTGGCTCTTTTTACAGCTACACTTTGTAAAACTGGTCTGTTTAGCATTATTTTATCAGCATAAACATAGAGATAAAGTTGTTGAACTATTTCTTGTGATTAAAACAAAGTTAATAATGTTAGACAGACTAGCATGATTGACGGACCCAAATTGGGTAATAGCATCCTTTTTAGAAAATGTGAACAGCTACGGTAGCCCTGCAGGGACATGCTGTTGTCTACAAACAAACTCAGTGGAAATAGGTCTGATCAAAATAATTTATTTCAGGGCACCTTGGTGGCTCACCTGGTAGAGCACATACCATATACCCAGCCCTGGGTTCAATCCCTGCTTGGATTGTCCTTTCCCTCTGCCTCTCTGTTTCCTGTTAATCTACTGTCCTATCATAAAAAGGCCTATTAAATAACTTGATCTCATAAGTGTCCAAAACCTTCAGCAACAACATGTGCAATGTGCTCAAAAAGAAACACAAGTATGATTCTTCTCCAGCAGTGCTTAGTTTGTCCACTCTGGGTTCTGGTAATTAGAATACTTTTTTTTATTTTCCCCCTGGTGGTGGCTGCCAACAATGAATGTTTTGATGGTGGGGGATTCTGAAAGATGCAAGGGTCTGTCAGGAGCCCAGAAACTCACTGACCTTTTATACACACTCACTGATTACAAGCAAACAGATCACAGGTGAGGATGGTTACCTTTAGTAGCCATTCAAACCTGTTTGTGTCACTTGTGTGTATGTTATCAGGCCAAAATCACCAGGGTATGTACACTTTGGTCATTTGGATAGTTTCTGTTGTCATAATGAATTTAAAAAGCGTAAACACAATTGTTTTACAAATAATGGCTTCACCATTGAAAAAAGGGTTATCATTCATATTCTTTAAAAATGGCCAAAAACAAAATCACAAATATACGAATAGCTCATTTTTTAGAACCAGTAAAATAAATTGTCTCAAAACCATTGAATATGTGGCCTCTTAGTTACTTTGACGGTTCCCCAACATAAAATAAAATAATAGGTATTAGTTTGGAGACTCTGGTTGAGATAATGGCCAAACAGCTATTTCTCAAAAATAATATCCTTTATGATATGCATTTTAAACCTGTGTAGACATTCTGTGCGAGTAAATCCATAATTATCAATCTTTTTGGCAACTTCAAATTAATCATATGCCTTTCATTGTTACAAATGTTTTCAAAAATGATGAAAATAATAAGTCCAAAGTGCAGTTATGTATTCCAAAAGTTTATTTTATTTCCCGAAATGAGGAAATACTGGTTCAGACAAAGTATTTGGTGAGTATGTAAAATATGCAGGTAGTACAAGCTTATAAAGGTGTATCCCATCTGTTAAAACATGGCTCTGCAGCACTGGACAATAAATAGAATCTTCAGGGGGTCGACAGTAAAAAACGAAGATTCACGTGTTGGGTTTTTGCTCTCTCGGTCTCTTTAAATAAGATTTCATTCTCCACTTAAACCCATATAGCATTTATTTCTATAATTCTGTCTTTCCATAAATAAATTATTTCTCTCTGTATCAAAAGAGAATTCAAATATAAAGGACATCGTGTCATATCTTTACGACACAATGTCATTACATTGATGAACAGCGAAGTACACTGCAGCAAGTCAGGAATAATTTTTCTCTCCACAAATATATACAGCCTCGCCTTGCCCCCCTCGTGGCTTGATTGAAATACGCATCTTTAAAAACAGCAACATTAAATTAAATTGCTATGACAATACACATACATATGTACACAAGGTGTGCCGATAGAATATACAAGTGTTTCTGTAAAAGGTTAAAAAGTCAAAAGGTATTGTATAAAAGATGGCAGTGATCCATTCATTTGTCTGCGTGTCATATAAATCTCTTTTTGTGACACTTTGATTCCTTGGCAGTTGCTTTTGTACAAAATAAAGAGTTTTTTTTCACGTTTGATCAGGACAAGTTCATCAACTGCACAAACCTGGAAATAACTGGAACTTCATTTCATCTGAAGCCTTCAGCGACCGGAGACGGCGCTACCGTCCCGTGCCAGACACTAGTGGTTTGATAAGAAACGAAAAACGAGTTCATCAGGGTCCACTGTGGACCAGTTGAGACCGACAGAATGCATAGTGTGAGTTTGAGGCGCCCTCTACAGGTAGCTGGAGCCCACAAAGCCCTGGCTGTGGCTGACTCGGCTCTGGTGGATCATGGCACGGTCGTAGGCCACCTGCACAGACTTGCGGATGGTGGATTTGCGGGCCTCCATCATGCGCAGCTTGTCAGCCGTGTTGTCCACGCCCAGAGGGGTCAGTTTGTCCCGAGGGAGCCACTGCCTGAAGAGACAAAAGACAAAAAAAAACAGTCAGACTATTGCAAAAAAACAGTAGGTACCATTACCCAGAGCTCTCAGCTTGTTTGTAGTGTTTTGTCAAATAAAAATCCCACCATGATCCATTTATAAAGACAGACAAAAGGCAGTACAATCTTATAGACAATAAGATTAACATTATATTAAGAAAAGCATATCGGTGCTGTGGAGCTAGAAAAACATTCAGATAATATTTTATAGTAAATGGTCAATGTAAGACAGTAGAACTTCAATGTTCTTAATCAGAAGAAATAATATGCCAAATAAATAGGACTGAAATTGATATAAAAAAGATACAAAAGATAAATAAAATGTTTCTCATTACTGTATGTTGACTCCCTCTTTATCATTTATTCATTTACTTAGGACAGAGTACAATGTACATTAAGTTGAAGCAGAGATGATCTGTCTTTAGTGGTAAAGGAAACCTACGCAAACACAGGGAGAACATGCAAACTCCACACAGAAAGGCCCTGCCCTGGATGGGACTCAAACCTTTGAATCAGGACCTTCTTGCTGTGAGGCAAGAGTGCTAACCACTCATCTGTAACCGAGACTCTGTAGCAGAGTCTACACCAGGTTTAATTGAAATAGAAAAGTAGAGAAATGTGGGTTTGAAACTTTAGAGAATAGAAAAAGGTTGTGAAATTTCTGAAGTTTCTACAGACTCCATTTATGTGGAGCCCTGTACAGCCCTGTATTTGTAAAAATTAAATTAAATTAAAAAGGACACAAAATAAATCAGTTTTTTTTTATTAAAATGACGCTTTGCTTTGAAAATCTAATGTCTCTGAGATGTTAACTTATAATAAAAGTAATGTATAAATTATGACCAACATTTCTGCTTAAGGGGTGCTTAATAATGAAAAAGAAAATCATAAATATTTTGATCATTATTGAAGTCATGATTATTTTACACAATTTCTCATTGACTCGTTGAAATATGTTGGATTTAATGAACAAAACAGTGAATTCTTCTTAAAATAAATAACATATTCAAACGTATAAATAAACGAACAGAATTCATAATTGAGATAAATCAATAAGATCAACAATGTAGTGCACTTCCACAATCTGGTAGAAAACAAGTGTTGCCAGGCAGCGCATTATAAAACACACTAAATGTGTTTTATTTACATTTACATTTATTTATTTAGCAGATGCTTTTATCCAAAGCGACTTACATTACATTACCAGTGTTACAGTCACTGGAGGCAAGGTGGGTTAAGTGTCTTGCCCAAGGACACAACGACAGTATGAACTGTGGGGAGAGTGGGAATCGAACCGCCTACCTTCCGGTTGAAAGACGACCACTCTACCCACTGAGCTACTGCCGCCCCGTTTTATAATGTATTTAGGCCAAAATAATGTGTAAAACAGAATGTTTTAATGGGATTGTTGGGAGCTGAAACTGAAATTGAGAATTCAAGTCTTAATCTCTGAACTTGAATTGAAAGTGTTACTTCACTATAAGATGCAACAGACTGAACAGAGTCACACGAAGTTTATTGGAGACAAGCCCAAAAAATCAGGTCACAGAAAATGAACGAATATGAATGTCTGGGACATGACGCCATCTAGTAGTAGCTGTACCACAATTCAACTCTTCAGTTGAGGAAGTTATTTACAAAGAGATGATGAAATTAGAATTTTGTAACTTTGGTAGTTTTTGCTTAGGCAATAATAAGAAGAAGAACCAGAAATTCAGCTGCAGAATCCCAAGCATGTGATGAGCACAAGCTGCTGAAGGTTTAATAAGTAGGGGGTCTTATGCTGGTCCTGAAGCAGTGATGTTAGTCACGAGCCATGTACAAACGTTCAATACAGGAAGGTGTTGAAAGGTGTTTCTGACTATGCTAATGCTAACCCTTTAGCTGCTGTAATAAGTAGTTGCGTTGCCTTTAGAAATAAGGTCATGCCATAAAGAGTACAAAAAACACAGATGTAAAATCCATTCCGTTTACTTTGCTCCTGGTTTTGCTGACCATAGATCCTGATCCACCCAGAGATAATGCTCCAAGGTCCTGAGCAACCTGTTTTGGCAGTCTATGTTGCAACAATTGCAGACTTGATGCAAGAGTTACAAGGTGAGCCAATAAAAACATTCCTGACAATAGATTTTTGTTATGGTGAAACATGTACGGTGGCCGTGAAGTGCAAACAAATTAACTCAACTAAATGACAGATGTCTTGTCCAATCAGATACCTTCCTTTTCCGGTTTGTCTGAATTGTTGTTGTGTTTTTGGTTTTCTGAATTGTCATTTTGTTTGCACTTCACGACCGCAGTAGACAAGGCCAGGCTGGAAGTTTATGTTTGGAGTTTGGCTGACACTCACCACGTCCTCTTGTTGTCGAAGAAGAGCACCAGGTAGAGGCGCTGGTCGGTCTCCTCCTGCCTCTGTTCCCTAAACGCAGGACGTCTTTGGGCGGGACAGGGATGGGCACCCCGTTGTGCAGCAGGCCCTCTTCAGGCATCTCCGGGTCGATGATCTGAAATAGATACAGGCCGAGTCAAACAGCTGATCTGAAGAATCCTTAACCACAGCAGCATGTAGCTCCTAACGCAACTGATGGAAAATTAACTCTCACTTCACTTTATCATTGCAATGCTGCCTATTCACACAGTAAAAATGCTGGTGTTGCAGACCAGTCTTAGTCTTGGACTCACTCAGCCTTAATCTTTCAATCTTCAGCGTCTTCACCAAATGCCACTGAGCCCGGTCTTTTCTTTTCTGTTTCGATCTAACCTTGGTCTTGATTCAGCCTCAGTCCCTAAAGTCTTCATCTCGTAAAAACTATGGTCTTGTTGAATGTGGTCTTTAATACAACACTAGTAAAAGCAACTTTACACAAGCTAAAGTCAAAGTACAGTAGTTCTAATTTCTAAATGTTCATGTGGACCTTGTGAAAATGCATTTATCTTTTGGCAAACCTGTTCTAACTCAAGTAGGTTTAAGTTACAAATAATGTTCTATTAAGTTTTAGAGAAAACATCCAATTATGATATCACTTGGGTGAATTTTTGATTAATATGTTCTCCATTAATTTGCTATCTAAAACTATTGTTTAAAAGGAAAATTGTGTAAAATATTTTAGTATTGAACAAAATGGAGGACATTGCCATCCATTACTGTATTGCCCTGTAGTAATGACAATATTTTGATGTGATTACACCAATGCGGATCATATCCATGTTTATTTACAATCTATGGATTACACACTACTAACTTGATATACCTCTACCAGAGGGCAGGCTCCAAAAAGGAAATTGTGTTTGAGCACAATAAAACTCATGTTTACAGCCTGGTACAAAAGAGCATTAATGAACTAAACTGATTTTTGTGAAATCACCATCAGACTGATCTCCACTGGGTTTGTTCATGTTTCTTGACTGTACTATAATGTGAAAGACTGGCGCTATACCAGAGCAGGATAAGAGGGGTATCCTCGAGACTTGGCCCACACCAGATCCAAGGGTTCCAGCTCGGTCTCATCGTCTGATGTCTGGCTGCAGTTACCTGTGGAAAAGAAGCACAGAGATGCGTCATTCAACATTAAGACTTTTGTAAAAAATGAGTTCAAAGAAGCTTTTGTTTATTGTTCATTTAAATGTCTTAACTGTGAGTATCTGTGAGAAAAAACTGTTTTTTTTTTATTTGGCTCACAACCATGTGTTCCTGAACCAGATCCAGTTCTTTATACCAATATTTATTGTTCAGATCCATGTCTAAAGTCCAAACGTACCAGTGTAGTCTGAGTCTCCGTTGACTATCTCCAGTAAGGGGACTTTAGAGAGAGCAGGTTTCCCAAGGCTTCGCTTTGGTAGCGAGGTGCTGCTTAAACATAATAAACAATGTGTTCATTTTACAATCTGTTTAAACTCAAACACATAAAACAAGAGGTAATTGAGCAGGACTTACATTTCTTTACGGAGAACTGGACACGGGCAGAACTCAGTGTCGGACGTGTTGTCTTTGTGTTTGTTGAAGCCGTTGGTCAGTCCTGGGGAAGAACAAAGAACACTTCAGTTTTGTGAATAATAAGACACTTAAATACATAAATGACTGGGCTGGAAAATCTAACATTTGATATTTAAATCTGGTTATCAGAAAAGTGCTCATTTTGTCTGCCTGCAGCTACATTGTGTAAAGACTACAAAAAAAAACACAAAGCCAGAACTACACAAGGGGAAAATCTATTACCTTGGTTGTACCTTGGGTTAGAGAGTCACAGAATTTCAAATCTCTGTATGTACTGTATATATAGTAGAATTGACAATAAAGCTGACTTTGACTAATCGTTTAATTTTACTAATATATGTCACTAAGACTCAAATTTTCAGATTTTAGTGACTGCCAGAAAGCCAGATGGTCTAAATTATTGATCAAAATTTAGTTATACAGACAGAACTTCAATTGCCAGCTGACTTCTGGTCTTTTAGGAAATATGTAAATAAAAAGAATGTATTGTGGCACTTGTAAAAGGTCATAAAATTGATACTACACTATTGATCTAGAATAGAGAGCCTAAGTCTGGCCGATTTCATGGGTCCCCATTGCAGAAATAAAATGGTTGCGTCATTTTCACACACGCTGTTTCTCAAATTAAAATACAAGTTAAGATGCCAAAAATGCCATTGTCTGTTGTAAATTCTGACGGTAGAGGCATCACAGACATGGTGAGATGGAATAAGACGATTCGAGGAAAAGTGGGAAAGCTCAGAGTTATAAGAAATTGATGATTGATTGATTTGTTGTAGCAGGCATTAAAATAAGAAAAGCACATGTTCAGCTAGTGCTTTTTCAGCTTCATTTATAATTTTTGTCTGATTCAAGACACAGTATGAAATGGGACAATGGATGCTCTTGTGTTCTTTGTAGGTCGTGGTGCATAAATGGGGCATAAGGCTAACTGAGAAGGGGTATTGGTGAGAAAAATTCCCAACTAAATCAAAGTTAAGAAATATATAAATTGTTAACTTTTTCCATTTAGTGCAGGGCTGGGTTTTAGTAATATGGACAAAATTATATATGGGGCCTCTGGCCATAGGGTGTGTCCAGGGCCCCATCAGTTCTGTCAGCGGGCCTGTTCCATGAGTCTCCTGGAAGGAGCATGACTCTCTGAATAAAACAAAGAGGACTGGAATATAAACAACTCGTGCATAGTGTTGTCTAAGTTTGATTTTGCTTAAATAACTGATATAAATCACTCCCTGATTCTGTTAAATGTCATTTTATTGATATCCTTGTGATTACGGCATATTACCGCTCTCCAGTGTGTGCTTGGGGGTCTTCTCCAGCTCTCTGTCAGAGATTACGTCTCGACTGGGCGTCCGTTGTTCAGGTGCGCTGAGTGTAGGGGGTTCCGTGCTCTTCTGTGGGGTCTTCGACGGAGTGGACAGGGGCGTGACAGACGGGGTGCTGGCTGCGGAGCTGGGTGCCGACGAGGCATCGTCCTGGGGCCCCTTACCGTTCAGCAAAGGACTGTCTCTCTCTCTGAACAGCTTGGCTCCGTTCTTGGCCTTCTTGAATAAGACCGAGGTGCGTCGTCCCACTCCCCCAGTGGTGGGCCGAGGGGGGGTGCAGAGCACTGGCAGCCCATTGGTCACTCTATCCATTTCGTTTTGTAATGTGGGAAGTGGCGTCGGGGGTCGTTCTTGAGCTTTAGTGCAATTAAGGTCCTGGGATGAGTCCGTAGGACAGTCCAGGGGCGCTCCATCAAGTTTGAGGCGCTTACAGGCCCTGCTGGGGGACATGGGTTCCCGCATGATGGGCTTCAGAGTGGGGGGCTCCAGAGGATCATCCCCCTGTCGAGGAGGAGGGGCCGGCCCTGTAGGTTCAAGTGTTGGGGGTGACGTGAATTTGAGGTCTTCTGCAGAAATAAGGAGAACAGATTCAATTGAATGTGTCTGCGTTTGTTGTGAGTGACATGAAAGTCCACGGAGTTATGTGTGTGATCATGTGGTGGTGCTGTGTTCACACTGGAAAATGAGTGGACGTTTGAACCACAGCCCAGTAGTGGAGGTTCCCTGGACGTATGAAACACCTGAAGACGAGTGGAGTCAGAACTTTGCTCTCACAACTGCAACATGCTAACAATGACTCTGACACAGACAGCACCTTCCTCTGAGCCGCCTGCACACTGCACCACTTCTACTTTACAGCCTCCTCAAGAACTAGGTAGGGTTATGTTTAAAAGCAAACATTGATGCTAGTGTGTATTACACAATAGTTTCTTGCGGAAGACCTTAGCACTCCCAAGTAAAAGGCACCTCATTGTGGCCACCAGAAGCAAATTTCATTTGTAATCCTTTATGGACCACACCTTTTAAAAAGAGATTGTTAGTTTTGGAAAAAAATTTAACATTCTTCTTTTTAAAAAAATTCTTTAAAAAGTTCAAATAATTAAGCATTAGATTTTCTAAATAACCAAATAAAAATAACACTATCAAACAAATTAATAATATAAAACAGAGCACAAGTCTGCACTGTATTCTCTTTTGCAAAAAAACAGCTTTTGTGCAAATTAACTGTGACGAAAACATGGACAGGTCACTCACTTGAGCACTAAATGCTGTCTCAGAAAAACTACAGACTTAACCAACAACGTGCACTTTTTTGTGGCCATTGGCTTCTGGAGACGGAGGACAGAGCAAATCAGGAGTGTTTTTGCTGCTACAAAGACCAAGACCAGCAGAGAGATTGAACTATATATAAATGTGTGTTGGCGTGCCTCTTAGATTCTCTCAGCTGATTGAAAACTTCTCACAATGAGGCTGTAGTTTCCGAGCGCAGACCTGGCCTTTGGCAGTCAGTGGGACAGAGGGTCTAGACCTGTGTGGTGTGGAGGTACTGTGCGAGCGGACGTCCTGCTGTCAGAAGTGGGATGACATGACATGAGCGTGTTGTGTGGCCGATGGACAGAGGTGAAGATGTCAAAAAGAGGTGCAGACACAGAGTGCACTTGGAGAGAGGAGTTGTGAGGCAGCCATGGCTAACGAGACTCTGTGGACCCCTACTTACTAGACTGGAGACTGTGGGGTGGTTGGGGTTGGTGCGTGGGGGGGACCCTGGCTCAATTACCTGAGGACAATGTTCCGTTAGCTCATGTTCACAACTGGTCTCATTGAAAACAGTGGCTTTTAAAAAAGGTTACATGCATTTAACAGTTACTCAGCGACCTCATGACCCACCTTTGTCTGAGGAAAGTCCATTCTCTGCTCGAGAGTCCTTGTCCTCGTCCTCTTCTTCGTCCTCGTCCGTGTCGTCTTTGAGGTGACCGTTGTGGAGGCTGTTGCGGTGTTGGCCCTGACGGTAGCGGATGTGGTTGATCTCGCGGCGCAACAGGCGGATGCGTCGTGTCCGTGCGCCGCTGCATCGCATTGAGGTGACAAAGTCCAGCTTGTCCAGCAGCTCCTTCAGCTGCTCCTCCACGCTCATGTGGAGCCGATTCTCTGGATCAAGGATACTGTCAACTACAGAGACACAAGACAAACAAGAAATACATTTCACTAATGCTACAAAAGTGGCACTTTAATCAAAAGTGTAATTTTTTTCTAATAAAATTCATCAAGCTTTTCTTAGCCTTAGGAGAAGGAGTGTCACTCAGGAATCACATTATTAGTAATCACAAAGAATGTTTTACATATTTCTCACGTTTAGACTGGGGTTAATTCTGGGCTGTGTCCTCAGACAGCACATTAAACATTGGGTAGCTTGGTTTAAAGGCATTTAACAAGCTTGAGTTGTGAACAGATTGCTACAGGAGCATCATGACTACCAAAGCTACTAAAAATAGTTTACCCATATCGCCATTAAGAGGTAAACCAACACTGCATTGTGGGACTTTTAGAAATTTGTTTTTATAATGTTTTATTTCTGGTGTCCTTTTAACATTAAACCTAAATTATTCCACAAATCGGCTCATGGGTTGGCTAAAGTCTGCTGCACAAAGTCCATTGTTTCCCACACATTGATAAAATCTAGCACAAGTTTCCTAAATGCTCTGTTGAGACTCCGTAGCAGCTGCTGCCGAGTCAGCATTGCAGCAGTGGACTCTGAGGAGACAGACTTTTTGGCAACCTGTAATCGAGTGACATTTCAGCAGTTATTCACCGGGAACAGTAGATTGGTTTGCAAAACTCCTCAGAAAACCAGCACTGTCTTATCTTTAGCTTCTCTGCAGTTTTGTGAGCAACGTCGATGGATACAAGCAGAAAGACAGAGGAATGATGCTAAGTCACTGAAGATACTTTCTCCTATAATCAGATACAGCTCCAGATCAATCTGTCGTTTAATGACACAAGTGTTGTTTATGAGGTGTTCTTACAGTCATTTAATACAATATAAATTTAAACCCATGGCTAATATGCATAAATGATTTGTCTAAAATCATTTAACACAAACATGCTCCCCCTAAAGAAACACACTGTCTACACTACAAGTGTAGACTTTTGTAAACAAATTAAAGCTCAAGGTTAAATGGTCCTTGCAACATAATATTTCCCACCACCACCACTAATGATAACAATTCAATAATCTCTGTAAATTATCATTAACACATTCAAACAGTCTATTATATAGTCATTAACCGCAGACTGATAATTTAAGTGTATTTCAGTCTTAAATAAAACCTCTTGTACCACTGCTGTGACTCACCATCCTCCCATGTGCAGTTGTAGAAGTCTCTCTTCTGTGGGGACTCCGGGAGGTGCATGCCAGTGTCCAGGTCCAGTCCGGTGTTGGCTGCCTGTCTCTGAGCATGCCTCAGTACGGCTCCCCCCAGATCTCGCAGACGCAAGGCGGCACGGTGGAAAACCGTGTCTTTGGAGTTGTATAGAAGGCAGTTGGACACCATTAGATTGAAGTCAGCCTCCAAGTCGGACACGGAGCGGTACTCGTGCTTATCGAGCTTTGAACGCATGTTGGAGAAGTCCATGGGCTGGTTGACAAACTCCAGATAGTCGGGGACCTATGGACAAAACCACACATTATTTTTGATGATAAAACTTTAGATGATATTATGTTATTTTGTGAAAAGTTGTACCTCCTTAATGTTGACCGGCTGAGCAAAGATCTGCGCCGTGTCCTTCTCTTGCAGCTGGTCCAGAGTGGAGCGTAGCAGCAACAGCATCGGAGTCAACTGCATTTCCAAAGCTGTCTGGTGAACTTTGACCTACAGCAAGTAATAACCACAAAACATCAGCAAAGTACAATGGGAATGCAAAATGGAAATACAAAAGAAAAAACATGTTAAACAAATGCAAAGTACAACTGCTTTGTTAATGCGTCATATGCTCCTTTACAAGTCAAGCAAATGTACCCATGGAAACGGTTCAAAACCATCAGAGGCAACGTTTAAAGAATGAGTTTTGATTTTTTCCCAAGTTTTCTACTAATTGCTCTTATATTCCCAAAGGTTCTATAACTAACATTCAATAATTATATCTAAGCCTCAGTATTTCTCATTAGTAACATGTTAGTACCTGTTCTCTTTTGAGCTTCTCTCTTTTTCGGATCAGCTCCACCAGCAGCCGGGCTTTCTCCAGGTCGTGCCGGAGCTTCTGCCAATACCTAAGGGCTTCTCTTGCAGCAGAAACCTTTTCATCCACCTCAGGCTACAACATAAAGAACAAATACACACAAATATGTTAAAATTGTAAGCACAATGTGCTTTTTAAGCACATTGGATGCCGTAATTCTTCCTGACCTGTTCAGGGTTCTTTTGGGATTGGATGCTCGAGTGTAAATGCCGAATCAGCGGCACACCGTTCCTTGACTGTCGTTTCAATAACCAGTAGCTGTGGAGTCTCTGCATGAACTGGTTTTTCTTCTGGAACAGGACTCCTTTACAGAGGCTGTTCAGTCTGTGGGATCAGAATTAGAATTTAGGTTTAAATTATTATTATTATTATTATTATTATCATTTCAAGAAGAGACAGAAAATGTGTTTGAACAATTGTGCTGTTAAATAATACATCACACATAGTAAACATTGCATTTGATGTGTTGACGAACATTTTTGTGTAGCCGGTATAACAGATGAAACAGGACAAACCTTTGTGTGGGTATGTGTGGCACTGTTACTTGAGGTGATGAAGGCTGTTGTGCCTTTGACTCTGTGCTTTTTCTCCCTTTCTTCTTATCGTTCTTGTCCATAATATCGGCCTTTCTGCCTTTCTTTGGTGTGGCTGGGCCATCAGTGTAAGCGCTGCGCCCCCTGCTGGCCCTGCCTCGGCTTCCCACTACACGCCCTTCAGTCTCGTCGTCTGAAGCCACGTCTCCCGGAGGAGAATGAGCTTCGCAGAAGGCAGTCTTCTTCACAGAGAACGTGGTACCGTGTACGTTCGTCTCCCGCACCGGGTCAATCTTCATGAACAGCCCGGCTCTTTGTGCGCATGTGACATGAAATGCAGTGTAGCAGTTGGCTTTGTGACACTGAATAGACGCGCCACAGCCCTTTTGTTTGCACAAGTAGCAGGTGAGTTTCCAGCGCGCGGGGGGAATGTTAGCAACTCCCTCCACTGGCTCCAGAAACACAGTGTTAGCAAAGCAGACCTCAGGGATCCAGATGGCACAGACAACATGTGCCCATCGTCCGTCGCTGGTTTGTTTGAAGGCGCCGCCCCGGTTGGGACAGAGCACACAGTCTACAGGTTTCTGTGGAGACTGGAGGCAGCAGCGGCACAGCCACTGTCCCTCCGGAATATAGGGCACTCCATAACACTCCTGGTGCACGGCCAGGTTACAGGAGTCGCAGAAGAGGATGACATTACTGTTGAGGCACTCATCGTCCAGGCACACGCAGCAGAAGGCATCATCGTCAATAGCACTCTGAGAGGGCGCCCGGATGCGTGCTTCGCGGTACGCCTCCCCCTCGAGCCGGTCCACCAGCAGCTCAAAGCTGTCCGGGGACACAGCTGAGTAACCCTCAGAGTTGCGGTCCGTGTTGACCATTTCCAGCCAGGCTGAGTCCTCTTCATCCATGTCGTACTCCGCCTCAGCCTCCTGCTCCTCGGCTGAGCGCTCAATGTAACGGTAATACGCTGAGGGCAGAGGATCCACCTCCCCTGGAGTGAAACCATCTAGGACACGAAATCTGGGTTCAGGAAGGGTCATGTGGTGATGGTGCGATGGTTTTTCAGGCGTCTGTGGACATTGGTTTTTTGAAGAGGGCTGCGACTTGACAGGGGTACACTTAGAGTCTTTTCTCTTCCGCGCTAAAGATTTGCGGCCTGTCTGTACACTGTTGACAGGCGTGGATGGCTGCTCGTTGTTCTCCTTGTTGCTGTTACACTCACTAATGTCCTGGGCCATCATCTCGTCCTCTGTAATGACCTCCATTGGCTCTAAAATGGAAATGCGATGAAGCCTACCGTCCAGCTCCACCTCCACCACCTTCTGGGCCTGAGCGTAAGTCAGGGTCTCTCTGCTCGGAGAGGCTTTGAGACTGTAAGGGGACGGGGATCGCTGGCGGGCCCCGCCTCGCCTGCCTCGCCCGCTTCGCCCACCAGCCACACCATTAGACTTCCTGCCATCTGGGCTGCCTCCACCAGCCGCTTGGCTTTTTCGACGTGGCTTCCTCATGGGCCTCCAGTCACAAATGTCCTTCTGTGTGATTGAAAAGACAGAAATGACCAAATAAATAAATTCTGTACGTATAAGTAATTTTCTGAATGCACAATATAACTGTTTTTGTTTTTCAGCTTTAGGGTCTCTCCAGCTGTTAGGCAAAAATATGGACATATTGACATACAGTGTAAAAGCACACACAATTTAAGAATTTTATCTTTTTTTATTATTATTATTTGTTTGGTGTCTACTATATATATGTACAAGCTGTCAGTGCAAAAGTTGATGTTATATTGCTGTAATGACATGTTTTTGGAACACAGAACAATTAAAAACTTAAACACATTTGTAATTATATTTAGTCTATTTGAGTGGTTGAATGTTTTGATGTTGCTAGTAATGACAAGTAAATCCTGATAAAAGTTTCCAGCTGTGCTGTAAGCTAAGGCTATGATTATAGAGCCCCTGGTGTAGTGTAAACATTCCTTCACATTTGATAGAGCGCCATACTACAGCTCGCCCAAAGAAAAAGAACTTCACAAACATAAGCTAGAATACTGTCAGTTAATCAGCTTTCAAAATTAAAAGGAATTGTCATTATTAAAAACACAAAAGCCGCAAGAAAAACAATCTGCAGATAATTCTCGACTTTATCTCACAATGTTGGCAACTACAACAAGGGATGACCACAACATACAAGCCACATCCAATCAGCTTTTGCTAAGTTTTGACGGATCCAAGCCGTAGCCAATCTGCTTCAAGAATGGTAAACCCTCACAGATTCGTGTTCTTATTTCGAGTGCAAAATGTCAGCCATATTTACAATTTTCAAACACTGTTAAAAGCTGTTTTTTCATAATAGCAACGACTAAAGCAATGTGTATTTCAAAGATGTTGTTTGTCAAGTAAAGTCGGAGGGAGAATGGTTGAGTATATGACCGTGTAATAGTTATTTTACAGAGAAATATTGATGCTGGTGGGGATATGAGCTGCTTAGGCACTGCTAACGTTGAGCGACGAAGAGTTCCTACGTTTAACCCGGTGTTTATTACAACTGACAGGCAAACAAGCTGACCCATACTTAGTAAAAATTATTTTAAATGATTGTCTAAGCTTTAAATTTAATAGCAGCCTTACCCGTTATGGCTGACGCTGGCTTTTCGACAGCCGGTCTGAAGCCGCCTTTACAGTTATGGTTCCCTTAGCCAGCCGCCTAACTTCCTATGCTGCCAGAGCTAATAGCTACCGTTAGCGAGCCACAGTTTGTTGGTACACCCGGTTAATATCTCCGAATTATTATGTTTCTCATTCGCACTTCCGGGCCGTTTTTAAAACGGGTAGAGTTTCCAGAAATGTTGGTGAAAGGTAGAGTGGCATCCAGAAAATAAAAAGCAGCTTGTTGATTCAGTTTTGCATGTAGGAGAAATGTTATCCTCCTTGGGCTAGCTGGCTAACTTTGGTGCTAATTCAATATTAGCCAAAGTGAAAAACACAGAACTTCCGGATGTACCTTTCAAAATAACAAAGTTTATACGCCTAAGAAGAATTGCGTAAAAGAGTAAATGTTTCATTTTCATTTGGTGTTTTTAGAAATGTTAAACAACTGTGTGATTTTGTGAATTTTATGACTGGATTTATATATAATAGTGAGGGTTTAACTATATGTTCTTTGTTTACGTTCAACAACAAATAAAAGTTTCTTAAATGAATACATAAACAATAACTGCACTAACATATGAAAAACAGTATTGCCCATTACTACAGACGCAGTAGAAGTATGTTATGACATAGTAAGTTTCTTGTTAGAACAAGATAACACATTTTACAAGATGTTTGCACAGCTTTACTAACACTAAAAGGTATAAAACAGCTGGACCACTTACTACAACCATGCTTATTTAAATAAAATCAAGCCTCTGAATTTGCAGTGTTAATGGTGAGTGAAGGATATGAAAAAATACTAATTATAACTTTCCCAAGGCAACAATAAAAAGTAAGGGCTATAGTATGGTCCCATTTTGTGATAACGGAACACTGTCTTGTAAGTTTTAGTCAAAGATCTTGTTAATAACAACCATATACCAAAAAGTTATTTATCTTAACATTTTTTTACTTTTGTAGTGAAAATGATCTTGTAAAAAACAATCTTCTGGCAAGTAATGTCACATTAGAACCATTTTAGTTGCTTTTTGTGCAGTTACTCTTTGTTTTGAGTCAATGTTTTAAGTAAATTTAAACATTGTAAACTTGTCTACAGTCTTTGCAAAGGTCTGGTGACAAGCCTAAACGTTTGGAAGGACTTATTTTGTCGTACTTCCGCTCTAGCGCTTGTTGCTGTCTATGGTTGCTGTGCGCTGGTTTCTTGTGTAAGCAAACTACAGGCCAAAACCAAACTAGTGCGAATGTAACCCGCCTCCTTGACGTCATGACCCCACAATTTTCGCGCGCAGGGCCTTAATATGGGCACTACACAGTGTATGGATGTATAATAAATACACTTACGCACACGGTATATACACATGGTAAATAATAGAAACACAAATAGACATCCATTTAAATTTTACTACTATTGTTTAAAACCTTTTAGCATAATTCAACAATTGCATGACATCTAAAATGAAACATTAAAAACAAAATTATGAAAAGCAGTAATACAGCAACTAAAAACAGTGATACAATAAGTAAACATACCAGCAATTGCTAATACAATTTACATGATCAAAATCAGTAATTCTAACCACAACTGATACAATACCCACAGAAATATACACACTAGTGCTTATTGGATGTAACATAGAAAACATATAATTACTTAATAAAATACAGTCTGTGTCACACTTTTTGAGGGGATAGTGGTGATAGCAATATATCACACATAAATGTTATTGGCCACATTGTGGTGTTCTTAGGGATATTATAGTTCAAGTATTTACAATTGAAATGTATTTGCGTCTATTTTATTACTGCATGCAATTACCCTGGACAACCATCCTAATTCTTTTTCTTTTATATACAAAGAATTAGTCTGGTGGATACAAGTTGCATTTCCAGGGGGCAGTACCAACGGATACAGAATAAACTGCCTCTGGACACAACTGGTTTCGACATACAACGAAAGCATTGCATGAAACCCTCCTCGTTTAAGACAGTTATACTTGGTCTAACCAGATTTCTATCCAGTAGAAATGGCTGTAAATGGACGAGATTCCAGACCCATTTCACCTTGCAAAGTGAATGGGTATGGCTGGCCAGTTAGCATTCATTTAGGGCTAAAAAGTAACCTTAAAATAACCTTTATTCAATGTTTATTACTTTCTGTACTGATGTTTTTATGATTATACAAATACCCTTAGTTTGTCAAATTCAGTCCCTGTTTTGTGTTTAATGGTGGGGTATTTTGTCTGGAGACAATTCTCAAACAGCATGTATGGCGTTTAGAAGCAGATGGGATATGGTTAAGAAAAGGGTATGAGAGATATTTTTCTGCACTGAATCAAAATCAGAACTTATTGATAAAAAGTGTAAATCAGTGAAGAATTCCAAGGACACCGTCGGCTGTTCACTGTATTAACTGGCTCATCAATAGTGGCATGACATTCACTAGGTCATGGAGACATGGTGAGGGTGTTTTTCCTTTTGGAGTCCCTCCTTGGGAATGGCACAAAGCTTCTCACCTCTTTGAAACATAACCCTGTGGATGGAGAAGCAGACGTGGCCTCATTATTATATTATATATTTCTAAATTGAATGTTCAGAAAGCATAAAATAAATCTTTTCTTCTTCCACTGTTTATTGCCACTGTATTCTGCAGCCTCTCCGGCTTCACACACTACTACAAAGGTGGATTTACTCTATTTAGCTATTAATAGCGTCCAAGTTTTGAAAGTTTGCCTCAAGCACATTGATCTGTCATTAGAAACTCAACTTGTGTGGCACTGTGACTTCACTGTTTACATAGCAGACACTCTCCTGTACACAGCTACCTCAAGGGTTACCTGAACCAGTGATGAACCAACCTGACCCATACCGTCCACACTAAGTGGCAATACTGTATGTATTAGCTTTTTTGTTGTTCTTTGTTTGTCTTGATGAATACATATATTTTTAATGTAGGTAACAATAATTTGCAAGACAATTTCAAATCAAAAATTTTAAATCTATTTACAGATTACTGGAGTTAATGCCAGTCCAGGTGTGTAGAGTTAAAAGGGGAATTCATCACAAATTGTGTGTGTGTTTACTTACGCTTCCACTCTTCTAGTGACATTGTAGCATTGTCGTGGCTGACATCATATGGCATAGGCTCAGGGAAGTCATCGGGGTCCCGTAAGCTGTCAAAGTACGGGTGTTCCAGAGCCAGTTCTGCTGTGGGCCGTTCATCACCATCCAGTACCAGCATCTTTTCCAGAAGGTCTATGCCTGCACATGGGTTGATACAGTGTTGCTTATACTTCCACAGACTAAAAAGTGAACAGTGTAGTAATATTAAAGTGTAGCTGTGGGTGAACTCACATTTGTCACTGACTCTGGGGAACAATGTGGTAAAGTCTTTTCTGGGATAAGCTGGAAGGCCTTTCATATAACTTCTGGCCTGGTTTCAGTAAAAAAAAAGAGCATTCTTTTTTACAATTCAATTTCACACGACGAGTGACAAATTTAATTGTCAATAACTCCATATAAACCATATTAATTTAACTACAAAATTAAAATAATGTTTTTGCTTATCACCGCAAACTATAATTTTATGAAACCACTTGTGCACCTTCTCTCTGATGCCTCAGGACTTCACATTTTAAACTCCATCAGTGGTATAGAATTATCAAATATTTAGATTCCCATTAATAATAACAGAGGTTGGTTATGGAATGGTGCATTTTTACAGGACTGAAGGATGTCATGCTGGTCAGTTTCCTGTATACAGTTGTGCTCATAAGTTTATATTCCTTTCCTGTATTTTACAGTTCAATTACTTTTTCCCACAGATCCTTTGACAATTCTTTTGCTTTTCCCATGACTCAGAAAACTCACTGACCTTTTATACACACACACTGATTACAAGTAAACAGATCACAGGTAACAGATGGTTACCTTTAATAGCCATTCAGACCTGTTTGTGTCACTTGTGTGCATGTTATCAGGCCAACATCACCAGGATATGTAAACTTTTGATCAGGGTCATTTGGGTAGTTTACTTTGTCTTTATGATTTAAAAAGAGTAAACACAGTCGTTTGACAATAAACGTCGTCACCCAACCACTAACTATGAGTGAAAGAAATGTTTTTGTGTTATCATTCATATTCTCTGAAAAATGGGCAAACAATCACAAATTCTAAACTTATGAGCACAACTGTATATTAAGTGAGATCATATTAAATGTGTATACCTCTGGAGTGTCAAGTTTCTGTATGAATTCTGGACCTGGGACTCCTGTTACCTTCATGATCTGGGTCAGCTGGTCCATGTCTAGTAAAGGGTTCATTATCAAGGATCGTATATGGATCTTAATGGGTGTGTTCATATTCTTTTTATGCCACAATCTGTCTGAATACTCTTTTTAATTGGACTGTAGACGTAGATTAACACTTACATTGGCTGTGGTTTCATTAATGCTGGAAATGTCTGCTAATCTGTAACCATAGCAACTGTGAGGACAGCAGCCGTTTAAAACTCACTCATTTGTGTTAATTGCAGCAAAACAGGAATGGCTTATTTTAACATTTCTTGGAGAATCCTACAATTTTGACATTTTTGGTACAGAAGGAACAAGACAGTCTCAGCACTAGAATGATAACGACTCGGACGAAATTACAAATAACAGAAAAATGAAAAACAAAACCAAAACAGACAAAACAAATAATTTACAAATAACAAATAACTTCACCCTAAAACACAATATAAACACATTTTACGTATATAAAATGTATGACTTCTTACAATTCAAGGCTGACAGTGTGGCAAGTTAAAAAAGCTATATCAACCACTTTAAATCTAAATATTTACTCCAGTTAAAATAAATATATATTTTTATAAGTTAATTAATGCAATAGCCTCAGATGATTTTTTTACCTTAATGTAGCCTTGACAAAACCCACACTAACTACAACTACTTATTGTCAGAACAATGGTCAAAAAAGGATACTGCAACATGCTCTATGTATAAACCTCTTAATTTAATTAATCTTATTTAATTTGGATATAATCTTTTATTTAATAAATCTTATATCTAATATTGTCTAGTATTATTAAAAAAAACACCTTTTGTTGTTAAATCCTCCTTAATCTTTATTACGGTTATTTTATTATACTTTTTGGAGTAATATTTTAAAAAGTCTGTTTTTGAGAAGTCTTTTCACAGATTGTTTATATGATACTAACTCGAGTCACGTTTATTACTATTATTTATCAGTTTTCAGATTGTGTCTGCTTTTGCCATATCTACAAACAGTCCGACAAACTAGCTTTACATCTCTTATAGTTATTATAATCTAAGATGTCATATATCCAGTGTAAAATCTGTAAACAAAAAAAGCTGGTGCAAGGATACAGTCTTTGCCTTTGAATAGCGTTTTTCCGTTGATCATCTCAGCCATGATGCAGCCCACTGACCAGATGTCCACTAGAATAAACAGCAGAGAGAGAAAACATGAGCAGAACACAAGCAGAATACACATCACAAGAGTGTTTACAGTCTGGCTCGGTGCAGTACAAATGAGGAAGGTGGCCTTTAGATGCCACAGTGCAGTTCCCTTTAACCAGACAGAGAAAAATCCATTGTGCTGACTACTCTCTGTCGGTAAGCCAATCCACTAAAGGCAGTACACCATGCAGGCTTGTTTTCTGTGCTACAGTTTCTCCTGGACTAGCCAATTTACTTTACAAAATGAAAAGTATAGACTACCCACAGAACATAAAACCTAAAATAATGTCTGAGCGCTGTGACAGCTCAGGCCTCCACTGTCACAGCATTATCATGTTGCTGTCAGAGCCGCCATCTTCGACAGCTGCTAACAGATTAAAGGCATAGCCTTTATTGTCAAACTGACTCCCATGGAGCTTAATGCATTTCACACACTGACAGAAGCATTCGGAAAAACTGCTAAGTTGTGAAGTGCACCATAAGGCATTGCGAAAGAAAGAAATATCCCTTGAATTGTATATTTTTTTCAGGGTTTATGCACATTATGTCAAAAAGCCTTTTTCCTAACTCAAACTTTCTGTGAGAACTATTGTGAATGAGATACAATTTTATCAAGTCTAATGTTTCACAAATCAGTCTTGGATACAGAGTTTGGCCAGTCATACCTATTCACTTAGTGAAATTGGCCAGGTATGTCTTTCCTTCGCAGCAATTTTGAGATTCTGTCAGAGCAAATTCTAGTCTAATCGTTCTAATTGGGACGAGCTATATCCAATGATTTGGTTCTCTGTTCTCTGAGTTACAGTTGTGCTCATTCCTTAGCAGAATTTCTGATTATTCTCAGAGAATGTGAATGATAACGCAAAAACATTTCTTACAGAAACAGAAACTACCCAAATGACCCTGATCAAAAGTTTACATATTCCAGTTCTTAATACTGTGTATTTTCACCTTTAACATCAATAACAGCTTGAAGTCTTTTGTGTTGTAGATGAGGCTCTTTCTTTTCTCAGATGGTAAAGCTGCCCATTCTTCTTGGCAAAAAGCTCTTGTAAATTTTTGGGCTGTCTTGCATGAACTGCATGTTTGAAATCTCCCCAGAGTGGCTCAATGATATTGAGGTCAGGAGACTGAGATGGTCAGTCCAGAACCTTCACTTTATGCTGCTGGAGCCAATGACAGGTCGAATAGGCCTTGTGCTTTGGATCAATGTCATGTTGGAACAGCCAAGTACGTCCCATTCGCACTTGCCGGGCTGATGAATGCAAATTTTCCTCCAGTATTTTCTGATAACATGCTGCATTCATCTTTTCATGTTCCTTTGTAGCTCAAACATCCCTAAAACATCAGTGATCCTCCTCCATGTTTCACAGTTGGAATGGTGTACCTTTCATCATAGGCCTTGTTGACTCCTCTCCAAATGTAACATTTATGTTTGTGGCCAAAAAGTTACATTTTGATCTCATCACTCCAAATGACATTGTTCCAGATGTTTTGAGGCTTGTCTCTTTGCTTGGTTGGCCTATTGTAAGCAGGATGCTTAGTGGCATTTGGTGGTAATGGCTTTCTTCTGGTGACTCAACCATGCAGCCTATTTTTCATTGAGTGTCTCCTTATTGTGCATTTTTAAACAGACACACCACTTTTTTATGCTGAAGTTATTTGTGGGTTTTTCTTTGCATCCTGAACAATTTTCCTGGCAGTTGTAGCTGAAATCTTTGTTGATCTACTTGACCTTGGTTTGGTTTCAACAGAATCTCTTATTTTGAACACTGCTGATTGGCATTCTCAATTCCTGGATATTCTTTTATATCCCTTTCCTATTTTATACAGTTCAATTACCTTTTCCCACAGATCCTTTGACAATTCTTTTGCTTTTCCCTTGACAATACAGAAACGTCAGTGCAGCACTGGATGAAAGATGCAAAGGTCTGTCAGGAGCCCAGAAACTCACCATCCTTTTATTCACACATTGATTACAAGTAAACAGATCACAGGTGAGGATGGTTACCTCATGGTTAGTAGCCCCTGGATGGGAATCGAACCCAGGACCTTCTTGCTGTGAGGCAGGAGCGCTAACCACTCTGCCACTGTGCCGCCAGTGGCGTTTGTGTCAACCTGTGTGAATGTTATCAGTTTCTGCTGTCATTATTTAAAAGAGTAAACACAGTTGTTTGACAATAAATGTCGTCACCCAACTACTAACTTTGAGTGAAAGAAATGTTTTTGTGTTATCATTCATATTCTCTGAAAATTGGCAAATTCTGCCAGTGTATGTAAAAGTATGAGCACAACAGTATTTGTCTATTTAATTGCACCCAGAGGTAGTTTATTCTGTATTTGTTGGTTCTGCCCCCTAAAAGTCCCTAAAAAGAAATGCCCTAATAATCCAGGCAAGCTTTGTATAGAACAGAAAAAGATGATTGGACATAATAGTGGACACACTGCAAGGACAGAATGTGACATTTTGTAAAATAGAACAGGGGCTATAGTTAGTTAGTTAGTATAGTTTCTATTTATTTGCATCCAAAGGTAGTTTATTCTGTGCCTGTTGGTACTGCCCTTTGTTCTCAGATTTTTTTATGTCTATTCTATTTTCAGAGTTAGTTGCGTCCAGTGTTTTTTTCTTTAAATCTGTTTTAAAAATCAAATTCAATGTCTTTAAAATCCAATTGAAATCTGCACAGACCAGATTGATTTCTTTGTAAAAAATAAAAAAATAATGTGACATTTTAGGAAATATAATCAGGGCAAGAGTTCAGGTTTAAAGTTCTGCGTATTTCTCACTGTTGTTTTTTTTCTACAAAAAGCAATAGTGAGACAGAGGTGAGAATATGTAGCTGTGATGATCTTGCCAGTCTGGGTGTAGTGCATCCAGTTCAGAATGACCTCAGGCGCTCGGTACCAACGGGTCACTACATATCCAGTCATCTCGGCATCAGTGCCCCGGGCCAGGCCAAAGTCCAGGATCTGCACAAAACCAAAAAGTCACATCACAACCCGAAGCCTACAAATCCTTTTTCAAATCTTTATTTCTGCAATGGTGGCATCTTGTTTTTTATTTTATTTTTTTATCTTTGCAGGCTTTAGTGAAGTGTATGCTAATCTTGTCAGACAGATGTTAGTTTATCATTAGATTTTTACGGTGATAATGAGATTCTAAATGCTGGGGTTTCCACTGCTCTGCTAATTACAAAACACATTGTAATTACAAGTGCAAAAAATGTCTGTTTGGAAAGATCTTTGTGATCACACAATAAACAATTTATTTTCCTATTGATTAAGAGGAGGGGTCCTTTAAAGGTTTAAATATTCCCCTTGTTTGCAATGTTTTAACTGCTAGACGCCAACTGACATCAGCAGAATGAAACGCATTAGAAACAGTATATTGTAAAACTGTTTAAAAGAAGCTGTTGTTGAAGCCAAGTTGTTTAAATAGAAATGCGAGATGAGAAAAAAATGATAAGAAGATGTACAGCAAGTAAATCCATAGAGTTTGGGGAAGACCCAAGCTATGAATGAGAATGCTGAAGTAGATACTTTGATTACAAGTAAGTAGAAAGCAATGTATTTATTTAATTCTGCCCTAGAAAACCAATGTGCAGTTGATGTTTTACAAAAATGTAGTTATTATTGGAACTAGCCACTTTACAAGCTATGGTTTATCTTGATTATAATTGAGTTGAGAGAAAACGATTAAGTAATTAGGGTTCCTAACAATGAAGCTTAGCATTTAAGGCAGACATTTTCAATTTAACTCTGTGAGGCAGACATGTACTGCAGTACTCTGACTAAATATACTAAGTCAAATATTAAAAAGGTTTACACTTACACTACACTAAACTGCAATACACTACACCACACCACAGCATACCATATGCTTAACTATGATGATAGTTAACACAAATAAAAAAATACATTTAGGCATTGTGGGGTAGTAATGTAATCATGTACTCTGCCTGAATATACTCAAAATAGTTAGTCATATATGTCTTACGTATTAATGACATACTATACTATACCATACTTTACTGCACTGTACACTGGACTACACTATCTACACTATATTGCCCTATACATTTATTGCTATAAGATACAGTAATGTACAGTAGGACACTGCCTAAAACACTTCAAAACTATCAAGTATACTATACTAATCTATACTGTACCATGCCATGTAACTTTGAATCACTCTTGTATAAATTGTGCTATATAAATAAAATGTCATGCCTTACCTACACTAGACTACACTCGGTACTATTACATGCAGGTAGAGAAAATCAAATTTTTACACCTCTGATTGGGGGTGCAGTCATTCAAATTTCTCTAAATTGGAGTAACACACCTGGATAATGTGGTTCATTGTCACAGTACACTACACATAACATGCTCAATACAGTAATGTAATCTAGGACTCTGCTTAAATATACTCACTAATACTATACTGTCAGTTATTAGTAAGGTGCAGTTGTTTAATACAGTGTTATTCTATACTACACCACACACAGCACACCACACTACCATAGCGTAGCCCTGCCCTAGCACACAGAATACTTCACTACACTACACTTTCCAATTCAATGCAATATACATATATTCAATATACTATATTTGAACCTTAAGAACTTGTCTGATGCAGCACCATCATATTTACACAGTGTCAAGCTTTTCTTAGAAGAACAAACCTTAAGTTCACAGTCCTCGTTTACAGCCAGGTTTCCAGGCTTCAGATCCTACAAAGACATTCAACTGGTTATTTACTGGAATAGACTTGAATAAAAAGTAGTGTTGAAGATTGTCAAAAGTTTTAATGAATGCACATAGTCAATCATAAGATATAACAGTGCATTTCAGAGTTATTCATAAAAGTGTGTGACAGAATGTGGGACAGTGGAGTGAGTAAGTGTTAATAAGGCACACAAATGACCAGAGCTGTGCAGTTCAAAAAAATCGGGTAACACTTTAACAGAGAGTTGAGTCATAGTAACAGAGACATGTTTTCTTCGGTTTCAGAGCCTGTTCACAACAGAATGAACAAGATGCTACAAGAAAAAGCAAAACGGTACAATTTTGTACATGTTATCAAACTTGTTTGTTTACTTTTTAGAAAAGTGCACAGTCATAGAACACTGCTGGATGTGCTTACTTATCTTTTTGTAAAAGTTGAATTGAAAGTTAATTAAAGATTTTCACAAACTGGTTTTGTAATATTCCTGACTGGTGTTTTTGCAGGATCTAGTCTTGAGACCACTTTTAAAAGATCACTTGTCACGCAATTAAACCTAATTTTACTCTTGGAAAACTATTTGACACTGGTTTAAGCCACAACTCATTCCCTTCCCCACGTCATTATTCAGATGAGAAGGTATCTTTCTGACAAACTTGGACAAAAAAACAAAAAACATGGCAGTTTGTAAGCTGCTACATTTCATTGTTTAAAAATCAAAATCAAATGAGTTGTGGGTGCTAAGAGAGAATAAATTTGTAATATGTATTTTTAATAAATATGGTTCTTTCCTGGAATCAGTCTTGGTCTGATCCTTTTTAGGTGTCAGTTTACTCTGGTCTCGCGTAACCTTAAAATAAACCTGGTCAACAAAGCTGGCACTCAACAAAAACATTACAATGACATTTTTATTAAAAGTATTGAAAGCTAATAATCATTTTTGTAAAACTTTGGCGCATTAACTGATATTATTACTCTGTTCAAAAGACTATAAGGTTGTAAAAAGTGTATCAAAACAGTATGAGAACAGTATGAGCCTGTTGCCTCACATTATGTGTTATAAATGTACTGGAGCTTTAAGGTGTGGCCTGACAACGCTCAACAGGCAGTTACAAACAGAGAATTCATCATACCTGTCGGGGCAGGGTTTGATCTGGCTCAAAAGCTATGGCAAATTAAACCAACCAACATTCATGCAGAACTCCAGTCAACAAAGAGAAAATCTGTACAAGCCATTCCAAAATACTAACACAAAAGGCTTGGTTAAGTTACATATCAGTGTCTAACATGAGTTCTGCTAATGTGCAGTTTTGTGAAAAGGTGTTATACTCACCCTGTGGATAATCCCAGCCTTGTGAATGTACTGAAAGAGAATAAGAAAACGTACATTGATTATTTTTAAGGATAGAAAGAAGGATGACTCCCCAGCTGTTATTTTTATAATAATAAAAATAAGTATATATTATATAAAAATAATTATATATTACATTATTATAAAAATTATAATAATAAAAATAATCAATAAAAAAACACAAATAGGTAATTTGTGTGTCTATCCCATCTTTGATACTTGAACATCCTTACAAATCTATAAATGTCATTAAGAAGTCATTAAGAAGTACTACTGTGATTTGTAGGATAGTGAATGTTTGTGAGTGGCTCACCCTGAGTCCGCAGAGCATCTGGTAGACCAGAAACTGGACCTTGTCCTCAGAAAGATGGCCCCGCACCTTGGACAGGTCTGTGAACATGTATGGCATCACCAGGTAGCTGCCAATAACAAGAGGGCAAGCAAAAAAGATTGTAACGTTATATATTTATTGACCTCATTCCGTTTATGTCAGGGTTAGGATGTATCATCTTACTGTTGTGGGGACAATAAACAGAAAGAGTTGTGTTGTTAAAATTGCTTCCATTGTTTTTCTCACTTTGGAGAAAAGTGTCTGCTAAATGACTAAATGTACATTTAAATGTAAAAACCAAACTGGAGAAAAATTACATAAGAAAATGTATAATAACAAAATAAAAATACAAAATGTATAAATATAAATATAATTTTGTGTGGCAGTAAGTCACTGTGAAAATGAGTACTTCCTAAACTAACATTACATAATATTAAAAAAAAATATTTTTTTTTATATATATATTTTTGGAAGTTGCTAAGACCAAGTTATGAACAATTCTCAACAACGTAAAAGTTTTGTAATAGTAATTTATATACATCTAAGTTTTAATCAGACTCGCACATATTTTAAGTAGTTTCAATTAGTTAGGTTGTATAAAATATATTCGGGGGGACAACACAACATTATTATTATTACATTACTACTAATGTCAAACAAAGAGCCCTTCATATCTAAATATACTCTGCCCCGTTAGTGCTAATCTCAGCTTTCTCTTCCTTTCATTATGGCTCAGCAGTGACTGTGATTGTTCTTATGTTTACCGTTCAGATTGTTCCTTTTCATTCAAAGATAATCTTTTGTTGCAAATCATTTCAAGGACATTAGAATGCCTATTACGTAGTTTTACTCAACCATTATACCGGTGTCTGCTAAAGCTTAGTGAGCATAAAATAACAGTCATCTCACAATAACATTCCTTAAACCCAAAATGAAATTAAGTAGCCCAAATAAAAAAAAATTAATTAGCAGTCCGTGTTGCAAGGGAGGGCAGTGGAGTGAGAGAGGGTGGAGGAAGAGGCGTGACAAAGGCGAGGTAATGTTACTGTGATCAGCTGCACATGCAACAGACATAATATTTGAACTACTTATTGGATTATAACCTGGATTTTATGTCTTTTATAATAAAAACTTAATTAACACATATTAAAACATCTGGGTCACTGATTATTTGATAACTACCAGAGACTTTATTATGTCTGGGTATCACAGCAGTCTTTTTGTTATCGCTGAAGGTTTGTACTAAACTACAGACTATCTAAGACTCCTCTGCTCTATCCACGAGGCGTTTCCTGATAACTGCAACAAATACTCACAAGTCATGGAAGTTGTCAAGGGCTGTGGCAGGCGTGAACACATCTAAAATTCCTATCACCTGGTAGGAATTAAAAGAGTGGGCAGAGAAGCATCATCAGTGAAGCCTTATGTGGTAATACAGTAGAAACAGTCGTAGTATCAAAATGACTCACATTTTCGTGCTTCATGTGTTTGAGCAGTCGCAGTTCACGGTAGGCCCTCTTTGCAAAGATCTCTGACTGGAATGGCCTATGCAGCTTTTTGATGGCTACTTTCTCTTTCGTCTTCTGGTTTATGGATGAACTTTGGTAAATAATAGAAAAGACAGACAATATGATGATGTGGCTCACAGAACATTATGAAAAAGACACATTTAGTCAAATGACTAAATGTAAAATGTAAATGTAACACTATTGAATGGAAGCTTCATGTAAGTCGCTTTGGATAAAAGTGTCTGCTAAATGACTAAATGTAATGTAAATGTAAATACCCACATTCATTATGCTAATCTTGTCAGGCAAATCTCAGTTTAACAGGTCCTAAAGCCATCTGTGTATAACTCTGGGTCCTCCATTTGGTATATATGGCATCCAGTACAGGTCCAGCTTAAAAGTTTCCTAAGCCCCTCCAGTGACTTGTGAACTTTAGCAGGTATAGTCTAAATACTGAGCAGCTCGATGTTAACTTCACTGACAACACACACAGTTAAAGTATGTAGTCAATCTTTGCTCTTTGATGACTTGTGCCCATTGAAAATGTATTGTGGTCTGTTTGCACATTTTGGCAATAGGTCTGTATTAGTATTTCCGTGAGTTTCTCTGAGGTCAATAATGAACACTATAGTCATATGTTCCTTGGTATTAATTAGGGATGTAACAATTCACACACAAATTTATTTCACAAATCAGGGTCCCAGTACCATCCTGAAAGCTAGTTCCAACAGTCCTTAAGTAAATGTCAACTTTCACCATTTAGCTGAGATACTACCACGCTAAAACCACTTTAAATCAAACCCAATAATAAACACTGGTCTCATGCGTTTCCCTAAAACATTAGAACTTTATCAAAACATCTCTTATTTGTTTTACTGCTAACTTTTATGCATTTTCACCTACTCATTCACTCATTCATTCTTATTTCTACCGCTTAGTCCCGTTAGGGGTCATGGGTGACTGGAGCCTATCCCAGCAGCTTTAAGCCTGAGGCGGGGTACAACCTGGGCAATGGCCAATTAGTCGCAGGGCTGAGTTTTCACCTACTACTTTATTAATAATAGCAAGAATGTATTATTAAGTAATAATTAATGTGAGGACCCGAAGTACTTCACAAAAGACCAGGTTTAAGTTGGAAACCTCTCAGTGGCTGCAGCAGAGACACAGAAGGCAGCACATGATCCAGATTATTATTACTTCTCTCTGACAAGGCCCTCAAACTGGTGACCACAGTTTAAAACGGGTCTGACTGTGATATGAAATAATAACTTAGAGATGGTTCAGACTCAGGACAGCAGCCTCGGTATACAGTTTAGCCTCTTTGCTAACACAGATTACTGCTCACATTCTCTCTGTTTTCCACCGGTGATGGGACATTTACGTTAAGTCCTGCTAAAGTGGATTTATTTATGCTGCTACACTTCTGATTTGAACGAGGATGAGGCTTCCTCAATATCAGCCTCTAGACTCTCGTCGCCATGCTAGAAACTGTTTGGAACAACTTGTTGAAAACAAGTTTGCAGTAAACAGAGCGGCCCCTGTTGTTTAAAACATGAATCGCGATTGAATCAACATCTCGACTCGAAACGTCACATATATGAATCGAATTATGAATCATATATGAATTTTCAAAAAATAAATTGGAAAATCCAGGCCTCTTTTAAGCAAGATAAATGAAAAAAATATATTATATTATAAAGATCTGTTGCCTGGAAACTCAATGTAGGAGAGGGAGTTGTAGCACTAAAGATCCACTCAAATTAATTTTTACTCTGTCTTGAACATTGAGGAGTAGTCAAGACCACAATTAATTAAGTTGTCTGTATTATTATTGTTTTATTGGAATATTGTCACCAAGCACTTTGGGAAGTTCCTCCGAAGTGCCAGACTGGACTAGTAAGTTTTGATTTTTAGATCAGTTCCTAGAATCTCTTACCACTGATAATGCACTTGTCTTGACTCGGCCATGACTCAGAAAGAGTCATGGCCGAGTCCTTAGCTGTAGCAATAAGAAATGCATGAAAGTTAGATTGTGAACATGTACAATGTTGAAAAAAAAACATGAACTGCAATAACTACAATGAAAATTGCAATACTTTGAAGCACCCCAAAAAGTGTATTTGTGTTCAGAGAAATACATGTCTCTGAACTAACTTTCATTGGTCACACTGGTGCTTTGATAAGGGAGGTAATTTAATGCATAAATTAATGTGCGTCAGATAAAATACCATAAAATAACACAACTTTCTTGTCTTTTGTCAGTCCAGTATGTAGTTAACTGTGTGTAAACGTGTACTAAACGTTTGGTAACTGGCCCTGTGCACCTCTGCTGTCTTAGCCTACATTGTGGGAGGAAAGGCTTGCTATTTGGAGCCCCATCCACCGACACCTACCACAACACTCGAGCCAAGCACTCTGGGCCATGTTATTGAGAATTTGACATCCAAGTTATCAACTGTGGATACCAAATTGTATTCTTTTTATACTGTTTACTATTCGCATCTCTGTTTGCGATTTGACAGTTTTTGAGAGACGGGCAATTTAGCAAAATGGCAGGTCATCAGATGGTGCTTCTTTAAAAGTCAGACGTTTTTAACAGCATGGAGCTCCCACACTGAATGCTGATGACTCACGTGCTAGAAGCTACACACTGGGATTTTTGAATCTAAAGCCATTTGTGAATAAATGGTTGAATTTGTGAGACTTTACAGTTTGACAAATCAACAAGTTTTTACAATGGTGTGTGGAAATTGCATGTGATACTGAAACCTGAAAAGGAAAAAGTCTATAAAGGCATGAACCATATTAACCTAATTCTTTTCATTTGCATCCAAAGCAGTTATGCTATATCAGGGGTCTCCAACCTTTTTTTCTCAGGGAGCTACTTTTACAAAAGAAAAATGGCAGCAAGCTACCCGTGTTTCTAACATTTATTCTAACAAAGTTAATGTTGTTTTGCCAGAATATTACCCTGAACATTTAAAAATGATGGTTTCCACAACTCACATTTTGCAATTAAACAAAACAAAAACATTTAGTTCATCTGTGCATTTTGTTTATGTACTATATGCATTTCTTTCATGTGAATCTCACATTATTAAATGAAAACATAAATGCTGTCAAAACTAAACAATGCAATTGCAAATGCACAGATAGTGTTGTGTATTATTTCAGATCTGCAAATATATTATAATATAATATTTCGGTAACTGTATGGAATCAACAAGAGAGGTGTATTGTGGAATGTAGCCACTCAGATTTACTTTGATGGACTCATTTAAATATTCTTTTGTCAGTCTGGTTCAGAACTTACTTACAGTATATGGTCCTTGAATAAAGTTTCAGCCATCGCGGTCATAGCCTCCTTTTCAATCCTGCCATCAGTGAACAGCTTTTTTTCTTCCTTAAGATGTGTGCCACTTTAAACGGCTCTTTCTTTTACCACTTATACCTTTTATAAGACAATCTTAGTGCTGTTTTAACTTGTTTTAATAATTTGTATGTGCACATACAGTATATCACTTAAATTATTCAATACATCCTTTGTACCTAAGTATTCAAAAATTGCTCGATATGACGCCTTAATCTTTCAAATTCTGCATCCTTGTCTGTCCTCACATGATTGGTTACACAGCAGCATGTGTCATTCAGTGGACCCACTGCAGGAAGCACCGGTAGCGCGGAGATCATCATATCATTCTGCCTTGTATTGGGCTACTCTAAAAAAAAAAAATAATAATAATCTTGTCGACGGAAACCAGCTTTTTTGTGACCGGACCCATCTCCTATTCTTTAAGTCTGTGGCAAGCTACTTGGAAAGTGGTAGCCTACCGTTAGAGCTTGCAAGCGACGTGTTGGAGACCCCTGTGCTTTATGGAAACTGACACATACTGGTTACTATGTGACTTTAAAGGCAGACCAATGAAAAATCTACTGTGAAAGTGATCCCCAAAGTACTAGTATACAAAGAATTATACTGAATTACATTTATTGTTTTTTTTGGGCACATGATGTAGAAAATACATAACCTTATCATTTACAATTCATTCATTTTACCGTAATATCACATACCCGTAATTGCTGTAAAAACTTATTAAAAAGGAAACACACCGTATTATATTATGATACAATATATTCTTGCAAACTCCAGTTTTATTTTTACTGTTTATTTAAATAAATACAGTTGCATTAATTAATTCCTGGAATGTAAAATTAGAGTAATTTTCAGTTCCTTTTACCAATAAATGCAATTTTGAAAATGCATTGCAATATTAGCGAGCATGTATAGGTGAATGGGTCAATCTAAATTGACCATAGTGAATAAATGGCCATGTGTCTTTGAGTGTTACCCCTGTGATTGTCCAGGGTGTACCCTAAAAGGCTGAAATAGGCTTCAGACCCCCATGAACATGAACTACGGTACCAAAAAAAAAGAAAATGTAAGCCTAAGCAACATAACAATAAGAAAGTGTTACTGATATCTCAACAGCATTAAATGGATTGTATTTTGTAATAGGATCTATGATGTACTCAGGGGTAGTAGGTGGCAGTTCCAGTTTTGAGAAGCTGATAGAAGCTATGACACAGTGTTTGTGTTATGTATGGTTGCTGTTTTAAATTTATACAACCCCAGAACTTAACAATGCCAACTACACTCACTTCACAGTTGCTTGCCCGCTGTAGGGAATAAATTAGCTTTCTATAAGCATCTAATTCAACCACATTTATGTAATTCTGATCTATTCATTTAAATAAAATCACAACAGAACATCCTATTCAAATCTGATATAATTCAATGCAAGGAAGTGTCAATATTAAAAGCACTAATTATGTTTTACCATTAAAATAAATTACAGCCTTATTGCATAATTTCCTTATGCTGTAATTGAGCATTTAATTAATTTACCTTATAGACATGGCAATACTTGTCTAAAAAGTCCCAAATCTCTTATTCCATATTTCTACTCATTTGAGCATGTCTACTGTTTGTCCCTTGACTTGCACAAGGCAAGCCAGGGGACTTCCCTGTGATACAACAGGCTGCAAGTGCTGCATATAGAAATCAAAGTGCACAATGGCAATGTTTACAATAGAGACATGCAAAAACAACTCAAAACTCTACAATGACACTGCTTTACATAAGACTATTCAAAAGCTGTATAAAGGGGTGATGTAATGGTGCGTCAGGTGTAACTTACTCCGTGTATACGTGTGTCGTATACGTGTGTTATAAGTGTTAACATTGTGTTTATAATGGTTACGATGTAACTATAAAATATGCCCAATAAGCTCAATACGGCCCGCCCAATACCGCGTTAGCTTCAAAATATTGGCTCTGAGTCCACATGTACAGTCCGAAGCCCGGTAAATACTCACCACACGGAGCCGTACGCCCCGGTGCCTATCTGTTTGAGGCGGCTGTACTTCTCGTGGACTTCCCACGTCGTGTTGTTGATCTCTTCGCGGTAGAAATGCGCCCGAGACTCCATGGCGAAGAGGAGAAGGCTAACCTGCAGGAAACTTGCTTCTTCTGTGTACGTCTGTGTCACGTTCACAAGGTACAGCAAAACACTGTCCAACTCTGCTCACTGTTCGCCTCACACTACCGTGTGTTTTTCAGAATAGCGACAGTTCCACGCGTGGGCGTAGAATGACAAGAGCTAGCGTAAATAAGCTAGGAACTTTAACTGGGGGTGTTCACTGACGGATACGAGTTAAAGAATACATAAATGTCGCTTTTTAATGTATTCCTGCATTGAAATTATGTGTATTATTTAATTATTGGTTGGGTGGTTGAATGCATTGGTTTATTTAGCTTTATTTAGTTTTGTTGTGAAAGGAAAAGCGACAGTTTCCGGTCCTAGTTACGCTTCTTCGCTTGATCTTATTTTTGCTTTATCGCAGTACTTTTGTTGGATTTTATTCCCTTTCTTCCAGCCTTTAAATTATTATTTTTTTTTTTTTACAAATAATGTAAAATAATAAGTGGACAAAAGTGAAAAATGCTTAACAAAACGCTTGTTGTGATCACTGAAATGGTTTTCCTGTCGAGGCTCGTCAACATGAGTCAGATTGCGCCCACCGCCATGAATATAAATGAATGGATACACATAGACTGCACATAGACTGAACGTGAATCACCGCAACCTTCAGCAGAACATCCTTAGTTACACAGGCAGAAACATACGTACATTCATGCAGGGGCATTGCAATAGGGAAGGCATATGGGACAATTGCCTGGGGCCCCAAGTAGGAAGAGGCCCCCACAGACAATAATAGGCTTATATTTTGATACTTAGATGGTTTTATTTTAAAAGGCAGTTATTTCTATGTTTCAAACAACTGACTCATTGGTACTGTATAATAAAAAATATGCATTGATTCATGACTAAGCCCCTAGACGTAGGTGTGAGGGCCCCAAAGGTGACTCCTGCCTGGGTTCTGCCTTACCTTTCTGGTTGCTTTTAATTTCTTGTTGCACTTTTTGGTAACTGTAGGGGGAAAAATAAATTGATAAAAATTATTTTAATAGGAAAAATTGATAGATGCTTTTGGAAAATATTCTTAGTGACACTTAATCAAAGCTAATAGTGTTGTATTATCCTGTTTAGCTTGGACTATGGTTAGCACATGTTACAAGCTGAATTAATTTTTCTTGCCATCTCATCATTAAATTGAGGCAGCCTTTAAAAACAAACAAAAAAGTCCTGGCCTTTGTTGTCATTACTCCACAAACAGAACAATAACAATAAAGAACACAGAGGTCTAGATGTGCTATAAAACTTATAGGCTATGTGTATTTAATGTAAGAGTGGTGTCAGAGTTTTATCACAAGTTTTATTATTCATAAAAAACACAAGTTTGAAAGACCAAAGTTAGCTGTAAAAAGAGTTTTAGTTGTGCTGTAAATATTATTTTTTTAGGCTGCTTGCACAGAAAAGCATTATATATCTGTGAAGGGCTGAGGGCTATGGATCAATATTAGTGACTCAGCTGTTATGTGTCCAGCATTACCTCTCACTGGATTTTCAAGACCATTTCTAAATAAGTGTTTGTTTATTCAAGTTATTGGAAACGGAAACCGCTAGTCTTAAAATCCATTGAAGCACAGAAACAGTGGACAGTGGGATAAATACTGCAGCTCATAAGAATTCTGATGCAAAGTAAAGGCTCCATAAATCTTGGCTCCTATTGACTCCGATTGGAAACATTTCCATAAATAGAGTGAGAGAAAATTGATAGAACTTTTTTTATACCTTCGGAGGTGATCTGTATCTCTAGATGTTTAATGTTAATGCAGCTTTAAAGACATTGTTTACATTAAATATGGAATAGTCTGTGGTTAGGCTCTTTTTTAAGTTAAGCACCTAAATATTGTGTGATATTCCCTATCTTCCTTTTCCCCCAAACTTTATTTATTTGTGTTTTATAGAAATTTTATAAAATCACATGGGTCAGTCATTAAGTAGAAATGAAAAGTACAATTTCTTTAAAAAACAATAAAGATAAAAAAAAAAAAAAAACAACCTCCAAACCCTCTATCTTACATCAGACTGTATACAGTGGTAAGATCTTAGTGAACAAAATGGTAGTTGTCAGTCATGTGCCAAGTACAGTTGTTCTCATACTTTAACATACCCTGGCAGAATTGTTTGGCCATTTTTCAGAGAATATGAATGATAACACAAAAACCTTTTTTCCAGTCATAGTTAGTGGTTGGGTGAAGGCATTTATAGTCAAACAACTGTGTTTACTCTTTTTAAATCATAATGACATCAGAAACTACCCAAATGACCCTTATCAAAAGTTTACTTATCCCAGTTCTTAATATCGTGTATTGCCACCTTTAACATCAATGAAAGCTTGAAGTCTTTTGTGGTAGTTGTGGATGAGGCTCTTTATTTTCTCAGATGGTAAAGCTGCTCATTGTTCTTGCAAAAAGCCTCCAGTTATTGTAAATTCTTGGGCTGTCTTACATGAACTGCACATTTGAGATCTCCTCAGAGTGGCTCAATAATATTGAGGTCAGGAGACTGAGATGGTCAGAACCTTAACTTTATGCTGCTGTAGCCAATGACAGGTCCACTTGGCCTTGTGCTTTTTCTAAAAGTTTTGAGGCTTGTCTCTGTACTGTTTGGCGTATTGTAAGCGGGATGCTTTGTGGCATTTGTGTAGTAATGGCTTTCTCAACCATGCAGCCCATTTTTCTTCAAGTGCCTCCTTGTTGTTCATCTTGAAACAGCCACACCACTTTTTTTCAGAGAGACCTGTATTTTAGCTGAAGTTATTTGTGGGTTTTCTTTGCATCCCAAACTATTTTCCTGGCAGTTCTGGCTGAAATATTTGTTGGTCCATTGGCCTTTTCATTTTCCACTCCTTAATTAGAATTTGAACACTGCTGACACATTCTCAATTCCTTGGATATCTTTTTATATCCCTTTCCTGTTTTATACAGTTCAGTTACCTTTTCCCGCAGATCCTTTGACAATTATTTTGCTTTCCCCATAACTCAGAATACAGAAATGTCCATGCAAACCTGTTTGTGTCAACTTGTGTGCATGTTATCAGGCCAAAATCACCAGAGTATGTAAACTTTTTATCAGGGTCATTTGGGTAGTTTCTGTTGTCATTATGATTTAAAAAGAGTAAACAGTTTTTTTTACAATAATATGTAAACTTACAAGCACATCTGTAATTGCAAAAAGTGCACAGTGACCAGTTAAAGAAAAAGGGTCCCCCTAGAGGAAGGACTTATCAGATGGTAAGTTCATTTGCCCAAATAACTGAAAAAGTACTTGAGAAAAATGATCAGAGGAGTCATTTAAAGAGCTTAATTTCTCGAGTGTGAGGAAATATTGAACGTCCCTGAGGCATTAAGAGAAGGAAGGAGGCAATTAATTAGTCTTACATCAGTGTTTGTACATCACACATTGTCATAGGAGCAACAATGACACATTTTACAATTGTAAAACCAAGCATTTCCTGCAACGTTTATCTTAATTTTTTCAGATATCCATAGCAATATACATTTATGGCCATTTATGGTTTTACTAATGCTTTATGAAGTTAAATAGCTTGTTGTACATTAGCATCACTGACTACATAAGCTTAGGTACAACTTTGTGATTCTCACTTTGTAAATTTGTTTTTATTATAAATCTTTTATTATTATTATTTTTCTACATTTAGGCAGAGACCTTTTTATGTTAGCAGTCTGCTGGGCTTAGTTCCTTCTAAAAGAGAAATAATATGGTTGTGTTTCCGTTCTCATCTAGCGTCAATTATTACGGCACAAAAACATAAGTGAACTTGACACTGGGCTCCTTCCATTGACAGTAAAATACTCCTTTTTACTGCCAATGGTCCTTTTAAAGTATGCATGTTACACAATTTGACTTTGTGGCTTAAACCTGAACTTTTATCTGTCACCAATAGACTTTCATTACCGCTACTGCACGGTATAAACTGCACTTATGAAAAAAAATCAATAGACCTTAAATGCATTCCAGTTCATAAACCACATTAAGGCTCCATGTCACAATCTAACGTCCACATGTGCAATTTATGATGGGCTCTACTCCAACGTCTCAAATAATATTTCACTAATGGCTGCAGCCGGCGATCTTCAAAGGACCATTTAGCACCTGACACAGGCCTAATTTAATAGCGAGTGTAAAATGAACCAGACGAGCTGAAAGTTTCCTTCACCTTGTCCTCGACATTGACCAAAGGCTACCGACGTAAATCCTGGCAGACGTTGTTCTACAGACACACCATCTGTTATCCAGTGCACCATAGATCCATTATGATTCAGACTGCAGACATATTGTTGTAATAAATTACAACAAATTACCTTACATAGTGTGACCAACACTGAATGTTAATTTTAGTTTATTCTATAAGATACTGTTTAGCATGCAATAACATAATCTAAATGTAACTATTTATAATTAACATTTTAAAATTAAAGAACGCATGGAAGTTTTATTAAAGTTTCCATATACTAACTCCAACCTTCTGATTGATGGATGCTGTTTTGACAAAATAACATGTCTTTGTAAACTTTACCTATAAATAATTAGTTTGATTTAATTAGGTGTAATGAGTGCAAAACAAATGAAAGACATGAAGTAAAAATTCAACAAAACATAATTTTCATGCCATTTCATAGTTATGGCAGTAGGTACTGACATTTGTAAATAATTTTAAATCACATTAAATCTGATAACATTATAAAGAACACATACTTTTGAGAATATAATCTTCAGTGTAGGTTATTGTAGAAATTAATTAGTTTCTTTGTCTGTAAAACCAGTAAACAATGAGCTGTGTGCGCATTTTGGTGACAGAAGTCAAGCAATACATTTTAATCGATGAACAGGCATTAGCCACCTAGATATGCAATTTCAGCACAAAGATGCTATTGGCAAATGGCAAGCAATGGGTTATGTGTGTGCTGTCTGTGAGTGGGTTGAGAATAGAGCTAAACAATTAATCGCGTTTGCAATTCATTTGTAATATTAAAAAACAAGATTTTCAAATGGCAGAGGCTGCAATTATTGTTCATGTGATACGAGTAGCGAGAAAAGCAGCTATATTTGCCTTAAGGCTATGTTGACTCTGATCTGAAAGAGCCGGTATTTCTGAACATGAGCGTTGCGCAGGGTTGGATCTAGGAAGGTGGGGGCCCATGGGGATAATTGCTGTCATAGAAAAATAAAGTACAGTATTTCGGCAGAAGACGGAACAAAGTTGGCCCTCAAGCAAAATACAGTCCTGTGATTTAAACTTTAAAAAAAGTTATTCATGCACCATCTAATTTCTTTATCAAAAATAGGTGTGATCAACTAGAAACATAAGTTTGTTAAGCAAAGTGTCGGTCTTATTTATTGATTGTGAACTTGTAAATAGCAATAGCAATACTGGTTGAAAAAAATCACAATTTGATCTTTTCCCAAATCACTGAACAATAGCGAGCACAGCATTCAGCTACTCTACCTAAAGGCTATGTGCTACAATATGTACAAGTCATGTATGGAACGAGGAGGCGCTGAAGTTATACAGTGATGGTTCAACGACCTGTGCTTTCTCATCAAAGGATGTTAAATTGAGATCTGTCTGACAAGATTAGCATACATATCATCAAAGCAGCAAACCTACTGTACATTAAGAAAAAAATGTACAGTACATTACTATTACACATTCCATATAGATTTGCAGTTGGTAAAACTCCCAAAAAAACAATACATTCTCAACATATTGTGCAGTTCTAATTTACATGCAAATTAGGTAAGAACACAAATATAGCTTAGGGGAATGCAAAAATACATTAAGGAATGAATCCATTTGCTAATGGAAAACCACACAGCAGCCCACATTCTTAGTACCAAAGTCTATTTGTAAATATTGTCAAATTTTAATACCATGAGATGACAAGTGTATTTCCCTTGTCATTCCATGTGTAGTTTATCTCTAATTTAGTTTATTTAACTTAAATAAATGAAAATGTGACCATTCTCACTAAAGTCCAATACTTTAACAGGTTTTAGTAAAGGGTTGCAATATGGTAGGGTTTGTTCTGGTTATGATATATTAATGGTATATGTTGTAGAAAGTTATTCATTATAGCAGTTGGTAATGTATGGTTCCAGTATGTCATAGTATATGGCTTTTGTAATGTTAGTGTATTGTTTTGTAAGATGACTGGACACAGAGGTGAATGCAATATGACTCAGACACTGCTGATGCAACTACCCCTCATAAATCAAGTTGTTCTCCTCATTTATCAATTTCTCAGAAAGGCTACTGTCATTTTGTGGAAGGTAATATTACCCGAGGCACACAGAAACAGTCTGCAATATTGAATGTCAGTTGCCAGTTGGGTCAGAGAACAATGAGTACACTTAGTTTCAAAACAGATCATTCATTATCATAAAGAACATTCTGTTATTCATTTAAACCACTATCTATATCTAACCCAGTGTTGTGTGGGTTTCGTGCTCATATTGATTAGTTCACACACATAATGTATTTAGGTTTAGCATCGGTATAACAGTAACACTGCACTGTAGATTTACTTTTCATTTTTTTTATGTCATGTTTGTAAAACGTAAAACACTAGATTTAGCCTGGTTAGCTTGGCACAATTTCAAGTGCGCCAGACTAGTGCAGACTAGTGCAGTGAGGATCAAAACAAGCTAGAGTTTAATGTAGTTAGAGATTAGATTTCAGTGTCTAATGTGGGTTAGGATTACAACATGCCATATTTTTTACAGTTGTGTGAGACTTAGCAAGTGAGTCAAATTCTTTCCAATATGTTGACATAGTTAAAATAGATTATTATTGCTTCTGTGAGAGATTCAACAGTGTACATTGTATGTGTGATAGAACTGAGGGTCAAAACTTATGCATTTTACATGTTAAGTCCAAGTGTTGTTTACAGTCTGCTTGCTTTAAGCTCAGCCCATTTAGAGAACTGTGCCAACTGAGATACCACACTGAAATAATTACCTGATCAATAAAATAAAACTCTATAAAGCTATTATTCCCTGAAGAATGCCTTTTGTGCGCATTAGCATCTATCATCCAATTTCTGATCTATAAAACAGTGTTAGATTTTATTGAAATGTTGAATGGGCACAATTTTTTTCACAACCTTCCATATTTGTATTGTCCATTCAACACTGCATTGTAATTGCATTTTAAAAAAGTTCTCTAAAAACAGACCATTGTTTTGTAAAAGCATGCCAAATTCAGGTTGTAGCCTGTTGGTGTGACTTTGGCCACTAGATGGCGCTACTGCCTCACACTGTAACCCCAGACCCCCTTTTATTCAGTATTAGTCTGGTGCATATTGGGGAATATCTAGGACAATTTCTTCAGATCAGTGACCAGATAAATACTGTCTGCACTGTTTTAAATCACACTCTCAACATTTCAGAATTCTGCAAAGTCAAACCAACCCTCCATTAATTTTGTTCTGTTTCAAAGTTCTCCAGTTAAATCAATGTTATCTGCGTAAGGAATGAGTAGACTTTTTCCCCCTTCTGTGCTCCCCCTGTCAGCCTGTTCTTTGGTTTGTTCTTAAGAAATCTAAAATGCTTGACTCCTCTGCGCAGTGAGATAACTCCCAGGAAACATCTTCCAGACTGCAAAATCTAACATTTAATATGCTGAAACATTACTGCTCTTTAAAAACTGGCTCTGAAAACAGACAGACTGCATGTGATAGAAGCAGATAACATTTTTTATAAGCACGTCACTGTATATTATCGTAAGCCTCTGGGGCAACGTTGCTTTAAATTCATTATGTCGCAGGAGAACATAAAATAAGTTGGCATGTGCTCTGTTTGCACTCGCAGATCGGCATGACTGCTGGTTGGTTGACTTATGTGTGACTCAACACACGGTCAGTCGGATGCATGGGCTATATGATGTGAGCATGCAATGTCGGCCAACTTCCTCAAATTTAAGATTATGACGACAGTAATTTTATGGCCTGCGTGCACCAAGACAAATGAACAACATACAGCATACAGCAGAAACAAAGACTTTAGCAGATAGAGTAAAAATGCCTTTACATTGCATTGCCCTTGAGCTGTAGTTGTATGTATAGGTAAACTATAATAGCAATGTGCATTTTACTCTGTACAGTACATGTACTAATTCAATCTTGGTTTAACACTCTTTGATGAGGAAGCTGGGCGGCACAGTGGCAAAGTGGTTAACACTCCTGCCTCACAACAAGAAGGTCCTGGGTTTGATTCCCATCCAGTGCAGGGCCTTTCTGGGTGGAGTTTGCATGTTCTCCCTGTGTCTAATTAGGGTACTCCAGTTTCCCCTACCACTAAAGACATGTACAACAGTCCCCCCCAAACACACATGCGGCCAGGACTCCCCTGCAAAAGAGATTTGTAATCTCAGTGGGACTATCCTGGTTAAATAAAAGCTAGGTCCTAAAAAAGAAATCAGTGTATAACTTTGGGTGTTATTTAGTGTTTGTAGCTTTTAGCTGGCGTAGCCTAAACGCTTACATAATCAGAGCTGCTAATGGAGCCAATCGTTGATATAATCTACCCACTCACTGACATCCCACACATCAGTCAGTCAGTTGCTATTTGCCAAAAGCATCTTTTTATGCAGAATTTGAATGTTTGCTGGCCGATGGCCGTTCATCCATTGAAAATGTATTGCAGGGCTCCTCAGTGGTTCACCTGGTAAAGTGCATAGCCTACCATATACTCAGGCGGCCCGGGATATATGCTTCAATGTCATTCCCCTTTCTCTCATCCTGTTTTCTTGTCTCTACACTTTTAATTGTCAAGATAAAGATAAAAAGGCCCAAAAATAATCGTACAAAAGACAATGTATTAGAGTCTGCTTTCTTTGACAAAATGCACACTGTTGCTAATGTTGTTTACATACAGTTAAAGAGTCTATATAGTGAACCATGTAGAGAGATTCATGTTTATTGAGTACATATTTGACTAATAAAATACACATACAAATCTTCTTGGCAGAGACAGTCTTCAATATTGAATGTCAGTTGCCAGTTGGGTCTGAGAACATTGAGTACACTTAAGATCATTCATTATCATATAGAACGTTTCATTATTAATTTAAACCACTATCTGTATCCATCCCAGTGTTTTGTGGGTTTAGTGCTCATTGATTAGTCCACACACTTATAATTAGGTTTAGCTTTGGTAGAACAACACTGCATGTACATTTACTTAAAGACCCCTTTAATGGATCAACACCATGTTGCTAGTACTGTTTATGTAAAAGGACAAGGGAAAAGGACAAGGGAATTACATTTTTGTAACAGGAGTAGACAACTGCTATGCACGTGGCAGAGTGGTTAGCACTCCTGCCTCACAGCAAGAAGGTCGTGAGTTCAAAACTCCAGGTCTTTCTGTGAGGACAGAACGTGTCCTCCACGTGTTACCACCGTCCAAACACATGCATGTATAGGTTAATTGGCAAATCTAAAGTGTCCCTAGTGAATTGTTGTCTGTCACTGTCTGTCTCTAAATGTCAGCCCTGCGACTAACTGGTCACTGTCCAGGGTGTACCCCGCCTCAGGCCCAAAGCTGCTGGGATAGGCTCCAGTCACCGTGACCCCTAACAGGACTAAGCGGTAGAAAATGAATGAATGAATGAAAGTAGACAACTGAACAGACATAAAAACACATTGCAAATTTTCCAGCGAGCTGACCACATATATGTGCTGTCGGTGTGTGGGTAGAAAACATTAGCAAGTTGTTCGGGTTTAGCTGTGCTGAACTTTATGGACAAGCATTTAGGTATACACCAGCTAAAGGCTACACGGTACATTTCAAAGGATGGTTAGGACTTTGCCATGCTCGTACAAAATGCAATGTAACACCAAACAGGAGATCCAGAGTTATTTGCAAATTGTTTAAACTTTTTCATCAAAGGCTGTTTAACTGAGATCTGTCTAAAGAGATTGGCATGTGCATCGCTTAAGCTGCGAAACATTTATTACGGTAAAATGCAAGTGACCATTATATACATATACATTAGAAAAGTTAATTTATAAAGTAAGAAAGACACACATGTCTCAAGGGCTAGGAAATATGCTATAGGTCCTTAGCTTTTTTTTGCTTTTTTTTTTTTTACAATGTTTTTAGCTTCATCTAAATTAGCTTTGCATAGGCCTTATTTTCTTACTTTGATGAGTGTGTTAACTGGTGAGAGACATTGCCACCAGTATGCAGTAGAGAGCATAAACGTGGTTATATTAAAAGTTCACAAACCTAAGCTGTGAGAGATTTATTAAGCAAAGCCTCTGCTGGACCTTTTTACTAACAGCGTTGGGTTTAAAGCATAATGTCATAATTTGTGCTTCGTCCCATTTGCCTCAATCCTCTGCAGCACTATGCGACTTGACATTTCCCAGCTCTGAATCAGCACACAAAGAAAGCACTTGCGTCAACGGACCCAGGAAGCAAAATTGGGGAAGACAGCGGGGCGAGAGCGTGTCTCCGAAAAGGCCACGGCTGGAGGAAGACATCTATTTGGCCCCAGTGCCACCGGGCCACACCATAACATTAACCTAATGAGTCTTTACATAGTAATTAAAGCTTCCCCGCTGGATAATACCACGTGTCACTCCATACCCAGGGACAATTAATTATTGGTATCAATCAGCGATGGTATCTGTGGGTGTTAGTCGGTTAAGGAGGAGACAGGCAGACAGTGGCATTTAGCTGTGATTAATGAAGTGACCTTCCCTAAGGCCTCGGCTGAGATCTAGAAAAATCTATTCCATTTCAAAGTGACCTCCAGTGGGAATGGCTGTTTGGAACACCCATACACTCAGCATCTAAATGCACCAACCTTAAGCCTTAAACAATAAGCTGGACAACACAACACACTCAGGTCTTAAGAGGTCATAGAGGAAGTTTTAAAAAGTCTAAAAGTCAACTGTCAGGCTTAGGGACATTTACACAACACCAAAAAGCAAACGCAGCCAATTGTGAGTGCCCGAATAATATGAAAACATTATGTCGGACAGATTTCAAAGATTGTGTTTTTGTGAAGTGAGAATGAATCTCAGCCTCCTATGTTAAGAGAGCTTCCACACTCGTTTGGTAAATGGCTGCATTTATTTATTACCTTATTACATACATAGGCACACAAAGTACTTAACAAGAACTAATTATTTACACCAAGCACTTTTAGATTCATACAGCAGTGTCACAGTAGGGTTTGTTCTTATGCCCAAAAATGCTTCAACAATGTGAACAGGAAGAGTGGGGATGAAACTGGTGACCTTTTGGATGCTGGACAACACACTCTACTACACTCTACAGCCACTGTATCCTGTTTCATCTGGTTAAAACAATCTCTGGTACGGTTGCTGCTTGCTTGCACGGTTTGTTTGAGCTTACAAAAGCTGTAAACCAAATTCTGGTCCTGTCTAAAGTACCAAATTAATCCATCCAAAAAGACGGGTCTCACACTTCAATGCAGTTTGTTTGTGGTAAGAAACCCTTTAGTGATTATCTTTGGAGCTTAAATTTGCACTAAGTCTAATCACTGTTCTGTAAAACTTAGTGGCATAACTCAATCACACCCATGACTGACACGTCAGCTTATTACACGTCAAACAGAATGACCCTGGAAGTGAGAGACGGGCATAATGTACACATATAAAAACTTCATGTGCTGTAAACTCACCAGTACCATGTTACATGTTGTCTGATTTGTTTCATTCTTGCAACAATTAAACCATTCTTACATTTCTAAATTTTATTTTGGCGCCCAACGTGGGGCCTCAATAATCTGCTCCCCTGTTTCCTTTTTTGTTTTGCTGACAGTCTGTGAGAAGAATAATAAAAAGCTCTGTGCCATGTTAAGAAAATTTGCATGAGACAGAAGAAAAAGAAAATATAAATAGACTTAAAATAAAAAAATGAAATGAAATAAAAAAGCCTAAAAAAGTTTGAGTGTGAGTGTGACTGTGTTAGTTACAACAGTAACAGCCTGGTAATTGAAAAGAAAAACAACAAACATTAAAATGGAAGACCGCTTAATTCTTGCAAAAATAAAACAACTCAAACATGTAAAATGGTACAGGTGAGTTTACGGCACATGAGGTTTTTATATGTGTACATTGTGCCAGGGTCAGCGTGAATTGACGTTTTGGATGTGATTGAGTTTATGTTTATATGCCACTAAGTTTTACAGAACAGAATCAGAATCAGAATCAGAAAGAGCTTTATTGCCAAGTGTGCTTACACACACAGGGAATTTGTTTTGGTGCTGAAGCTTCCAGTGCACATAAACAATACAAATACAACACAGTAATAAAAAAAATTCTAAGAATAAAAATATGAAGAAAAAATATAAACAGTTTAAGGTCACGGCTAGAAAAGACAGATTATGAGCTTTTACAGTATTTGGGTGAAGGAATAAATATAAATAATATAAATAATCCCCTGAGTTTAGGAGATATTGCACTATACAGTGGGAGTAATTGCACTTACAGGCATTTGCCTTGGGGGGGTGTGGGGGTTAACTGTTCAAGAGGGAAATGGCCTGTGGGAAGAAACTGTTCCTATGCCTAGATGTTCTAGTGGCCTGTGATCGGAGACGGCGTCCTGACGGTAACAGTTCAAACAGGAGGTGTCCGGGGTGAGTGGAGTCTGTGATGATTTTACCCGCTGATGATTTTTACTCTCTTTCTCACTCTGGAAGAGTACAGGTCCTGTAGGGTTGGCAGGTGGACACCAATAATCCTCTCTGCAGTTCGGATGGTACTTTGCAGTCTCCTAATGTCTGATTTGGTAGCTGAACCAAACCAGACAGTGATGGAAGTGCACAAAACACACTCAATGACAGCCGAGTAGAACTGAATCAGCAGCTCCTGTGGCAGGTTGAACTTCCTCAGCTGACGAAGGAAGTACAGTCTCTGCTGAGCCTTTTTCACATTGGAGTCAATGTGATTGTCCCACTTAGGTCCTGAGAGATGGTAGTGCCCAGGAACCTGAATGACTCCACTGCGTCCACAGTGCTGTTCATGATGGTGAGTGGGGGGAGTGATGGGCTGTTCCCCCTGAAGTCCACTATCATCTCCACCGTTTTGAGCGCGTTCAGCTCAAGGTTGTTATAACCGCACCAGACAGCCAGCTGTTCAACCTCCAGTCTGTAAGCAGACTTGTCAACGTTCTGGATGAGGCCGATGACAGTGGTGTCATCTGCAAATTTCAGGAGCTTGACAGAGGGGTCTGAGAGTGTCCCAGAACAGTGATTAGACATAGTGCAAAGTGATGTCTTTGTCTTGTTTGGATTAGCATGGGGCCAATATGAGATACAGCTGAAGACATGAGGTCATAAGTGTATGTGGATAAGCATATGACCTTGACAAGAGTAAGATTATTTTTAACTATCATTTTAACAGTTACATTGTGTCCATTTGGATTGGTTTGGTTTCACATTGCATTTTTTAAACTGTACCAAAAGAGTTTCCTTCGTGTTAGTGTTATCATCAGTTTTAATACTCCATTTCAAAGACGTTCTACAACACTTTGATGAAGACAGACAATCTTGACCCATGAATGTTGATATTCTAAAGTTTACTAAACTGACGTTATCCCTCAGAGCCTTTTTTGCCACGTCCAATGGCATGCTAATGCAGTGGTGGTAGATAATGGTATTAATGGGCGCCCAAAGACTTCTTGGAGGAAATTTACATATTTTGTCCTATGGGCTTTAGTTGGTGGAGCACAGCATTAACATTTTTATATTGGCCCCATTCCCATTTGGACAGGCCGAGCTAAGCATGTAGGCTACATTCTTTCTAGTTCATGCTGCAGAACTGGGCTAACTTTCCACATGGAAGCATCACCAGTCCCACATTGTACTGTTAAATTCACATCTGGACTCAGTTTTCAAGGTGAAGATGTTTTGTCTCTAATTCCAAGAGACTTTATCAATTCTGAGATCAACTGGTAGGAGAGATGAGCTTTATTGCTAGTGGGAGGTGTTTCCCCTGAAACCAAACCTGATGGACCAGGCTGTTCTGGTCACATGGTCGTGTGCTCTGAAAGGGAAGTGTGACTCCTGATGTGGGAGTTGTTAAGGCTCAGAAGAGTCGTTAGTGACACTGCTCCATTCAGGTGCTGTGTTTGTTGTTCTAGGGTGCAACTCTTTTGTTTTAGGTTTCAAAACACTGTTATAAATACTAGGCAACATGAATCTGAGACCACCTCCTCTGTTCAAAGCAGGCTTTTCCATTTTCACAAAAATGGCTTCCTTCACCCGTCTCTCAAACCATCTGGCCTCTCTGGACAAAATTTGTCAAAGGAATGCCCTTTCTCTTTGAGGTGTAGATGAACTGCAGACTCAGGTCCTCCAGGATTGGCTCTTCTGTGCTGATACATCCTCTTGTGAAGCTGTTGTTTTGTTTCACCGACTGTCACTGCACTCTTCACTGAACTGCATAAACTACATTACTCTGTTTCTGCGTAGGGATCTTGTCTTTAGGATGAACCAGTTTTTGATGCAGAGTGTTCCCTGGTTTAAAAAGGACTGGAATTTTGTGTTTTGTGTAGAAAATCCTTTTAAGTTTTTCAGATAAACCAGACACATAAGGGAAAACTATATCCTTTCCTTTTGTCTCTGGTTCCTGTCTGTTTGGTTTCTGTGTCCTATTGGTTTTGTTGAAAGTCCATTTGGGGTACCACAGTCTCTCAGGGCTTTACAGATGTGTTGTTGTTCTTCTTTCCGTTTACCTTCTGAGTTTGTGGGCACTTCATGTGCTCTGTGCTGAAGAGTCCTGATGACTCCCAGATTGTGCTGCAGTGGCTGGTGGGAATCAAACAGCAAATATTGATCCGTGTGTGTTGGCTTCCTATAAACTTCTACTTGGAGAGTCCTGTCCTCACAAATAACCACAGCACAGTCTAAGAAAGCCAGGCAATCGATGTTCTTGTCCACTGTGTTGATGTGTTCTGTGAAGGCTTCTACTTCCTGGGTTCTGATTTTGACCCACGTGTCATCAACATATCTGAACCAGTGACTGGGCACTGCACCTGGGAAAGAGACCAGAGCTCTGTTCTCTATTTCCTCCATGTACAGGTTAGCCACAATCGGGGAGACAGGTGATCCCATGGCACAGCCGTGTTTTTGTCTGTAGAAGTTACAGTGCCTTGCGAAAGTATTCGCCCCCTTGAACTTTGTGACCTTTTGCCACATTTTAGGCTTCAAACATAAAGATATGAAACTGTAATTTGTTTTGTGAAGAATCAACAAGTGGAACACAATCATAAAGTGGAACAAAATTTATTGGATATTTCAAACTTTTTTAACAAATAAAGAACTGAAAAATTGGGCGTGCAATTGCCACATTCTGAACCTCATTCTGACTCTGAGAACATCTGGGACAGGCCTTCTGCTCGTGCCCAGGGTTAGAACTAAACATGGTGAAGCAGCGTTTAAGTTTCATGCAGCAAAAACCTGGAACAGCCTCCCAGATGAAGTAAAACAAGCCTCAACTTTAACAGTGTCCAAGGGGAGGTTAATAACTTTCGTCTTTCTTATGTTTCTTAAATCTTGTAAAGTGTCTTTTATTCTTGTAAAGCACGTTGAGTTACCCAGTGAATAAACTGTGCTATATAAATAAAATTGCCTTGCCTTGCCTTAAATCTAAGACGATTTCTATAGTCTTCTAGTTTCCTGGCAGTTTTTTTTTTATGTTCTCGTAGCAGTTGAAGGGTCTCACTCCCAAAGTTGGACCAGGACAGCCTGGTCCATCAGGTTTGGTTTCAGGGGAAACTCCTCCTCTAGAGATATAAGCTCAGCTCTCTTACCAGCTGATCTCAGAATTTATAAAGTCTCTTAAAATTAGAGACGCAACGTCTTCACCTTGTAAACTGAGTCCAGATGCTTTTACTTTTACCTTTTTTAAACATGGCTCTTGTAGGTTTGTACGCAGAAAATGGTGTGTTCCTCCAGCAGCTGCAATTGCATTCAAAGCAATTAAGAAGCAAAAAACACAGCATAACAAAATAAGCTGCCAGCTACTTATGTGATTTGATGAAACACAATGTTTTGACTCCTATTCACAAAAATAAAGATGACATTACAACAATCTTGTTTTCTTTCAATGATGAATGCAGTCATTTTTAATACTTCTGTAATTTAAACATCCAGAAAGAGCATCACCTTTATTACTTACCCAAAGCATTACAGGAATTACTCTCTATTTAGAGTGCAGTTGGTATAGCATGCACACTGATTTATGCGCCCACTCAGTGCCCACACTGTTAGGCACAAGTACACTGTGGGTTCAAAAACAAAGCTCGTCTTCTTATATCAGCTGAATGAGGGAAGCTAGCAGGTCAAAGAACAAATACAAGTTGAGTGGAAAAGCAGTGTTGGCTCTAAACATTCTGTTAGGCTTTTCATGTTGGTGTTCATCTGTTCACAATCAAGGCAGATATGAAAGTTTTTAAAATCAAAATTCTAATGTGATTGACATTTGTTAGTAGCACTTAAATGCAAAAAATATACATGCCAGATTTAAATATAAAGTTTACAAAATTCACTTAGACCTATAGCCACAGAATGGACAGTTTGTATTCTGTCTGTAGCCTCAACTGAAGCTAGAGAATGCAATATTTTGATCAGATGTAGAGACATAGGTCCGTTTACTATAACTGTATTTATTGATGCGTAGTCTCTGTAGGTCCACCCCGGTAAACACACTACAAATCCTGTCATAAAACATAGTAATGCTGTTGTTGTTGCTAGCTAACATTCTAGCGGGTTTTTAGCAATTGAGTTAGCGCTTAGCATACGTCGATTGTTGTGTTTGTTACTGTTTTCTTACTGGTGGTTAGTCTTGTTGTGTGTTCTGAGTTTTCCCTGTAACTTGTGGTTGTACTGCTGTGTGTGTGTGTGTGTGTTAGAATTTATCATTGTGAGTTGTGAACAATTGGCTTGACTTAGCTGTACCTACACTAGCTTAGCTAAGGTTTTCTGTGTTGTTTGGTTTTACTAGACAGATTGTCTCTATTAGAGAGACGTGTTTGTGAGTTAGAGCAGCTAGATCAGCATAGACAGGGTTTGGTTACTTTAGATGTGTCAGGGTTTCCGGATAGTATCAGATGCAGGTCTGATAGCAGTCCTGCTAGCGTTAGCTCCAGTTGCGGCTCAGTTGCTTCAGCAGCTGTTGCAAAGAGTCCTGCGTCTGCCGGCGGGGGGAGGGGTGCAACCTCCGGTTGTCCGCTCCTGTCCGCGGTCACCCCCTCTGACCGCGAACCGGTTTTCGGCGCTTTCAAGTCCGTTTGTCCGCGCTGATCACCGGCCTGTTGAGACGCCAGCCATTGTCCACTGTTTACCGGGGGCCAGGGCTTCCGACATAGAGGCTAACCTTAGGGTGCTGACCTCACACAGGAAGGGAGAGTTTCCCAGGACACATACTCGCACTACATACAAGCAGATAGTTATTCATGTTGGCACCAATAATGTGAGAATGAGGCAGTCTGAGGTAACCAAAGATAGCCTAGCTAGGACTTTTGAACTAGGGAACAAGATGAGTCGGTATTGATTAATTGTCTCTGGCCCCCTCCCCGTAAGGGGTAGTGATGAACAGTATAGCAGATTAGTTTCCATGAACCGGTGGCTGCCCCGGCATTGTAGTCAGAAAGGTTATGGTTTTGTGGATAACTGGCCGTCTTTCTGGGGCCGCCCAGGCCTGCTGAGGGCAGACGGCCTGCATCCTACTGGACAAGGTGCTGCCATTTAGTCTAGTAATATAGACAGGTGCATTCAATGCATTTGACACAAGGAATCTCAGCAGGTCGCAGGAATTAGAGAACCTGCTTGTCATGATAGTGCAGGTGTGGAACTGGATAATGTAGCAGCTTTTAGTTGTCTGGTTAGGCCGTATCAATCCGATGTCTACTGCCTAAATCTATTAGATATGGTGAATTTATTTAGTCCTCAAACACATCTGAAAACTCACAGTCAGTGACCCAAAAGCATCATGTCCTCATGTTATTATAACTCAGAGGCATTCTTTTAAACCCGGCAGAACTGGTAGAGCTCGACAGCTTGTTCCTGTCACTATCGCTCCACTGGACCAGCCCTCAAATGCAGGCTCTACGTCAAGACTGAAGATTGGTCTCCTGAATGTGCGGTCTCTATCCTCCAAAGCACTCTTAATTAATGATCTTATTACTTCTCATTGCTTGGATTTACTTTGTCTTTGTGAAACTTGGCTTAGGCCCAATGTTTTTCTGCCACTAAATGAAGCCTCTTCCCCTGATTATGCATATGCACAGGTAGGTCGCACGTCGAAACAGGGTGGTGGTGTTGCAGCCATTCATAAAGCTGCATTTTGCTTTACAGGTCCATCATCACAGCCAAAATTTAACTCATTCGAAGTGTTACTCATCAAACATATTCCTTCTCAAATTAACGGAAGGAAGCCATTTTATTTAGCTGTAGTCTATCGCCCTCCGGGTTAATAACCCACGCTGATAACATCCTTCTAGTTGGTGACTTTAATATTCATCTAAATAAGGAGTGTGATCCTCTGGCCAGAGCATTTTAATCACTGCTTACAACCCTGTCTTTCAACCAGTTTGTTCATGAGCCCACACACATTAGTGGAAACTATCTGGATCTTGATGTTTCCCATCTCTTCGTCTCCTCTCTTTCATCTGCTGTTTCAGATCACTCACTGGTGGAATTTGAGATAAGTTATAGACTCCCCTCAAATTCCGACACTTGCGTAGTGTCTACACGGAATTTTAGCGCGGCTGCAATAGAAATGTTTGCCACACGGCTGACAGATGTTCTTCCTAATTTAACTCCACCTGGAAACTCAGTAGAGGCCTAAACAAAGGAGGTCCATGCAACCCTCTCGGCCATCACTGACTGAGGGGTCTCAGGACAAAGCCCAGACCAACCAGACGACCTACACCATGGTATAACGAGGAAACCCGGGCTTTAAAACAGGCCTGCAGGAGTTTTGAACAAATATGGCGCAAGTCAAAAACTAATCTAAATTATCAAAAGTGGTGTTTGTATAAGTACGCCCTCAGCACTGCAAAGACGGCCTATTTCTCATCTCTAATCAGAGAAAACCGGCATAGCCCCAAGTTTCTATTTGGGACAGTTGCTAAACTAATCCAACCAAGAACAAATGAAGACTCCTCTCCCTTTAGTGCACAAGACTTTTTAGATTTCTTTAAACATAAAATTGAAGATATCAGGGATAATTTATCCATTCACTTGGATCCACTGACCTCTCGTCTCTCAGTCTTAGATCCTGTATCCCTCGATTACATTTACATTTAGTCATTTAGCAGACGCTTTTATCTAAAGCGACTTACAAGTGAGGAAAACAATGGAAGCAATTTTAACAACACAAGATACAAAAAGCGTAAGTGCACAAAAAAACTAGTCAGTTTAAACCCAGTAATTACCAGTGTTACAGTCACTGGAGGCAAGGTGGGTTAAGTGTCTTGCCCAAGGACACAACAACAGTATGAACTGTGGGGAGAGTGGGAATCGAACCGCCTACCTTCCGGTTGAAAGATGACCACTCTACCCACTGAGCTACTGCCGCTCCAGACTTGTGGGTTGCCGATGTGGAAACCTGCTTGAGGTCAAATCATGCAGTCAGGTTATTGAAATTAGCAGCCTGTGGCTTTTCAAGGTGGATGTTGAAGTCTCCTAATACCACCAGAGGAGTACCATCCTCAGGGAAGGATGAAAGAAGCGCATCCAACTCCTCCAAGAAATGTCCAAGCTGACCGATAGATAACTACAAAATTACTTTTAACAAGGTGGGTGATGGTAACAGCATGGAACTCGAAGGAGCTGTTGTCACACAAGGGTGATAGCTGTTTAAACTTCCAGTCGGTAGGGATAAGTGGTCCGGTCCCTCCGCCCCTTCCAGTGGGAGAGGGCAGCGGGAGTGGCAGAGTCCTCTGGTTTGATCCATGTTTCTGTAAGTGTTACAACTGAAAGACCAGAATGTTGAACAAAAGCTGTAATGAAATCAGCTTTGTTCACAGCTGACTGGCAGTTCCACAAGCCTATTGGGAAAGTAGAAGGGGCAGTTATTGACAGTGATACAACATGCAGATTATTATAATTGCGTCGCCTTTTGCGTGAAACAGATGATAATGTCCGTGTTGAAATGACAGTAGTAATTTGAAAACACATTGAAGAGCCGAAGAGGAAATATGCAAGAAGAAAGTAAAAGTAGAAATAATAAATTATAAGTGCAAACAATTAGTACTAAAAAGGAAGTCCAATACTCAGGTCCTCTGTCGGTGTGTCCCTGTTAGGTGGAGTCGCGTGCAGGTAGAGTCGATGGTCTTTACTCTCTTCGGTCTTCACGCGATGACAGCTGCCGCGACCGCTGCTGCGGTGGTTACTCCCACTTAAATACCCGTCTATTCAAGTAATTGAATTCAGCAGGTCATGCCTCCAGACGGCCACAAACAACTGAAACGAAACCAGCCCGCTAGCAGGTGAGAATAGACGCCGGTGCACCACGTGACAGGGTCATAGTAAAACACTGCGCGGTTTCTCAGTAATAACACGGCACTAAGCTAAAAGAGACAAGAATTACATACACTCACACAGTTCTGTAGGCTTCTGCTGCTAAGTCGCTTCTCCTAATGACTTCGATTAATCCACAGGGTTATATAGCAGAGCGGAGCTGGCGTTTGAACACGCCTCCAGACGGCCCCAAACAACTCAAACAAAACCAGCCCGCTAGCAGGTGAGAATAGAAGCCTAGAATCCTATCTGTGTGATAGGTCTCATTTTGTCTCTTTTAATAAATCCTTCTCCTCCACGGCACCAGTGAAATTCGCAAGGGTCTGTGCTTGGTCCCATACTTTTGTCACTATATGTTACACCATTGGGACAAATCATCAGAAGTTATGGAGTAAACTTCCACTGTTATGCCGATGATAGACAGCTGTATCTACCAATAAAAGCGAATAATACTACTGACATCAAGCGTCTAGAGGCCTGCCTCGTTTCAAATAAAACATGGATGTCTAAAAACTTCCTCCATTTGAACTCGGATAAAACAGAGCTCTTGTTAATTGGTCCTGCCAGTCATCGGCACAAGTTCAACAATCTTACTGTCTCGATCAACAATTGTGTGTTGGAGCACGGCAACACTGTGAGGAACCTTGGTGTCATTTTTGCCTCCACACTATCTCTGCAGCAGCACATTAGTGAGGTCACTAAACTGGGCTTTTTTCACTTGAGGAATATCTCAAAAATTCGCTCCTGCCTCTCTTTAGCTGATGCTGAAATTCTCATTCATGCATTTGTGACATCCAGGCTGGACTATTGCAATGCGTTATTCTCTGGACTGCCGAGAAAAAGTAGTCACACACTACAAATGGTCCAAAATACAGCCGCCAGACTTTTAACAAAGACCAGGAAGTTTGATCACATTACTTCGGTCCTGGCTTCATTACACTGGCTTCCTATTCATGTTAGAGCTGATTTTAAAGTTCTCCTGTTAACATATAAAATCATTTGTGGACGCGCGCCCTCTTACCTATCTGACCTCATCACCCAGTATACTCCAGCTCGTACCCTTCGCTCTCAGGACGCTGGCCTCCTTCAACTTCCTCGAGTAAAGAAGAAGTCTGCTGGCTACAGAGCCTTTTCTTATAGAGCCCCCTTTTTATGGAATGGGCTCCCGGTGGAAGTGCGGCGAGCTGACTCTGTTGAAGTTTTCAAGAGCAAACTCAAAACATACTTATTTCACCAAACGTATGGAGACTGATTGATCATAGGTATAAGTTTACACTGGTTGTAGCTGTAGGTACACGTTTACACTGGTTGTAGCTGTAGGTACACGTTTACACTGGTTGTAGCTGTAGGTACACGTTTACACTGGTTGTAGCTGTAGATACACACTAAACCGCTCATATTATTATCACATCTACCTATTACAGTTTGTGTTTTTCTCTTTTCTCCCTCTTCCTAGGGTGGACGCAAACCTCTGACCTGCTGGTTTTTTTTGGAGTTTTTCCTTACCCTGATGGAGGGTCTAAGGACAGGGGATGTTGTCTAGTGCAGTCTGTTAAGCCCTTTGAGGCGACTGTTGTTGTGATATTGGGCTATACAAAAATAAATGTCTTGTCTTGTCTTGACTACCCATATAGACAGCTGTCATAAATGATCACCCACCCAAACATCCACTTAGATGACTATGAGAGTGATCATCTCTGAAACCCAATTGTATTATTATTATTATTTTTTCCAGACATCCACCTGGCTCTGCTCGTGGCCGCCCCGCATCAGGTCAGCTCAGATCATCCCTAATGAAGACGAGGGGCACAATAGATTAGTAAGAATAACTCTCCCCGGCTCTGCAGATGTTATGTTTGTTTTGCTACAGATTACCATTTGGTCGCAGATGGGTAACATGTGCACACATACAATGCCAGCTAGCTAGCACAAAAGCCCTAATTTAATCAGCGATTAGCATCTCATATGACACACACTTCAAAAAGTCCCCCCGGAGTCACCTCGACAGGCATCGGAGGCATGCAAGTCTTTGTGCCATGTTTCATTGGAGCCAGTCACTAATGATGCAAGTTGGACAGTTCACAACAGAGCTCAGAACTCCACTGTCTGCTGGCTGCCTCGAAAACACGCCTAGCCAACTCTAATGGTATGCACGGCTTGTAATTGATGCATATCTGGAGAGTAGAGCCATAATGGGCAAGAGTAGGCTGTTAGTGTGTCACACTTTGCATATTGAGCCAACTCAACTGGGTAGTTAATGCTCAGTGCTGTCATCCTATAACCGGAAGGTTGGCAGTTTGATTCCCGCTCTCCCCACAGTTCATACGGGCGTCGTGTCCTTGGGCAAGACACTTAACCCACCTTGCCTCCAGTGACACAGCACTGTGGTATGAATGTTGAGACAACAAATGGAAATTAGCCTAATGCTACAATCTGGCATGTTTACATTCATGGGGCTGTGTCTCATGTATGTTCATGAACATGCACTGTCCCAATCAAATAAATAAATACATTCAAACCCCTGTACAGCAAATGAGGTAAAAATGGACTATTTGTAATACTGACATTCAAAATTGTTCTCCATTTATCACCAGCACCAGAGTAGTGACACAGCACTGGTGTATGAATGTGTGAGAATGTTGGGACAACGGATGGAAATTAGCCTACGGCTACAATCTGGCATGTTTACATTCATGTGGTTGTGTCTCATGTATGTTCATTAACATGCACTGTCCCAATCAAATCAAATAAATTTAAATTTTTAATGAATGGATAGCAAAAAAAAAGCATTTGTGTACTGCTACCCAAAGCATATTTGTAATGCTGGCGTTTTCATAATTAAACAAGATCTGAGTGAAGCAAGTAGCTCACCACTCCATCCAACAAAGTGACATAACAGCATGGCAAATTTCCATTTATCTATGTATTCACTTAGATAACCCCCACTGTATTTATGTAGTCCCATGTGGTAATCCTTTTAATGACATTTATTTCCGTCCACCCACCAGCCAGTCCAGTCATATGTTTTCTCTGCTTACTGTGGCAGATTGTTATAAAGTCCTCAACCTGCTGTATGGAACGCCCACAGCAGACAGTGGTACATGACATGTAGAGTAGTGTTGCTTATTTTTGTTAACTTTGATTTTGTTTGGTGTGGGGTTAGACCATGTAAAATAGATGGTCTGAGTTTCTCTGCATCATTTACAGCATTTTTAACCAATCAAAATGAGCAAATAAAACAATGTCCAGTTATACAAACCCAAAAAGTCGTGACACTGTACAAATTGCGAATAAAAACAGAATGCAATGATGTGGAAGTTTCAATTTTCAATATTTTATTCAGAATACAATATAGGTGACATATCAAATGTTTAAACTGAGATGATTTTAAATTGCATTGCATCAACCCATCTCAAAAAAGTTGGGACAAGTCCATGTTTACCACTTTTTATAACAGTCTGCAAATGTCTGGGGACTGAGGAGACAAGCTGCTCAAGTTTAGGAACAGGAATGTTGTCCCATTCTTGTCTATTAAAGGCTTATAGTTGCTCAACTGTCTTAGGTCTTCTTTGTCGGATCTTTCTCTTTATGAACCGCCAAATGTTTTTTATGGGTAAAAGATCTGTCCATTTCAGTAACAGATCTTTCTTCTTCGCAGCCATGATGTTGTAAGTGATGCAATATGTGGTCATTGTCATGTTGGAAAATGCAAGGTGTTCCCTGAAAGAGATGACGTCTGGATGGGAGCATATATTGTTCTAGAACTTGGATATATCTTTCAGCATTGATGGTGCCTTTCCAGATGTGTAAGCTGCCCATGCCACACGCACTCATGCAACCCCATACCATCAGAGATGAGACTGATGAAAACTTGGGTTGTCCTTGTCATCTTTAGTCCGAATGACATGGCGTCCAAAAAGAACTTTAATTTTAATTTGCCTGACCACAGAACAGTTTTCCACTTTGCCACAGTCCATTTTAAATGAGCCTTGGCTCCAGAGAAAACGCATGCACTTCTGGACCATGTTTAGATATGGCTTCTTTTTTGACCTATAGAGTTTTAGTTGGCAACGGCGAATGGCCCGGTGGATTGTGTTCACCGACAATGTTTTCTGGAAGTATTCCAGCCCATGTTGTGATTTCCATTACAGTAACATTCCTGTTTGTGATGCAGTGCCGTCTAAGGTTCCGAAGATCACTGGTTTTCCGGCCTTGACCCTTACGCACAGAGATTGTTCCAGATTCTCTGAATCTTTGGATGATATTATGCACTGTAGATAATGATAACTTCAAACTCTTTGCAATTTTTCTCTGAGAAACTCCTTTCTGATATTGCTCCACTATTTTTTGCTGCAGCATTGGGAGAATTGGTGATCCTCTGCCCATCTTGACTTCTGAGAGACACTGCCACTCTGAGAGGCTCTTTTTATCCCCAAGCATGTTGCCAATTGACCCAATAAGTTGCAAATTGGTCCTGCAGCTGTTCCTTATATGTACATTTTACTTTTCCGGCCTCTTATTGCAACCTGTCCCAACTTTTTTAGAATGTGTAGCTCTCATGAAATCCAAAATGATCCAATATCTAGCATTACATTTCAAAATGTCTCACTTTTCTATGTTGTATTCTGAACAAAACATTGAAATTTTAAACTTCAGCATCATTGCATTCTGTTTTTATTTACAATTTGTACAGTGTCTCAACTTTTTTGTAATTGTTAAAAGCTTATGAGTTAATTCTAGAGGCCTATAGACATTGATTCAGGTCATGGAGAAAGGCTACAAAGCAGTCGCATGTTGGGTTTGCCAGGGATCTGTGTAAACATTTCCACAGAACCTTTGTGATCTCATAGTGCTCAAACATTTCATAGACTGTGTTCCACCGGAAGTTGCTACTCACATTATGAAGCGAGGAGTAGATACTGTTTCAGAAGCGTCTACTGTTGCAGATGAGTATGTTTTGGCTCACAGCTAGATTTGTGAAGCACACTGCTAATTTCCTACAGGATGAGGTACTAGTTGGAAAGTGGGTTCCCCAAGCTATTGACTTCCTGAGAAATTCAGTGTTCCAAATTGTTGTGCCTACAAAATTTAGGGAAAAAGTGTTAGCTTGTTCTCACGACAAAACTGGCCATTTTGGAGTTAAAAAAACCTATAGTCATATTTTCCGTTATTTCTTTTGGCCCTGTCTTAAACATGATGTTGAAGCATTAAGACCTGCCATACATGTCAGGTTACAGGCAAACCAAACCAGGCAATTAAACCTGCATCTGCTTTTGAAAATCCATTTGAACACTTGATAATTGACTGCGTGGGGCCTTTGCCAAAATCTAAGTCAGGTTCGCAGTACTTGCTAATTGTCATGTGTTTGGTTACTTGGTATCTAGCTGCATAGGCACTTCGTAATATAACTGCTAAGTCGGTTGTTAAAGCGTTACCTCAGTTCATCGCCAATATGATATACCAAAGGTCATTCAAAGGGACCAAGGGTCCAATTTTTTATCTCACCTCTTTGTCCAAGTCTTAAAACAACTTAACATTAAACATAATTAGGCTTCAGCTTACCATGCACAGTGCCAAGGAGCTCTAGAGAGATTTCATCAGACACTCAAGTTTCAAGCAAAGTTTCATGGCCCCTACACGCTGGTGAAGCAGCTTTCAGAGCTTGACTGTTTGATTGCAACTCCTGACAGAAGAAAAAGACATCAACTTTGTCATATTAACCTCCTAAACCATACTTTGTTTGTGAGCCTTTGCAGTGCACAGATAAGACTGTGAGAAGTGGTACTGTTTTGAATGTGAAGTTCAGCAGACTGTGAACCAAGTTTCGTTTCTCAGTTCGTGACTAAGCTTGACCTTCTTAAAGGGTATTGGTATCTGCATTCATAACTCTGTCTGGTTTGAACCAGCTGATAAACCAGCTTGTAAATGCCCTGAAAGGTTGTGCCGTCTACTTGGACAATGTAGTTATTTATAGTAACACCTGGGTTGACCATTTTAACTAAACCAGAGCATTGTTTGATTGTTTGGTTCAGGGTAATGTGACTTTAAATCTTACTTTAGCAAAATGGTTGGACAAGGCAAAGTTCGTCCTGTTATAGCTAAAGTTACAGCAGTCTCTCAGTTCCCTGTTCCCACGACTAAAAAAGAGCTCATGAGGTTCTTAGGGCTTGTGAACTATTCAGTCATAGAAAAGGATGCGCTTGCTTTCGTTCTGGCATTACAGCCTTTCCGAGTGTACGTACGTTGAAGTTGGAACTGGTCTTACGGTCTATTCAGATCATAATCCTCTAACATTCCTAAATTCTCTCCAAAATCCAAATCAGAGGTTAATGCGCAGGGCCTTGTTTTTGCAGCCCTATCATTTGGACATCCAGCACATTCAGGGTAAGGATAATGTGCTGGCTGACACCTTGTCTCGTGCCCCTCTGTAAATGCTTCCTGTTCCATCTTTCTAGTCTCTCCTCTCCCCCTCTTAATTCGCTCCTAGCCGCAAAGGTTGCTGAGGATGGGGATGGCAAGCTGGAAGATGGAGACCGAGAAGTTTCTGGGAAAGACATCGCCACTGATTGAATTGAGTTGTGTATGTTTGTACATCTGAGGGGGAGTGTGACGGTCATAGGGGCCTTTATTGTGAAGCCTTGTAGTTGTTATCTGTGTTCCTGTTTGCCAGGATGTTGGGAGTACATGGCCTCTCCAATCAAGCATCAGCAATCAACTCCACCTGAGGGTTGGACTATAAAGGGCTGTAAACATGACTGCTTGGTCTCTGCTCTCTGGGCTCTGCCACTGCTGCCCAGGCCACCGGCTGACTCCATTTTAGTTTAGTTGTTTACACATCCACACACCACATGCACCCACAACATCACCTTAATGACTGACTCACACATTCACGTTATTTTTATTTAATAAATGTTAACCGAAACGTTGCTCACTTGTGTGGTCTCCCTCTTTGTTGCTGCTCCTGAGCCAGAGTAGTAACACTACTTGGCATCTCTTTTTACATTGTGGTTTAAGAAAATCCACTAGGTGATGGACAAAACATCAACTACTTTAGTCTTAACTTTTATAATTATATGATGGCTTTACAATATTGACTAATTAACTGAAAATCTTTGCACCTTGTTTAATGCCACCTGGGCGCCACAGGCTTGGCGTACACTTGCAAGCACCTGGGAGCCTTGTCTGGAACGTCACCTTGCTAGCGGGGCAGGAGTCAGAGCCTCTCAGCAAAAGAGGCTGGGGGTAAATGGGTCTGAATGGACCATGTTCTCTACTTGCACTGTCAATGCAGCTGCTCAGAGCTGTGTGAAAAGCTAAGGTTTCTGGTTCCTGTTGTAGCTGCAATTCCTCAACCCGTGGTCAACAGCCCAGCAATGTAGTTATGTTCAGGACTGTTGTGGTGAGGAGGGACTTGAGCAATAAGCAAAAGCTCTCATTTTACCAATTGCTCTATGTATGCATAGTGTCACCTATGGTCCATGCCTGAAAGCGCAGGATCTCAGATACAGAAAGCCAAAACAAGTGTTCACAGGGTCCACACAAGTCCTCAGGGTGGCTGGATGCTAGTGACAAGGTGAGGAAGTCGGCATGAGCACTCCTCCACATTGAGAGAAGTCAGCTAGAGTGGCTTGGGCATTTATTTTGGATCTCTCAACTATTCACCTATATAAGTATTTTCTCTAATAAGAACCTTTTAAAAGTTTTGAAAAAAGTATTAAAGGTATTGCTAAAATGTTGTTTGAACAAATATTTGTTAAATTTGTGAAATCAATGCAGTATTTGTGTGCATAACTACACTGAGAATAAGTAAAGTAAATTCAGTCAAATGCATAACCAGCATCAGCTTCAGCTTGCCTCAGTGGATCTGTGCTGTCAGTAACATCTGAAATATCTAGGACTGATGACATTCACGACCAAAACCGACAACAAAGACTGTGAATGTCCTAATGTGCACACAACAGAGCTCATTAGTCCTTGTTACACTCACTGATTGAGTTGATCAAGAATAACGCTTGAAGGCTTTCCCCTTATTCAAAAAGTTTTACTTGATTAATTAAAACCAATGAGTTGTAACACGTTTCTTCTGCAAATTCTTCATCCGTCATCTCTGGTGTTCCAAACATATCCTAATAAAGATATGTTCTTTGTAACACAACATTTACGTCACATTTAGCCCAACATGAAATAGGCCGATCTCACGGCTAAGTCTCATCCAAATCAGTGGCATTTACACGGGCTGTGGTGTGGTGCCTATAATTAGCGTTGAGCTGTAAGTGGTGAGTGGGCAGGCTGTGTTGGAGAGCATATGTCACAGCGAGTTAGCGTCTGGGCTAAAACATGTTACTTCCGCCTGTCGGGGCCGCCCTGGCTGCCTGTCAGTCCGCTCGAGAGGTGACAGTGATGCGGCTTGTCTGTTCGACTCACTGGCCCAGAAGACATGTCACCTGTCGACACGTGCACGTTCACCTGCGCACATGCACCCGCACCGTCTGAAGTTACTGAAATTTTAAAGGATTAGCAAGGAGAAGGCAATGAGCTGACATAAAGTACACAGGTGTAGAATAGACGTCTCACTGACAGCTGACCTTTGTAGCTGTTAGGGTTGCTGCTAATGCAGCTTAGTTCTGTCCAAAATGTTCAGGCCTGCAACACTCTCTCAGTTACAGCTGACAGATGTGGCCCAAAATTCTGAGTAAGTCACAATTATTAGATTAAAGTCAAAATTCTAAAAAAAACTATCTTGGCATTTAGATCCCCCTGTTTAACCAGACGTTTAAAGTAATTTTAAGACATAGACAATATAAATAAGACCTGGGAAGACGGACCCCACTTCCTATATCATTATTGGGTAGAGTGTAAATGGTTAAGATGAATGTGCTTCCTAGATTGTACAAATGGTCCCTTTGTTACTTAAACTTGTTTTGGGCCCTTGAACTGGGCTGGGCTGTATTTGTTTGTCCACTTGTTGTTTTTTTTTTTTTGTAATGACAATAAATGGAATCTAAGAAAGCATTTTAAAATTAAAGTCAAAATGCTGAGATTAAAGTCAGAATTATGACAAATAACATTGCCAACTGTAATAAGTTCAAGTTAATGTAGTTAGTGCAGTAATCCCGGATCGTCTTGTCATAAACCTTTTGGTTATAGACCACAAAGAGAAAATACATTATCTAACTTAATTTCCTTCACTGGATTCATTATTATACTATTCAGCTGCTTTATAACCGTTTAAAATATTCTCCAAAAATTTACTCCTACTAAAGCTGGTTCCTTGCAGTTACCTAACAGTAGTCTCAAAATGTTGACTGTTTCCTCAAAATTCTGATCTCAGGATTCTTCGAAAAAAAGGTAACTGACCTGAAACTGACAACAAATGAATGGAAGTCAATAGTTGTAGACTTGTATTGACTTCCATTCATTTTTTTTCCCAACCTGGAGACACCAGCCTAGACACTTCTACACTGTTCTCTGCTGCCCACTGGGCCCTGTTTAATAGAGTGTGCCAAGTCTCTGAAGACTAAGTGTTACTGCCACATGACCTGAGCTCACAGATGAGCAGTGGTCCGGGGCTAAAGCGATAAGACAGAACACTCGACTGTGACCTCTCTACGCTCACCTTTTACCGTGTGCTTTTATTCTCCTTTCATCCGTGTTGGCTTACCTACTGTAATCTAATGACAACATGATGCACAATCACAGTCATTGCAGCCCACTTTGTTATTGTTCATTGACTTGAAGGGCTGATGTCCTATTTGCAAAGTCTACAGTAGTAATAGTATGTAGACATTTCCATTTTATTTATTCTATTTTATCTACTTTAAATATTTTTTGTTTTCTATCGAAATGTTCTTGTGTGATAATGTTCTTGTGTGGAAGTGTAAAAGCTGTTTTGCACAGAAATTCATTTCAGCCGGCTTTGTTTTTGATGTTTATTTGTGAGTAGGTATTGTATGAATAACACAAGTCAACGTGTGGCAAAATTCATCACACAGACACACACACACACACACACACACACACACACACACACACACACACACACACACACACACACACACACACACACACACACACACACACTTTGTACTAAATGTAAATCAGAAATAGTGATGTCACTGTCTAAGCAGAGGGATTTGTGCAACCCTATGGAATATAGTCCACACATGACAAATGAGGTAATAATCAATATTTCAGAATAATTCAAACTCAGATATTGGTGTGTGATATCTGAGTTTTAACTTAATATTAATATTTAATATTATTTGACTACAAATCTCACCTCATCATTCCTCCCAGTGATTATTTCCAGGATAAACTGAGATGCCCCCAAGCTGGCTTCTTAAAACTGACTAAATATTTAAAAAGAGCCAAAGAGCCGTTCTTTTGAACGGCTCTTTGAAAGGAACGGATCGCGAAGATCCGGATCCCCTAAAAGAGCCATAAATCCCATCACTACTGTTTAAGTGTGTGCCAAGTCTCTGAAGACTAAGTGTTACTGCCACATGACCTGAGCTCACAGATGAGCAGTGGTCCGGGGCTAAAGCGATAAGACAGAACACTCGACTGTGACCTCTCTACGCTCACCTTTTACCGTGTGCTTTTATTCTCCTTTCATCCGTGTTGGCTTACCTACTGTAATCTAATGACAACATGATGCACAATCACAGTCATCATTCATGTCGCCACATACTTGATATGTATTTAGTCAGGGCTCAGTTGAATTCCAATGAAGGATTTTCCCTTGGATTTTATTCAATATTTAAGTGCTGGATAAATATTACAAAATTTGCAGTAATTAGGCTCCTTATCAACATTCACTAACTGCCAACATTTAATATGTACTGTACTACTTACTAGTGCATCTGACCGATCTGAGCCAAAACTTCACTGCTGCTTTAAACAAAGACGTTTGATGAGGCCCACAAACTACGACTATACTGTAGATATAGTAAATGTGTACTTAATGGGGAAAGGGTTTTGATATAGACCTAATGTGTGGCAAAATTCATCCAACAGTGACTGTACTCGAAGAAAAGAAAAATCAGATATAGCCAGTCCAGTCAATGGGTCTTCAATTTAGAAAGAAACAAACAATAATAGGTCAGTCATTTATTAATTTAAAGGATAACATTCAGAGCCAAAAAGATTTTGTAACCATCGCAAGATACTCATCGCTTGTTTGCACTGGACGTCATTTCTTGGAGACGCTGTGGTGAAAGATTTAGATGGACGTTGCCTGGTGGAGTGTGTAAATTTAGTGTTTATGGTTGCTCAAGACGATCAAACCAAAAAAACCTAAGAACCTAAGAAGTCGACCAAAAAGCTTTTCAGTTCTTAGTGTAGTGACTGTGTTTTAAAGATGCTCAAAACTAACTACTAATGCTAGATAATCATCATAATAATAATGTTATTTTGTAACTTACTTGACTTTTCTGTTCTCTGCTCCAGCCAGCTTTTCCAGCCTACTCACCTGTTTCCATACTCTGGCCTGTTTACCTCCAGAATCCTGACCTGCCAACGTCAGCCATACTTTGAACAACCTCTGAATAAACTCCCTAGATCTAAACCTCTGTCTGAGTCTGCTTTTGGGTCCTTACTCGGGTCCTCACACTCCTATATCTTCTTCTTCAACATTATGTAAAGGACGTGTCTTTTCCCTGACAGGAGTGTTCAAAAGGGTACCTTGATACCCAGTGGACCCGTTTGCTTATGGACTTGGAGACTCAGCCCGTGTTCACATTGACTTTGAGCGAATCTGTGTCTTTCTTCCACCAACCCTCGAGAATTCTGCTGAACCACATCTTGTCCCGTCTTTATTGGGATTCATCTCAGCAACATCTTTGGTAATTACAGAGCCCGTCCTTCATGTCCGATCAAAAACATGACTGATGGCTATTTGTACTGTTCAAAGTCTGCCCAAGTGTGTGTGTGTGGCTTGTGCACAGTAGAAGAATCTGATTAATGATGCTCATCTCGGCCTTCCTTGGCTGTTCCAATGTACACAGAAGACTCAACTGTGTGCTTGTGGCATAATTAGTCAGCGGTGACAGCTCCTTTCTGTCTGTCACGCTGTCTGTCACGCTGCCTGTCTGTCTGCGTCTGTCCCGGCTAGTCTTGTCACTGGGACAGAGCCGCTGCATGCTGTCAACAAGCCTGATAGCCAGCCCCGCCGGAAAGGTCAGGATTTACATAAAATACAGCAATCTGCTTACACACGCCGCACAGCACACAGTCCCCATTATCATCCCATCCTCTTCCTCTCTCTACCTCTATTATTTGCCTTTCCCACTGCAGACGCTGCTCTTGACTCTTACAGAATCAAATACAATGGTGAGTGTGCACGCATGAAAAAGTGTGCAGCTTAAATGTACAGTTTGTTTTAGTTCAATACATTCTCATTTACAAACTTACTTTCTTTACAATTAAAAACAGCACTTCTTAATATGATCCTATTATTTACTTCACACCACCTAAAGAGAAGCAGGAGAGGTCCCTAGGTTTCTTTTGAGTGTGAGTGGGATCTGAGACAGGGACGACAAAAAGAAAGTCAGGTAGTATGAAGTATGAGGCTACTCCACAATCTTCTTAAAATGCTGCCGCGGGAGACTTCAGAAACTATAAACCTATGCACTTTCATTTTAATTCAAGCTTTTAAGACCTGAATAATGGACTGACTCCATGGACTCCATAAGATCAACTTTTTGAACTTTAAGATCATAAAGCTGCATGAGTTTCTTACATTATAGCAGCTCGCTCTTTTGTCAAGTTCTGCTCCTGTTTAATGCAATGTAGCCAACGCTTTCTAAAAGTGTTAACTGCTGTTGCTAATAAATGTTAGCTTTACTGAAACCAAAGCTTTTACCAATGGCAATGCTTCTTAAGCCGTGCCATACTGACTGAACAAAATGAGGCTGTGGAGCTGACTACATCGTTCAGGTATTTATAAAAGCACACATTTTCCTATGTGTTTGTGCCTTTGTCCACCTTTGTTCGTTTTTTTTAAATAACTATTTGTCCTTGTTGCCCCTTTCTTCCCTATATTATTTATTTTTTCCTAATGCAAACTTTGCCTTTTGTTGCTGTTCACAAAAGCAAATGTGAGCGTACATGCATGATTGAGCACACATACTGTACGTACACACACAGAAAAAGCCATAAACACTCTTTGTTGAGGATGTAAACATCAGAATAACAGAATATCAGTCATCCGTCACAGTCAGGGTAAAATGCTTTTTCTACATAACGCACCGTACGGCTTTTTGTTTTATTGTGGAAACGGTGCTGTCATTAAATTACACTTGTCAACAGACGGAGAGCAAGGCGCCGCTCACAGACAGCGATGGATAGAGCCTATCACATGTTCATTTTACCACGGAGTACGCCTAGGAAAATGAGAACAAAGCTGCATTGTGAGGCTGTTTACGTTATACACAGTAATATGTGTTGTGTACCTAATGGATGGCAGTGACGGATACAGAAAAAATAAGCTGCATTGAATAAAGAGGAATACGTAAAACAAAAAAATCTGATGGTGGTTTTGATAAAGGGCTGTGTTCTCGATGACCTTGTAAATATCAGCGGGCTCCATGTAAAGCTGTTTCACTCTCACATTAAGGCAAACCTGCCCTTGACATTTTGAGATGCACCAAGTATTTTCTTTTTATACAGGTGCAGCTCATCATTTAGAGTAAGGTCTGCTCCAGATACAACTCTCCTACAAATGAAGACACAGTCATGCGACATACTATGGGCCCTCTTTTTAATGTAAAAGCACATTAAGCTGTTTTGATTGTGTGTGAGGTTAAGCTCAGATGAACAACATGTGACTTATTGCACTGGGACATTATTTATTAAATGGAATGGAAGGGTGCTGCTAATCGACAGGGGACCTATTTATTAGCTTCTCTATTAAAGCTGAAGCTACCGTCAAAATGTGACACTCAATGATGTTGTGCACACACAGCCTAAAAAGGTACATGACTTTTTTTTCCTTGGGACTGCTTGCTATATATTAAAAAGAATGGGAAACATACAATATACTGCTTTATATAAAGAGTCATAAGTTTGTTTCTTTTACCCAGTTTTTAATGCTATTAACTACTTCATAAGCAGCTACAGTATATTCTTTGCTTCATGATAGCTTTCAAAACAGCACCCACAGTTTGAGTGGTGTAATGTAAGTTATGTGAAGTGCTTTTATTCAAGATACTTGGAGGTAGAGGGGGCAGGATCAGAGTGAGTGTTTGAATAAAATGTGCTCTTTTTGCTGTAGTGGCCATACAAGTGTACAGAATGCCCCCTCAAACCATTCTGAATAACTTGACACTTGATGAGTTGAGTGCAACACTAGCCCATAAGAACTGGTATGTTAAAATAAGAAAAAGTGACGTTCTTGCACATAGCTCTAACATTCCAAATCTTTCACATTTGAGTACTTTTTCTGCTGTGTTTGTCGCTGTTGTGTAGGAAACTGTGTAGGGAACCATGCAGCGTGTTCTAACAAAACCGTACATGATAAGAGATAGATTTCTTGTGTCATGTAACTGTAGTGACTGTTAGTGTGGCTATAAACAGTGCTGCTCAGTGCTAAGGTTAGGTTATTTGACTATGTTGAGCTGAGGCAACGAAATGTCGTTCTGTACACATCTGAATGACAATAAAGTCTGTCTAAGTCTAAAGTCAACTCTTTAACACACAAAACACAACACAATGCCATCGTTTACACAAAACCAAAGCGTAATAAATAGGTGCTGATAAACTGTGAAGCATCCGTTTGGATTTATACATCTCATAATAACAATATCATTATTGTTATCAGAACACATGTTTTTGAAACACCATAAAACTGAATTCCAATATTGTTTTCACTGAGGACAGTTTACATGACAACTTTATGCCTGGCACAGAAAGTGACAAAGGAGGATGTGCTGTTTGTGCAGTACCATGTTCTGTAGATTCCTCTCTTGTCTTTTGATCTTGCATGTCCTACAGACGCTGGGTGTAACTCAACTGAGACTGGTCCAGATATTTAACCTGCTAGATACCTCATTTTTATTAATATGTCCGTTTATGCTATCTGAAAACTATTATTTTACTATGCACTAAAAGCCCAAAATCCCGGATGAAACCGCCATTTTATTGCCCGGTCGTAACGACAATATTGGTGAATAGGGGACCAATGGGTGGAAGTTGTTCATATTTATACTGTCATTGATGTATACGCTAAATGTCTCTCTATACTCAGCCTGAACAACACAGTCATTGCAGCATGTGTTCTGATATATTCCACTCATACTTCCTGTCACTTGTGCCACTGTGACCATCTGTCGGCTCTCATCAGACGGAATAGTGTTTGTATAGAACCCTATCATTCATATTCAGTTATTCAATTAGCAATGCCATGATTTCACTTATTTACAGTAAGTTGAAATGGGTAAATGCAATATGTCCTTGTTTTATATGTCTATTAAAGTAATATATAGACAAGCTGACTTTAGAAGTACACAAATAGGTAAAGAAATGGGGATACAGTAATCAAAGTCCCCTGTGGCACATAAACAGAGCAGCCTTGTATCAAAAATGAATGCTGCTAAGTTATTTATGAAGGCACATACTTCTCCTTTCACACATTCATATTCTTACTCATTATTTCTCTCTATATGTGTTTTGCGTCATCTTCTTTGCCTCTAAAAAATGAGGTCTTTGTTTTCATTCACGACATGCTGTATATCTGACACAAGCTGGATTATTCCGCCCACATCCATTCACACACAATTAATACACAATAATAAGAATAAAGTCTTAGGCAGTATACTATAAGCCCTAGGCATAGCAGAAGATCTGAGAAGCTGGTGAACTTTTAGGTGTAGGGGCATACGGCCTACCGGTGGAAAATAAATAAAAGATCTAACAATTAACGCTTATATTATGTATACAGCAACAATTGTGGAGCATTTCTTACCTGGCCAAAGTGTGGGAATGGAGCCCGGAAGGACAGACCTGGAAAGGCGTGAGGCCAAAGGGAGGGAAACAGGAAGAGAGACACTTTCACAGTATGACAACTAACACAAATGGTCGGAAAATCTCGTGGCACACGTTAACATGGCACATACACAAATGCAGTTCATGCTGCTACATTATCTTAAAGTAAAATGCACTTATTTTGCTTAAGTGCCTTAGTATTCCCAACAAAAGACCAAAGTACTAATTTGGTACGCAGCAACGGGATTCATGCACTGGCTGGACTGGTCAGAATATCCCAGACTCTGATACCACATAACCCCCGTTAAAAAGTCCTTAATATCCCTTAAACTGACTTTTACTCCTGTATGCTTTTCTCCAGAGACCCCCAACCTCTCCCCTCGCCCATCGCCTCCACACCATCACCCAGACACCCTGCTGGCTCTGAAGCGAGCTGGCATTAGTCAACATTCTCACTCAGATCTCGTTCCCCGTCGCCACCCACACCCATGAATGCCAAACACTTCCTTTATTATCTCTGCTTTACAAGTTTTCCAGCAGCAGCTTGGGTTTTTATCCCTGCGCCATCCTCGTCCACGCCTCCTCCTCCGCCTTCCCCTCGTGTTTTATCAAAGTGCTGCATCATTCGGGGCTGGGGATAAGCCCCCCTTTTTCCTCACTGTGTTTTCAGTGCGTTGGGTGTAGAGATGGGACTGTTTTCTACTGCAGAAATGATGATGAAACCATATGGAGGCTGGTGATGGTGACGTTTGTGGGGTTTGGGGGTGTGCAGAGGGGAAAAAACGGGGAGCTGGGGAACGGCGGGGTTGATACACGGCGGCGTAAATGACTTCTTAGCAGTGCAGCGAGATGTGAAGGACAGACTGACGTGAGGCGGTGCGCAGAGCAAACTAATGAGCTACACATTTCACGCTGAGAAGGAGGAAGAAGAAGAAGAAGGGGGCAGAGATAGAGAGATTAAAAAAGAGAGAAGAGGCAAGAAGAAAGAAGCAGAGGGAAAAATGCATCGCGTTATCATTCTCATTCATAACACAGCAACATTTAGTCATTGACTTTACTCTACTGATGCTGAAGGAGTCCTTTGGTGTCCAATACTGATTACAGTGATAACCCTCTGCATTGATACTGGGCAGTGGAAAAGCATGGGCCTTCTTTACATAATAAACCTGTCCGTACCGACAGTAATAAACCATTTGGACTATTAGTTTATTAGTCTTTAACAATAACCCTGTCCTGCCTGTTGTGTGCTTAGGGTTAGGCATTCTTTAATTACTGCCTGATAATGCTGCACATATCTTTTTCTACTGGAGCGGCAAGACATAGTTCCGATAAGTGCAAGAAAGCGTCCCATAAATAATAATTTCAGCGAGGAGGACGGGTCTAATTTATTTACTGTTGTGATTGGTTCCTTGTCAATTTCAATCAACTTATGACACTAGTTCTATTATACAATAGAGTTGCTAGCATTTATTCACTGTTTAATTGACACAACGTTACTGCAGCTACCGTCTCCGACTAGTGTCAGCTGAGCAGACATCCAGTGGATAAGACACAGTGACAGCATAAGCCTACATTGGTATGTATTATTATGATGAAAAAAAAAAGGCAAGTTTTTAAACCAGCTTTAAACTGTCAGAAGAAACGTTAAAATTACAAAAATCAAATAGAGGCTTTGTAATGTTTTTAGGCCAGAACAACCCTTGGTCAGAAACCCTCAAACTAGATCTGCTCTAAAGCATACAGTCTGTGGCAGCTCTGAGTGTAGCAGTTGGAACGGCAGAATTAGCAGAAACACCGATTTGTAACAAGCAATCACACCAGAACGTCCATCCAACCTATACTTTCTAGCATCAACTCTAAAAGAGTACCACTTCGGGAACCCTCGGGAATAATAATTAGACAACTTGGGCAAAACATTACGTTCATTGTCTACATTGCACTAATGTAACATTAAATAGTTCCTAAAATGCTGGAAACTGACATAATGTTTAGAAAGCTGTGAACAAACTAGAAACTGTTTACTGTAGCAGATATACCTCCAGCTTCTCATATCCCCACACACCAGGATTTTTGACAGTCCGCCTCAAATACAATTTCTATCTCAGCGCTGGTTATGTCTGGTTACACAGCCAATCAGACCACACAAAGAAAAGCAGAAACAGAGAAAAGGGAAGCAAAGTTAAACATGCACACATGTGTGTTAAATCTGAGTTCAAAGTTTAGAGGTAAGCTCTGAACTTTGGTTTGATAGGCTGTATTGGTATTTTGTGACAGCAAGTTGGTCTGGTTTGGGTATTGCAGCTTTAAAATTTGATTTGCATTGACATAAAATAGCATTTCTTTCTTTGTACAGTGTTAACAGAAATGATTATGTATTTCTCTCCCACACCTGACGTTTTTAAAAGGACACCTAAGGGCACCTTTAGCATCAGTAAAGCATGCGACGGGCCATTGACTGAACATTATATTACATTACATTATGTCTGGCTTGGCTCCAAATGAAAAGGCAAAGGGAGGACATGCAAAGTTGAGGGAAGAGTCGTCACGGCAATGGAAACCGACGGAAAAGCGTGACATGAAAAATGACTTTCCTACGCCTGGTCTTTTCTCATTTCTCCTCTGTCACCACGAGGAACAATAAAGTTAGGCTAAGATATTGCACAGGCACAAAGTCTCACACTGCAGCGCCAGCTTTCATCTTTTTTCATTAGGACCTTCAAAGATTCCCATTCATTTGGTGGTACAGGAATATTCTATTGGTAAAAAAGTTACAAATGGATGTTCAGCTCCTAGATGGGCCTCCGGAATCAAAGAGTCCAAGCCAGATATAATTCTCTGATTATGTATTTATTGGGAATGAATTAACATGATGTTGAACCTATCTCAAAGGAATTACAGAAATCCACTCGTCAGCGCCGCCAGCCATACATTTTTCTCTGTGCACCTTATACATCTTTATTAATGCACAAGGTAACATACATAAATTAATAAAAAGCTGGATTCACATTTGATGCAGTGAAGGCTCCAGATTTCAGAAATGAAAGATGATAGTGATATGACATAGTTTATTTAAATATATATTTATTGCGGTACCTCCTTACTACCACAAACCAGTGGGACGTCCATGTCTATAGGGTACGTACTGGCTCGGATAAAAGATACCTGTTGTTATTGTCCCTAAAACTCATTAAACCAAAATTACAAAATTTTCCCATGTGATATTGAGTACCCAATCAATTCTGTGTATTTGGGGAAGCAGACCAACAGACAAGAATCCATCCCTGATCCCTATATAGTGCACTATGTTGTGAATATGCCAATTTGTAGTTATATCCAACTTTCCAGAGACTGAAATGTAGGGTTTTCCACAATGCATCAGTAATAGTAGTGAGCAGCGAGGGTCAAGTGGACATGCAAAATAGGCCATAATGCTTGGCAAATTGTCGGAGAACGGTTCAAGAGTGATATGTCTTTCAATTAATTAAGGTCTTCAAAGATACCAGTTGAAGACCTTCTATGGAAATGTCATCTTTTGTAAATTGTTATTAAATAAGTCATTATGGTGTAAAATCAGTAATGGAGGATATATGATTGCTTCTCTTTTGAGGCGAAAAAGAGCTGCAATAATCCAGTCAGTTTAATTAATTAATGGGGCAACACTAGTTGAATGTAACATTATTGTTACATTATCATTATCATTATTAACAACGTTCAGCTGATAATTTGGAGTCACATGACTAACAGTGGCAGAAACATAGTTGGCATCTCACCCAGGACTAAGTTTCTGTCTCTAATCCCTCCTCGTTGGCGTTGTGCGGCGCGTCTGATCTGAGTATATTCCAGCGATTGTTCTGGTCCAACCCTCCATGCTACACTTGATCAAATTTAAAAACAAACCATTCTTCAAGAAAATCCCTGGCTCAATCTTTTGGACTCAGACTTGTGTATTTAGTTTTGTATGAGAGTCCTTTGTTTGGAAAATATAGAGGCAAGGCTTTAGCATTGTCGCCTCACACAAGAAGGTTGGAGCTTTCTGGAGTTTGATCTCTGGTTTCTTGACCTTGCACTGCAGCGGGATTCTCGGAAGATTTGGAAGTGTCTAAACTCGGGTAAATCCATCTTGTATCGCGCCAAGCCTAACCGCTTGGCATTGATGCTAACATCTTTTGCTAACGCTAAAAATGTGGCACTAAAGGATTTTCTGGAAGGAAAAGATGTTTGTGATCTGTTCCTACTGTCTTTGGCACATCATAAATACATACACGCTCTTTTCATCGGCCGCTGTCCTTGTTTCATTTACCAATTTAGTGTTAGTTAACGTTCCTTTTATTCGCAGATTCCCTTTGCCAAAACATTTTCCGTTACAGCGGTTTGTTGTTTCTTCATGTCTGCCGCACTCTGGTTATGTCAAATGAATTGTTGTTATAATTGGCTGAAACAAATCTTCACCTAAAAAGTTTGACAGAAGGCGCCTCCCTTTTGCAAACACTTTCAACGGGAGCCTTCCCAGATGGTTCTGTGAAACAGACTGTCATGTGAGCAGTTCTATCTTACTGATTTTACTGGTTTCTCCCACTACAAAAAACAGAAAAACTCGCTTTCGCTGGCAAAACAACCCAGACTTGTTGAGGCATGGACTTCACTAGACCCCTGAAGGTGTGCTGTGGTATCTGGCACCAAGATGTTAGCAGCAAATCCTTTGAGTCCTGGAAGTTACAGATGGGGCTTCCATGGATCAGACTTGTTTGTCCAGCACATCCCACAGATCCTCCATTGGATAGAGATCAACAGCTCAAAGTCAGACCAGGCCACCTTCTTCCATTGCTGAGTGGTTCAGTTCTGATGCTCACAGGCCTATTGTTGGGGCTTTTGGCGATGCACAGGGGTCAGCATTAGGGATCCTGACAGGTCTGTGACTATGCAGATCCTAACACAAATAAATTGCAATGTATTCTGACAGCTTTCTGTCTGAACCAGCATTTACTTCTTCAGCAATTTGAACAACACTTGTCTGCTGGATCGGAGCACACAGGCCAGCCAGGGGCGCAACTACCCAGTGCTGGAGGGGTATGCAGCATCAATTTTGGCGACCGCCCCAAAAAAATAAATAAAAAAATGTTAGCTACGAAATGTTTGCAACCACAAAATCTAGAGCGGTCTGTAGTTCATACCAGCCTGTATCATGAGCCATGTGTATATTAACTGTCTGTATACATAGCAACTGGTTAGCTCAGTTGGTAAGCAGTAGGCTTTACATTTAGTGTACGCAGGTTCGAATCTACCTTGGGACACTATGTATATTACGTAGTTGTTTTCCACGTTTTTGTAATTTATTGATCATGGTATGCTGTCTTATATTTTCCAGTTTTCAGCTCAGTAACCTCAGTTTTGCAAATAAGGCTAGCCTTAATTTAAAGCCCATTTGGCTGCTGCATTCCCAGTGTTAGCAAACGCTAACGCTAAGTCTGTTAACATGAATATTGCAAGCCTCCAAGCACAGACGTCTCACTTTAAGTCCTACCTGTTGCTTTTCACTATCCACTTGTTTATCAGCTGTCCCATAGATTGACACCATCTCCTGCCATCTCCTTTTCCCTCTTTCTTTATTTTATTTTTTTTGTTTTATCCATCTTTTAAAGACAACTGTGTGCATACTGTGACAACTAACACCTGCTCGCTCAGCGCGCTCACGGCGCCCCCGCCGGCCACGCCCACTCGTGATATTATATTAATTCTATTTATGGAATCTAATGAGGGTGTCTATTGAAGCCTGTTAGTCCTATAAAATGTTATAGTATTGAGGAAATACTGAAATGGTTTAGAAACACACAACAGCAGCTAAGCTACATTTAGGAAATACAAAAAAAAAAAATTTAAGAAATAAATAAAAAGTAGGTTTTTTTTTGTACCATCGCTTTGGCGCCCCCCAAGGTGCTGCGCCCCTATGCGCCGCATATGCTGCATACCCCCTTTTTGCGCCACTGAGGCCAGCCTTTGCTCCCCAAGTGCATCAATAAGCCCTGGCCCATGACCCTGTCGCTGCTTCACCACTGTTCCTTTCTTGGACAACTTTATCTTTTGATAGATTTGACTCAAACTCAAAAATCCAAATATTCACCTGCTGCCTAATGTATCCAACTCACCAAAGGTGCCATGATAAAGAGATGAATAGTGTTATTCACTTCACCTCTCAGTGGTCATAATGTTATGCCCGATTGGTTTATTAATAATATATCAAGATTCTATCTATGTTTGGTTCATTTGTCCAGTTCATTTGGAGAGAAATTTAAACTATGGTTCGCCAAAAAACATACGTCTTTGTGCAAAAATAAACAGAAATGTCTCACCTTAGTGTTGCCCTTGTTTAATATCTTTTGATTAAGAAAAAGACCACTTCACACTTCATGGCATCACTTCACTTCTAAAAATTAAACTTGATATAAGACCGCTTTATTCCACAAGAAAAACCTAAGCATACACAATCCATCACTAAGTATCAGGGCATTCTCTCTGGTGAGCACCCTGACATTAAAAAGTCTATTTAGTTGTTTTTGTTATTTGCCACCCTCACGAGACCTGTACTCCCATCCTATCAACGTGGCTAGCTTTTCAAACACATACTTTTTAATTAGCGGTGTAATACGCAGCGTAATGTGGACTTATTAGATTGCCAGTGTGGCCTGTTGCTGTGTTTCTAATTGGCTCGTCCTAAGCGGAGGTTAAAAAGGGCCAATGTGTGAATAATCATCTCTGCTCTCGCTCTGTCTCTATTTATCTGGCTGGGCCTCCCTCTGCGCACGGCTGATATATTATGCTGTTTAAGTCTCCCTTCTCTCTGCTTTAGTTGAGATACGAGTTCACTTCCACTGCCTCTATACTTCTCTCATTATTGTAAAGTCCTTATTTGTTCACGCCAAGATGCCTGGCACAGCTCATCAGGCTAATGCTTTATTACAGACTACTGGAGTGCTTCACGATCTACATCAATCATAAAGTAGACAGTGACCACCAAAGCAGGCTATTTCAGTCCGCAATTATTAGAGTTTAATATATAAATTACATTATTTCAAGTGTTAAAAGCTAACTTTGCTTTAATAAATTCTACAGATTGCATGTGGTTACAAAACAACATTTACTTAGCTTTCAAAACAGCAAGTATGAAACACTTAAATCAGGTTTACATCGCGGGTTGGGCCATTTAATGTGATGAAAATAAAAGAAAAGATTTTTGAGCAAATGTGGCATGTTAAATTTATGAAGGAAGATCTGCAAAGAGCCAGTTCTAACTTGATTGAAAATCCAGAGATAACAAAGAACAGCAACATTTTCTGTTTTTGAGCTAAACATAGGCAAAGAAAGCTTGCATTTGTTTGTGGTTGATGTCACCTTGTGAAGACGCTGTTGCCTGTCAGCAAGAAAGTCTAGGATTAGACTCGGGAGCCTTTTTGGGTGGAGTTTTGGGTGAGTTTTCCTCTCCGGGTACTCCAGTTTCCCCCACCAATACCAAAAATATTAGTGTGGCTGCTGACAAGGAATTTCCCAATGGAGATAATAAAGGATAATTGTGGAACAGCTATGACGTCCCACATAGCTTTGGTCCACATCAGTTCTCAAGTAGGCCTTCTTTACCCTAGGATTTAGTGTAAGCACATTATTTTTACATAATGTACACTTACTTCTGGTACTTGATACATAACTGAAATCTGTGTCTATCTGTGAACTAATCTCTGTGATAGAATTGGCCCCATAATATTTAAAGTTGTTTATGTTATAATTCTTTTATAGCAACATTCCCATTAACAATCTTACCTTACGCATGCAGCTGTAGTTTTAAATCCATGCTAAGTGGTCATTTGCAGAGGAAACTTGTAAACACAACTTGCAAAGTGAGTCATTCCTCTTTGGTTTAACAAGATGTGGAGGTCACAGGCGGCTAATGTTGTTAGATGCCAGGATTTTGCAGCACGGTGCTTCTCCACAGCAGGACAGCACTCTGCGGGAATTCACCTGAACAAGCCTGAAAAATGAGGAGCTTCATTACAGGTATACAAGGATACAAAGTATGGGTAATGCTTTGATTCTATGGAATTAAATACATTAAGTTAAATAATCTATAGACATAAAAGATAGTGGTTACAAAATTATTGCACTGAACAAACAGTAGCTCACCCATAAAGGCCAATGTAGGCCAATTTAAATAAAGTTGGTCAAACATGTAATACAGAAAAACACCTGCAAATGAACACTAAAATATTACCAAAACTAAAACTGCTTAGACATCCTTAACTGATCTGTTAACAGTGAACAAACACAGATTGTTTGCAGATACACTTTCATCAGAACTGCAACAACTACTACTATCATAAGCATTCTACTTTTCTTTAAAAATTCTTCTATAAATTTGAGATGCAATAGAAATACATGTTGCCTGTGATTGACAGCTTAAAGGGACTGACGTTGACAAAGTGAATTAGTCTAATTACCAAGAGACTATAGACTCTACTGGTGAAGCCTCCAACAGCAGCATTGATCTAAAGAAAACATCCTCTGTTTTGTCATTTCTTCATCTTCTGTTCTCTTGGCTTCACTTCTTTTTCAGTCATCCGTCAAGGTCCTCGTCACTCCTTTCATTCGGCTAATCACTCCTCTTTCCTCTTTCCGTCTCATCACCATATTCCACGAGCAGGGTCTGAGCCAAGCCTTTAAAACAGATGGATGATGAATGGTGAGGCACAGTGGACTGCTCTCGCTTGTTTTTCTTTCATACAGTCCTGACTTTGTTTTCTTTGATGCACTTTTGAAGCTAATGAGAATGCACCTTTGGGAGGGAGATGACAGGCTTTCACATGATTAGGGCCAAAAGCTACTTCCGTACAGCCATCAAAGATCAATAGCGTTGGGGTGGTTGGACACAAACAGGGCCAGCGCCAGGGAGAATGGATAAAAAAGGCTTTTCTCAGAAGTGTCTAAAGAATTCTTTGTGGAAAACCAACATAACTATTTCCAAAATTTGCCTGTTTATTCTCAATTCCACAAAACGGTTCAGTATTTCTGATGCACTCATAGACAAGTAATGTCAAAAAGAACTCATATATTTTTTCTTTAAAGCTATGCCCATAAGTATAGCTCTATAGGACTGTAAAATGACTATAAACATACATTTCTGCTTGGAAATAGCTGAGGCAGTCCAAAATATTAACTGTTCTGGAAGCAATATACATGGGACTGCCTCTTAAGTAACAGCCCTGGTGATGGTCAGAGTGAGGTTGAGAATGATCGACTATGCTCCATTTTTAAACAGTGTCAGTGTGCTATTTTGCAAACTTCAGACATGCAGTGTTCTTTTTAGTAAGCAGTGGCTTCCTTTGTGGTGTCCTGCTGTGGATACCCTGCTTGTTCAGTGTTCTACGTATTGTAGACTCACGAACAGAGATGTTAGCAAGTTCCAATGATGCCTTCAGATCTTTGGCTGTCATTCGGGGTTGTCTCTTTTCATTTTGAACTGAGCGCCCACTTCTTGGTAGAGTAGCAACAATCCCAAAGTATCTCCATTTATAGATTGTTTGTCAAACTGTAGACTGGTGAAAGTCTGTGAAATAACTTTGTAACCCTTTCCAGATTTATGTAAAGTATTCTTCTTGAGCAGAGCTAACTCCAAAAGTTTGAGAGGTTTTTATCAGTCAAAGTAGCTGTAGTCCACACCTCCACACCTTTTTGTGTAATTCTTTTTAGACACATTATGTTTGTCAATACCCTTGACTTAGATGAAGATCAGATCACATTTTAAGACAAATTTATTCAGAAAACCTTGAAAATCCAAAAGACATAACATACTTTTTCTGCCACTGTATATTTAAACTGGACCAGTTAGCCACTGCAACACACTTTAGGCTAACTGGCTAACTCAGACCATTGCAATCCCGTAATTTTCTCTGCCTCATTAATATTGTGTGAATGCATTGCCAATATTTATCTGTGTTTACTTTGCTTCCCTTTTCTTTATGTGTAAGCAATTGTAGCCAGTGCTGGAATAGACACTTTCTCTGTGTTATAGGTAGCTATTACATCCGTGTTGACATTAGTGTAGATTTGTGGAGGCTTGCACACCTTGAGACCTCTTTAGTTTTAATGTTAACCTTATGTGGACTCAAAAGTCAATTTTGTGATGGACATGAATTTGTCCTGCCGTATCCATCCACCCCCCACAAACAAAAAACAAACTAATGATTCATACAGTATAACTCTTGTTCATCATGTGAGAAATACTGGTAGTAACAAAACAATCACAGGCTTTGTTACTTTTCCTCAGTGCGTGGATATGGAGGATAAAGATGTGTGACATGGAGCTTTTCTTTTTGAAAAAAATAAATAAAAAAAGACATGGCTCATTGGGGAATCCCCCCATGACCCCAGATGGAATCCCCTTGGTCTCAATTTCACCAGCCCCTGCTTAGATTTCCTCTTCACAGCGTCCTCCTCTCTGCGTGGCATTTCTTTGTGTCTTGTATCGCTGCAGGATGCTTGTGTCCTTCACCTTCTGAGCCAACTCGATCAAACGCAGCTGCTCTTTGAAGATAGCAGAGATGGCAGTGGTGCTAAGCGTCCCAGGGCGTCTATTCCCTTCCTGTTTATCACTGGCAAACCCTAACAACCTGTAGCAGCAAGCTCGCAGTTAGGTTGTTGAATGCTCGTAGCGGGAGGTGCCGTAAATAATGGTAGCATGGCTGCACTGGAACGAGAGTGAGTGTAGACGTTTCTGTTGTGCTTCCAGGAATGTTTGAGGAGTTGCTCCACTGGGGTTTTTGTTCTGATGTAGTTGGAGAAGTGCTTTATGATTCATGATGAGTGACAGAGGCCTGGGCAAGCCTACAGGCACTCAGCAAAGGTTCACACCAGTGCACCATCCTGTCCACTCGGGCTCTATGCATAAATATCCAACAATTCTCATTCCTGGGCTTAATCTACAGAAATATGGCATTTTATGTCCTTTTCTGATGTTGAAGGAGCTCTATACTGTTCTTTAAAGCTCAATATCTGCACTATATAGTCTATATCTGCTCTAGATCTGAAACTGTTTTTTCAAAACATTTTATCTCGCTTAAATAAATAAAAAAAAAATGGAAAAAAAACTGAACAAACATCATTCCTATAATGCACAGAGATGGTTTTTAAAGTCTTTTTTTTTCAGCAGAACAGGGGCTAACAATATATGTGTTAAAAGAAATATATATATATATATATATATATATATATATATAAAAAATTAGGGATGTAACAATTCACTCAACTCAAGATTCGATTTGATTCCTGTATACTTTCACACATTATGCTGTTTACATCTCAAACAAGACAAGACAAGACATTTATTTTTGTATAGCCCAATATCACAACAACAGCCGCCTCAAAGGGCCAGACTGCACTAGACAACATCCCTTGTCCTTGTACCCTCCATCAGGGTAAGGAAAAACCCAGCCGGGAAAAAAGAGAAACCTCAGGGAGAACCACTCTCAGGACGGACAGGCCGTGCAGGAATGTGTGCAGGACAAACAAGCTACTGTGTCAAGATAATAATAACACTACGCACTTGTATAATGTTCTGGTTTTGTCGATTCAAACTAGGGAAACAGCCTTTGCATTAAACATGACTAGACTTTATTCCTCTACATCGTTTACAGAAAAACAGCTGATGTGTTTCCTCATCCAGGAGAAGAAACGCCGCAAATAGTTCTTCTTTTTCTTCTTTTTGGCAGCATCACCTGAATACAGAAAGTTTATTCATGGAGCTGCATGAATCACAGAGGGTACTGTCAGACCACAGCAGCTGGTCAGATGTATATTTACCTGAAGTAGATACAGCTACAGATAAAGTGTCTATGATGTTCAAATCTTGTGCTGGCAGTGGTTCAGACTGCATCCTAACATCACAGAAACATTTAGTGTGCAGTGTTTCTGATGCAGTGGTGTCATTTAAGACTGGACTGCAGTTCTGGTTGTCTCTGTCCATTTCTGATGTCTGCACAGGAGAGGCTGGTTTCTCCATGAAGACCGTTGGTGTAGTTGTTGTCTCATCCTGGACCGGGTCAACATTCTCTATAATCGGTGGTGTCTCCTCAAATCCACTTTGCACACTACAGACACAAGTTTATTTTGTGTTCAGTTTCATTATATGTTCAATTGAGAGATCTCCTGGTTAGCACTTTAACAGTACAATACCAAGCCACCAGGACTTGCAGTTTTCTTTTAGTTTGGCAAGTACTGGGGCTGCTGAAACTGACAAATCTCACCTGTTCTCAAGTGGGAGCCTTATGTTCTTCATGACAACTTCTGGGCCAGAACTTGAGGCATCCAAAGCACACGCCTCGTTCTGGACTAATAAGGATAAGGAATATGTCTTGTCTCTTGTCTCTGGAGACCTCTCCACTCCACTTTGCCCACTACTGAACCATGCACACAAACACATATTTAAGTTACTTTTTTACATTCTAAAATATTTTTTTCTGAGATAAAGAAAATGTTTGGGTAAAGTCTTACCAAGATGGTCCACAACAGATAAAGGGATGCTTGAGGATCTGAGCCGGAGTGATCCTGTCAGCCTCGTTCATTTGAAGCATTTGTTTTAATAGGTCGATGAATTCTTCCAGCTCTGCACCATTCTCTTCGACAAGTGCCTGGTGAGAAAATAAACTGATGAAATATAGTTCTAGACAACTTTGCTTAATGTGTAATAAATGTGTGATTAACAGTTTTAGACTCTGTGGCAGATTTTGTGTCTATTGTCATCTACTGTGTCATTGTCTGACAACAGAGGTGAGCTGCAAAGCCAAAATCTGTTCTCAAGTGTAAACTTACTTAAGAATAGCATAGTCATCTCCATTATTAGTTGAGTAAGAGTGAGAAAGTGTACTGAACTACTTTTGTTTACTGTACGATTTACTGTTTCATTTTAAATGAATATCTGAAAAGCTACATTGATTATGCACATACCTCTACGAGTTCATCCAGTGAGCTGAACTGTTCAGTGTAGTATGTCTGTATATCATAGTTGTAAAGCTCTATAATCTCATCATCAGTCTAAAGGAAAAAACAAACCTATTAATAAAATACCTGTACATGAATTTAGACATTATTCATCATATATTTATCATTATTCATCATCTATTTTACCATTAACGTCCAACTGTTGGCAACAAAGTGGAAATAAAGAAGTGTTTTCATTCCCTGATCAAGAACTTCTTTAGGTGGTTGACCAAAAAGTTTTATCATCACTTTCAGCTAAAAAAAAAAATAAACAAAAGAAAATCATTATACTGCATTTAATCAACCAATGACTCCTTCTATTTCTGTCTTTCTTTGGAGCTTTAACAGTCTTGTTTCACTTTTTTCATCATTTATATTAGTGTTATGTTAAGATCACTGCGTTCTGTTATCGTTAAACTATATACTACTTATATAACATTTTACACCTTAGATTTAACATAGACTATCAAGAGGTTTACAAATGCATGTCAATATGTAATTGTTAATCTCATAAAACTACTGTAAACTGTAAAAAGTGGCTCATGATAATCAGTGACCAGTGAATGACTTACTGTCTCAAATTCGGTTTGGTCAGGGAAGATATCCACATCAAGCAGCATGGTGGCTATGGTGTTCCCTAGAGACCACACATCTATGGCCTCAGTGAAGGGCAGTCCTAAAATCACTTCAGGAGCCCTGAATGTGAAGAAGAAATGCATCACACAACATGATCATATTTGAATATTAGGAAGAGATGTTGGGACGTTAAGGCAGAGGTGGGAAGTCTTACCTGTAACTCTCGTTCTGAACAGTCATGCCCTGTCGGACTTTTTCCGAGGTATGGCCAAACCAAAGTCGATTAGTTTTATTTTGAAAGGGTGTGTGCTGTGATCACACAACATTATGTTGTCTAATTTTATATCTGTGTGTATGATCTCCATGGTTCTCAAGCCCTCCAGGGCCACGGCCATCTGCACAAGAAACACTTCTCAGCAAACTCTTAAACAATAGAACTGTGAAGAAGTCATTTGAACAATTCATATAACTTTATTCAAATGAAACCCGTATCTATCCGACTTTATGACTGTTTCTCAAATTAATTATTTGTCCAGTTATTGTTATTCAGTTAAAGGGATTTATCAATCTGCAGGATTAAATCTACTACTCAACTTTACATCAAGCTAAATCCTGGTAAGCAAAGGCGTGAGACCTGGCTAACTATTTTGGAACAGGTTGAGCAGCAAAAGGCCTTCCCTCAGACACTATTTTTTTCTGTCTCATAACTGTCAGTAGCCTACTGCTACATCACAACCGGCCAAGGTAATTTCCACTAAACCACGGTTGACTGTATCAAGTGTTTCATAGCTGAGCAATCACTAAATCGAAGTAATATATCAAAACGCATCTTATAAGACATTTTTAATGCTTTAGATGCAGCAGATTCAGATCCTACCTGTTGGACAATGAGTCGAATGTCACAAAGTGTTACCAGAGGACTGGTGTATAAGTATTGGGCCAAACTCATATCCAGCATTTCAAAGACTAGGGCCTTCCCCAGACTGGTGTCGAATGTGTCCAAAAACGTTACAATGTTTTTGTCATCTAGCCTCTGTTCCATCATCTTTCTCAGCAGACAAATCTATTTTTCATTGATTGGGAAAACATTTAAATGGTTATTATTAACTTAACACAAGTTAGCTTGTTAGCTTTAAGCTTGTAGCAATATGTTGTTTTATTGTCATTAAGGCTCTTACCTCCTCCAGAGTACTTTGTTGGAAATAGGGGAGTTTCACAGCCACAGCCTCGTTTGTGTCCTTCCTCCGACACTTGACCACTTGTCCATATCCTCCTTCTCCGGCCAACTGGATGAAGTCATACGTTTCTGGGATTGTTTGTTCAATCTCCTCAACAGTAAGTGTCAGTGGTTTTTCCATTGTTTTTTATCATAAACTTTAATTGAAACAGAACCAAAAAAGTAAGACAATTTGAAATATATTTTTCAGAACTTGTTTTGGGGTTCCTACTGGGCAATTTACAGTTTCTTGGAGCTTCTCCTTTAATGCCACCCAGCAACATACTATAAAAGGCACTTATTTTACCACATACCACAGCAGCAATATAGCTCTAACATCTACAGTACATTTCAAGCTTATTATATGACCCTGGTAGTAATTGCTTGTGATTGATCAACTACATAAAAAGTTTGTGGTACAAGGAAGGATACAACATCAAGTACAGCTGAAAAACTGAAGAAAATCTTACTTTTTAAAATAAACTCATCTACAAATGCAAATGGTTTGGACACATTAGTGAGAGTGACATATTTACTGCTTGTTTGTGATAATCCAAACACTGTTAATGTTCATACAACCCTTTTTTCTTAATGAGAACTCTAATGATGACTCTTTTTTGAAATATAAGATAGTACATTGCTGTTATAATGCAGTGAAAACTACTATCATCTTACCTGAATGTGTACTAAATGATTAAGAGTCCACTTGTTGGCTTTGTTTCTTTCAAACGTCGTGTTCAAGTCTCTGCATTTGCTGAGTGTGGATGTCTAACAGCTCACAGAAGTTTTACTGAGTGGAGTTCTAGAAAGACTTTACCATTGATCTGAATGACATCACATTGTTTCCATGGATACCTACTTAAAACAGGGGCCTTACTAATACAATAGTGTTTCTGGTATTTATAAAAAATATATAATAATGTTAACACTAACTATAGGCTATACTGTATAAAGGGTCTCTTTATAAACACTTTGGTTTGTTATCCTGGCACAGTCAGTGACCCCAGAGTCCTAAAGAACAGGATACATATTTTGCCATTTATTAGTTTGTATGAATGTTTCTGTTATTGTGTTTCCTATTTCTGATTTCTTAGAAGATGGCTATCACAGTATTTAACCGTTTACATTTCTTTGTTATATTAGTGGTAAGAAATACTTGCATGTAATTTTAACGGGAGTATTTTTAGAGGTGGGCTGTAACAAGTTACATTTACTCAAGTAACTTATTGAAAAAACTTTTACTGCACCATACTTTTTACTTTTACTTGAGTAGCTTTGTAAAGAAGTAATGTTACTCTCAGTTACATTGGACTACACTTTTTTTTAACATTTATTCTACACATTCTGTGCTTTATTTTTGCCAAAGAGATGTCGCCAGTGGATCTACCACATGACTGTGTTTCACCAATCAGACGTAGCCCTGCAGTCACATGACCAACACAAACTGTGGAGGCATAGCTGCACAAACTCTTCACACACAGAGAGGGAATAAAAACATGAAAATAATCAGAGGCTACTGTCTACATTGTTGAAACTGAAGAGGAGGAACAGTCCTGGCCTCATGAACAAAGTATGTTCAGCTCACACACAGAGCAAACAACACTGTGTTGTACTGTTCAAACACCGAGACCTTCTGTAGGAAGTGGTTTCAAAAGCTTTATGTTAAATAAATAGATTTGGACATTTGTGTTTCCTGTTTCTTAATTTGTTATTTTGATCATTACGATCAAACACTTACTCAGTACTTAAGTAGACTTTTAACCAAATACTTTTTTACTCTTACTTAAATAATGGTTTGGAGGACTACTTTTTACTTCTAACTTAAGGAATACTATTTTGAGGTAATGCTACTCTTACTTGAGTACAATTTTAGGCTACTCTACCCACCTCTGAGTATTTTATATACATTTGCATTAAGAATTATTTTACATTACCAAATATGAAGTAAGTTAAACTTTCTTCCTATACTTTCTCTAAAATAAAACAGAATTGCTATTTGGGACCTATGGCTGCCAGGTTGGAGGAAAAAAAAAAGCATCTGTACTCTGTTGTGGTAGGTGCGAATATTCCGTATAGTAAAGGGGTGTTGGTACAAACCTACATTAAAGTTTGGGCAAAAATACTTTTTATGGAGTAGCAGAACATTAATATGGCCCAAAGGAAAAAGTCCCACACATGACCCGGATTTAGCTCGAAAATCTCAAGTATAGTTCCACTTTTTATCTGCTGCAGTTCATATCCAATCACAGAATAACCAGAAATGATTTTGGACTTTGTATCTGAGAGTGTCCAGCGGCATTTATCTTCCAAATGACAATACACCAAAGTGCGAGCAAATTGAGGAGAAGATTAGAATGAGCTGTATGCCTTTCTAATCCAACACATCGGGGAGATTTATTACCATCATCATCATCAGCTCGGCCCTTTTCATCAGTCGTGTCGCTCGCCCGCTCCAGGCCGCACCAACACAGCACCGGCCGCTGATAGAAACTGATTACCGCTGATATGAACATTTACGGAGCCCCCGTCGCTACAACAGACCGACGCAGATATCTGAAGGTCAAGTGGAAACGAGGGCCAGTCAAGTTCTAAGGACCTTTGTCAGCTTCTGATTGAAATTCATCAATAAAAATGGGCCGCCCTAAGCCTTTTCAGAAATAAAATTGTCATGCTAATTCATTTTGATTGCCACATTGGAACGGCTAAACAAAATGAACGGCGGGGGCCAGATGCGCCTGGCCAAGCGGAACTGGGGATATTTCATAGTGAATTACCCTTCATCGACTTGCCCCATGGATGGTGCAAATTCTGATCAAATGCCCGCATGTGTGGAATTCCAATCACCGAACGGCTCACGGCTCCATTTGCATGCCAAAGCAGTGCACATTAAAGACGGAATCAAACGCCATGATGCTGCGGACTGGACCACAAATTATAGACTCTTACCATATAGAGATTTCAGAGGAAGTCGGTTAACATTACTTTAACTCACAAAGACTTGGATTAAGAACATAATGAGGGAAGACATTTCCAGTCAAACATGTCAGTCTCCATCCAGATGGTGATGGAAAGCTGCTACAGACCACCAACTCTGACAGAATAATCTGAGATGAAACACACAGACGTTAGTGATGGGGCTGTGGTGAAAGACAGGAGGTTGTAGAGTCATCTGGACCTGTCCCACAGGCGGATCATAACCACAACCAAATATAAATATGGTTTTAATGTGGCAAAAAAGATCTATGATTAGGTTCAGGCAACTGAAGTAATTTTAGTTAAATAGGTTTCACACTCCTGTTCATGTATACAGTTTTTATTTTAAGCAGTGGCTCAGTGGTAGAGCGGTTGACCTTCAACTAGAAGGTAGGCAGTTCGATTCCCGCTCTCCCCACAGTTCATACTGTCGTTGTGTCCTTGGGCAAGACACTTAACCCACTTTGCCTCCAGTGGTGTTCCAGCTGTAACACTGGTGAATGGAACCTTAATGTAAGTCGCTTTGGATAAAAGCATCTGCTAAATGACTAAATGTAAATGTAAGTTTCTTTCATATCAATCACACTAAAGTTTTGTTGTTGACAAATGTGAACAAATGAGCACAAAGACAAAAGACACTATGGCTCTAGAGCAGTGCTTTTTATAAGGACTCATTCTAAACTATTCTATATCGACCTCTATCGCGTGTCTGGGTGCCAGCACAATGGATTATAGGAGGCCAGACTCTTCTTTTTTTATCTACATTAACAAACTTACAGAGGTTTCTTTGCTAAAAGAATAAAGTCAGAATTAAAATATCTCATAACATGGTGACCACAAAGTTCTTCCAGGTCATTGCTTAGGAGTTAGGAAATGTTCGGGACATAATTCAATGTAGTCAAATTGAGCCAGAGGAAAAAGGGAGGTGCAAACACAAAGTAAAAAATAAGAACAGAGTTAATAAAAGAGGGTGGACCAAAACATGTTTCAAGTGTATCTTTACTTTCTCAAGCCTTTGTTTTGTTTTAGGGATGTACAGTGTCTGCCAGGCCTGTCTTATGTTCTTTTTAGTCATTCGCAATCAAGCAATAACTCTGTAATAATAAGTCTCTTGTTTATGTCAGGGCATAGTTTAATAGTAAAAAATATATATATATAATAAACTTATATAAATAACAACTTAAAAATGTAATTTAATCTTTTGAAAAGGAAAATGGCCCTAAATTGTAACACTTAAAAAAATAAATAAAAAAAAAACAGCGACAGATGGCCAGAGAACATTTACTTCTGAAAAAGTCTGAAGAAAACCAAAGTCTCACAAGTTTGTTTCTCCACCCACAGTCCCTCACTGTGTGTCTGTGTGCTCCTCACTGTGGCCCCTGGGACTGAGGCCCCTGGGCATTGATTGGACTGGGCTTAACACTTTTGGCTGATGGGATGTGATTCACACAGATATGAGTCAGCTACACTCAGCCTCTGCCCACCCACAAACACAATCACACAAGGAGATTTCTATTGGACATTCATAAACTCTTAACCCCCCTTCTTCAAACATCACCATTTTTTGTCCTCAGCATCCAATCACTTGCAGCTTTTATCCTAAGTCTAAATGCTTTTTTATATATAGAACGCAGCTCACTGAAAGAACTCACATTTACATTGTATGAAAGGTAGAGTGGTGCAAAATCCACCAATTTTATTAATATGCCAGTAATATGGTTCTGTCATCACATGACAACCTGACTGGCCACACACAGAACCAAAGGGCTTCTGCAGAAAGCTTTTGCAAAGGTCAGGTACTTGAGATGAATATTTAAATTTTTTTGATTGGGAAAATTCTGTGTTATGTTATGCTGTAAATTAACTTGTTTTTGCTCGAATAAGGATTCTCTAGAGCCTCATTTACACCGGAGTGGTATGGGTTGGGTCTGTACTAGTTTAAATAACAAGCAAAAGTAACAAAAATAAAAAATTTCAAAGAGAAAACATGCTAAATGTTGTGCTGTCTTTTCAACAAAACAAAGTTAGCATTTATTACCAACAGCTGTTTCTTGTTTAAGACCATGTCAGCGTTCTACGGCTCAAATATCATCTACACTGCATTAACTCAAGCAGTTGCAATAAATAGTCCCAAAATTGTATTTTAAATCAAAAACACAACTTATTCTGAACTTCTGTGTTTACCTAGCAGGATTTGCTCCTCTGGAACCAGCACAATTGAAACGCCTCTTTGTGGTAATCCGTACCAAACTGTGCCCTACTGAGCCAACCCAAACCATAACATGTGTTCCTCAATCAACAAACTGCAGCGTTTGGATCCACTTTTTAGTACAACATAATTGAACCACACTTTTAGCCAAAGCCGGGCGTTACCAAAGCAGTACTGTAAGCATAGACACTGGACATTTTGTACCTCTTTGGGCAAATAAAAGGCCTCTTACTGCCTCTGTCTTTGAACAGTTCTGTCTTTTTATGTCATTGCACTGTCACTGTCATTGTGACCTTTAGGGATCACATAACTTGAAAATTGTAGAATGCTGCTTTAAACAAACCAATTTCTAAACCCATATCAAATCCACCATGAAAAACTTTTCAGCTATCACATTTAGGGAATTTACCTTACCTCCTCACTATGTAACAGTTCCAAGTACACACACATACATGCACTGATGCACAACAGTAAAGGCCCACAGTCTCAGACAGACACACACAATCCTGACACCCTTAATCTGTCAGAGCCAGCGCCCACAGGAACTGGAGGAACGTGAGGAAGCTGGGACAGTAACATGAGCAGCACATTCAGAGCTAATCGACTCTGGCAACTACAGACCAGCCACAACCACAAACGCTGCGTTCACTTTTACATATTTCACAGCCGAGGGTATCTCATATCTTTGGTTGGAGGCATCGAGCCGAGCGCGTCCTGGTGGGCAAATATGGATCGTGCTTAATCACCCGTCAAGAGATGGCGGCGCCTGTCTGAATGGATAGACAGCTGGAGGTTACAGTGCTGCGCTCACTGACAGGAATTACACCAAGTACACTCTGGGTTGTATAGGACTGCATGCTCTGGTTCTATGAAAATACAGCAAGTTATGGAATGGAATGTTTTATCAATAATTCGGGTCAAAGACAGATGACAATTCATAAGATTCACAATAAATTGATTTCATAAACTGGGATAAGCCAGTATTCATAAACTGGGATAAGCCAGTATTCATAAACTGGGATAAGCCAGTATTCATAAACTGGGATAAGCCAGAATACTGTCATAACCAAATATTCAAGGGCATGTAAACCCATTAATCTATATCAGCAAACATTGGTAAGGCAACAAAAAGAAGCAAAAGGTAAAAAACTGTAAAAGTGAACATTTGTTTGGTCTTGATGTATTCATTTGAGTTTGACGTCACTGCCCTATGTACTCCACATTTAACCGTCAGAGAGAAAAGTATCCTGTGTTTTATTGAAGGTCAACCTCTTGCTTTTGTTAAATAACGTGCCCTAATTTAACTGTTTAGCTGTCCTTGACAACACCGTTTGAAAAGAATTTTATCACCTGCACACTCATTTGGCATTGAGTGTAGAGGCAAACCAACACTCACAATGTTCATAGTGCATGAGTGGGACCACTAAGATGGGCAGCATCACATGATGAGCTGATCCCAGAGTTAAATGATGTCACTTCACCTTTGAAAATTCAATAAACAGTCAGTAGACCTGCATAAAAATCTATAGCCCCCTAACTTAATGAATTTCCTGCTGCTTTAATGGGTCGGTGGCTGGAGTGACCCCTGACCTCAGCTATGAACACACTCAGATACTCAAAAGAGACTTCTCAAATTATTATTTATTTATAAATTAAGAACAAATTGTTTATTGATTGATAAAGATCAATATGTGTTGTATTTGTTAAACTGTCAAATATTTATGTTGTAAATAATTAGACAAAATTATTTTACTACATTAATTATTTATGTGAAATATGAATAAAATTAAATTGAGAAACAACTTAAATAAAAAACATAAAAAAATAAAACATGCAATGACTCAATTTGTTGAAACTGCTTTGGATTTGATAACATCAGTCAGTTTTTTGGGTAACAGTCATCTTTAATATCATATATTCCTCCTAGATGGTCTTTTTTTTTTTTTTTGCAGTATTATACAAAATTGGTGCAATATGCCATTTGTACAGTTCCATAAATACCAAATAAAATGGTGCACTTTCATTGGTCCACTTGCATGCAGTTCTATTAGTGTTCTTTAGTACATAGTAGATAGCTTGTTGTAGCTAGCTGTTAGCAAGCTAGGTCCAACAAGTAACAGTTTACAGCTGGAATCGGGTAACAGATAAGACGGGATCAAAAACCCTGCTCACTTACCTGTCTTGAGAATGACACTTTTCTTCTGTCATTTAAAGAACTTTCTTTTAACCATCATTGTGGCAAAGATATCAACTGGAGTTTAACTTGCGTTATTCGCATCTTTTGCATTGCTCCATGTTTTTATGTGTGACTGCACTGCAGGGTAATTATTCACATTCAGACATGTTTGTACGTTGACTTTAAATGTAATTTACATAAATAAAAAAAATATAAATATTTATTTATTTATATTTTTATTGTTAATATACTGTAGTTTACGTGCTTCGTGGGGATATTTTAGATTTTTTTTGATATTGTTAGTGCAGGATAACTGTAATCAATCTTGCCATCTATAGCATGTTTTACACATCAGTTACCAATAATAGCAAACAGCTAACTTTGTGGCTGTCATGCTTGATCCTCCAAAACTTTTTCCAAATAGTCACAAAGTCAACATGATATCTTATTTGTTAAGGTAAGACTTGTCTCTAGGTAGGACGACAAAACCTGTATGAATCAAGTGACAAGACACGTCACAGACTCTTTTGAGGAAGACTGCAGGAAGTTTATCAGTCAAAACATGTCAAGGTAAACACTTAAAAACATTGGTCTGATCATAAGTAAACAAAAAGTTGACATCATAAACACACACACACACAGACATGACATTGGCCAGTGCATTTACAGTGGGGCCCGGGAGGATGAAGGTCCATATCTAAGCTCCTTGTAGGCTGTAATATATCTAATGTGTCTAGACTGTAAACTACAAACATGTTTTTATTTCTCTCTGGTGTATTCTCACATTTGTGACAGATAAAGCAATGAGGAACATCAAGATCTCTTTTTGGCAGTGACAACCGTCTGAGTCTTTTAAGCTGCAGATGACCTCATAAAAGTATGGCAAAATTTACTACGTTTTATATTTCATAAGCTTTTTTATTATGTTTATAACCTTACCACTGCACACGCATTAGGTGAAACTTAATTAGACCACTCTACTGGAAAATGTTGCTCTATGTTGGGCTGGAAATGTTTGAGGCATAAAGTAGTCCATGCGTGTCTCACGTGAGCCATTTCCACTCGTTGGCCGATACCTTCAATGTTTCACCTGCCTGTGCCCTATTAGTGCAATAAAATGATGAGTCCATTGGTTAAATTTGGCTGGGGCCCACTCTCCTTGACTCACTAAATGAGCCGAATGAAGGATGTTGTGCTCCTCTGCATAAACGCTCGCAGCAAAATAGAGTTTATTAAGAGCCATAAAAAACAACATTAAAATTCACTGCCAAGGGAGCGTCGCCTGACCCCTGGAGAATGATAAATTAGCTTGTGTTGCTCTAGCAAAACGACCATTTTATACCTTCATCTTCCCCCTGGCGCTGCAGCAGACCCCATGCTGAAAGGAGGACGTCCCAGTGGCGGCTGCATCATGGTCTCCCCCTCCTCTCAAGGGAATCAGTCAGTGCTCTGAGTGACATGTTGCTCCACTGTGTCGCCTTCACAGGACTACGGTCGGGTTCACGTATAGACAGGTGAATGGGGGTGGAAATGGCACTGACAACTTTCAAAATGACTAAGCCACTGACAACAGACAGCAAGGCTCCCTGAATGGCAACTCTCCAAAGATAAAACCGTAGTCATTTAACATTTCTTTGAACCCACAAAGCCACAATGGATGTATTAGATCTGGATTCTGAACCGTCATCGGCTCTGTTGGTTTGTGGGTTGCTGTATGTGTTAGTTTCTGCATTATGTTGCAGAGCAGGTGCACTATGGCCCTAGAGCATACAGCCTTAAATTTTACCATTTCAAACCATTGGGTTTGAAGGCATAATGCGGCAACATCATAAAGAACAAAAGTTATTTGGCTCTTTAACAAAGAAAAAAATTAAAGTTATGAACAAAGGCAACAGAGTACAATGTCCGGCCATCTTGGAAGTTGTAGGTCAGTTCTACACTAGGCCTTAGTTTTGACATTTTTAGACTGGACATGAGACTTTTTTGCTGCAATACCACAAGTGACCACTGGTGGAATAACCTAGTGGGTTGTTTTACATTCAGTTCCTACATCAAATGCTCCAATAGAGCATTGAGCAAACAGCACCTATTTGCAATCGCAGCTAAAATCTTATTATATTTTGATGGGTGGGGGTTGGGAGTGTAAAGAACGTTTTCGGGTAATACTGCTTTAAGAGACAAGTTTATTTTCCATCACTTCACTGATGTTTAATGTCACTTCAGAGATTAGCATTTCCATATCAAAGTTCATCCATGGTGCATGACGGTGCCACGGTGGCCGAGTGGTTGGCACTCCTGCCTCACAGCAAAAAGGTCCTGGGTATGATCCCTGGGCAGGGCAGGGCCTCTCTGTGTGGAGTTTGCATGTTTTCCTGTGTCTGTGTAGGTTTGCTCTGGATACTCTGGTTTTCCCTGCCACCAAAAACATGTATAGCCCTCCCCCTCTCATGGGGTCAGGTCTTCATTATAAATGAGAATTGGTTCTCAATTGACCTGCCTGCTTAAAGGCACTAGCCTTCATTAGCCTTCATTGAAGCTTTTTGGAATTACAGTTGCAATTGTTGTTTCATTGCTACTTGTTCCTTCTGTTCCTGAGTCATTTTGTCCTGTGTCAAGTTGAGGTAACAGCTCTTTTTAAACAAGTTAAACATACCATATTCTGCAGCTTGCAAAACAGTGCATATACTGTATGTTGGAAACTTGGAACGATGGGGTTGGGTTTGTTCAATAATCATTTTACACCTTTTTCCTCCTTCTCTGTGCACCTACTGGATATTTGGCTCCTTCCAATATGACCTTGATATGTGGTTGTTATTGTGCATTGGATTTGCTAAGCCCCACCCATCTACAGCAAACTGGGCTGAAGCTAATGAGTCACAAACACACCCAAGAGGCTCGGATCCCAGATAAGCACACTTCCATTGAACAGTGCTGTAGTGTGGTGAATTAGCATTTATGCCCACATAAAAATCCATTTACTGATCCATTAGGTTAGCACAGTGCTAATGACTCTTTGGTGATGTCTCGCTAGGGATACCGTTTAGCTAGCTAGTCACTATAAAGATAGACACTTGTAAAGATCACCTTTATGTAGTCTTTACAACTGGGAAATGGGGAGAAGTAAAATAAGTGTTTTATAGTGGGGTTCCTAAGCAAGTGTCTTTACTGCATTTTTTATGAAACAATACTTTGATTGAAGAAAGAATGCATTGTTTAGAATATATGTATCTCTATGCCAAAATAAAATATTATAGGGAGTGCTGTGAGGTTAAATGTTTAGAAAACTTTGGAAAACAGGGTGAAGTTTTAATCTTAGTAACACATAAAAGATATGGTCTGCTTGAATAACACCTGTAAGGTAAATGTGAATTCAAGGGCAGACAAAAAAAATCTACAAGGCACTCTGTTGGATACTAAAATTTAAAAGCCTTTATTTCATCATGCTAATGTAAATTTAGAAAATACCGCACCAATTCCTTTCGGCATACAGGCTTTCTTCAGTTTGTAGAAGCTCTTTAGGATTTAAAACTCAAATCCTTTGCATATATGCTTGAGGTGGTTGATATCCATAATTTGCTAATGTTCTCTCCCCAGTCACTGACAGCACACACATGTAGTCAGCCGGTTTCCCTAGAAAATTGTAAAAAAAAGTTCTGTTTCCAAAATATGCAGGCTGCTTTTGTTGTTTAGAAGCAGTACATGGCTCTATGAGGACATGATCTCTAACTATTCACATAGATGGTTATGGAATATAGTGTTGTATTGTCTCACTTACACATTCTGGTTGTTGCTTCTTGTCTTGTCAGCTGCTGCTCAGACACCTGCACGTCGGGCCGGAGGGGACTAGAGGTGCCGCTGTCACATGAAATCTGGTGAACCATCCCTCAAGCTAATGATGAGGAGGTGGCTGCAGGAACAATTACAAGCTGCCCCAGATAGGCAGAGCAGCAGCTGCACAACTCTTTAGATAGGCTGTATACAGCGGGAAATATGGCACTCAGCTTCTGTCTTCTCTGTCTATATTATCACAGCGGACTATTGAGAGGGAAATTAAGAGCGGCTGAAATGAATGTTCAGAGGCGGGCTGAACAACCCTCGAAAGAGCTCATGTCTGTGACCTCTACAGGAGATCAACACCATTCTTTGACATTATTCTGGTAGAGAACTCTCATATGTAACTATACACTCCAAGGAAGTATTTGAATTGTGCTGTTTTTCTACACTTCTGAAACTAAAATCCTATAACAGACATGAAAATGGAGCAGGTTTGATAAATCAGTAAGAAACATTTTGATATTAAATGACTAGCCTCATTATATAGCACTTATTACTAGCACTTTTTGAGGGCTTGGCTCAACACGGTAGATAGATTACTTTTACTTAGTTAATTAAAACTTATAATAATATTATAATAATAATAAGTTAAATGTGCAGAACTATTTAACTTTTTACCCAGGTATCTGTATTTCTACTTAATCATACTTAACTTAATCATGATTGTGTGAATTTCTGCCAACACTGGCTGCTACTAATGTAAAGATGCATGGTTTGAGTGCTGAAGGAGCCATATTGAGGGCCTGAACAAACTGACAGTTCGTGGAAGTGGAGGGAAGCAGCAACACAAACTCATCGACAGAACAAGTCAAAGTGAGTGGGAGTGGAGTGGAACTGTGGGCCGACTGCATCAGCACAAACACAGCCTGAGGATTATTAAAAAGTGTCAAGTGCACACACATACAAGCTCATACACTGATGCACTTACCTTAAAGTGAAGATATCACAATCCCTGATCATTTGTTGGAAACGCATTATTTTAAACAACTCTTGCATAGAACTGTCATATTTTTTATGCAATTTTGGGAGATTAAGGTTCTGTCTTCTACAGTTTCTTTTGACTTTGGCTGGTGGGTGTGACAAAACAGTAATTTAGGGGTAATAAAATACAACATTTGTTTTATAAAAATAAATATGAATTTTTAGACCCAAACTTTATCTTGTGCATCATAGTTCTTTTTCATCCCTACTAACTGCCAGAGGGCGGTGCTGAAAGCAGTGAATGATCCCTTCGCGCATGCGCTGTTTGAGTAGTAATGCCAACAAAGTCACACCTGTGACCCCTGGATGACCTACTGGAGTGTCATCTGGAGCTCTGTTTTCCTTTTTTCTTCTTGTGAGCAGTGGCGCTACATGTGTCAGCCACCCTTTGAGCCCTTGGTGCGGGCAGATCTATAGTGGGTATCTCTGAAGACTGCTTTCTTGCTGGCAATTACATCAGCAAAACTACACAAGAGCTACATGTCAGTTTGAGACTCATGTTTGAGATGGAACTCTGATGGGTCAGGTTTTACTTTGTGGCCAAATGCGGCTTTCTTTCCAAAAGTGCTGTCGCACATCCACTGTAACCAGCTGATACGCCTAGCAAGGTTTGATCCCCTACCAAGAGGGGATGGAGACAGGCCAGAATTGTTGTGTCCAGTTAGGTCACTGAGGGCATATATTGCAGCTACAGCAAATATGAGGAGGTCAGGTCAGCTGTTTTTGTGTTATGGTGCTAAACTGGGCTGTGCTCTTTCCAAGCAGCGCCTCTCCCACTGGATTGTGGATGTCATTTTCCAGGCCTACAAGGCGGAGAATCGCCTATTGCCATCTGGTATGACACTGGAGTGACACTGGCGTGCCACTCAAACAGAAATGTGGCCTTTAGAGGGGTGCCGATGGAGGACATATGTGCTGCGGCATCCTGGTCCTCACCCAGTACATTCACCAGGTTTTAAAGGGTGAATGTTGCATCTTTTCGGCTACTGGATACGGTGCTCCTGCTGGGATTGTCTGGGTCTGCTACTACATAAGTTTGGTACTCAAGATTCCTTGTGACTTTTTTGGTATTTGTCATTCAGTGCTTTCAGCACCGCCCTCTGGCGGTCAGTAGGGATGAAATAGAACAAAGGTTACATATGTAACTAAGGTTCTATGAATCCCAGATGACCACCAGAGATGCTCTGTCACTCGGAATCCTTGCCTTTTGCGACAAGATTCTGCAGGAACAGAGCCCCGGATGATACTGGAATATATTTTCTCCGGTAGGTCAGCCAGGAGTCACAGGTGTGACTTTTTTGGTATTACTACTTGAACTGTGCATGTGCGAAGGTATCATTCAGTGCTTTCAGCACCGCCCTCTGGCAGTCATCTGGGAGTCATAGAACCGTAGTTACATACATAACTTTAATTTTATTTGACTGTGTAATATGGAAATAATTAGCTTGTAGTTTGTTAGATCCACTGCTCCTTTTGAAACAAGGGCAGTTTAAAAGGAGTAAAAGCACATCAAATATTTATGAGTCAACATGTGAGGAGCACAAAGGGCATTTATTTTCTGGACACGGCCTCAGCATGTTGCATTTTGTAGCCTCCAAACAACTACCATCCGATTTAGTCAGTTTTTATCTTCATAAAGCTATATATAGGACCTTTCAGGTGCAATGTGTACTTACTAATGCTTCCAGACAGTTTACAGATCACAAGATGGCCTCCTGTTTGATGTTTTTGTCCTTATTTGGGAGACGTCAGCTCATCTGACTTCAATCAAAGGGACAGTGTATTTCTGGCGAGTGCAAACCAAACATGCCATAAATAAAGGCAGTGTGAAATCAAAGCGATGGGATAAGGTGGAAATTGGTATTTTCTCGACGCACATACAACTGTTGACCTGGAAAACAGTAGAAATACACAGAGGCTACTGGGAGCACATGTTCTCTTTATATCCTCAAACGCATACATTACTGTGAAGATGTACTTTATATTTAGTACAAAGAAACTACTAAAACTGAACACCTTCAAATTCATATTTTTGTACTGTTAAGACTGTTTGTTATTTGGAGTTAAGCATCTTACAGTGCCAACTTCATGCTTAGTTTTGGGTATTGTGTCCACTAGGAATGGACAATTTATCGGCGCCAATATGTGCTCCTCCGCCCAATATCACTACCAGCTGCCACTGTATGTATATATATGTATGTGTGTGTATGTGTATGTATGTGTATATATATACGTGTATATATATATATATATATATACATATATATATATATACGTGTGTGTGTGTGTGTTTGTGTCCCACTTTTTAAGGGACCAAACGTAATGGGACAATTGGCTGCTCCGGTGTGTGTGTTTTTCCTCATTATCCCATTTACAAGGAGCAGATAAAAGATTTAGAGTTCATTTCAAGTGTACTATTTGCATTTGGAAACTGTTGCTGTCAGTGAAGCAAGCCATCATTAGGCTGAAAAAACAAAACAAACCCATCAGAGAGATAGCAAAAACTTTAGGTGTGGCCAAATCAACCAAAGGAACATCCTTAAAAAGAAAGAATGCACCGGTGAGCTCAGCAACACCAAAAGACCCGGAAGACCACGGAAAACAACTGTGGTGGATGACCGAAGAATTCTTTCCCTGGTGAAGAAAACACCCTTCACAACAGTTGAGCCAGATCAAGAACACTCTCCAGGAGGTAGGTGTATGTGTGTCAAAGTCAACAATCAAGAGAAGACTTCACCAGAGTGAATACAGAGGGTTCACCACAAGATGTAAAACATTGATGAGCCTCAAAAACAGGAAGGCCAGATTATAGTTTGCCAAACAACATCTAAAAAAGCCTTCACAATTCTGGAACAACATCCTATGGACCAATGAGACCAAGATCAACTTGTACCAGAGTGATGGGAAGAGAAGAGTCTGGAGAAGGAAAGGAACTGCTCATGATCCAAAGCATACCACCTCATCAGTGAAGCATGTGGTGGTAGTGTCATGGCGTGGGCATGTATGGCTGCCAATGGAACTGGTTCTCTCGTATTTATTGATGATGTGACTGCTGACAAAAGCAGCAGGATGAATTCTGAAGTGTTTTGGGCAATATTATCTGCTCATATTCAGCCAAATGCTTCAGAACTCATTGGACGGCGCTGAATGAACCAAAGCATACAGCGAAAGCAAAGAGTTTTTTAAGGGAAAGAAGTGGAATGTAATGCAATGGCCAAGTCAATCACCTGAATCTGATTGAGCATGCATTTCAGTTGCTGAAGACAAGACTGAAGGGAAAATGCCCCAAGAACAAGCAGGAACTGAAGACAGTTGCAGTAGAGGCCTGGCAGAGCATCACCAGGGATGAAACCCAGCGTCTGGTGATGTCAATGTGTTCCAGACTTTAGGCTGTAATTGACTGCAAAGGATTTGCAACCAAGTATTAAAAAGTGAAAGTTTGATGATTGTTAATCTGTCCCATTACTTTTGGTCCCTTAAAAAGTGGGAGGCACAAATACAAACTGTTGTAATTCCTACATCGTTCACCTAATTTAGATGTAAATACCCTCAAATTAAAGCTAAAAGTCTGTAGTTAAAGCACATCATTTCATTTCAAATCCATTGTGGTGGTGTATAGAGCCAAAAAGATTAGAATTGTGTCGATGTCCCAATATTTATGGACTTGACTGTATATATATATATATATATATATATATATATATATATATATATATATAAGTGAAAGTTATATATAGATATAGAGAGAGAATTTCATGGGTTTCTCAATAACGTTGTCTCAAAATGTGATCTGATCTTCATCTAAGTTAAGGGTATTGACAAACTTATGTGTGTCTAAAGATAATTACACAAAAACTTTCTGATCTTTTATGTCTTTATTGAGAACAACCAAAAAACCTCATAGTGCTCGAGGAAAAATTATGTGAACCCTTAGTTAATGACCTCAAAAAAGCTAATTGGAGTCAGGTTTTAGCACACCTGGAGTCTCGTTAAGATAATACGTTTGGAGATGTGGACTACAGCTACTTTGACTGAAAAAGAACACATCCCGCTCTCCCCACAGTTCATACTGTCGTTGTGTCCTTGGGCAAGACACTGGTAACAATGGTAAAGTGCCTACTAGGTGCAAAAGCGCTATATAAATACAAAAAAACAAAAACAAAAAAAAACGCTTTTGTGAGCCATGTCTCGCCAAAGAGATTTTTCAGAGGAGCTGCGATCAAGAATTGTTGCTTTACATAAAGCTGGAAAGGGTTACAAAGTTATTACAGAGTTATTACAAGTTATTTTAAAGACTTTAGAAATTATTCCGTCTACAGTTTGGTAAACAATCTACAAATAAAGACGCTTTGGGATTGTTGCTACTCTACCAAGAAGTGGGCACCCAGTCAAAATGAAACCAAGAGCACAACAATGAGGTAAAGAAACAACCCCGAATGACAGCCAAAGATTTGAAGGCATCATTGGAATTTGCTAACATCTCTGTTCATAAGTCTACAATACGTAAAACACTGAACAAGCAGGGTATCCACAGCAGGACACCTGCAAATGAGCACACTGACACTCCACAGCAGTATTGGCAAAATATCTTGTGGACTGATGAAACAAAGATTGAACTATTTGAAAATAACACACAGCGCTAAATCTGGCATAGAAAGGGCCCCGGCATATCATCTGTACTGTATGTCTGTACGTCAGCTTAAACTGTGTAGAAGGTGGGTGATGCAACAGGACAACCTGAAACACCGGAGCAAGTCTACAAGAGAATGGCTTCATAAAAACAAAATCCGCCTTTTAGAGTGGCCAAGTCAGAGCCCTTGAAGAGGGCCATACACATGAGACATCCAAAGAATATGACAGAGCTAAAGCCATTATGCCAGAAAGAATGGGCTAAAATTCCTCCAATGTGCAGGTCTGATCCATAGCTACAGGAAGCGCCTGGTTGAGGTTATTGCTGCCAATATTATTTAATTTTAAGGGTTCTTACTTTCTCCACTGGCATTTTTATTGAACGTCTAGTAACGTTCTGGTAACACCCCAAAAAAAAAAAAAAAAAATCACTCTCACTTAATTTCTCTGGATTCATTCCAAATCGATGGAATGATTTACCTGCTCCTACAAGATCAGCCGATTTTGTAGCCATCTTTAAAAAACACCTGAAAACACATCTCTTTCATCAACACCTAACTAACACTGAATTCTACTTCTTTCTGTCACTTCCTTTTCTTTAAAAAAAAAAAAGACTTCCTATCCTTAGCTTCGTATTCTGTGCTGGGTTTTAACAGACTAGTGTTTGGTGCACAAATGCATTTTGCCAGAGGTGGAAAGAGTAATACAATTTTGTACTCAAGTAAAAGTACTGTTACTTCACTGAAATTTTACTTAAGTAAAAGTAAAGTTACCAGTTTAAAAATCTACTCAAGTTAAAGTAAAAAGTAGCTCATTAAAAATTTACTCAGAGTAAAAGTTACTGCGTTACTTTTTTTTAAACAGCTGGGGTGGGGGTAGTGTAGTTCAAAAAAAGACAAGATAATATAAATCCCCTGTACCTTGTGACCTTCTGGACTTCATTGAGGAGAAGAAATCTTCATCTGATGAATGTTACTCAACTTGCTCCACCGCTGCCTCTGCCATCTGGTCAAGGTGTTGTCTTACATAGACCAGAATTTCAAAATGCATATTTGATATTTCTGTTAATACAGAAACTGCAAAGATTAATTTTACTACACTTACAACATTATTCTACAACGTCTCCATCGTTCCTGTCAGTTTAGCGCGTTTGTTCTCCCGCCCATCAATCAATCAGTGGAGTAGTTTCCGGGGCGCGATTTTTTTTTCCCCCAATTGATTTATTTTTTACTCAGTAACGGATATGATTTAAAATGGAACGAAGTACAATACTTCAAACAAATTATACTTAAGTAAAAGTAAAATTACAGATTTTAAAAACTACTTTAAAAAGTAGAAGTACACAAAAAAGCTACTTAATTACAGTAACGCGAGTAAATGTAATTCGTTACTTTCCACCTATTTTGACACTCATCTGTGGTCATGACCAAAAAGATTTGGGATATAGCTTCCTCTGCAGGGTGGCTGGGCTGTTCCTTGGGACTTGGTCAGAAGAAGATCTGAGAAGAGCCCTGCGAGGTCCCTTGGCTGGACTGGAAATGCTTTGCATCTCCACTGGAGGAAGGTATCTGGGGAGAGGGAGGTAGACCCTGCATACTTTTTATTTATTATAAGAAGACAAAACTACATCAGGCCAAATAAAAGTTAAAATAAAGTTACTTTACATCGCCAGAGGGCCCCTTAAAACAATGACTAAGCCAAACAAAATTGGCTTTTGCATGTGTCAATCAAAATAGTTCAACTTGACTCAACACAAATACAGTTTCAAGAAACCTTCAGCTATTAAAGACAGGGATTCTCAAATACATTTAATGACACGAGTTTAATTACAGAAATGAAGTAAGTGGCGTATTGTAGATTTGTCCTTAGTTTCCATAATAATTCTCCCAATATAAATATTTGTAAAGAGGAGAACTCAAATAAAGGCAAACCCAAGTTTATGGGTGAAGATTCAAACACTTTCGGACTTAGACTGTAGTCCTTCAGTCAGATGGTTAACTCTGGTCTGAGAAAGTTCCAGAAAATATACAAGGTAATGAGGAATGTATGGATATGACATATTTCACAGTGTATCTCTGGATGTGCGTACACTCACACATGTACAGAGAAGATGCAACATGCACACACCATCCAACCAGATTAGAGCCGTACAAGGGCAAAATCAGGGGGTAACACCCAGGGGAACTTGTATTATGTCTTGTTATCATAATAGGGCTAAAACTTTAGTTAGCATACTTTTAAAAAATGTTTTGTGGTTACAGACTTTGTAGCTGTAACTTGCTTTTGGGAACAAGGTGCCCTTAAGGGTGGCACAGAAATATAACTAACAACAAAAAAGTCACAATTTAAATGCTGGTATCCTTAGAGAAATGTTAAACAAATATAAAATTGGGCAACGTGTCCCCCTCGGTGTACATTTTAATATGGACGTGAAAAATTAGAACAACCCAGGGTCTGCCAAACTCCTAGTGCTATGTACAACGTGAGTGAGGTTCATTGACAAACACAACTTGTCTAAATCTAAGTTGGCACTACATTAAAAACATAATTTAGAAGTGGAATCATCCCAAACATCCATATTGTCCCATGGTAACCCTCCTCAGTTCTGTTCAGATAACATTCCAATAGATGTCCATGTATTTTTATCCTGTCCGTAAAGCTTCACCAAGCGACAGAGTGGCACAAGGCCAGAATCCAATGTACGACATGACCGGGCTCGACCTCGATAAACTCTTTATCTGCGAGTTGTCATTAAAGAAAGTTGGCTGGAACATAACCCATAACCCTGGGTGGTGTTTCGGCAATGATAATAAAGAAGATGGACGAGATGACTTTTGAAAGACCTTTTGACAAGTCTAAAAATCTTCAAGGAACTGTTGCCTGAAGTCGCGGTGGCGAACAAAAAGAATGAGAGAGAATGAAGATAAATATTCCGGGGCGGTGACGCTCCTCCCAGGGACTGTTCTCAGTGATGAATCTGGTGGAGGTGAGAATTCAATGCCAACCGCACTGTTCTCAGTGATGAATCTGGTGGAGGTGAGAATTCAATGCCAACCGCGGGCGATGGTGCTCATTTGAGACATTTTCAAAGTTCTCCCAAATGTCTGAAGCCAAAACGAGCAGCAGAAAGGAGCAGTGAATATAGCACAGCAGGGACGGGAGGTTAAAAGCAGGGTCAGGCCCAGTGTGGAGTTTAAAGCCTCATTAAGAAATAGACACAATGTTGAGGTTGGTGCTGATTGGCCAGAGTTCCTTTTAGACAATGAAGGTTAATGGACCTATAAGGAAAAAGAGAAAATACAGTCAAAATGTAAAAATGTAAAAAAACATGTGGGTCTGAAATGTAAAGGAAATCAAACAAAAAAGACCAAGAATATATATACTGTATTTTATTAATTTCTTTATCCTTTTTCCCAATGTATTCTCAGCCTAGAAGTAAATTACATATTTTTTTAAAAACACTAATCCCTATAACAGAGTACAAAAATAAATAAATAAATAAATAATAATTCAGTCACAGCAACTGATAACTGTCACCTAACTAACACTGTTTATGTAATGTACAGTTAGACGAAAAGGTTCGGAGCACATTTAACTGCCTGTTCCTATAGTCAAACTCACTACTTTCCACCTCATGAATTTGAATATTGCTATTGCTAAATAATCTGTACACTCCATATAGGATGGCATATTGATAGACCTTACACAGCTACTGTAGGTGATCACATGATTTAGAAAGGTATTGAATTGCAATTACAACGTCATCATCAGGGATCTCATTTATAAAGCTTGCGTACACTCAAAATGAGGCTGAAACCTGTGTGCGCCACCTTCCGGCAAACATCTAATCTATAATAGTTACAGTGCTTAATTTGTAAAGCTGGAGGTGGGGGAACACAGAGAGAATATTTAGGAAAAGTATTCCCCCAGCATCAAGAAGGAAAAAAAGATAATGGGACATATGTTGTTATGAAGACTGCATTATAGTTTTTTGTGTTTAAATGATGCCATTTTAACAAACTAATGGGCAATATCTACAGGCGGAGTTATAAATCAGAGTAACTCTGATTTATAAGTCAGCCTGTAGATGTTGCCCATATTAACTTTTACTTTAAGAAACTTCGACTGAAAAAGTAAAGTGGTAAAATACTGTAGGTCACGGTCACGATGTAGGAGGTGGGGGAATATATTCCCCCGTGTTCCCCATCAAATTAAGCACTACCTAGACGTGAAACTGTGAGTAGCCCTACGCAAGCTCTGACCCTGGCGTAAGCACATTCTAGAGACTTGGCACAAAGGCGACCCACATGGTGAGGTGAGGAACTGAAGCAGGTTTGAAAATGACTGGAGCGCAGTAGTAGTTAATTCATGGTTAATTCTTCTGTACTTATTTTTTTCATTAGATGAAAACTTCTAATCTCATGTTACTAATTAAATGTATATTAGACTGTCTTCATCAGTAGCTGTATCACATTCTAAATTAATTTAGTGACATGACATTTGATTAGTCCTATACAACCACAGAAAACCATAGCCTTCCCCAATTCCTGGAAAAAAAAACTTCTGCAGAGAATTATTCAAGTATATTGCACTGCTTTATTAATAGCAATGATAGGTGCCTTCTGTAGTATAACATTATGTGTGACAGAGACAGACGGGAGCCGTTAACAGTGATTCATAATTCAACTAATTATGCAAATCACATATGTATTTAGTTTAAGATGTAGATACATGATTGTTCCAGTGTTTACATCATGTTTAGCAATAAAGTGGAGGAACAGGGCATGTGGATATAGATCTGAGCAATAAAACATTTTACTTAATCAATAATTAATAATCATTTAAATGTAAACATAGGGAGAATAAGTGTGATTTAAGCACTTTAGTGTAAATGTAACCCACAAGCATTAGCAATCTTTTAAATAACGCAGAATGTGTGTCACTTAGTACCATTTAGTCTCATAGTATATATTGCTTGCTTACATTACAGTTTCAATTAATGCATTTAATTTGCACAATTTAAGAGAGTATTGAGTCTTGCATAGTTTTAAGCCAAGAAACATTAATACTATTTTATTACCTGGCTTCAAAGTGTAAATGGAGAATCAAAACCACACCACTACACATACCCCACCCCAACCAGCACTACTGAACTGTTCAACTGTTCTTATTACCTGAACTCACTTTTATATTACATATTTACATAATATTGCACTGTTGTATAATTGCACACTGGACTGAAAACATTCAGACACTGTATATTTATCTTTGCATTAGTATGTTCATTGCGCTGTTAACGTATAGTTTACTGTTTTTCCCACAGGCCATCAGGCTCTTGAACTCTAAACCAGCTACCTCACATTGACACACTGACAAGTGTCACCCTGTTTTGCACATTTGCTTCCTGCACCTTCCTGTGTATCTTAATATTTAAGACCACAGCTAAATCCATATATGCACACTGTACATCCCTGTACATTTTTTAATATTTAAGTCTACAGTTTACATTCATGTACATTATTTTGCGATCTAGATTTATTCCCACAATACACATTTTTTATATTTTATTCTTATATTTTTTATTGTTTACTTTTATTTCATTCCTATATAGCTACATTTATGTATATTTTCATCTGTGTGTTTTCCTTAATAATTGCACTGTCCATGGAGCGGACCTGACTCACATTTCACTGCTGGTTATATATGCTGTATATAATTTTGTATGTGACGAATAAAAATCTTGAATCTTATCTTTCCCCTGCACTATTTCTTGACCCATCACACAACTGACTTACTGTATATTGTGCATATCAACTTGTGAATAATGTCCACAGTCCCACCTCTCTTAATGTACACCTCTGAAAAAAAAAAAAAACTTTAAAATTATCAGTTTTATAGGTATGTGTTTTGGTAAAATTAACATTTTTGTTTTATTCTATAAACTACTGACAACATTTTTCCCAAATTCCAAATAAAATATTGTAATTTAGAGCATTTATTTAGAAAAGGATAGTGATGACCACAGAAGTGTTTTTTTATACTTTTCCTTATTAAATAAGATTTGGTTCAGGTGATCACAGTAATCAGTAGAATGAGCTGTGCCTGTGTTGGGATTCAACAGACATTGGACAGGAATGGCTTAAATACTTGTAGAGATGTTGATTGCTAGCAAAAATTGCAGTGGTCTCTTAAGTTTTTCCAGCGCTGTATATATATATATATATATATAATATATATATATATAATATACAGGATATTATGTCCATAGTTACTGCGATAGACTGTTACTGAATATTTTGCACTTGCTGCTTTTTGCACTTCTGGTTAGATGCTAAACTGCATTTTGTTGTCTTGTACTTGTTATATGTGTAATGAATAAAGTCAAATCTAATCTAATGAGAAGAGCATTATTTATTTGTTTATTTTCTAACCAGAAAGCAACTCAATTTCTATATAAATAATCTATTACCTTGACTCAGCTTAAGACTTTATTTAGTTTAGAAGGAAAAGTCTTCAGTAACACCAACAGCAAAGGCCATGTACAGTAGTATTGCAGGACTTTCTTATAAGATAATAATCTTCTTTTTTGTAGTGTTCCCCTTTTTCCTTTGCACTTAAGGGCTTTTAATTCCCTTTGAATCAACAGAACACAACAAAAAATGTCTGTTTCTGCAGCTGCTCTTTGACAGTCTTTAACTTTTGAAACTTTTGACATACAACTTTATACAGCGTTTTATATGTGATCTTAGTGCAGTTAATTACTTAATTCGGACAATCAATTTAAGAAATAAATTAGAAAGATAATAGAGCCCTGTCATAAATGTTTATCTATCTGACTGGGGCTGACAGTGGACACACTTGACACCCTGGACTGCAACATGAGCTGCCAAATCCACATAAAATTGCACAAATTCCCTGGGCTGGCAAATAAATATTTATGACAGCTACAATTCCCCTTCTTTCTCTGTCCTTGGTAATTGTGCATTATTCACTTTGTTTTTTCAGTGGTAGAATGAAAATCAATCTTAGAATATTGGCTAGGAGACATGCAGCATGCAGATTCCAAATGCTGCTGCTCGTGCAGGGTATAAAAGCTTCACAGACACTCCGTCATGTTCCGCGAGGAGAATTTCACTTCAATCTTAAGTAGATTTGCTTCTGTTTTGGAGAGAACACAAATGTTTCAGCAAGTAAAGGTACCTTGCCAGAAGACTGAGCACACTGCACTCTCTGGTCTACCTTAGAACTTTTAATAGTCAGGGTGAATACTGATGCGCTGGAGTGGGTCTCAGGCTGGGAATCAAATCAAGCAAATCGTAGCACTGCTGAAGCACTTCTACCTAAAATCAGCCTTCTGTTTGAGTTGGTGCATAACCAAGGTGTAGCTTTCAAATTACCTCCTATTTTCAGTGTTGTTTTCTTTATGTAGAGATATTAAAGTTTGAAGTATATGTCAATTCATTAAAATAATTTATAAATTGTTTTAAACCTAATTGCTAATAAACACATAATAAAATTGAAGCCCCATTCTAGACGTTTTAAAAAAACTGATGGCTAGCTGTCACTTCCTTCATGCAAAAGCAAATGTTTTTTTCCCCAGCCGTGCTCTGTTTGTCCACTCTGTGAAGTTGTAGGAAGAGAGACAGCAAGTATTTTTTTTTGAGTTGCTTCAAAGGTCTATTTTTACTTTTACTGGCTCCCTCATTATAAATGCTTCAGTGATATTAAGCTGTTTCAATATGAACTGTTAATGTAATACCTACCTATACGTTATTGCTACATTAAACAGCAATTTTGAAAACAAAGGAACTGCCAAAAATATTGCATTGTATTCCTAATTGGTAGCAATTGATACCAAGCGCATTTCCTTTATTTCTGGCCATTAGCATTACTAGCTAGCTTGAAATTGCTTACAAATCGCAAAAGTTCATATCTGATATTACAACTCATCAGTCTAGTATTCCTCTACAATCTACACGTGGAACACATTTTAAGCAATTCTAAACAAGGCCCTAGACTGTGTTTAAAAGATACAAGGCCAGTTCAGGACGAGTGAAGATAAAGTGCTCTCAGATTTATTCAGATTAGAGCAGAATACATATCAGAGCACATACATCATTAACTTACATCCATCTTGTGTTGCTCAGCTCCTTACGACGGCTCCTTGGGCAAAGGCTGCGAAAGAAAGAAGAAGGTCAGGAAGGCAGGAACAGAGGGTCAGCTTTCACTTGCTTCACTTTATTCTGCTTCTTCCCCGAGCTCACTTGCCTTGGACACACAGCAGCATATGTCCATTTAAAAGCACAGATGGCATGTCTTCCAATTATGTCTAGAGTAAGACCATGGAAGCTGAAGGTTATTTTGTTCTTCCCCAATATTTTATGACCTCTGAAGACAACGACAGAATATACAAGCATGTAATGACCACCTCATCATTCACAATAACAAGAGACCTGTGCTTTTTTCTAGCCTCGCATTACAGAGATATACATCCCTGTAGCAGGAGGTGAGGGGATTACATCAGGTTACATGTTTTTTTTTTTCTCTTTTTATTAAACTTCTAGCTTTCTGCTGGGAATACAATTACAGCCAATTACAATTGGAATTTTAGGTTCTCTCAGCCGAGCAAAGGTCCTTAGATCATAACCCGTGCATTGTGGGAAGTTTTTTTGTTGTGGATTTGGTCTTTCATCACATACAAAAGATATGTTAATTCTATGTGCTATTGGTGATAGTGCAGTTTTCGAGTTTATGGTGTAGAGGGAAAGATTATTCAGTGTCTTCAGTGTGTGTCTTAAAAGTATTTCAGACAGTATTCAATCTTCGACAGAAGTGGATGTCCCACCAACTTGTGATGCTCAGAGAAATACAAAACAACCCAGCCACATCTCAGAGAGTACAGTGATGATAGATGTTAATGCCTGTGACAGGACAATAAAGAAAGGTAAGTACAGCTATGGTTTGTTTAGAAGTGTTTCCAGGCTCACAGTATGGAACTGGAACAAGCTACGACTTTGTGAACAATGTCCTTTGAAATAAGACCCATGCAGATCCAAAACCCACCTGCAAATCACATCAGTATTTATTTCATTTTTGGTTCATCAAGTAAAAAAGTATTCACTACACTATTATCACTATCTCCCAAGCGTAACTTGCTTGTATTTGTCAGCAGTACTGCTCAAAACCTAATATAGAATTTAACTATTAACGTGTTTTGCAATGGATCAATATAGATGCTATTGGTCATCTTCTGGGTCAGTAGTCTGTATACTGTCCAGAAATCAGTATATTATAGTATGGAATGAGAAAATGTTGGTCATCCTTTGAAAAGCACATGAAAACATTTATTTTCTGTTGGCCACAGAGAGAAAAACAGCCACTAGCCTTGTTATTACTGTGAATGAGTCACTTTTGTGTAGATAATGAGTCGGCTAATTATAATCAGGAAGCTAATGGTGTGTTTAGCCAATCAGAGGAGCCGAGTTGAGACGGCTGTCTGGGCAGTGCATTGGCATGCCCAGCAGCAACTCTCACTGCTGTGCCAGGCTTCTGCAGCACAAGGCTGACTTGGTATTCAGCTGCCCGCCTGCCCGGCCTGCATCCTAGCTCTGTCTGTCACTCTGTCTGTCTGCCTGAACGGCCGGTTGTCGCAGCGGTTCGGTGGAGAGGCGCTGATCCATCACACCTCTCCGCCAGCATGTCATCTAAATGCTAAGTACTTCCACTGCATCTTTAAATCAAAACACAAAACAAAATGAGCATGAGGTGAGCGCTTGGAAGCCATGAAAGCTTATAAGGCACAATAGAATCTGCTTTTTGATTACATTCTTTTTCAAAGAAGGAAATGTAGAAGAGGAGAAACCGCACCCCAGAAACATTATGTGATTTTAAGATTCCTACAGTGAGGATAAGTGTTGATACACCCAGCCAAAAGGTTGCATCCATATACAGTTGTAGTGGAGGATGTGATCACTTGCTGACAAAGCAGAATGTAGAAGTGAAAAATGTTGCATTCTTTTTAAAGACAATACTGCAGATGTACTCTTTTACAGTAATTGCAGGTAAAAATGAGGTCTTCTCATTCTTTATGAAGTATCTATATTACAGCACAATGCTTGATAATACTTTTGTTTTAATACACACTTGCCTACTAATACTACTGTATTATAGCAGTGCTATTTTACACCCATTAATGACAGAACAATTGAAAAAACTGTCTCCAGCCTGAGTTCATCCACCTGCTGCCTCGATGTTTTACCCACTAGATTTCTAAAATCAGTACTAAGCAGTTTGTTACCACAACTCACTGATATAGTCAATAATTCCTTACAGTCTGGAACATTTCCAAGGGCCTTAAAAACTGCTGTCATTAAGCCTCTCCTAAAAAAGAGCAGTCTTGATGCTACAGTGCTCAACAACTATCGGCCCATATCAAACCTGCCATTTTTAGGGAAAGTCATCGAAAAAGTTGTATATCAGCAACTTAATGACTTTCTATTACTTAACAACTGCTTTGATCCTTTTCAGTCTGGATTCAGGCCCCATCACAGCACTGAGACTGCACTTATCAAAGTCACAAATGACATCCGTATGAACACTGACGCAGGCAAAGTCTCTGTCTTAGTTCTGTTGGACTTGAGTGCTGCGTTTGATACAGTGGACCATGAAATCCTGACACAAAGATTAGAGGAATGGATAGGTATCACTGGAACTGCTCTTAAATGGTTTCAGTCCTATCTTGAAGACAGGAAGTACTTTGTTTCGGTTGGTAACTGTGTGTCAGACCAAATGGCCCTGACATGTGGGGTTCCACAGGGGTCTATCTTGGGACCTCTATTATTCAATCTCTACATGCTTCCTTTAGGCCAGCTAATACGCAGCTGTGGAGTATCCTACCATAATTATGCAGATGACACTCAGATTTACATTTCACTCACAGCAGGTGAAAATGGACCAATCCATTCACTGTGTCACTGCATCGAACAGATTGACACGTGGATGCAAAATAATTTTCTCCAACTGAACAGAAAAAAGACTGAACTAATCATCTTTGGGCCACAGAAACAAAGAGAAAGTGTCAGCAGCCACCTCGCGTCTCTTTCTCTAAAATCTAAAAATCAGGTTAGAAATCTAGGGGTCATCATGGACTCAGACTTGAATTTCCACAGTCACATTAAGTCAATTACATCATCTGCATTTTATCACCTTAAAAACATTTCCAGAGTCAAAGGGATGATGTCTCAACCAGACTTAGAGAAACTTATCCATGCTTTTATCTCCAGCAGGTTAGATTACTGTAACGGCCTGCTCACTGGTCTCTCAAAACGAGGGTTAAGACAGCTGCAGCTTATTCAGAACGCGCTGCTCGGGTTCTAACCAAAACCAGGAAGTACAACCACATCACGCCAGTTTTAAAATCTCTGCACTGGCTTCCTGTTGCTCAGAGAATAGACTTTAAAACAGCACTTCTGGTTTACAAGTCTCTAAATGGTTTAGCACCAGAATATATCTCTGACATGCTAGTTACTTATGAACCTCCTCGGACTCTGAGAACATCTGGGACAGGCCTTCTGCTCGTGCCCAGAGTTAGAACTAAACAGGGTGAAGCAGCGTTTAAGTTTCATGCAGCAAAAACCTGGAACAGACTCCCAGATGAAGTAAAACAAGCCTCAACTTTAACAATGTTCAAGGGAGGTTGGTTAAAACCTTCCTTAGCTCCGCCTACACTACAAATCCTAAAGTGTTTGTTTTTTCTTTTATCTGCACTCTTTTTAAAAATGTTTTAATTTTTCTTATGTTTCTTAATCTAAATCTTGTAAATTGTCTTTTATTCCTGTAAAGCACTTTGAGTTACCCAGTGTATGAATTGTGCTATATAAATAAAATTGCCTTGCCTTGCCTATTTGTACATATGCAAACATTGATTTACAATCTTACATTAGAGTTAACAGAGACAAAAACGTTTACCGCAATTGATTTTTAGTAGTAAATCACAATTTTAGAAAAGTACTTGCTGCATATCTTAATTGTGCCTGTGGACGTAATATTATCTTAATATGTCAAATTAGAAAGAGAAAATGATCTTTGCTCATGAGCCTTGGCCAATCATAGACATCATGGCTTGGATTTATATAGCGCCTTTCAAAGCTTTCAAAGCCACTGGTGGTGGTAAACTACTTTTTGCAGCCAGAGCTGCCCTGGGGCATACTGATGGAGACATGGCAGCCAGCCTGCGCCAAAGGCCACCGAATACACTCACAGACATTCATTCCCCCAGTGTCTTGCCCAAGGACACAAAGGCAGTATGGACTGGGGAGAGCGGGATTCGAACCACCTACCTTTTGGTTATATGACAACTGCGCTACCAATTTTATATCAAAATCAAGTAAGTAGGTGGCACCTCTGTGGTTTACCTGGTAGAGCATGTACCACATAAATGATGGGACCTGGGTGTGAGTCAGGTCTGTTTCCTCTAGGTCAAGCCAAAAATGTATTTCAAACTATAAAAGTAAACCTGCGATATATTGGTGGGTAGTAAAATGTTGAATGTACCATTGAAACGTAGCCATAGAAGTATGATGTAATGGTGTTTTCCATTTGCATATGGTCATCACTTTTGGCTTTAAAGGACAATTTCCAGCAGCTGATCAGGCTGATTGCATTATACTGTTACACTAGTTTATATGAGTGACATCATAATCCAGTGATCTACTTGTTTAATACAGAAAGTAAGCTGTTTTATTTTGCATTCGAGCTGCTCGTCCAGTGGGTCTGGCTGTCTCAGTCAGACTGCAGCCATCGATTGGAGGGCTTCTCCGACTGGGAGCAGAGTGCTGAGGAGGCAGGAGGCCCACACTATTAACTGCTGCCACTAATTAAAAGGGTAACAAGGTGAGAGCGGCCCACAGGGACGTACCGCGCAGGAGGCTGTTTGGCCACCGAGCACATCGGTAAACACTGCTCAGCGCCTGTGGTGAGTACAAGACAGTCGACCAAGGACATCCAAGTCACATTCATATCCCGCTGGCATCTGGCTGGACCAGATCCACAGATAAAGAATAGAGACAAGGCACTGAGCTGTAATAAATGCTTTGCCAATTGCTTATGTTGCTCTAAAATTGAAACATTTAAACCTCTCCTCAGAGCTGGAGGTGCCCCTGTTTTGTCACCACTTGTAAACACGGAGTGCTGTGCATAAATGGTAAAGTTTGTTTAGTTCAATTGACATGCACAGCTTGGCTATTTGGCTGCGTGGCAGTGAAGATTGGCAAAAAATTGAAATACATTGATATAAAATGATTTATTTAAGTTACTTCTTATTATTTCAAGCATATTTTAGTTGAGTATTTTACTTGATAGTCAGGGCATTATACTGTAGAAAAAAAGCTATATATATATATATATATATATATATATATAGCTCGCGGACTTGGCAACACGCAGTCACTTAACTGTCATAATTAATCGGAGCAAAAAAGTTTTACTAAGTTTAACAAAGTTTTACTTTCAGTTTATTTTAATTATCCTAAATTTATACTTGCATCATTACAACCTTTTTAAAAATATATCAAAATAATAATCATAAAAATAAATATATATATATATATATATATATGGAAATCATCTCGCGACCCCCCCGCACGGGTCGCGACCCCAACTTTGGGAACCAGTGCATTAGGTTACACTGGCTCCCGGTTGACGCCAGCATCAAATTCAAAGCTCTGCTCTTGGCCTACAAGACCACCACTGGTTCTGCACCCTCATATCTTCACTCACTAATACAGACCTACGTTCCTACCAGATCGCTGCGCTCTGCAAATGAACAACGTCTGGTGATACCATCCCAAAAAGGTAAAAAATCACTCTCGCGTACCTTCTCTGGCTCTGTTCCACATTGGTGGAATGATCTACCTGCTGCTACAAGATCAGCAGATTCTGTAGCCATCTTTAAAAAACGCCTGAAAACACATCTTTTGGTGGTTGGCCAGTAAAGGCCTTAAAGATGAAAAACTAATGAGATGGCCTCCTTCGTCAACTGACTTAAAGAGAGAACTTTTGGACCCTTTTTAAGCAGGAAATTTACAGTGAGGTTAAACAGTACACCTCTCTGAACAGTGTCTGGGAGGCTGTGGTTGCAGCTGCACAAAAAGTTGATTCTGACCAGATCAAGAAACTGACTGACTCTGTGAATGAAAGGCGTGTACATGTAGATATTCTCTTAAAAAAGCCAAAACTTCCCTTTTACTACTTAAATGTTCAGGTATGAGGGTTTGTTAACATTTTGGATTGACCAAGAGCACAATGTACAATAACAAATTTAATCATCAAAAATACAACTTACCTAATAATTGTGCACACAGTGTATACATTCATTCAGACGAAGCAGCTATATGTATATAGCTGCTCTTCTGATATTAATGCTTAACACTTACGTATTTTCATTGATATGTTGCAGATAAACAGTACTTTTCATAGTCCTTTCCTCTTCAAAGGATAGGGTTAAGGCTAGTATTAAGAGGATAAATGGTATTGGGCCTTAATCTCATGTAACGCATACTTTGTTAATGCGAGTAACTTGCCATAGAGTGGCTCTACAGGTATATTTATTAGATAAAAATATAAAATTAAGATGAAATGGGATAGAATTGAGATGTGTGATCATTCCAGGGTACAACGTGCACTTCCAATTAAATAAGCAATAAAATTTGGATGAACCAATCTTACCATAAAAACGTGATGAAGAGTTACTACTATACTTCACTATGTGACTTGGAGTGACACCCTCATCAGAGCACATATCACCCCTGATTGATTTGCTGTGTTGGGTGTGATTGCTGTAGTGCATTTGAGGAGTCCAGCAGGTACAAATCTTGAAAACTTAAATAGCATTGCAACACATCTTGGTAGACCAAATATGAAGCCTTGGTGGGAGACGGCATGTTTGTTTATCACTAAAGAGAAAGCACCACTGCATTACACTTGAAGCCACACAATTCTCCCATATGGCCATTTAAGAGACTACTAGTCCTTTTTGGAGTCGTTGCTTAACATCCTTCACGTGTGTCCTTCCAAGCAAGTGGACTCCAAACTCGACTTCAGTGAGTTCCATCAGCCACACTCTTAGCCATTAGTGGCCACCAGGACTGCTGTTGTTATTCGACTAACAAGGCCAGCTGAAGCACACTGGAGGGCCGCAGGGGCTGCTTTGTGCCTCCAGTACGGGCTTAATGTATAAAAGCATCAGAGCATCGTATACGACTTTTCACAGAGCCAAAGGCAACGGTAGGCACAAAGCATTTGATTGGAACTGCTGTGTCCTTTTTGTTGTGGCAGCTTTAAAAAGTACACGCAGTAGTATAAATAAACAGAAAACCAGAGCTTTTAAATGAAGCATATTTAGTAACCATTCAGAAAAATATGTGATCTGTAAATATTTAATGATTTCCTATTGCAGTGCAAACAGAAAACCCAACTAGGATTGGCCAACTGGCAGAATGCAGTCAGAAAAGTCTAAACATTCATCATCTATTAATGAATGTGTTGCACTAGTGTGTCACATTCCCGGCAGCACTTTGTATCCATTCCTGGTGTCTGTACAAAAATCAATAATCCATCACTGTAAACATTCATCAGTCATTCAGAAGGCTGCACCATTGCTTGTAAATGTGTAAGTGTAATAATGTGATGTAATCACTGATGCAAAAGAAGACATTTACATTTAGTCATTTAGCAGACGCATTTACTTGTAAGTTGTTTTCCAAAGTGAGGAAAAGTGAGGAAAAAAAGTGAAAAAGTGAAAAAGTGAGGAAAACAATAGAAGCAAATTTAACAACACAAGGTAGCAAAAAACACAAGTGCACCAAAAACTAGTCAGTTAAAACCCAGCACAGTATACAAAGCTAAGGATAGGATTTTATTTATTTATTTTTTTGAAGAAAAGGAATATATAGAAAGGAAGTGGAATTTAGTTTTTATCAGCTAGGTGTTGACGGAAGAGATGTATTTTCAGGCGTTTTTTAAAGATAGCTACAGAATCTGTAGATATTGTAGCAACAGGTAGATCATTCCACCAATGTGGAACGGATCCAGAGAAGGTACGTGAGAGTGATTTTTTACCTTTTTGCGATGGTACCACCAGACCTTCATTTGCAGAGTGCAGGGATCTGGTAGGAATGTAGGTCTGTATTAGTGAGTTAAGATATGAGGGTGCAGAACCAGTGGTGGTCTTGTAGGCCAAGAGCATAGCTTTGAACTTGATGCGGGCGTCAACCGGGAGCCAGTGTAACCTAATGAAGAGAGGAGGTAGGTGCGTCCTCTTTGGTTCATTAAAGACCACTTTTGCCGCTGCATTCTGGATCAGCTGCAGAGGTTTGGTTGTGCAGGCAGGGAGTCCAGCCAGTAGAGCATTGCAATAATCCAGTTTGTTAATGAGTCCATGTGGGCCCAGTGGCTCAGTGGTAGAACAGTCATTATTTACCTGGAAGGTTAGGGGTTTGATTCCCGCACTCCCTGGTTCATACTTTCGTTGTGTCCCTGGGCAAGAAACTTAACCCACCTTGCTTCCAGTGTCAGTGGCACGCTTTGAGAGTAGGTGGAAAAGCGCTATATAAAATCCATGCCATTTACCATGTGTATTGTGCAGTAATCAGATGAGGTAGATATTTAAATAGGTTTTTTGTATAGGTAACATTGGATGGAAATGGAGACTGTGTCATGTGTTGTTGAAAAAAGCATTCAAAAGCATTCAAAAATAAATAGATTACCCTTTCTGGATTCAATTTAGTAGCCATCTGCGTTTTAGTCCATGGCTCAAAGAAGTAAGCAAATTAGACACAATGAAATCCTTAAAACAAGTACACCAACAGCAACACAAACACTTACTTAGATTTAGAAGAAATCATATTTTTTTTGATTACTTTTCAGGGTTTGTTAACAGGAGGAAAACTATTTTGCACTTGGGAAATGAAGCGCAAATGATGTGCCAAAAAAAAAATTTGCTCTTGCCGTTAAGGGCTTCCGTAGATAACCAATAATTGTACATTTTAATAAAAACATTAGTTTAGAAATATATATTCCTTCTAGACATTTTTAATAGCTTTACATAATTTACATTTACATTTAGCTGACGCTTTTATTCAAAGCGACTTACATTAAGGTTCCATTCACCAGTGTTACAGCTGGAACACCACTGGAGGCAAGGTGGGTTGAGTGTCTTGCCCAAGGACACAACGACAGTATGTGTGGGACAGATAATTAACTGTAGAGGACCAGCTCTGGCCCCTGGGCCTTGTGTTGGACCAAGCCTCTCCCATGGAACCTCTTAAATGGTTCTTGTGTAACTATTGTTTTACTATGGAGTAGGGCTGAAACGATTCCTCGAGTAACTCGAGTAACTCGATTACAAAAAATATTCGAGGCAAATTCCTCTGCCTCGAAGCTTCTTTTAATTTATTTTTAAGCTCCCGTCAGTTTGTTTCGCAATGATTTTTTTAATGTGACACAGCGCGTTTACGTCACCCACAACCCGGAAGGAGACTTAGCAGTGTTTTGATTTGAGGGTGCGCTGCGCGCGCGAGCTGCAAAATGGTAGGGATCGATAACAATAGCGATGAGCAAAGAAACAAACAGAAGAAAACGACTCAAACTGTCCAAGGTTTGGGTTTCATATTAAAACGTAAAGAGAACATTGTGGCGTATGTGTCCATTGCAAGATCGAGCTAGCATACCACAACAGCACGAGGGCCATGCTGCAGCAGCAAAAGAAAACATCCACTCTACTCAGACCTGAGCACCGTCATCCGGGACAAGGTAAATTCAATGTAGCATTAAATAAATGTGATTGCTATTCAAGATGAAAGCTGTTAAATCAAGTATGTTAACTATGTCATGGACAACCCACGTTGGGCAGTACAATTATGAGAAAATAAACCGCACGCGTTTGCAGAGGGGTTACACCCATAGATAGTATAATTATGGATGATATCCGCCCATTGGTCCCCTATTCACCAATATTGTCATTACGAATGGGCAATAAAATGGCCGTTACATCCAGGCTTTTCGGGTTTTACTCCATAGTAAAACAATAGTTTTTAGATAGCATAAACCAACGTAATTTTCAAAAATTCACCCCCAGAGTTGTCACATAGTAAAAACTTAGCTCTAGAGACCGGAGCCATCTTCTGTACCAGACTGTAAACATGAGTTTTACTCTTGTAAAGTCGCCATTGGGTTTCTCCTTATATTTCCGCTTTTGGAGCCTGCCCTCTGGTGGACGGAGGTATATCGCTGTATTTTGCTGTAAAATCACCATATGGCGGCGCCCTTACACGACGACCATTTAAGAGGTACCATGGGAGAGGCTTGGTTACACCACCAGATTAAACAGCAGTTTATACCACAGCTACCAAAGGACTTAATTTACTGCAAAAACAAGTTGTGATTGGCTTTTACAATGAAGTATACTAGATCATTTATAATGTGAAAACATACATGTTGGTTATATCATTTACAGTTTTTAAATATACATTTAAATTTATTTTACACACTCAAAACATTATTCCATGATTGTATATCGAACATTGCATCTTGCTAGTTATCACCAGTATCACATTTTTCTTCAATATCGAGCAGCCATAATATAAATTATTCTAGTATTCACAAGTATTTAGTTTGATTGCCATGAATAGGATTTATAAATGCACAGCCATGAACTTGCTGTATAATAATGATATTATAGCTTACTTAGTAATAAATATCAATAATTATTATTATTTTTTCACCTCTTTTCAGTAAATCATCACAGCTTCGTATGAACAGATATGGGCGCACTTCATGTTCCACTGAGCAAGCAGCTGAGTTTTCAGAGAGCATTCCAAGAAGAAGACTTATGTTCAGAACGTTTAACTTTTAGTTCTGAAAGTTAAGTTGCATGACTTAAAAGGCAGTGTTTTTGTATTATTATTATTAATTTAATGTATGCCTTAGTTTTGATACTTTAAAAAGTAATTTGAAAGTAATTAATTTTATTTGAAGAAAATGCTTTATTTAAAACCCCAAATGAATGGCACTTAAATGCACTTTATTTTTATTGTTCACAGTACAAGTACAGACAGAGAAACAATGGGTAATAACTAGGGCTGGGAATCGATTAAAAAAAATGTACTAATTAATTGCACATTTTCTGTAATTAATTGCAATTAATTGTGTTTTCCCCCAAGCTTGTTATCATCAATATTTAAATTAGGGCTGGGCAACGATTAAAATGTTTAATTGCGATTAATCGCACAATGTTCTGTGATTAATCGCGATTAATCGCATTATACACAAAATTTAATAATGAATTCAAAATTAGTGTACTGCATACATTTTAAAAGAACTGCTATATGAACAAAAGTGCAATAACATTTGGTTTGCACTTTAAACAACACTTTAAACAAATAATGTGCTTTTTACAGCAGTTAAAACATTTCTTGTAAATCTGAACTTAAACATTAATGTAATCAAATTAAATATTAAAACCAAAAATATTTGCCACTGACAGGGCATTAATATTTTGTTTAGTTTATTATAGAAAAACAAGTTATGTCCAGAGCTTCAATCATAACATTATAACAATATAAACAATATAAATGTCTCTCTTGTGTTTTCATTACAGTCAGAGCATGTGAATGCAGTTCCGCGCGTTTCACACACCTCTCTCCTTTCACTTGCCAAACTCAAGGGTGTATGGGTAATGTAGTCTCTGCTCTTGGTGGGGAATTAGGAAGCGTGCATTGTGAAGGGCGCTCTGGAAAGCGGCAGAGCAGGCAAAGGAATAAAACCTCTATTAAAACAGATGTCGAAATGAGCATACCAGTACGCTAAAAGCACGTTCTGGGCGCACGGAGAAGTGGCGGTACTGAGTACAGGTGCGTAGCGGCCCACTTAAAGCACTGGATGAGGGCGGCTCATACGTGCAGTCATTCGTCTTTCACTATACTAATCGGCCGACGTTAACGCGCGATAAAATAATTGTCGGCGTTAATTCATTAATGCGTTAACGCGATAAAAACGCGTTAACTTGCCCAGCCCTAGTAATAACTAAATGTTTATTTTTGATGTATGCATTGCATTCTATGCATTTAAAAAAATAATAAAAATTTTCTTTAAAAAAAGGAAACGTAGTTGTTCTTTTTAAGAGACCTAGAGTCTTATTTTCTCTTGCATATTTAATATTGCACTTTAATTAAGTAAAAATCCATTTTATCCGATTACTCGATTAATTGATCAAATTTTCGGTAGAATACTCGATTACCAAAATATTCGATTACTACAGCCCTACTATGGAGTAAAAGCGGAAAACCCTGGATGTAACTGACATTTTATTGCCCTGTCGTAATACTCACGTTTGTAATGAAATGTTAGCACATTGCTCCAACAGCAATCTCAGCAGCACCTTGTCTAAAGCAGGCTGTATCTTCTTTGCATCGCTTAAAGCTACTGTACTCATCTGTTCCGTCCTCTGCTGGGAGTGGACACAGTGGCGGTTACTGTATATTCGCAGTTATCTCATTTTCTGTGATGACTCGGCTTACACAGCGCTAAACTTTGCTCGTTAAGGAGCAGTCCGCGTCGTTGAGAGGGAGGACGGTGAAACGAGAGAGGGTGGAGGCAGCGGCGGGCTCTGGCAAGTGAACGTTACTGTGACCTGCTGCACACGTTCACAACAAACACAGTCTTAACTTGGACTCAGACCCAGCCTAGTTTTAACCAGTTTATTTAACAACAGTGCTTTCCTGCAGCAGCACTTGCAAAGGTGACCACTTTTTTTTTACACGCATAGTAGGGCTGGGCAATATGGACTTAAAATTAAATTTTGATATATTAATTCTTATCTCAATGTATACAATATATCTATATATCTCGATATATTTTCCCAGAGAGCAAATGCTTTTATTTTCAAGGGCTTTAATTTAGATTTAAATCTATTTAACAAAATTGTTAAATAGATTGTTTAATTATATTTATATATGATTTATTTTTATCTGAAACTGTAGATTATAAATATTAGACGTGTATAGGTATATATGTACTATGGCAAAATTCAGGAAGGGGGTAAATGAGCATCATAACCATAACTAGCCATTTAATCAAAATTATTTTTCAATAGATTTTCAGATCAAATATCTCTTTGGTCATTATTTATTCATTTTTAAATAAGCTTATAATAATTTATCGGCTAATTATTGTCAGTTGCAAAAACGCCCGAAAGGACCAGTGTTTTTACAAGGTTTACTTTTTTTTGTGATGATTAACTTCTAGCATCAGATGAGTTTGAAAACGGAATATCTATATATACTGTATATAGAAGTATCAGTGTGTCTGAGAGACACGCTGATACTGCCCACACTGCCCAGAACGTAGAAGACTCCAATGCAAACGCCAAAACACAGTAGAAGGTTAACAAAGGTTTATTTAGCCGGCAAAAATACAAATCAAAATTCAGGAAACAAGGCCAGGGTCCGAGCATACAAAAGTCCAAAAGCAGGGAACACAAGAAATACTCCAGGCGAGGAAACACAAGGAAATAAATATCCACAGAACACACAGGGTATAACAGAACTTCACAAATGTAACACAAGGAACCCCAGACCAACAGACTCACAGGGGTGAAGACGACCTGGCACCGAGCAGAGGAAAACACACAGGTTATAAAGACACACAACGAGGGACAGGTGAAACACATCAGGGTGGAGCATGCAATCACACAGGAGGGAAAGACACAAGGCAGGAAGTCAATCAAAGACACAGACAGGGGTAAGACACTTCACAATAAAATTAGGAAATCAGATACAATAATAAACCAAACTCAGACACACTAAAGAACTGGAAATCAGATACAGTACAGAAACAAGAACTCAGATACAATAATAAAAAACAGACAGACTACAACAACAACAACACAAGATTGGGATTGTTACAACAACTGCTTTAGCTTAACTGCCGTCCACATCTCTTTGACCTCAGCTGGTACAGTGTAGAGTTAGTTTAGACCTGTTTCTGTTTGCATTTAGCGCACATTGCTTTTTAAATCAGTGCGTAATGTAGCTGCCTTTTGCAGTGTCAGCAAAAGAGAAAATACGTTTTTGGTCTTAGACACGCAGACACCGCTAAGAGTCAGGAGTGTTATGTATGTCACTTTTTCATTTTTATTTTTACACACTGTAGGCTGTCACGGACAGGATGCACTGCTTTTGCATGTCCTTGGAAATACTGGAAACAAAACTAAACAGCATCACGCAGCATTCTTTACAAATCTGTGTATGTTTCTTAGGCAGCACTCTAAATGGGACAAAAAATTATAAACTGTGGCTAGACGCCTCTTTGGAAGCGGCACTAAAAATGTATTGAATGCATAAAATAAACATTCCAACGACAAAAAGATGCAAGAGCTAAACCTTCATATACTTTTTTCCAAGAACAGATATATTACATCAAACTATTCAGTCTAATTAGGATTTCAGGCACCTGTGTTAACCCTAAAGCCTAAATGTGACCAGTCCATCTGTTGTTATTTATAGAACCACTCTAGATGGGTCAAAAATGATAAATTGTACCTAGCTGTCTTATTGGTAACAAGCACTAAAATGCATTAAACGTATAAAGTAAACATACCATTGTCACACATGTTGAAGCAATATATCGTAATTCAATATTTATTAAGGATTTCAAGCCACAATGAGAATTCTGAAACCTAGTGTCCAGTCATTTGGCTTTTCTTTTATGAAAAAGTTTGTTTAAATGTCCTATTGCTGCACTCCTTACTGATCTGGTAGGAGTTTTTAAGTAGCACTCTAAATGGGACAAAAATGATGAATAGTGGCTAGTTTCTTCAGCTCGAAAAATGTAATAATCTTAAGCTCACAAGGACAGAAATGAGCATTGAAACAGTTGTTATATAGTTGTTCAGATCCTTATAGCTACGGTTCCTTTGTCTTTATGTATCAGCAAAATATGCAAACTATTCAGTAAACATTTTTAAACATCTTTTCAGCGAATTATCTACAAAATAGAGCTTTTTGAAGGACATCAAGCACCAATGGGGAACCTGGAGCATATCAGACTAATTTGAATTTCTTTTAGTCAATCAAAAAACCATAATCAAGATCCAAGCAGCAAAAAAGTCAAAGTGTTAACAGCTATATATATATACAGTATATATATATATTTTTTTTTACAAATGTCTTAATTAGTAAAGTAATCTTGTTTATTAGTGATCAATGCTACAAAGCCAGGTTCAACTTTAATATCTTAAAGCGAGCAAGGCTAACCAAATTGTTTAATCAAACTACGTATTTAGTCTGCTTACATGTTTAAGCATTTACTGATACATTTCAAGTTTTTTCAAGGATTTCAAGCACCTATAGAAACTCTTAAGCTTCAAAGTGATGTTGGGTTCAAATGTTGTGTTGAAATGGCTTCTGCCTTGGACTATTTTGTTGCAGACAAAGCTCTGGAGACGAACAGTGTGCAGAGTGCACAGTGCAACAAAAAAGGCAGTTCAAAGCCTGCCAATAACAGAACTTCAAACTTTGCAGCGTGGTGAAGTGGTTGAAAGTGACAGAGGGGACCACAGTCATTCCTGGTCTCAGACGGAAAACAGAGGAGGCCAACGCACACCATGGGGCTCAAGAAAAAAGAAGCTGTTTAATAGATGAGGACAAAACAAACAAAAGTGCGCTGCTGTTTAATGTGATCACAGAGCTGCGTACAGTCCATGTGATCCATCATACAGGATCAGATAGCGCAAATGGAATCAGAAAGTGCCTATACAAAGGTGAGCTGTTTCTCCCTCTTCTCTATCAGTCTAACCCATTTCAATATATTTTCTGCACCAGTCCACACGCTGTCTCCTCAAGACGGATGATCGTGCCACAGCAGCCGACAAACAGATGAAGACAAGCCCGAGCAGCACATTATTCTCTTGGGTTTGATAAATTGAAGAGGTGTACAGGAAAAAAAGTTCAACATTATATTTGTTTAGCTTTGAAAACAGCGTAGTGTTGGATAAAAAAGTTGGAAGAGGGACAATATGTACAAATCAGCCATGATGAATCAAGATTCAAGTCAAATTTGGAGTACAACAAGGATGCATGATTGGCCCAAATTTTTATGATATTTGCAATGTTTCTAATAATAATAAAATATTTTTTGAAAGATTGCCAAGATCTTCTTTTTTTATGCTAACAAATTTTATTTGACATCAGGTAGGGTCAAAATAATTAAGAAAACTCTCTCCATGACTAGCATGTGCAATTTTAACCTGTGCAGCAAGGATTTCTGCCAGACTTGTGAGTTCACTAAAGCTGGACATACACTGCATGAATTTTACACGATTTCTGGTCGTCCAACAATTTTTGAGTTGGTCTGAATTTATAATTTTGACATGTCAGAAATATTGGTCGCAGCAAACCGCCGGGTCATACAGTGTAAGCATATCAATTGTGAGGTTCGGCTTTCTTTGCATGCAGTTTACTAGTGTGAGTTGGGGTTCTATATGTATGGTTCAGACCAATGGTGTGGACTTCCTAGTTATGGATGTGTTTTAGATGTGACAATTGCCTATGGCAAATACAAGAGGTATCCATTACTTCATAAACAACATGGCTAATTTTAATGTAGATACGCAACATAATCAGTTTTATTAGCACTAGAGTATTTATTTTCTCAAAAATATTAATGTGACATTAACATCTGTCCTATGTTACATGTGACATATATAAATAGATATATGCCATACAAGCTTTACACAACTGAGCAAAAGCAATAAACAAGGTGCAACATTTGAGAAACTATTGTTCCTTAGATGTTACGATCAAATTTTGGCTTCAGATAACATATTTATGACAAATGAAAAGTCAGATCAAAGGGATATTATGGAAAAAGATTGTATTTGTGACATGAAAGATAGAATGTTCTTTCACAGGATTCATTTATTTCAACTGCGTGACTGAAAAACTATCAGAGAACTTTTCAACATGCTATAATGTCTGTATGTAACCACAGGAAAAGTTCTTTGGCCTGGTTTTTAATGCTATTTCAAATTTCTAACACTCTTCTACTGGCCTGAACATTTCCTAATATTGCCCTTATGAAAATGTGTCCATTTTTAGCACACACTTTAAATGAGTTAGACTCATTTTCGCAGCTAATGTATGTATCTATCAACCGAGACAGTAACAACCTACTTTAGTTTCTTCATTATGTCTTGTATTTAGGCTAAATGAATGCTGCTGGTCATGCCATGACTGCAATTAATGAAAGTGATTGGAATATCATAGAGCACCTTTATCTAACGACGGCAGCCCGCTGAGAATACAAACGTCTTTGAAAGAGGTTCAGAAAGCACAGCCACAGCAGAACAAAAAGGAACAATTTACATAAAACAGAACAACACTAGAAGCATGGCAAAGATAAGTGCTATGTAACATACAAGCGGAAATTAGGCTAAAAGCCAAGGGAGCACTGAAGAGCCTCTTAATAATAACTTCTAAACAGAAATGTGGTGATCTGACCCCTCCCACAACCCACTTGTTTTATACACACTGTGGCTGTGTCCGAATCAACACACTAAACACTATATAGTGCACGATATAGTGATTATGCCATTTTGTAGTGGTGTCTGAATGTCTAGCAACTGAAATGCAGTGCACTCAAAGTTTCCCACAATGCAGTAGTGAGCCGCGGTGGTCACTAGATGGTCAAAATAGACCATAATGCTTTGCAAATTGTCGGAGGAGAGCCGTGTTTAACTTTTTGTGGAAATGTAATCCGTCGTAAATTGTTATTAATAAATCGTTAAGATGCAAAGTCACTAATGTAAGCTTAACTTAAATCATACAGACAGACTTTCCTCTTGAGTTTTAGTCATTAATAGAACAGGAGTTGTTTAATAAAAAGCGTAAGCTTATGTATATTAATACTTATATCATTAAAGTCTTGTGATTTATTACATAAGTCCATTATTAGCGGTATTTAGCGGAGTTGCACTATCAAGTTGCTACCAAGGGTTGCACTGCTTTTTATCATAGGAAAGGTGTTGACATAAAAAATAAAAAAGTATTGTTGTGCAGAGCGCAAATTGCTAAGGTTTGCAACTCACAATGCTGCACTATGTAGGCCACTTACAGATGTCCACACGCAAATGGCACAGCTTCGTAAACCTGGCCCTTGGTGTGACTGACATTAATGCTTAGGTTTTTGGCAATAATATTTTCCTTCATTAAAATAACTAGAGCAGATAAACGATCTGATGGTCACTAAGAATCTGTACTTACTACTGTGGTACAGTTCATACTGACGTTGTGTCCTTGGGCAAGACACTTAACCCACCTTGCCTACAGTGTTGTTCAAGCTGTAACACTGGTGAATGGAACCTTAATGTAAGTCGCTTTGGATAAAAGCGTCAGCTAAATGACTAAATGTAAATGTAATGTAAAATGTAGTACTAATAATACAGTATATTCAAATTTACAATATCACAATAAACACATTATATTATTGTAATATGTATTTTGATAGCATATCACTGTCTTTAAGAATCATCTGTCTTTTCCTGCTTATTCTCCCTTACACTCCTACACCAGCTTTGAACCGCGGTTGCGCAGTTCAAAGCTGCTTACACTTGGTTTGTTCAGAGGTTTGGAGTGCTGCTGCTGTTCGCCTGCGCAGCAGTGAGCATGCAACACATGACTTAGCTATAGACAGTGACACCTTTATAACACAGTCTTACATAATATTGTGGGTCATCTATACAGTCTATACCTCTCTAAAAACAGCTTAGACTAATTCAAATCAAGATGCTGGGTTGTTCCAGAAGACAGAAACACGGCCCACTGACCAGCAACAAGAAACCAGCTGCTGGTTTGAAGAAGGGATGGTAAAGATGCACTGAGAGTGACAAGTGTCTGTACAAGTGGCACAGCTGATCGAGGCACGAACATACACCTTAATAATGATTTTAATGAAACATTTTAATAGACTCTAGACTTGTCACTGGTTGTGTATGTGCTGACACATTGAAACTGACACTAAAAGGAACAAAATGCAAGATTAGATAAAAAGGACATGAAGGTATATATTCAAACATTGTCCCTTTTACTCTGATTGACAAGTGTGTTTCACTGCAGGTCTACAATGTCTTCATGTTTTAACAGCACTGTGAGTATAACACTACTGTCACGGTTGTGTCCTGATGCTGTCACTGGAACAAAGAGCACATAGCTGGAGGTAGGCCACAGATACAGAGAAAAAAAGAAAACGCTACAAAAAACATGACGCCATGCTCTGTGACCTACCAGGCTGCACTGTGCAGATGCCAGCACTGTGCCTTGTAGTGCTACTGGTGAGAAACACACACCATGAAAACCAACTTTTATATATTATTCCCCAACATGTTACAGGCATTTTTACAGCAGCAATCATCAATTCATAAATAAAGTGCTGTATGTGTGGTTGAATATTATGTAATATCTCAATATGTGTGGTGAATGAATAATAGTAATATGTCAACCAAGATGCTGGTGTGACTTTTTGAGAACAGCAGTAAAATCTATGAAGTTATTTATGACATTTTAATTGTAATTTACACAATTATAACATAATTCATAACATAAAACCGTTATCCTAGTCTTAACCAGGTGTGATTCTTGCCTAAACATTACCAGCAACATCATTTATAGTCCCAATGTTTCCATTTACCACAAGATTGAGGCTTTCAAATTCCTTGTTTGATGATGTTTTCATTTCATCATGACATAAAGTTGTGACACAAACATACAGTATGTAAAAACTATTGTTACCATTAAATTTGTGAGATAGGGTTGGATCTCTGGTTGCGTGGAAGGCTTTTAGTAGCACTGTCGGGCCGGACTGCATTTGAAAGCACATTCTGGATGTGATCAGATCAGATATTCTCTTACTTATAATTTATAACTTACTCACTGTAAAGTAACATTTGTGGCTGGGACTTGATAATGTGGCCAAGAATCTCTGACATGAAGGAAGAATTCTGATTAGTTTAGACAGACGCTAAATGTCGCATTTGAGCTTACAGGCCACAATACTTTTCAGTGGACAACAAGGCATCAGCCACAAACAAATCTCAAAAACCAAATGAACAAGATTTTTATAAATGGCAACCGACTTACTTGGTGTGTGCTGTCAGTGGGTGGGTAGAGAACAACAACTTATGAGTATTTAGGTCAATATACTTAAAATATATATGTTAAATAATGTATATACGTTTTTGATTACATACTTTGCCAAGTACTGGTTTCTGGTTGGCACAAAAACATCAACATCAAAGTCCACCAGCGTCCCCATTATCACAGATGTCTCCGACTGTTTGGTGTCTGCTAAAATATTATGTTAATCTTCAACAGAGCGACCATTGAATATATACTCATGTACGGTATAACATGTTGGTTTGGAAACCTCACAGTCAAATCTAAATCTGGTTAAAACAGCAGGTAAGATTATGGGTACTTCTGCCCCACTGACCCCATAATAATACTAATAAAAAAATTGGAAACCAGTATGCTTCCAGCCTTACATCAGCCAAGTAGGCAAGTAGTCAAAAAACTAGCTACACCTGACTGGATTCTTACGCAAAACCGATTTCAAACAAAATATTAATAAAATAACACACAAAATTTGCTTGACGGCTGTGCAAAAATAATGTGAAGGCTTTGGCTTGTTAGCATTCTGTTTCCATCTGTTAATAGTAAACAACAAAGCAGCTAGTTGAGTGGGTGTCTAGCTTTTTGAAGGCGTTTCTTATGAACAGCAAACTTGCAAATGAATATGCAGAACTACAGACTGAAGCCCAGATCCTAACACTGCACCCTCACCCCTCCTCTCTGTTACTTACCACCTCTGAGAATATCATACGTGGACCTTTCAGCGGCTTGCTAGTGAAGATAAATTGCCGGCTTCTTTGGGGGGCAGTCTCCAGAGAGTGATTCATATTAATAGTTGGCTGGCAGCGGAGAGCGGGCTGCATATGCAAACTCCATTAACAGGTTAGGCAGGAGAGTGTGACCTGGCAGTGCCACCGTGAGCACTGCTGCAGGAGCTCGTCCTCTTGTGTTCACTTATCATTTTGTCAATAGAGCATGGTGGTATATGTGTTTTATTCAGACATTAAGTACAATATTCTACAGGGATACCATAAGCATTTAAAGTTTTGACCTGACATTTTTCCAGCTTTTACATTGGTATTCATGGTAAGATTATGTTCAACTGATTTCTTTAATGTTTTGTGCACTTTAGCAATTGTTTTCAAAAGTTAACTTTTTTGCCTGTGACATGGGCACAGGCAAAACTTTGTCTTTTTGTCAGACAGTCTTTTTAAATCCAGGCTCAAAACATACAGTATTTATTCAGACTGGTTTTTAACACTCAGTAGGGCTGAAACACGCAAATGTGTTCAAATTGTTAAGGTCTAGTTTAATGCTAAATGATGTCCTTGTTTAGTCGGTGGTTTAGATCTGGTTTGGTCCTGATTTAGCAATGGCCTAGTTGTAGTTCCGTACTATATATATCTGGTCACATTGCAATATTCAACCTATTTCAATGGTTCTAACTAACAAAGAAGGCGCTCAAAGAACCAGACTAAATATGCACAAAAAAGATGTTGCTATGCTAGCTTTGTTTAAATTTACCATTGATTATTGTTTCTTCTTGGAATGTGGCAGTTACATTACAAAATAAAGACAAGCTACATTTGTGAAAAATATATATATATATATTTTTTTACCTGAACGATAGTTCTCTAATATCAAATCAATAGACTGCATGGTTACACTGTGGGTTTTAGTAACCAAACATTACCATTGGAAACAAAGCTGAGGGATTAACAAAACGGGGTGGTACAGTCCCACATTATTTCTGTATGTACCCCTTTTGACTATGGAAACATTTCTTAAAGTGTGCCGTACTGACCCAACTTGTATTACACTGCTCCAATGAATGCGCGCCTCTGGATGAAAAAAAAAAAAAGTTGGTAAGTGGCTTTGAAATGCTGCATCCACACCAACAGAACTGGCTTAAATAAATTATTACCCATTATAAATATTATTTAAAAAATACTGCATAAAAGTAGATGTAATTAGCAATGAACACACTAAATAACACAAGTAATTTGCAAGGTTCATCTGAATAAGGCTTCTTATTAAACTATATTTTGCCTTGTCAGACAGTTTTACACAAATCTTATTTCTTTAAAAAAGCAGAAACCACGATTAGTTGGATTCAAGAACATTTATATTCAACACTGGACTCACAGCAGAATTTCTTTTTTAAAACCAATCGAATAAAATCCTCCTCTCCACATCCGTCTCTTGCACTCAAGCTTGGTCAATTGTCTTTATAGATTTCTCATTTGTGTTTATCTTCCACAATGTGCTTTCCTCCCATTTGGGTCTTAGAACAAATACCTTGTCTGTTTTTCTGCCAAACCCTCTTTTCCTCTGCCCACTCAAAAACCAAAGGCTAGCGATTACCTTTTCCGATAAAATCCCGCTCAGCAGTAGCTAATTGAGGATGCGATGGGATATACATTAGAACGCATAATCTGCATTTGGATATGTATTTAGCAGAGCTGTGAGCGATGAGCTAACGATGCTGTCAGGCTCCATGAGAGCACGATGGGGAGACAGGCGTGAAATTTGTCACAGCTGCCCAGGGCTGGACAGAAAAAGGCAAAACCAACAGAGTAACGCTCAGCTTGAACTTTGACCTTGTGTATCTGACAATGAGATGCAGGTCCTTGCAGCTGTCCAGACTGTCATGTTTGCTGACATCAACAGGCTGCATTGTGCCGTCTCACTCCATCTGTCTGTAGATGTTCCATGTCGGCGTATCCCTCTGTTAGCAATACCTTAACGTTAGCTGCTCTTTGAACATATACATTCTCTCTGTTGACAATATTCAGGGGAGAAATAACAAGTGAACATCAAGTAGTCTGCACATAGGACTGAGTGGGCATCAGAAATTAGTCTGTCCAGACAAAACTCCCTGGACCAACTGCTGTGTAGTGACGTCAGTTATGACTGGCTTTGAGTACTGGGAATGAGTTATTTTGGATGCTCATATTTACTGTTTTCAATTTATTTCAAGGACAGTACAAGGGATAGACAATGTTCTTCCTGCTGCCTCTGCTCCCAGAAGAATACACACATTTCAGTTTGTACTGTAGGAATGAGTGTAGTGGTCATTTGTGTGTGCAATGTTCCATTTTACTTGGTTTAAATACATATTGTTAATAATAGTCTATACAATTTAATCACTTGTTCTATTCAGCTATAGTCTATACTATTTTGTTTCTGAAAAGCTGTGGTAGTCAGGCAGGCAGAACAAATGGAAAGATTATGACCTAATTTAACTAAATGTACTGAATAGTGGAAAAGTAAGACATATAAAGGTGGCCTGCATATAAAAAAGAGTTATACAACTGAAACCTTAAAAGGCGTTTCAGTACCTAAGAGATTGAGATTTAACAATATTTATTTAAGGCTCTTTAACTTATCAGATTCTATTTGCAATTGCACTGATTGCATACAAGCCAAATCAGACAAACTACCCATTACTGAACACATACAGAACATGCACTCATACACTGATCCTGCCAATGCCATAACAGTCAAGTTAATGAATGTCTACTAGCTAATGATCACTCACACGCTCTCACTGCGAGAACACTGCCAACACGCTTTTAGTCCTGAAAAAACAGAACTCCTAATTTTGCAACATGCACAGAGTAGCACCAGGGGTTCCGTTGTCCGGTAATTACCGGTCATTGGCCGGGAAAAAAATTAAATGTCCGACAAAATTAAATCTCTCCGGTCAAATTGTCAGATTAAAACTGCCTAATAATCCCCGCCCCCCAACACAATCTGAATCGACCGTTTGAAAGTTTTTAAACAACATCGCATGTTGCATTTCAAATAAAGCGCACGCCTAACGGCTATAATATAGACCTAAACCACAAACTATTGAGAGACGTTTCAAATATGGCCAGGCCCAGGCAGACTAGCCTTAAAAGTTTTTTTCAGAGGCCAGACGCGAAGGAAGATACTGAATCAGGAACGCCTGAAGCCTCAGATGTCCAGAGCCAGACAGCTCCGCCACCACCGGAGAAAAAGCCGAAGTGTAGGGCGTATCGGTCTGAATGGAGTGACAAGTTCCCATGGCTAAGATGTGAGGTAGTTGATGGTAACGAAAAAAATGTCTGGAAAACGAAACCTCTGCCGGTCACTTTGACCGGCACCATTTTTTTCTAGCGGAAACTCTGAGTAGCACAGTGTCAAATTGCAGAGTTGTGTAGTGTGAACCGCATGGGTCACTGAGAACTGTATCCATGGCTACTCACCTGTGGACCATGCAAGCAGTAATGCCAGGAGAGGGACTATTGTTGACTTTTCTTTATAGGTGCCTTTAGAGTAGACAATAGCCTTGAAAATATTCTGACATTATTTTTTGAATAATAGTCAAAGCTCTTGAGGCTCATTTATGTTTCCTATGAGTATAAAAATAGATCTTTCCACCAATTCTCATTGTTAAAATGTGAAGTATCTCAGGGGTCAATCATAAGACTTCTTTTATTTACACTAGGTCCACCACTCTAACCTGACTCTGCCAGATAGAACTGCTCACAGAACATAGTCTGTCTCGCAGAACCATCTGGGAAAGCTCCCATTGAAAGCGTTTGCAAAAGAGGGGCCTTCTGTTGAAACTTGTTATGTGATGTTATATGAGCACCGACTAGTATCCGCCTACCACGAGATTGGTTTTAGCCAGTCATAGCAACGATTCATTTGATATAACCAGAGTACGACAACTATCGACTGATTTTAGCATCAACGCTAATGTCTTTCAGCGTAGCCATGTTGATAACAAAGAGCAGAAGAGAACACGCCTCTTCCTATTTGTGCTGTCACATCATTGGTCACAAGAGACCGGATAGCCCATGGTTTGACTCAAGCGGTTTGCTTGGCGCAATACAAGATGGATTTACCCGAGTTTGAAAAGTCTCAAATCTTGCGAGAATCCAGCTGCAGTGCAAGGTTACCACCTCAGTTCATTCCACTGCCTAGTAAAGTAACAAAATGCATATTAGGGAAGCACAAGACGGCAAAAATATTGTCATAACAGTGTAAAAAAGTGCAATATAGCAATTCCTTTTCATTCACTCCTTGCCTGGTAATATATTGAAGATGCCAATCAGATGTTACAAGACCACAAAGATGGATTGCAAAACCCTAGCCTGTCCAGCAGTCCTTATTCTTTTTACTATTCTACAATAATCAGTACCAACAAACAGAACAAACTTTCTAGACATCCAACCAATAAGAAAAACAAAACACCACATAAATGGTTTTATATTATATTGTCATTGCAACAGTGATGAAGTTAATAATTCCAGGTGGTTTTGTGTTTCTTTGTTTCCGTGTTGAAGGAAAAAGCTGTGAATTTTGAAGAAAGAAGAAGTGTTAAGCCTTAACCAGAACTGCAGCACAGGCAGCTCTGAGGCAATGGATTCATGGCACTATGAGGAGAGCACACAGAGGACCAGATGACACCATATTGAAGCCTTTAAAAATGTAACATGTTTTGTGTTCATTTACATCTTGCTTTGTGTCAGAGAGAGGTCACAGACACATGTCAACCATTTTATCAGCATTACTTATTCAGCATCTGATTCATGGCTAGAAAAGTGGTTTGTCAAGTTAATTGTGTTTTTCTAATTAAAAATGAAAATGAAAGACAGTTGAAAAACTCTATTACACTGAAACCAGAAAAATCTGGTTTTAATCTAATTTCAAACATTGACATTGGTAGCCTGGCCAGCCATCCTTATTTATTTTCTATACAATTTTGAGTTAGATTTTTATGGGTCAGTTGGATAGACATACAACCAATCAGAGAAACAAAGAATTTGACATACAAGCAAACCAATAGGGTTGTGCCGATGGACAATATCATCCTCCATCGTGATGGCTGACCAACATCACGATGGAGAAATACCATCGTGATGCCCCGCCCCCGCCCCGCTGCGAGTCTTGCGAGTCGAGTATGTATGAGGGAGTGGAGCGGCGGCAATTTCCCCTCCACGCTCTAAGCATTCAAGAATCACTCCGCTCCAGCTCCATCTCCGGGTTTTCCATCTCCCGCTCCCCGCTCCACTCCCTATGCATTCAAGAATCACTCCGCTCCTGCTCCAGCGTTGGGTTTTCCATCTCCCGCTCCCGCTCCACTCCTCGCTCACTGATATCAGAAACACCGCTCCATCTTCGCTCTGAGGAAATTTGCGGCTAACTGCTAAAGTAGTGATCCATCTGTATCAAGCTGGTTGTTTACCGTGTGAGTTCTGAACACTGCACTATGCTTATTTAAATCTTTTCGTCTCTACACATATTAGGCTACATATTTCTCATGTCTGTAAGGCAAACCTGCTGAGTTTCAGTTAATTTGAGACGCGCTCCAGTTCATGAGCAATGGAAGCGATCGCTTCCGCGGCCTCATAGTCTACTTATTTGCTTCTTATTTATTAAATACATGCAATTGGCCGAAGAAACCTTTATTAAAATTAAGAGACAATTTGTACAAAACGAAAGAAAAGCTTTTTACAAAACAAAACTTAATATTAAACTAAATATAACCACCAAAATCATTTCTGACCCACTCGCATCTTTGCACGTATAGTCTATCATAATCAGATGAAATTTAAAAACATAAATATGAAAGAAAAAAAACATTGTTTAATGGCTACAACAAGTATAGTAAGCTAGAGATTTATGTCATGTCTGAGCTGGATTTGAACGAACATCATTTTACAGGTGGGTTCATGAGTGCGCACCTGCGGATTATTGAGCTGAGTCACACCGGCTCCGCTCATTAGTCATTACAGGCTCGTTCTCCTCAGAACGCCCACGTATTAAAAAATGGTCGGGTTTAAATAGGGCTCGGGCTCATAATAAAAGTTAATGTGTCGGGCAGGGCCGGTCTCTCGGGTGCACGGGCTCGGGTAGGGTCGGGCTTGATAGAGCCGATCTAAGCTCTAGTTCTGGCTAAAATGTAGTTATTATGTGCCGGCCCGTTGGCATGAATTGTACTCGTGATGGAGCGGCAGTGGAGCGCTCTCGGAGCGAGTGAAAACCACAACGCTCCAACTTTTAAAAAATCTGCTCCTCACTCCATTCATAATCTCGCTGCTCCCACTCCGCTCACATACTCTCTTACGTGCAAACTTTTGTAAAGCGCGGATGAGTCATTAGTTGAGTTAGTAAAATAACAAAATTATTGCTTTTAAATAAAAAAAAAATTATGTAAAGAGATATTAAAATAGAAATTGCTTAAAATGCACAGCTCTTCTTAAGTTGAAGGATGCTACTTTTTCCCCTTACTTGCAACCTATTGGAAAGGCCGGATGAGTAATTAGTTGGGAAATAAAATAAATAAAGATAACGAATAATAATTATATAATAACTAATAAAAACGAAAATTTTATTATTACCCCCCGATGGATGATATCATCGTCCATCGCGATGTTTTACTGTACACATCGTCAGCTGCCAATTTAGATGACATCGCCCAACCCTACAAACCAACAGGTACAGAGCAGGGTAAAAGCAGGCAACTGAACATTAAACAGATGTACAAAAATATCCCTATTATGAACAATCACAGGACTAGATCAAACAGTAAAACATCAAATCTTCAAGAGAATATTTTTAATAATTGACATCATACACAACTATAGATGACAGGTGTAGCTGGTAACTAAAAACTCTGATATTTTTTGTTTAAAACTTAACAAAGGGATGAGAAACCTCAACCTCAACCTGACCTGCAGATCATTCCAGGACCACGGCCCTGAATAGGACAGGCTCATCTTCCCTGACTCTGTCTGCACAAGTAATGTTTGTTATAAGTTTGTTTCTAAGCAGACATTTTCCTTAGACTTTGTCCAAGCATACTTGGAAAGAAAGGAATACAATTTATGAATTTATGTCCAACTACTCCAAGCTCCTAGGTTCTTCTTTTTGTTCACAAATGTGTGGGGCTCAATCTAACTTTAGCCCTTACCTTCTTTTGTATTTGTTTACTCTTCTATATGCTGCAGGCCCTGTTAAAAGACAAGGCAAGTTTGGGTCCAGATGAGCAGTATACATTCAGAAGAAACTTAACTCCACTATTATCTATATCAGGGGTCAGAAACCACTGTTCCGCGGGACAATGCTGGCCCTCAGCCAATAATTTCTGGCCTGCCAGATGTTTTTGAAAGTTGATTGATTACATTTTAGGACTGTGGGTCCCAAATATATCATTCAGTCAAAGCTAAACCTATCTCTATCTAGAAATGTTTATAATATGCTATTTATGCATATCTGCATCTGAGTTTGAAACACACGTACTTTGACTCTAAACTGCATCTGTCTAAGTTCAAATTGGCGCTCACACCCTTACCCACAGCTGTGCGCTCCCAAGGAAGAGTGCCCGCAGCCATGGTTAAAGGTGTGAGCTCCAATTTATTCACTCATTAATTTCAGAGTCTGACACATTTATAGCAATATTTCTAATAGAGAATAATTTTAACATATAAGTATACACAGTGATCCAGATGTTTTACCCCCTGTTGTTCTTTGCTACGTGCTGTTATGTTTCCCTCATGAAGCAGTTTACTCTTTTCACTTTCCTTAATCTCCTGGTTACGGTAGTGTGGATCTGGGGCCGCAAATAATCAACAACAAACTGAAGGTAGACGATTGTAAACACATAAAGAGTTAAAGTTTGTGTAGCAACGAGTTCACCCGGTGTACTGTCTGTATGCGTAACCACAGTCTTTATGTGTCTCATGCAGCAGCACCCAGCTCATCTCAATCCCAAACATTCCTGATGCAGTGCGAAAATTTTCGTGGAATCTGTGCATGTCCTCTAGAGCTCCACTTCAAAGAGAGAAAAAGACGCGCTTAATGTCTTATCATTTAATAAAGACAGCTGCTTGTTAGGCGTTTGTAAGCCATGCGTAACCGGCATGATGCTGCTGCGTTCAATTTCACTCTGTAAAACTCTGTAATGGACTTTTTAACACTTATTATTCAATCTTCGTGGCAAAAAGTGCTAATGTGAATCATCGATTGCAACAAAGCAAAGCAAGTTGGCTGTGATATATGTTTCTGACAACAATTATTTTCTAAAAAATAACTCCAGCTTTTTAAGCAAGTCCCCAGTTATTTCTGTTTGTTTTGAAAAAATAATTGACCTGCTGCCAGTCAAAGTTGCCGTCCCCTGACCTGTATTATCTGGAAGTAGACTTTTTCTATTATGACCAATATGTCATTATACCGCAGTGGCTCAGTGGTAGAGCGGTCGTCCTACAACCAGAAGGTTGGCGGGTCGACTCCCGCTTTCCCCACAGTTCTCACTGTCATTGTGTCCTTGGGCAAGACACTTAACCTTAAATGTGTAAGAATGTTTAGTGAATGTACTTGGTGCTGGTCGGAGAGTCTGTAGTCGTGGAATGGCTGCCACGTCTCTGTCAGTCTGCCCCAGGGCAGCTGTGGTTACAGATGTAGCTTATCACCACCAGTGTGTGACTGTGGAGTGACTTAACAATTGATATGTAAAACGCTTTTGCGTCCACAGAAAACCACTATATAAAATGTATGTAATAAAAATAATAATAATTAATAAAGTAGTCATTTACTGCATTATTTATACACACAGTATATAAATTAATTTCGGCGTTACAATCAACAGTCTGATTGTCTGAGTCAGATATTTTATCCTGGAAGTCTGGTTATTAAAACTATAAAATCTCTTGTCTTTGGCTCTGTTTTATTGTGTTATGTATGACCACTAATTAAAGCCACAGCAAGGCACAATTGCATGTCGCATGTCCACAAAAGCCAAAATTGCAGAGTGTGACAGTGGCTTACATTGTTATCATTGTAGCTAAGCTTGTTACCACTTTCCTCTGGCCAGATTCTTAGTTGTTCATTTTTCCTCCCACCTTCTCAAGTTTTAACATCAAATATTTTCTAATGGCGAAAAGACAAGAGTTAGTTCACCTGACTTGCTCCTAACTTTAATCTTAGGGAGTAGCCAGAATACTTTTAAATTCATTCTGTTAATCCTTAATGCTAATGCAGAGCTAATCTCACAGCTCAGTCATGTTTTAACTGAAGTCTTTTCTATATCCTTTATGTTGGCAGCTTACCAAACACATTAATATTAAAGGCTATGGCTTTGAGTTTGCCATTAAAATAATGAGTGTGGAAGCTCCAGACCTCAGAGTTGAATTTGAGTCAGTATTTCTGCAGTCTTTAGACTTGAAAGTTAACCTGCTGTTTAAGTGAAAGGTGCTGGTTCTTCCCCTGTGCCAAAGCTTCATATGACACCATCGGCTTACAGGAGTTATCAATGGTCATGTAGGCATGCTGCTGTCAGGTGCATATAGATATGAATTACCGTGACGGTCTTGATGCGGCCACTGCCCCTGGTGCAAGTCCATCCAGATCGGTTGAACAGGAGGCTGCAGAGCTCTCCTTCCATGCAGGGTGCCATCTCACACCACTGACGGCTCCTGACAATACGGGCTGCGAGGGCAGAAGAAAAATATATTGCAAAGAAATCACTGAATATTTCTAGAACCTCAAAATTCTCTCTTTAACACTCACTGGGCATAACATTTCCTCATATGTCCATGTGTCTACGAGCCTCTAGTAAATTAATTAGGATCTTGTTGAAGCACAACCAAATCTAAATTGCCTGTGGTGGTAACCTTTACAGACCAGCTGGCGCTTCATAAATTACTCTCTGGATAATGCTAGCATTTACTGCAGTGGAACAGTTAGTTTTTTTTTATGTTTTTGACATTTTGTTAAGTTAAAATCCACTAGAAAAGGATGTTAAATAATTTTCAGTAAAAGGGTTGAGGTAAAAAGTATGATATGATAATGTATAATATAAAACTGGAAGGTGTTGGATTCATTTTAGCCTAGGCACACTGTCATTTTTATTATTATTTATACCTGGACAAATAATGTGGACATAGCTGCTGCTGTTGTAGAGAGATAAAATGGTGAAATTGACATATTTATTTCTGTCATTGCAGAGCAGACATATTTGCTTGTGGGTGTGTGGCATAGTGTAGAGTTGTTTATTCTTCATTTAACTGTTTTTGTAGCGTCTGATGCAGGTTATGTGATGACAGGAGTAGCAATGTTCTTTTTGGACAAGCAATAATTTGGTGTGGCCCAAATCAACACCATTTTGGATTATTTGGATTATTATTTGTACCATGCCACAAACCACTATTCAGTATGTGCCCGCATGAAAAATGCCTATATTCTATATATGGGCCTATATTCTATCATAAGTCTTTTAAATCATGTGCTTCAGAAGGTTGGAAATTAGGTTACTAACACTGTTCAAAAACTCACTCAACTATTATATGGTTTCATCAAGCCCGGTTTGACAAACACACACTGCACACCACAAGCAAGCTAATTATGTATTATGTAAAATGACACTTTTTCCCTTTGGAATGTACATCGGTATATTCTACTTGAAAATGGGAGTATGTTAAATTAGAGACAGTGTTGATTACAAAAGCAACATAATTTATAAAAAAAAAAATAAAAAATTATGGTGCTACAGACAGGCAGCTGTTGGAAACTAAAGCCATGCCCTTCTCCTTTTGCCGTCAGTCTGCGTGGCAGTGAATTAGCATTCGCCTGTAGTCGATGCTGATAAGCTCTGATTGTTCTTTACACAGTGTGCTAAAGCAACACTGAAAGGTTATCAGCTCTCTGCGGAGCTGGCCAGGGCTCTGCTCCTGCCTTCCCACAATCCCCTGGGGCAGTGCATTGTGGAACGAGGTAACATGGTGGGCAAATTGAAAGAGGAACTACAATTTGTTGAATGTCCAGGGGAGAGCTGAGGGAGTAACAGGGCGGCTCTGAGAGCGCAGTGGAAAGGGAGGCCTGGTGACATTTAGCTGTGAGGTATTCCTGGTCAAGGCCTTGTTAACAGTCCGAAATTGTTCTTAGAAGTGTCAGACCTCAACTGCTACCCTGCAATAAAGATCTGTCATCTTGTGGTATTTATCAAGCTGAAAAGCATGTATGTGACCACACATACCCACAAATTACCGTCTGGACACTTGCTCTCCTTTAGCAAATAATAGATATTGTTGACACATTGGAAGAAGCGCAGTGATTTTTAATCGGCCCTTACGCAGCAGTGAGACGCTGCTGGGAGACAGCCGTGGAACAAAACAAGCCAAGAACCTGTCATCTGACTCAACTGAACAACCCGAAGAAAATATTAAAGCTTCCACAACTCAACTGGGAAACAAAATGGCAATTTTGGCTTAAAACAGCTAAAAACAGTTTGTGAGCAGGAAAAATCTAAAGCGACCTTTCTCCTGACACAGCAACATGCCGCGGTGAATTTTCATTTTCACAGCCATCCGTCAGGCGCAACAAAGCGTAGATTTATCAGTCAGTTGCAGATGTAGTTTTGAGTACATTACAGGGCCAGCAAAACTCAATTTCCAGGGCATGGAATAAAAGCTGAGCTGGCAAAGCGATGGGAGTGCTGACTAACCGAGGAGAGCATAAGCCGAGCCAGCCCAGAGTTGTAGAGGTTGGCTCAAATAAATGCATTTTTCAGCTGCTGCCACGGGATCTGGCCACTCGATAGCTTGCCCTTGTAACTTTTTCAATGCCATCCACAACGCTGTGACTTGATCTATGATGACTTGATGAATTTCACTGCACCGTAAGCTGTGAAGCAGTCACTCGGCTCACAGTTTGGCGGAATGAGAGTGCAGCTGTGAGAACTTCATCAACAACAGTGGCATGAATAACACAAGCCGCATCAACACGGTATCACTGCAGTTTGGCTACAAAGTTGCTTTTATCCATCAAAACTATTTGTCCATAACGCTGGCACGCACAACTATAGAGGCATTTAAAAGCCTCCATGATTCAACCACCTACACTTAATAGCAGCTTCCACATCCACTGGATTCTGGGAGAAAAATTAATAAACTGCTGTACATCATCAGGCACAATCTGGTAATGGGGTCTGTTGTCACAGTGTTGTCAGTTGTGTTATTCAGGGCACGCAAAAAAAGACCAAATAAAAGGTTCTGTTATCCCACTACCATTGCATTGTAGTCATATAACTGTAACCATATTATTGAGCTATTTTTACAAAACAGTATTTTCCCAGTTCCAGACTAGACATGTTGTTTCCTGTGAGGTGGTTGGGGAGCCATGCATAGGACTGACTTTAGGAAATAAGAGAAAAAAAAGAAAGTAGTATAAAGTACAATCATGCTAAGCACAAAGACATTGCTAACGTGGCTAATTGTTTGTGCTAATGTTCCCTATAGTTCCCAACCAATTTCCACTCACTGTCTGCAAATACACTTGTATTGATACAGCAAAGCCCTCTAACTAGCTGGCCACTGTGTAAGGCTTAAAGTTGCTGGGATATGCTATAGTCACCCACAACCCCTAATAAGAATAAGCGGAAGAAAATGAATGAATGATACAGCAGAGTTTTTAAGTTTAAAATACAACAGATGTAAACTAGTTTGCCTAGAATTGTGGGAAAAAAAAACATTATTGGCAACCCAGACAGCATGAAGGCTCTTTTGATGTTTCTAATTCAAGATTGACAGAAAGAGAAAGAAGTTCTTTCTTTTTGCCCTAGAAGCCTTTATCGTAACTGTTCTCTGCTGCAAGTTCATTTTCAATATTAATCAGTCACTTAACTTTTTTTGGTGTTGTAACTATTGCAACTGCACATTTATTTGGTGATAAAGTAGATCTTGTGTGACCAGGGGAAGTGAGCAGCAGCAGAGTTTGCAGTGGAACATCTGGCTGTGTTGGTTAGAGTAGGACTGTGCCTGGTTGACACCTGGGTGATCTGTCCTGTTACCATCCCCCTATGAGTCCCACTTGGGGATGTCAGGCCAGGCTTGTCAGCTGCCAGTGTCCCTGCTGGCGGCCGGCTCCGGACCTCCCACTAGATCACACGCAGGACCATCTGTCCCCCCATGCACTGTGCCAAGCCCTGCCCGGCACAGCGTAACGCGCAACTGCCAGACGGGACTCAAGAGCAGGGCAATGTGTTCGCCAGTCTGATGAAATTCTGTCAAAAGTGACATAAATTTTTTACTGAGGCCACAGGCTATTCATTTAAATTCAAATGAGAAAGAAATGAAAGAGGAAGATACTAAAAATAGACTCCTAAAATATGGCATGAATCAAAAGCATTATTTTGTGTTCTTATTCTCATGGTATTCAACAAGATTTGAAAACTAGCTTAGCCAGACACTATAAACAGTAATTAACAGTGTTAATTAAGCTACAATCATGGATCACTGCGCAAGCTGCCAGATTTTCAGCTCTCTGTCCACTGTTGCAGCACCACAAGCCTAATAATCAGGCTGACAGAAAGTTCATTCATTTACATAATTGGAAACCAGTAGTAGCGCCACCAATTGTTCCATACTCAGGTATTGGAGCTGTTGGGTTTCATTAGGCATTTACTGTAAAAGGCTTCCCTCAGTTCCCCTTCTAGTTGTGTGATATTTACAGCAACAGATAAATATGTTAATTCACATATTGTTAAGCTTGTTTCTTCCTGACACTATTATTCACACCTACTGTCTTAGCAATTGACTTGACTATCTTCAAATTAATGAGCATCTGCAAACATTAAAAACACTAAATGTTTGCCCTAAACAGCTTGAACAATAAGTGTAGCAAAAGTACTGGGCAATAGCTTTAAAGGTGCATTGTGTAAAACGTTGTATATGGTTCAACACAATCGAACACATTAGTCAAAACAATGGTTGCAAAAGTGTATAATTACATCAAAATCAAAGTCTTTGCATTTGTCTGTCTTGAAAAATTAGACATGTAAAGCTTCATAGAACCCAGCAAGGAGCCATTTTAGTTCCAAAATATTGTGTTACTCTCTATAATTGCCCACAAAGGATAAACTGAGCACCGTTGGATGATGTTGCATGTTTTCTTTTAAGCACACATTTTTTCATTTGCAAAGTTAAGGGCGATTATGAACTTTTTGTTTGTTATTTGATATGTAGTTAGGTTAGTTGTTAGTGAAATCTATATTGTTATCATAGATAACAGTCTGTCCTTGTAGGGCTACCATAGCTGTTTATGTGGTTTAAAAAGGAGTGTGAGGTGTGGAATTACAATCTGCATTTTTGACTTGTGGTTTTATCTATAAAGATGATGTGACTCAAATGGTGACATATTTTGGATGTACATAACTGGCATGCAAATGTATAACCCAGAGGTTGCACTTGACTTTCTCACTCTCCGTGATTTTGATAAACAGTCGTAAAATTTTTGTCCTACTCTATTATTACCTGTCATTTTTAAATTTTTATACTTTAATAATACTTATAATGGCTTTACATTTTACTCACATTTTAAGAAATTTCAAGACAAGCATAGAGGGCAGATTATTTGTTTAATTTATGAACAACAGATACACAAAAAGTGGAAGGATATTTTGTGCTTGAACTCTAGAGAACGCAGTATATTACATACAGACGTGGACAAAATTGTTGGTACCCTTCGGTCAATGAAAGAAAAACTCACAATGGTCACAGAAAAAACTTTATTCTGACAAAAGTAATAATAAATAAAAATTCTATGAATGTTAACCAATGAAAGTCAGACATTGCTTTTCAACCATGCTTCAACGGAATTATTTAAAAAAATAAACTCATGGAACAGGCCTAGACAAAATTGATGGTACCCCTAGAAAAGACTGTAAATAATGTGACCAAAGGTGTGTGCACTAATTAGCATCACAGGTGTGTACAATCTTGTAATCAGTCAGTGGGCCTATTTATAGGGCTTCAGGTATTCACTGTGTTGTCTGGTGACATGGTGTGTACCACACTCAACATGGACCAGAGGAAGCGAAGGAAAGAGAAATTATAGACAAGCATGATAAAGGTAAAGGCTATAAGACCATCTCCAAGCAGCTAGATGTTCCTGTGACTACAGTTGCACATACTATTCAGAAATTTAAGATCCATGGGTCTGTAGCCAACCTCCCTGGACGTGTCCGCAGGAGGAAAATTGATGACAAATCAAAAGAGACGGATAATCCGAATGGTAACAAAGGAGCCCAGAAAGACTTCTAAAGAGATCCAAGGTGAACTCCATGCTCAAGGAACATCAGTGTCAGATCGCACCATCCATCGTTGTTTGAGCCAAAGTGGATTACATGGGAGACGACCAAGGAGGACACCATTGTTGAAAACAAATCATAAAAAAGCTAGACTGGAATATGCCAAACTACATGTTGACAAGCCACAAAGCTTCTGGGAGAATGTCCTATGGACAGATGAGACAAAAATGGAACTTTTTGCCAAGGCACATCAGCTCTATGTTCACAGACGGAAAAATTAAGCATATCAAGAAAAGAACACTGTCCCTACTGTCAAACATTGAGGAGGCTCTGTTATGTTCTGGGGCTGCTTTGCTGCATCTGGCACAGGGTGTCTTGAATCTGTGCAGGGTACAATGAAATCTGAAGACTATCAAGGGATTCTAGAGAGAAATGTGCTGGCCAGTGTCAGACAGCTTGGTCTCAGTTGCAGATCATGGGTCTTGCAACAGGACAATGACCCAAAACACACAGCTAAAAACACCCAAGAATGGTTAAGAGGAAAACATTGGACTATTCTAAAGTGGCCTTCTATGAGCCCTGACCTCAATCCTATTGAGCATCTTTGGAAGGAGCTGAAACATGCGGTCTGGAAAAGACACCCTTCAAACCGGAAACAACTGGAGCAGTTTGCTCATGAGGAGTGGGCCAAAATACCTGCTGAGAGGTGCAGAAGTCTCATTGACAGTTACAGGAATCGTCTGATTGCAGTGATAGCCTCAAAAGGTTGTGCAACAAAATATTAAGTTAGGGGTACCAACAATTTTGTCTAGGCCTGTTCCATGAGTTTATTTTTTAAAATAATTTCGTTGAAGCATGGTTGAAAAGCAATGTCTGACTTTCATTGGTTAACATTTATAGAATTTTGATTTATTATTACTTTTGTCAGAATAAAGTTTTTTCTGTGACCATTGTGAGTTTTTCTTTCATTGACCGAAGGGTACCAACAATTTTGTCCATGTGTATGATTCCGACAAAAGGAAATAACAAAAATGAACTGAACTTAATTTAATCACTGTTGTTGTGCACCCCCTGACGAGTCCATTATTTGTGTTAGCTTTTCTACAGATGTCGCAGAACATTTTTCCTCCTTCCCACCTCAGCCACGTAAACTCCTGTTCCCACTGAACAAGATACTCCCTCTTCTTCACCTCCTTTTTGCTGCTTGATTGTCCCGTAACAGCTGTCGGTGACTGCTCAGTGTTCTCCGTTTGTCCTCCTTCATGCTCCACTGCATTATGTTATGTTATCCTCTTTTCTTACATTTATTAACAATATCAGAACTATTTGGCAGTTAGAAAAAAATACTCACACTCAGCAGCTAATTGATGTACATTCGCCACCAACTGGTTAGGAGTAGGAACTACAATAGATCACCCTCAGATTAATCCGTCAAAATGAGGGGTGGCATTCAGATTTTTCCATCACTGCTAAAAAAAAACAGTGACGGAAAATATTCAATGCAACCTCAGGTATGACCTCATTTGTGAAAAGGCTGAGATTATATTTGTATTTTTTTTAGTATGTGTATTATTTAAAAGATCATTAGGGAAAATTCAGTACAACAAGGGACAAATTGGTTTATTTTATCCCTGAAGGAAAATTTAAGATTTCACTAATAAAAGAATTCCACATTTGTGAGTAGGAAAAATTTAATCTGTGGTTGATAATAATATCAGCCACATCTTTATTTTTTATTTATTTATTTAACCTTTATTTAACCAGGATAGTCCCACTGAGATTACAAATCTCTTTTGCAGGGGAGTCCTGGCCCCATGTGTGTATGGGGGGACTTTACAGCTGTTGCTACACTCACTGTCCTCTCGATGTTTTTCAAACTTATCCAAGCTCACCAGAAATCCTTCTTGTACTCCTGTAACAATGTTCGTTTTAAAAGGCCCATCTTTAAAATCCCGTATCAGACATCAGCCCGGGACATTAGCATCCTGGGCTAGCCACACCAGCAACCTTGATTGTTTTTAATTAACTTCTCCATCTTGTGTAGGGTGAGATCCTATCTTCCTTTGCACACATACTCTATTGTCTTGTTTCCTGTAGCTCTGTGAAAACACCAGGTTTGTTAAAGATCAACTGAACCAGGGTGTCCACAGTGAGCCATTTTTGAATGTGTTGCTAAACTGAGCTACTAAGACAGAAATGTTTGGTCTCCACAGTCCAGTTGCAAAAAGGCACCAATTCGAGTAATGGTAATATAATAGAATTTTTATTTAGGTGCAGTAAAAGTTGCATTAATAGCAAATTGAAAAGTGATGATGGGCATAAAAATAAAACAGAGAATAAGGTTGTTTTTATATATTGTTTGATTTTACATGCATTACAAAACTCTAATGACACACTTTTTTGCATCTAGTCAATAATTACATGTTAAAGTATATGCACAGAGCACTTGCACTCTGCAGATTGCTATCACTATGGCCATCAGGCATCAGTGCGATGTGGTGGCATGGCAACAACGGGCTTGGTCCAAGGAGGGAGAGAGTGGACGAAGAGATTAGAGGCAGAGCAGGGAGATGAGCAAGGGAAAAACATCTAATCCTGCTGTGTACAGAGTGCACCACAGTGACACACGGCACAAAGAGAGGCACAAAGGCTTGAAACGGACACAAAGAAAGTAATGCAACAAGCAAACGCAAATATACTGCTTTGTCACCATAGATGTCACATCACAACTGCAGGAGGAACATCCAACAGTAGGATTTGGTTTTGGGCCATACATGATTTCCCCATGGACTGCTATGTAAAAATAAATCTGTGAGTCTGGGTGCCTCTTAGTAAGTAAAATGGAGGATATTCTTAAGTTTACCAACTTACGTTCTTTTTTACACTGCAAAATAATGCATTTTACAAACTGCAACATTACTGGAACTGGTTACAGGCAATGGAGGGGAGAGCAGCTGAAACACAATTCTCGCCTCTTTGATTCTGGACATTGGACTGCATTCACATGGACTTAGAAGCCGCTTTTTATTTTAGTAAAGGAATGACAGATAGACAAGCTATGTAAAAGTGTTAATCAAGAGAGTCGAGAGATGATGATTAATTGAAAATGGGTGAATTGTTGTAATATGACATATGGCAATTTGGCAAATTAAACTGATGACACAGACATCATTTTTGCTGCCTGGATTAATGAATAAAACCATTATTGCACAGAGGGGAATTTGTTCAGAAAGAGCTTAAACAAACAAAATGCATTCAACACTGCAGACAGGACAGCCCAGTGGACATAGCACAATCTCCCTACTCCTCTTCCATGATTGAAAGAGCTGTTCAAAGGACTGGCTTATTTGGCTCAAATAACATCTTTTCTTAAATGACACATTATGTACCTCATTACGATTTATCTGCTGACTGCATTACAACATTGCATTTCTATTAAATGTAGCCTATCGCCACAAATGAATGTGATTTTATTTACAGGGACGCATATACATCTTTTAGGCATATTTTTATTTTCACTGATTGAACATAATTAGTACCTGAGCTATAGGTTATTCTTTGCAGCTGAAAGGACTCTAGTGACTCATGCCTGGGGTTGTGTCTCTGTCACTCTCTTCCTCTGTTTGTTTTTGTATACCTCGTTTTCTTGTGTCTTCTTCTTTCTTCTTTGTGCGTGTGTGATTTTGTCATGTTACCACAGAAGCTGATAGACTTTTTACACAGATCACAACTGGCAGTGTATTTGTTAACTGCAATAAAATAACTCCACATGGCGCCTGCGCATCTTGTCGCTGGTCTGTTCTGCTGCTGATTCACAGAAAAAAAAAAAAAAAAAAGAACGCCTTGTTCTGTCGATTTGGCTTGTTCAAACCAGGTTTCTGGCTAACTGGACTTTACAATGAGTTATTATTGTAGAAATTAGAATAAAGTTTCTGGATTTACTCAAAAAAAGAAAAGAGTGTTGAGTTTTGCTGGGTATTATGACGACTTTGTTTTTTTTCATTCTTAACTCATACAGTTGCCTGGATACAATGTGAAGGAGCAAATGCATGATATTTGTGTGTGAGGCTTAATTAGAGTTAGTAAACTGAGCAGACTTCACATGTACTAACCTGTTTCCTGGTTGGCGATTAAAAAAGTATAAAATCCAATATGACATAAATTGATGGTCCTTGAAGAAAATTGCAAGGCACAAAAAGCTCCCATCATTCACAGCTACAGGGCAAGATGAGGATGTTTATTGAAGTTTGAGCGCTAACGTATAATCCCCCGCTGCCAACGTGCCAATCACGCCAACTGGCAGTAGTGGAAGTGTTTGCACGCTGTGTACGGATGTGTCATTTATGGGAGCTTCATTAGAAATCCAGTCAGTGGGATCGGAGATATTGCAATTTATGGATGAACAAACAGCCAAATGAAAAAATGCATGTCTTTTAGCTCACTCATATGTTTACAAAAACTTTAATTAAGAAATCTGACCACCCTAATATCTGGATTACAGTGCAGAACATGGCAAATTGTAACAACACTGCAACTGGAAATGAATTGCTTTTTGTGGCACTTGGAAGATTTGTATGTTATGTTTATTCTTGTAGGGCCTTACTGAATTTAGTGTTGTGGGTATTTGTAGTGCACTATAGGTAAGTTCAGTCTGCAAGCCTTAAAGTCAACTGGGATTTCTGCTCAGATCTGATGTTTTTGCTTGATAAACTTTGGCTTTAAATGTTTTGCTTTGCACAAAAATAATAACACATCATGAGCACAAGGCTGTCACAACTAGAGTAAGCAAGGAGGTAGCGAGGACTGTGTTTACATTTTAAGATCTAGGTTTTTGTGCAGTGGAAGCTTGCTAATGTATAGGTGTGATAAGAAGTGGTGTTACCCAGCACAAAAACATCAATATCAACATCAATAACAAGAGACCATCAATATAAATGCTTAAAATGCTTAATATTATTATGATAATCACAACCCCAGATAGGAAAAATGTTGATGTAATTCTTCACATCCTTTTTTATAATTGGATTTTGGGAATTATTCATATTTCTATGTAGTGAAGATTGCTGCCAGTTTAGAATATGCAAAGAGGTCAAGATCTGATTTAAAAGGATTGTGCTGTGCAAATATGTAATAAGCAAATCCAGCCAAATGGATGAAGCCATAATGCATAGATCTCATTATGACAGCAAGTACATTCATAAAGCACCTGTGTAGATGTTAGTAAAATTATAATTTGTATGTATTGAGCATTCCATTGTTCCACATTGTTTTTGGCTCGAGTCTAAATTTAGTCTGCTTATTACTAACCCCTTTAGCTGTATAATTCCGTTTGCATATTAACTTGTAAACTAGAATGTAGAACATGCTGGTTCAATGTAGAATTCTAACAGTGGAATTGAAAGAGAGCTCAGACATAATAAGGCTTGAACATGCAAACAAACAGACAAAGCAGGACAGAACCAATTACAAGGTTTATCTTTGGCTTTGTTTCACAGTGGGTCAACAGGAAACAGGGTAAGTGGGGAGGACATTGAGCACATTTGAACTGGGTCTCCCGTGTTCTTGCGTATTTGTGAGTGCTCTACCAACTGAGCTAGGGGCTCACCGAGTTACCTCCAATTTTTAGACCTCGTTTTTTTCTCATAAACTTAAAAAAGTGTATAAAAATGAGTGGGGGAGCTGGACCGCTTTCATACGGAATGGGAGGACGTTTTTTTTTACAATGACGTTTTCGAAATGCGTTTGCCTCATCTGTCAGCAGCTACTGTCCGGACTATGCATCCCTGGTTGATTCAATTCAGTGTAAGTCATCAAAGTAAACTCAGGTAATGACAAAAAATGCAATATTGGCTCATACTCAGATAATCAGAATTATTTTTTGTATTATTTATATATCCCATTAAAAAAAGGCAGTAGTCTGCTCCGATCGCAGCTGTAAGAGATATATTGAAATGACCCAGTTGGAAATAACTAATAAAATTACTTAGTGAGAGAAAGAGTTTTTGAAAGTCCTAGAGATACACATGAATACACATGTTTATGAAAATGTAAATTGGTTTATGTGCTTGAAGAGACAAAGGGCTTTTATGCCTGTGAAGGTTTTCAGTCATCCAGGTCATCTTGAAGAAAAGGTTTAAGCAAAGGCATCTGACTCACCCAAGGAAAAGACATCGAGACTTTTTCAATTGTGAGTTCAACTGATACAAGAGCTGAGCTTTATCTCGAGAGGGAGGGGTTTGACCTAAAACTAACTCTGATTGGACCAGGCTGTTCTCGTCTCCTAGTCGTTACCTTGAAAGCGGAGAGTGAGTCCTGATGGGAGGGTCGTTAAAGGCTCAGGTGAGTCGTTTGTTTCACTTTTCCGTTCAGGCGTTTGTTGTCCTAAAATGTCTTCACCTTGTAAACAAAGTCTATATGCCTTTGCTTTAACCTTTTCTTCAAAGGGCTTTTATGAGAATTCAAAGCAAAAGAGAAGGGCTTCTACTATAAGCTGGAGGTCACAGAGGTTATCTGAACACTCAAGTTCATTTCAACAAGTCCGAGCACTTCAGGGTTTGCAGATGATAGATACCATTTGAGTTGTTGGTTGGAGTTTTTGTTTTTAAATATGAAGGCAGATACATTTTGTTTCACTTATGAATATGTGCAAGTTACCTAGTGTAGTAGAGTAATCATAAATAATTGCTATTAAGAAACAAAATGGACATGAAAGAACAAAACATTGCAAGAAAAGATGAAACAATTTAATGGACAATGTTCCCAGTTGGGAGAGGGCTTTCCAAACTGGGAGAGAGTTCTTTCCTTAAGTGGAAGAGGTCAAGTTTGTTTGGATCTTGTTCATTAGAGAAGGAATGACGATTGACAGACAATGAAGCAGTGTCAACCATTATTTTCTTTGAAAATAGAAATATGAGAATTAACATTCTGGGTTGAACTATGGGGAAAATTGGGCACAATAAAATAAAATAAATTTTACATCCATCCATCCATCCATCCATCTTCTACCGCTTATCCGGGGCCGGGTTGCAGTCTAAGCAGAGACGCCCAGACTTCCCTCTCCCCAGACACTTCCTCCAGCTCTTCCGGGGGGATACCGAGGCGTTCCCAGGCCAGCCGAGAGACATAGTCCCTCCAGCGTGTCCTAGGTCTTCCCCGGGGTCTCCTCCCGGTGGGACATGCCCGGAACATCTCCCTAGGGAGGCGTCCAGGAGGCATCCGAAACAGATGCCCAAGCCACCTCAGCTGGCTCCTCTCGATGTGGAGGAGCAGCGGCTCTACTTTGAGCTCCTCCCGAGTGACCGAGCTCCTCACCTTATCTCTAAGAGAGCGCCCCGCCACCCTGCGAAGAAAGCTCATTTCGGCCGCTTGTATCCGGGATCTTGTTCTTTCGGTCATGACCCAAAGCGATAGGAATGCTTCTGTGTGCGCTACAAAGACTTGGAAGACAGTTCCCAGGGCGAACAGGTCAGTAACAAGAGGAAAAGGAAATAAGAAATTAAGTCTGTCCATTTAAAAAAAAAAATTTATGTCCTTTTATATTACTGGCCAGGTAGCGTGAAGGTATAGCTTTTTTTATGTCTAGTAACTTGTTTAATCAAAGAGAGAGTTTGCTGAGAGAGACAACCAGAGAAAGACAGAGTGATTACAGGAGTAATTATAATTTTACTCAAGCTAAACATTAGTGAATTACATAGAGATGCAACATATTAAACACAGTCTTTCTGGCCCTGCACAATCATTTTTCTGTTGCTGTAGGGATGACACTGAATTATGGTAAAATTCAATTGCACACCCAGCCCTAGCATCCACAGCAATGCAATGGTTATGACCTGGGGCATAGAGTGTAAACTCCTGCCCAATCCCAGAAGAAAATGGATGGAAAAACCATTGATTCAATAGTAATCTGGCTAGAAAATGAAGCACTATATTTAAACATATTGTCTGATTTAATATAGTCAATCATTGGCCATTGATTTGATTCTTATGTACCTTTGTGGCCTTTAATAAAATGAAGCTGTGAGCAACAAGTCCTGTCTTGAATGCACTGGCTATTAACAAAGTGTGGGGCGTGGTGCAGCGGGAAGCCAGTTATAATCAATTTCCTGCTGCTGTAATCATAGTTCTCTCTAAGTTAATTAGCATCTGGTGAGTATTACTGAGTGGTGTCTACAGAGAGAGTGTGCCTAAAGTAAAGTGGGGGCTATGGCATTGTATTTGCGACTGGGGACTGGAGTTAGGGCTATTAAATTAAGACCAACAGGGCGTGATGGAACTAAAGGTGTGCACGTTTGTGATATTGTGATTGTGATCCAATCAGCATTGTAGATGGACTGTGTCATCCCCTCCAAGTTGTCTTATCTCTTCTATCAGTCTTCTCTAGGTGCTGTCCAATAACACACACGGGCCTTCGATGTGTAAAATCTTATCTACAAAGTGGGCCGGAGTAATTGTTATTCTGCAGCAGTGTATTAAAATCACCCGGAGAAAGATTCAACATAATACAGCCTAAAGGCAAGCAAAGAAGCACAAAGTCATTACCAATTTGCTGATGTCACACTGACTGACTGTTGAAGGCCTAATGCAGACAGCCAATCACAATGTCAAACAATCTGCAGACTTTAAAAGCAGACAGTGATTATTGATTGCCTGGTTAAACAACTAAATTACATCAGCAGTTGCCTTTAATGTAGTAGAGCAGGAAGCCCATAGATTTTGGTGAAATTGGACTTTTTGAAGTTGGACGCTTGTTTTATAAAGTCTGACATTAGGTGTTATGGTTCAGCTAAATGAAAAGTCCAGCTTTATTTCACTCACTCTGATTTGTGTAGTTGTACTCAAGACCAGTCCAAGTCTTAAAAGGGTCTTAAGTCCACATTTTAGTCTAAGAACAGAACACAATTTTATTTGGCCTTGTCTCCAACTAGGGCTGCAACTAACGATTATTTTAATAATCGATTAATCTGTCGATTATTTTTTTGATTAATCGATGAATCGGATAAAAAAAAAAACAAGAAAAGCATTTATTTCCAACCCTTTATTCAAAAACAGAACTAAAATCTTTAGAAAGTGCACAAACATGTTGCTCCTTAAACATCCCTGATCTGTTATAATAATAATAAAATAAAATAAAAATGGACTAACACAAAAAACATACACATGTATGCTTTACATCTGCCAAATATATAGACTTTTTTTTTAAATAAAGTGCCACCTGAGCTGCCAGAACAATAAATAATTTATAAAAAATAAAGAACAATACAAATCAGAAAATTTAACAGGATTTGTTTGAATGTCTCTCTCTCACTCCTTTTGTTCAAACACTTTGCACCCCTACTTTACTACTGTTATTAACGAGCTAACGCTAACTTGTCATGCTTGTCAAGCTGGATAACCAGTAAACACCAGCAACAGGGACATTACGTTCCTCACTTCAATACGGAACAAAAGTAGGATTCTGTAGTGACTTATCCTGCTGCTGAACTCCCTTCCTCCTCATCAAAGACTCCAACATGTTTGTGTTTCAGGTGCTGGATCATTGCCGTGGTGCTCCCGTGCCATGCCATGTCGTTTTTGCATATTTTGCAACTAACACACTTTTACTTTATTTAGTTAGTTCATCAACTTTTTATTTTTTTAGTAATCAATTTTAATCGATTTAACCGATTCGTTGTTGCAGCCCTATCTCCAACATAGAGGTATCTAGATTTTAAATTTTAAGGCCATACCAGAATTAGTTATGGGCACATTGTGTAAGATGTGGCATAAAGCTCAACAAAATAAATTGAAACACATCTTAAATAGGTGTTAACTTTAAAATAAATTTATTTTAAAGTAACACCTCTGTGTGAGTTTGCAGCAACATTTGTTCCCTTTATTCCTTTAATGGGTGAACATTTTTTTCAGTGCCAAATGTTTTCACCTTGTTAAAGAAAGCAGTGCCTTTTATTGTCAACTTTAAAAATAACAGGAAGATTATTGGTTGCCATGGCTATTCCAAAAGAACACATTGTTAATGATACGTCTGGCTCCTCATGACCTGTGATTTTTTGGATTTTCTCAACCAGGTGTTTTCTGGGTAGGAATTATACTGTAGCTATTACAAAGCAGCTACACAAACCTGTAAATATCAAAATGGCTGCACTAGAAGCAACTGTTACTTTTTACCTTCTGTTATTCCAGGGAAAAAAAAGTGTAATTATAATTTTTTTCGTATTTCCTATTTTAAATTACTGGCTTTACCAAAACAGCAAATTGGAGGGCACAAATTTCATGTTGAAGGTGGCATGGCAATTTAGAAAGGACAACTTAAAGTCAAAAATAACTTCCCAATAGCTTTAAAGATACATTACCCAATAATTTATTCTGTCCCAGTTCCCAACTTTTCCCTTCACCCCTAAAAAAACCTACCTTAAACTTCAGTTCAGTGTTAGATAAATAAAATCTCCACCTTGTTAAAAATTGGCAAAATCTGGTGCTGTGTATCCTCAGTATAGATTACTATAGATCAATATAGATTATAGATAGACTTAATTATAAGGTATGATAGAGTTTTTTTGCCAACCAAGATGGCGGCGGAAACAAAAAAGTCACATGACTGAGAATGGTCCATAGAGCAGCCTATATAGAGCATCGACATTTAGGAGTATGTAGAAGAACTATTACAGTTAGGGATGCAACTATACATTGACTTACACCGATAATGAAGAGGTTGCCTGACATCGGCAAATGCACTTATACCAGCTAACAGATATTATTCTGTTGTCCAATGAAGTATATGCGCTGGGTATATTTGTCCTTCTCTCCTTTCTTTCTGCTTTTGCTGTGGCTCCAAACCTCTGTCATGGAACCCCTTAAAAGGGCCTCGAGAAAGGGCGTCACCATCTGGTTCATTAGAAGGCAGACTCCAAAGGTGGAAATATAAGGAGAAATTCAATGGCGAAGTTTAAAAATCATGTTTACAACCTGGTACAAAAGATGGCTCTGGTCTTTACAGTTTTTACTACATGACAACTGAAAAATATATTGTTACTATGCAGTAACAGCAGAAAAGCCCGGCTGTAACTGCCATTTTATTGCTCTGTGGTAAGGGCAAAATTGGTGGATGGGGGAGCAATGGGCACACAACATCCATGTTTATTTACAATCTATGTGCGGCCCCCTTAACTGTTGCAATGGCAATAGCTTGTGCATGTCCGCAGACTAGATGTGAAATTCCTGTTTGCACTCTTATTTTATATATACACTTTTCTATTTGGGCATTTCCTATTTTGATTTACAAGGTTAGTAAATTATTGTTCATGTAGAGTCTGATACCTTGCACAGGAATGCACACAGTTTAATAGGTAATTTAGCGCTTTAAAATTTTTTTACTCAAGTATTGGATCGGTACTCAGTATCGGTACCGGTTGGAAGTAAAAAAAATTTTAAAAAAGGTGGATCGAACCATCCCTATTTAAAGCTTCAATTAAGCATCCCATTGATTGATTAGGGATATGCTTCACATATTTTCATATAAATCATAAATAAATGGCTTTAAAGACGTATTTTTAAGAAGGTTTTTTGGTGTCCCAAAGGAAAGAAAATACTTAAAAAACATTGGTGTCGGTATTAGCAATTTCCATATCTGTGCTTCCCTAATTGCAATTGTTAGTTTATGTCTCTATTTCTCTAACGCAAGCTTAAATCTGAGTTGGACTCCTGTAAGTACAAAGAGTGTTTAGTGCTTGTTTATCACAGTGCAATGATTAACTTTTTTTTAGCACAATGTCAACAGATGAGTTATGACTACATTACACAAGCAAAAATCTCTGAGCTCACATTGTATATTAATAACAGATCTCGCTTCAAACAAAATGAATGTGCAGAGAGTACTTCTAATTTAAACACTGCTACAGGCAAGTAATAATGTGGCAGAAGTTTGTGACTGTTAGTGCCTATACTTTAAAGTTAAGGACATTTAACTGTTTATGAGGGCAGCTAATACCATTTCTGTTTCATGAAAAGAGGCATGTTGAACTTACCATCTACACATGCAGGTCGTGCCCTGGTGGTCCCGGCAATCTGACCTCTCCGACAGGCACAGCGGGCCGTCTGTCTGGCAATGGTCCGCCTGGGAACACTGTTGTCCCTGTTTAGCATCACAACCTCACAGGTTCCTACCGCCAACTGGCCTGCAACCAACAGAAAGGAGATAAGGATGCTCTGTTAACATTATTAGACCGTAAAAATGGCATTACCAAAGACATTTCTGGACATACATTATCATGTTATTATGCTGAAACCAAGCCGCTCTCATGGAACCTCTTAAACAGTCCTCGAGTTAGGGGCGCCGCCATACGGCAATAAACAGCAAAATACAGCAATATACCGCCGTCCACCAGAGGACAGGCTCCAAAAGCGGAAATATAAGGAGAAACCCAATTGTGACTTTACAAGTATAAAAATCATTAGGGCTGTACTAGAATAATCGAATATTCGTTCGTTCGGTGGGGTGGCATTCGATTTTTAGTTTTGAGATTCGAATATTCTTTTTTTATTTATTTATTTTTTTTTGTGTGTGTTTTGTATCACTTATGCACTGTCCGTTTTCGGAGCATAAACCTGCCGTGTAATGTGTACCGGAAACTGTTCTATTTAAAAGATTATTAAATGTTTATTAATATTCAAAGATGTGTTCCACCTGATCATATTGCACCAAATGCAACACTGCACTCCACTGGGTCTGCCGCAACACATTTACGATGCCGAAGAGTGAAACGTGAAGTCGTGAAAGATGATACAAATGCAAACCGACTGTAATTCCCCCAAGTACTTTAGACACAAGTGGTTTCCTCTACTGATGAATTTATTAGCATCTGTCTTTCAATAGCGCCATAAAAACACTGTGAAAACTGATGAAACACACAGATAAAACAACAGTTAGCTTAACGAAAATAAGTACAATTGATACATTAACTTCTAGAAAATAAAACAGACAAAAACAAACCTCGTTGGCTGAGTACCATGAGAGGGGTTAGCTTTGGATATCTTCTGCCTTTACCTTAAAAATTTAAACTTTAACTTTTAGCGTAATTATTCTCTTAATCATGTATCCTTTCTTGGTTTTTTGTGGAGATCGCTACTTCTGCTTTAATCAATCTACCACTGCGTATACAAGAGCCTAACTCTGCGCTACAGCGCCCTCTGGTGACACTTCACAAAACACACCAAATAACAGTTTACACAGAAAATTAACAGAAATGAAAATGCGTTACACCGACACTATTATTATATATTTAGCCCCACCCACCGAAGCTTCGAATATTCGATATTGATTGCCACCTAAGCTTCGAAGCTCAAAAAATGGCATTCGAAACAGCCCTAAAAATCATGTTTACGGCCTGCTACAAAAGATGGCGCTGGTCTCTAGAGCTAAGTTTTTACTACGTGACAACTCTGGGGGGGGTGAATTTTTGATTAATTCAATAATTGATTTGTTTATACTATCTGAAAACTATTGTTTTACTATGGAGAAAAAACTGAAAAGCCCAGATGTAACTGCCATTTTATCATAATGACAATATTGGTGAATAGGGGACCAATGGGTGAATTACATCCATTTTATTTACAACCTATGGCTGAAATCTAAAAGTATGTGATAGACATGAGTTGATATTAAAATGCAAAGAAACAATACCCCCCTTCCCCATCCCCAAAAAGTCTGTCTTGAACAATTTAATCTATTTAGAATATCCATTCAGAAGTACACTACATATGGCTTTTTGAAAGAACCTTTTTTTGCTATGATCAAATATCACAGGCAAAAGACAAGGCAAGCTGCAAAGGACAGTTTAATTTAGTGTCTTTTCAAGTCTTGAAACAGAAGATCACTTAACCACTTACAGTAGTTGCAGAAAAACAATAATTCATAATTGGTCCTTGTAGAAAATATCCCTGTAAGGATAAATTCAAAATAGTTTGTCTTTAGCAAGGTCCTCTAAAATATTTTATTTAAAAGAATCAACATAAGTGGTTTTCTTTACACTCAAAAACGACATTTAAAGAGTAACTAAACCCTAAAACTAGGGATGGGTAGCTCTGACGCTATCAGTTCTGCTTTCGGTACTGGAGGGGAAAAAATTAATGTACTATGTATTTTTGCTTAGTAATGTTATTGTGCACATTTTATCTCACCAAACATTTCTAATGTGCGATCATATTAAGACGTTTGTCTGTTAGATCTGCGAGATCTCTCATGCGCGCCGCGGAGGCTGTCTGTCAGTCACACGCACACAACACAACGAGCGCAGCGCACGCACACGCACAACAGTACGAAAACTCCCACTTAATAATAAAGAGTGAAGATGGGAAAGAGATTTGCTTAATAATGTGTGCAAATTTTATCTCACCAAACATTTCTAATGTGCGATCATATTAAGACGTTTGTCTCTAAGATCTGCGAGATCTCTCATGCGCGCCGCGGAGGCTGTCTGTCAGTCACACACACACAACACAACGAGCGCGGCACACGCACACGCACAACAGTACGAAAACTTCTGCTTAATACAAAGAGTGACTGGCGGACAGAGCAAAACGTTCCAAAGTGCGGTTACACTTCTCTAGAGTTGATGCAGACAACGCTCGTTGTCATAAGTGCAACAAAATGTTTGCATGTAAGGCGGAAACACAAGCAATCTGTCTAAGCACCTTTCAAAAGTGCATTATGTGCAGACAGAGAAATGCAAAGTTTTCGACTGCCTAGCTAGCTCGTCTCTGGTTGTTGCCCCATCTACGTCTGGTATGTATGCTAAAATCATGTTGAATCAACGTTGTTCACGTCATTTGAAATAAATGTAAAATCTCCCTGGTTTGTTAACCTTATGTAGAAATTCTGTTGATTTCTTTTGTTTTACATTAATTTGTTTTATAGTATTATTGTATTAGTGCTGTTCATTGATTTGAGTAAAAGTTTTGACATTTGAGTATAAAGTATATTATTTTTACAATATATGGTGTAAAACCGTCTAAGTGCTGGCCACTTCAAGTTGAACGGTGGTTACTGCAGTTGAATTTTTCTATTTGTAGTTGTTTTTTTGTGTGACGTAAGAGGGCTCAACTAACGGCTCACCACCCGCGCCCCTGGCACGACCCCACCATACCCTTGGCATAGTCTCACGCCCCTGGTATAAAAACATCTTGTTCCGTCAAAACCCCCATAGCGAGTCAGGAGTTGGAATTGCAAGTATTGAAAATGATCAGGATAGCGTATATTAGCATCTAGTTAGCATAGCCATTTATATAGATATTTAGATTATTTCTTGTAGCCTAGTTAATTAAATAGCCTAGCAGTTAGTTCTTAGTGTAGTATTGTTGTAAGCATAGTTAGTTAGTGAAGGAGGGGGAGAAAAGTCCTCCACTTCAAATGACCGCTCTGTTGCAAAGCTACTAGCGTCACTACAGTCACTCTCCATCTTTGCGCTTCTCACAGCTGTCAATCAATCCGCCTCTGTTGGGTTTTAGGTCCCGCCCCCGGCTCAGCCCCACCCTCAGTTTCTCCCCTCTGTCTCCACTGGGCTCTGCCCACCTTTTCAGCATTTTTCAAATATTGCCAGTGGGCGGAGTTCGGCTCTGACCAGGGGTTTAGTTACACTTTACCAAAATAATATTTAGCACTTGACTTCACTGTTCTATTCAGAAATAACTCAAACATAATTATATCTCTTAAATTATATTTTGGTTCAGCTACCTAGCCTAAAAAATTACTTTAGTTTGGCAGAAAATAAAACAGAAGCCTAGGGGCTAAAACTTATGGGACAAGGAGCTGTGTAGCTGGCATTAATCAGAACTATACCAGTTCAAGCTAATTGCTCACCTACCTGACTGCCTCTTTTTTTTAAATATATTATCACTTTATTATCCCTGTGGGGAGATTCACTGTCAGCAGCCGCCACCAGGGGGTGCCCAACATGTTTTGATGTTGGTGGAGGAAACCGGAGTACCTGGAAGAAACCCACCCAAGCACGGAGTTTGAATACAAGTCTACCAGAAATACTGCAGCACTGACTCAGAATGATGTGACTGGGTGACATGCCGTTGCCTGCTACAACAGTCCAATTTCAATCCCACAAAGTTAAGCTCTACTGAGTGTGCAAATGGACACTGAGATGATTACCTTGCTCCGAACTGTGTGCGTGCTATTCTTAACAACTTAAGAACTCTAAAGTCATTCTTTGTGCTGGACTCACAAAGAATGACTTTAGAGTTGTCGAGGCATTACAAATTGATGGATGGCTCGGAGCTCAGACCTGTGTTTAAGCACTTCTAACATCCTCGAAGTAACACTGGCTTTGAGGATAAAAGCCATATGCTGGGTGCACTGTTGCAAAACTCACAAAGCTCCTAAATCATTCAAGTGGATTGTGAATTGCAGAATTAAGAAAAGTATGTCCCTAAAACTGTAAATCAATATTATTGTGGTAGTGTCTTTTTTACATTTGTATATTCTGTTATATATTATATTCTTCTCCTCTGCTTCAAAACCTATAATAGCAATTTATTCATAAGTAATAGTCTTGTATAATAGATGAACAAGTTTTTAAGAACAGATTGTCTTGCTTTAAGAAACATTCTTTCGAGTAAATATGTCCATTTCAAATTCTAGAGACGTTCTGATGCAGGAGTGAAATATAGAAACTAATCAATAAGCTGCTCAACTGTAGCAATGTGAAATATGAACAAGCTAGAAAAAAATATAAATTTATATCAGATTCACACAGGTTTGTTATAGATGTACCTACAACGCAAATGGAACGGAAAGCAGCCAGTTATAACCATTCCCTGAAATAAAATCACCCATGACTGGAGGCAAGTTTGTGCTGCAGTGCTCATAAGGTCAAACTTTGGCATTTACTTTTTTTTAACTGCTGCTTTAGACACTTCCCAACAAAGCACCACTGCATTTAGTCTGTGCTAACTACTCTACAGCAGGGGTTCCCAAAGTGAGGATTGTGAGATGATATCCAGAAATCATAAAAAAACTAAAAACAAACATGCAAATAAAAAAAACTACACCGGCATTTGTACTGCTTTGCTCCAGAGGTGATTATGACAGATGACAGCGTCACATCGTTTACAGCACCAAAGTGACACATGCAGCAGGTACTAAAATGATAATATGGTTGTTTGGTTGTGTTCTTTGTATTGTTGCTATGCCTGTTCTTATATAGACCTTGCGTCCTATGCGCAGCTGTGCTCAGTATTTCTGGCTCTCGCATTGTTACAGTCAGAAAAATTTGAAAACCCCTGCTCTACAGCACAAAAGTTCAAAACTGGTTGGCTTAACCCAGTTACAAATTCAGAATATGACAAGATGATATTCCGTAACAACACTGGAATGAATGGGACAAATTGTAGCTTAGTGTTGCATGGTGTTTAAATACTTCAAAGATATCGCAATACCACCACGTAAATAGATATATCACAAGTATTAGTACTTCATTAAAATATCTGACATTTGTGCCGTGTTAATGAGGAGCGCACCGTTCTGCTGCTGTGAACAGAGACAGGGCAAACCACAGACAGATATGGTCTAAAATGTCTTTGTTTAAACATTCTTAAACAAATTAAAAAGAGCAAACACCTGCATTCCATATTACTTCACATGTAGCCTCAGTTGTGTACTGCCTCACTGCCAAGTGAAAGGGCGGCAGTAGCTCAGTGGGTAGAGCGGCCGTCCTTCGACCGACGGGCGGTTGTCCTGTGTAAGTGAAGTGTGCTTTTTAATACAGTTTTTAATCTGAATGTCACTGGCCTTTGTTACTTTAACCATGATTGTTATTATCCCTGGCTGAAGTAAAAAGCTGCATATTACAGAATTATAGAGTGAGAGCTAGTATTTTTTTAAACTGTATTAAAAAAGAACACTAGATTAATGTATTTTAAAGAGGGTCGTAAATATGCATATTTTAAAATGAACTGAATGTTATTATTACAATGTTTAATGTGATTACTTTGATTACAATCTTAATTGTATTTCAGAGTGTAATGAATTTGTCATTTCATTATAAAATAAAAAAGAAAGCATTTTAAACTCTTTTTTACTAAGGAGATAATTCGTTATTAATCACATACTTATGATTATGTTTTATTTAATTGGTTTGTCCCAGAAGTAAAGAAAAATGCATCTAATTTGCATCTCATTTGCAGACTATGACATTATATATAGGCAGTTATGTTATTTACAGTACATACAGACTAATAAAGATATTATAATAGTTTTTTTTCTTTTTTCTGTCTTTTTCTGAAATTAAATTAATAACAGTAACTTGTAAAGCAAAATTAGTAAACTACAGTACAACTACAACTTCGAAAATACCATAACTATAGTAAAATGTCTGAAAATAGATATGTGAAATATACACATGTACTGTAGGAGTTTGGTTGTATTAGCTTTATCTGTTCTTATCCAAATGGCATAGTTAGTAGTTTTTTAGAGTGTGAGACCTCTCATAAGGCACAGCACACAGCCATCACTTTTATTACTATCGCTGCTTTGATTAGCGCATTTGCGCTGACTATGTTTACCCCTGCCTCTCCCTCCTCGACTGGGTAAAGTGTCAGGATGAACAACATGTATTTCTCCCACACGGCTGTCTCCGGAAGCTCCATTATTCCCAACCCCCTGTCACTACCGTGGCCACGGCGAGTACGCCCGCCCCAGCTTCTATCACCTGTGCTAAAGGTAAAGCAGCAGGTTCTACGCGCACACGGCTTCCTTCCAACCTCCCCGTCACTACCGCGGCCAGAGCGACTAGTAGACTGATTTTGGGCAAAGTGTGGGAAAAACGGAGTGTGCTTTATGTTCGCTGAGAGAGGCACCAGCAGCGCCGCCGCTGTCCAAGTCACAGACACACTCTCACTCTCGCTCATTCTCACTTTCACTCGGCTGAAAAGACTCTAAAGGTAGATGTTCTCCCTCTGAATCAGAGTCAGCCATTACTAAGGAAAAAAAAAAACTCTTGTATTTTCAAGTAAAATCCAAAGCTCAGCTGGTATCGATACTTCAGGAAATGAGTATCGTATCGTTTGAGATATTTCAGTATCGATATTTATCGAAATATCGATATTTTAGACAACACTATGTAGGCCTACCTACGTATTGTAACCTTATCAAAAAACCTTACAAAATATGAAAATATATATTCCCAAATATTTATATAGGCTATAGGAAATTGCACACAACATACATATTTTTTGAGGCGGCGTTTTTATCAAATGTTATGGATTGTTGTGCATGTTTAATGAGTTTGGAAAAAATGCTCTCATTGGTTGAGCAAGTAAGTAATGACGCCTACTGCGTTAATTAGCAATAAAATAATTGTCGGCATTAATTAATCAATACGTTAGCCCTAACCCTAACTTGCCCAGCCATAAAAAATACATAAGAAACACAGATTATGTTGTTTTATATACTGTAGTTCTACAGTATTTTCTATAACTACACTGATGCAGATGCCTCCTGTGCAGCCACCCATTTCGTAATGATCATTATACCTATTTAGAACATGTCTTAACTGTGAAATTGAGGTTTCAGTTATTATATTAATAATAACATGTATACAGATTAAAGCAAAAGACCAACAAGAGATCAATTCTGAGATCAACTGGTAAGAGAGCTGAGCTTATATCTCTAGAGGGAGGGGTTTGACCTGAAACCACCTCCATCTCAAAGAGAAAGGGCATTCCTTTGAGGACAGCAATGTCGAGAGGTGTGTGAAGGAAGTCATTTTTGTTCAAATGGAAAGCCCTCTCTGAACAGAGGAGGTGGCCTCAGATTCATGTTACCTTGTATTTACAACAGTGTTTAGAAACCTAAATCAAAACAGTTTCACTCTAGAACAACAACAAAACCTGAATGGAACAGTGACACTAACGGCTCTCGTGAGCCTTTAACAACTCTCACATCAGGAGTCACACTGTCCTTTCATAGCTAACTATAAGACCAGAACAGCCTGGTCCCATCGGGTTTAGTTTTAGGTCAAACCTCTCCCTCTAGAGATATAAGCTCAGCTCTCCTACCAGTTAAACTCAAAATTGATAAAGTCTCTAGGAAATTAGAGACAAAACATCTTCACCTTGAAAACTGAGTCCAGATGCTTCTGCTTTAATCTTTTCTTTAAGATGACCTGGATGACTGAGAACCTCCACAGACAACATGTATTCCCCAATATGATTATTATTACTGCTGAAGAGACAACACATTGACCACTGTAAAAGCATGTTTTTCTTTTTTCCTGATCATAGATTTTCTGGCTCCATAAATTCAACATTGCATGAAAAAATATCACAAGATGTACTTTCAGGGCTCTCAGCTTAAAGGGGAACTGAAATAAAAATATATAATTCGATAACATGTTGATTATTAAAATAGTAAACAAATTAATTCAAAAATAATATAAAAAAACGAAACATATATGAAGTTTTTCCCATTACTGAAATTTACATTTCTTGTTATCAGAGCGCAGCCATGTTCGATGACGTCACTGGCATGGTAGCACTGTAGGCTATGCTATGACTGAACTGACTGAATTTGACAGTATGGACAGAGAAATAGTACCTGTGCCTGCCAATCCAGTTGGCTACGATTCGAACCAGTTAGGAGATGCCGATTGCGCCTGGTTTCCAGGAAGGCGTGTTAGATTATGATGAACCAGAAGTTGTTTGGGGTCAGGAGCGAGTGGGTCGGAACGACTGGTGTCAGTGCGGGCGTTGTAGCTCCATGGAGACCGCTCCGGAGTCTATTTGCTGCCAGGAGGCGAACCTGGATCACGTAATGGCCGGGTTACAATGCGTCACATTCGCAAGGAGCTTTCAACTTTTATGTGGTGAGAGAGATGTGCTGGAGGTTGCTATGATGTCTCTAAAGGACGTCAGGGCAGACACGCTGGAGCGTCCCATAAGTAGCAGGTATGTAACTCCAATATTTTAGGCTTTAGGATTTGGCGACATCGAAGCTAGGTTAACATGGCATGTTTACTTTTCTCAGACTGTTTAGGTTGACAGCGTACAGGCAGTTCACCCTTTGGGCAAGAGGACATTTAGGGAGAAGGCATAGGGTTCCGATTCCATCATGTGCTGTCAATTATGTCAGAAATCTGTTCCCCTCTGCGTTTTATCAGGGATTTGAGTATGTGATGTTATACGATGTGTAAATAAAAATGTAGCCTTTGGCTAACGCGAGTCATGTAGCCTCATTCACGTTATCATTATCAACAAATTCCTGTTCTGAGAAACTTTGTTGTTAACAGGGTATAATCGTGATGTATTTGAGATAATGTTCACGTGTGATCGTTTGATGCTGTCATTTTCTGTAATCTACATTTACATTAACATAAAAATGTATTCATTTAGTACGCTTTTTATCCAACGCGATTTACGTAATGAGGAATAACATTCAAGCTAACGTTACAGACGAGACATTACCATCCCATCAGTCATCAATACTATTTATTACTAGAGGATAAGTGCAGACATTATAGTCAAAGTGTGTATTAGGATAAAGAATAAAGAAATCAGTTTGCTAGTCTGGACAACATACAGCAACAACACAGCAACAAGACTGTTGATGGGGAGTGCTGATATTGCGTGTGTTATTAGGTTGTTAGAAGTGTACAAAAGTTAGAAGGATAGCTACAGTGTGGCCACAGCTATGGAGGCATCATATTCAGGAGGAACCGTGTTTCAATAGAATGATCACAGTAAAACATTTTATTTAAATGCACATGCACAAATATTAAATTATTAAAAGGGAACCTTATAAATCAATGTGCTTATTTTTAATTAATCTGCATACACTAAGTGTAACCTGTTTATTTTGTATTTTGACTTTTTTGTATTTCAGTGTCTAGGTAAACCTGCTCAGGTGTTTTGCCACAGAATGTCCCTTGTCTGGTCTTACGAGTCCTCTGTGCTGGGCCAAGGTAGAGTGTGCTTCATTACTGCTTTCCTGTAAAACTGCCCGTATGGAGGTTGACACCCTGCATCTGGAGATCGCGCCATGGACTATCTCCTTACGGAAGCTGTATGTTTTTCTCTCCTTGATTTTCGCCACCACATACTGATTGGCAGGCTTTGAAAATTGGAGCTTGTATCTGTCTTCTCCAGCCTTGGTTTTGGCCCTCCGTCTCTCTGTGTTGGTGTTGTGGTCGAGCGCAGCCAGGTGAAGACGTGCTCCAAAGCTCTCATAGCTAAACTTTTTTCTTTTGGTCACATATTTATTATATAGAGCATGCACACTTTCTAAATCCCCTGTGTGGATGCCCTCTGTGACCTTGTCCAATTTCTGCATGAGCTGCTTGTCCAGGACAACCTTTTGGAGGCTCTCAAGGCTGTGGACCCAGAACGAAGCCATGGGCGCCTGCTCTCCTCTTCAGGAGTATAAGGATGGTGCTCACATCTTATTATGGTCTCACCTGTCACCCACTCATGCACATTAGTAATGTGGTGTAGCAGAGACGTCCACTTCTCCTTCAGTCGGATTATATCTCCCCCACAGGTAGAGACTGAGTACCACAGGTGGTTGGTGATCATCCGGATCCACTCACTCAGGGCCGCATTATTGCATTTCAACAACCTCTTTTTCACATTCTTCACAATGTGCCACATATCATACTCATGCTTAATTGATTGGTGTTTCTCTCTTAATACCTTTTGCACAGATGGGTGGCAGTCAGTGGCCAGCACAGAGATGGAGACTCCGTGGTCCGCAAGATTGGCAAGACATCTCTCCATACCCTCTACTTCAAGCCAGTAGCTGTTCTTCACCTCAGTCACTCAGTCTCCTGAGCCACCACCATCTTGGATTCTGTGTCAAGCAGAGAATAGGTGCCAAAGGTTGCATTGTAACCTGGGCTATCATAGCGTGCATCCCCTGAGACTATGAGGGCTTATCACTCAAAGCACTCATGATGCTCTCATTGTGGATAGTCCAGGCATGATTGACTTCTGGTATCACATAGGCTTTCTGAATGTTGTACCACTGTCTCTGTGATAAAGCCTCTAAACCAATAGTGTCACACACCTCAAGGAAAGGACTGCACTCATTTCCTGTCACAAACACTCCAGCTGGAATTGTTATGTTGCACTCCATCACTCCCCTAATTTGATCCTGGGAATGCCAGATGTAATTGTGACCATCCACACACTCCGTTTTCACAGTTACCCCAAATCCACTTTTGGACAATGTTGGTGGCTCTACAAGGCATTTACTACAGCCCTCCCAGTGACACATAGAAAACAACATCAGCAAGTGTTTGTTAGAGACAATACACTTTCTGTCACCAGCAGTGTTTCCTCCTCCTCCACGTTCTTCCTCCTCCTCCTCCTCCACATCACTGACATCACTGGAACTTTCATCACTTGAACGGAAACAGAAGTCCTCATCGGGGTCCTCATGATTCCCTTCAAAGGAAATCTCATCCTCTTCCCCTTCAATGTAGCATTGCTCAAATGACATTTCCTGAGTGTGTTGTGGTGTTGAGGTCCTGGGGACAGATGTGCAGTCTAGGGGACTGAAGTGTTCTACAGCGGAACAGTAGGAATGGTCATTCATGACCATTGTGATGTTGGCCAAGTCGTCGGTTACTGTGCCTATGCTCCTGAACTGATTTTTCCTGCCCTCATTAATGTCTTCAACTGGGTCTGTCTGGGTACCAACACACACACTGACTCTGGCTTCACTTGATTCACTGAGTATATCCTGTTCTTCCTCATCTCTGTCATTCCCTGTCTCACTGCCCACCATAGACATGCATGCCTGTTTTATCTATGGAAACATGATGATGGAGGGAGAGGGGTTACAATATTATCACTCAGTACAAATGTAACACAGCAGCAATCCAAACAAACCTTCAAAATGTGAAACACTCTCTGCTTATAAAAATAAAATAAAAATGCTATCAAAACTTAAGTAACAGTTGCCTTGCATCTTTTATATATATTATTTTGTATATATAAATACACACACATTCATGTATATATTTAAGAAATTTTTGCATTTATATACTATATATATACATTTATATAATTTATATTATATATATTTTATATATAGATATAGTACTTTTTTCTTAAATATATACATGAATGTGTGTGTATTTATATATACAAATGAATTATACACAGTACACACACTTATATTATGTAAACACAAACTTTTATTTTGGTGTGATTAATCTTTTGACAGCCCTAATATATATATATGATGCAGTTTAACCAATGTTTGCGTTACGTACATGACCAACCAATGGTGGCGCGCGAGAATGCGGGACCTAAAGCAATGAAAACGCACATCAACCAGATCACGTTTAGCGTTCATGTAAACACTACATTCAGATTCATCAATGTAATGAATTCAGTCCGATTGAAACAAAAGACTTGCATGAATTCCGACTGTAAAGCAAATGACAGTTTGGGTGATCTAGAAATACCGACCGGACGAATTTTTTTTTTAGATGTCCAGGAAAAAGGACATAAGAGGACTAGTTCCGTGTGCGCGCTCCGCCGCGTCTTTCATACAGTTCGATTGATATTGCCTACATTGGATATTACCTCGATGTCGTATTAATTTAGCAAAATGACCTACGGTGAAGGTGAACATCACGATAACTAAGAGGTGAGTGGAAATTGTTTACAGGACCTGCCGTGGTCACATTTATGCCACAGTCATTTTGCAAGCAGGTTATTCGGTCCTTGGTTTTATCGGATGTGTTATATTTGCTTGTTGGACAGATCATAATTTTTAACCTTGATTAGCCTAACCCAACCCTAACTAGTTTTTGACTTAATTTAGCATCATGGATTACAGCTAAACCTACCTCTCTGTTCTCCGCCTGACTTATGCGTTTTAGCGCTCTTTCCCTGCGGCTAACAGTGCTAGATGTGATGGTGCCCTTTGACGGTCTGTCGGTTTGCCCTGCATTGTAGCTAGAAAAGTCAAAAACAGACGGTGTTGCCTCAGGCTTGAGTCTGTTCGACTTGGTCTTCGTCAGTCTACCACTCGAATCAAAAGTGAAGCTCTCCTCATAGTCTGATGTTTGGAAGTGGGCACTACAGACCCTAAACCCAGGGGCTGTAGGGGGGCTAGCCCGTTTTAAGGCTGCTAGCCAACATTTTAGGGCTGCCTTTCTCCGTAGAGGTAAACGATGGTAATGTATGTTTAGGCCTGCTGCCTTTGTCCTGTACAACTCATGGTGGCACCCAGGTGCAATACAATACGACCCTCCTCTCGATCTGTGACCCTCTTGAGATGCCATTTTGCTGGAGCTGTCAAGGTAGCCTACCATTCCAGTGACGTCACGGATCGTCGAAAATCATAATGGCTGCGCCCTAGTAACAAAACAACAAACTACGATATCTGTTTTCCCCCCTTGTAACTACTTCAAAAGTTTTAATTGTCCTACCACAAATAACAATGATAACACGTGTGTTATATGACCTTAACTTCCTATTTCGTTTCAGTTCCCCTTTAACACTGTGGGTGATCACACTATAATAGTCCAACTTCTTTAAACTGACTACAGCGGTGATTGGCAGCACCCTGACCTTATCACTGGATCACAAGACTATCCCAGAGTGAAGTGGCAGTGTACAGCCTCAGAGACCGTGCTCAGAGCAGAGATGCGAGTGCGCTCTATATACCAGCGATTTGTTCAGACCTGCTCCACATCCTATCTCTATCACTCCTATCGTCATATATTTTCTTTACAGTTGTATAATGAATTTTAATATGTATTATTTGTCATTGTAGGACCAACAATCATCCACAAAACTGCTGCGTAACATCTGCCTAAAATAGAAACCAACAAAAATCTACCCAGTATACTTCACTGTGCTCACACATTTCAAGGCATTTAATTGTCATTCAAGTGGCTTTCTCTATTCATGCATTTCTATTTTTATGTGTTCATAAGAGATCAAGTCTCTTGCTATCATCTCAAATGCAAATAGAAACATGGTTGGTTAAAACCAAGCCTCTCTCATGGAACCCCTTAAATGGTCCACCATACAGAGCTATACCGCTGTCCACCAGAGGGCAGGCTCCAAAAGCAGAAATATAAGGAGAAACCCAATGGTGACTTTACAAGTAGACCTGTCACGATTATTTGGTCTAATTTATTATTTATTTTGATTGGGACAGTGCATGTTAATGAACATATATGAGAGACAACCACATGAATGTAAACATGCCAGATTGTAGATTGTTTGTAGATTGATCGTAGATTCCAGATTGTTTCCATCCGTTGTCCCAACATTCTTACACCATTCACCAGAGCAACAATCACACACACATTCATACACCAGTGCTGTGTCACTGGAGGCAAGGAGGGTTAAGTGTCTTGCCCAAGGACACAACGACAGTATGAACTGTGGGGAATGCGGGAATCGAACCGCCTACCTTCCGGTTGAAAGACGACCGCTCTACCACTGCCGCCCACGGTCATTACAGATGATCGTTATTATTGCGCACTATTAGAAGACACAAGGGGGCCCTGTAGTTAGTAGCGGGTAGTTCGGATCATTTTACAGACTCTTTGAATCTTGTTCAGCAAAATGAAAAAAATAAAATTTTTGAGTCATTTTGTTCATTTCAGCATCACAGGAAGAACTCGAGACTTGAGGGATGAATTAATCTCTTCTGTTTCATGTACAGAACCTATGGGATTTTGCGCGCATGCGCAGCCAACAAACTGAACGGATCACTCTCTGAGACAACTCGGTAGTCCCGAGTCATATTAAAGAATCATTCATTCATGAACAACGTACCTGCAGCACTCTAATTCTACCGGTCTCCCTCTGAATTCATTACGCTGAGCATTACGTTCAAATGATATTGCCCTGTTGATTTCTCCATCCTTTTGAGTTAGAGCAGCTCAGTTATTCAACAAAGATGGATTTAGTTTTGAAGCCGAAAACGACAATGCCAATCTGGGCACATTTTGGTTTTGCGCCCGATGATAAAGGACGGCCAAAAGACGTTGACACGGCAGTGTGTCAAATTTGTAGGAGGGAAATACCAGCGAAAGCCGCCAACACCACAAATCTTAGTAATCACAGGAGTTCGCCGAAGTTTTGAAGTCATCCACAGCCGCTCATACTTCTAGTCAGGTGACAATAGCGCAGGCCTTCGGACGGATAACAAAATATAAACGCGACAGTATTAAATGGCGCACGCTGACCGACAGTGTCACGAGATACATCGCTAAGGAAATGCAGCCTTTTAATACTGTGGAGAAACCAGCATTTAAAGAAATGCTCCACAACTTTGACAAGCAATATGAATTGCCAGGGAAAACATACATTTCCAAAACAGCAATTCCAAATTTATACAGACAAGTGAAGGATGAAATCCTCAAGGATTTGAAAGAAATTGATTTTTATTCAGCCACAACAGACATGTTGTGTAAATATGACCCCGTACATGAGCCTAACGTACATTACCTCACAACTGCCAGGGCGGCAGTAGCTCAGTGGGTAGAGCGGCCGTCCTTCAACCGGAAGGTAGGTGGTTCGATTCCCGCTCTCCCCACAGTTCATACTGTCGTTGTGTCCTTGGGCAAGACACTTAACCCACCTTGCCTCCAGTGGCTGTAACACTGGTAATTACATTAGAACAATGTAAGTCGCTTTGGATAAAAGCGTCAGCTAAATGAATAAATGTAAATGTAAATGTAAACTTACTGGACACTAGTATCAAAATGTCTAGAGACAAGATACACCCCAGAGAACCATACTGCTGATTAGGGATGGGTACCAAAACCCGGTATTAAACTGGCCCCGGGGCTAAATTATGAAAGACCGTAGTATCAATAAGATCTGACACTATCGGTTCTGCTTTCGGTACTGGAGGGGAAAAAATGTATGTACTATGTATTTTTGCTAAATAATGTTATCATGCACATTTTATCTCACCAAACATTTCTAATGTGCGATCATATTAAGAAGTTTGTCTGTAAGATCTGCGAGATCTCTCATGCGCGCCGCGGAGGCTGTCAGTCACACACACACACAACACAACGAGCGCGGCGCACGCACACGCACAACAGTACAAAAACTTCGGCTTAATACAAAGAGTGACGATGGCGGAGAGAGCAAAACGTTCCAAAGTGCGGTTACACTTCTCTAGAGTTAATGCAGACAACGCTCGTTGTCATAAGTGCAACAAAATGTTTGCATGTAAGGGCGGAAACACAAGCAATCTGTCTAAGCACCTTTCATATGTGCAGACAGAGAAATGCAACGTTTTCGACTGGCTAGCTAGCTCGTCTCTGGTTGTTGCCCCATCTACGTCTGGTATGTATGCTAAAATCATGTTGAATCAACGTTGTTCACGTCATTTAAAATAAATGTAAAATCTCCCTGGTTTGTTAACCTTATGTAGAAATTCTGTTGATTTCTTTTGTTTTTAAAATTCCAAATAAAGAAAAATCAGTAGCTTATGTAAATGTAAACATTTATTTGGCTAACTTAAATGCACAGCACTTCAAGTTAGTTTACTAGATTATATATATATATATATATATTATATATAAATAAATGTGTGTGTGTTTAATAGCTATTTGTTCAAACATGGCTGTTTCTTGCACTACAAATAATTGTTTTATTAATTAAAAAAAATAAAGAAATGTTAATTCTGTTCTCAACTTGTTCTTAAAAAAAAAAACACACACAACACAAAGTACCGATAAGAATACTGTTAAAGTACCGGACCGTTAAGCAGTATCGGTAAGAGTAGTAATACCGTTAAAACCTTAACGATACCCATCCCTACTGCTGATATACCTTCAGACCAGTTATGGTCATAGTGATTCATTGTTTCTGTTATTTACAGAATTTCAAATTTGTTAAATATATTTATATTTTACAAATTTGTTAAATATATTTATATTTTACTTTAGTTTGGAATGAGATATTGACAGTCCTTTTTGTGTTATGGTAACATTATGGTGATTGTTTCAATTATTTATACTTTCATATACATTTACATTGTTTCTTTAAATGTACACATTTCTGAAAGATACATATTTTTCATTGAATAAATTACTTTAATATTTAAAGGCTTTAAGTGTATTAATGTGTTATTGCAAGTGACAACTTACAAGGGATTCAATTAAATAATCACAACAATTTGTATGACAATTAATTGACAAAGCCCTAAAACAGATAATTAATCGCCATAATTGCAATTATTTATTGGACAATTAATCGTCAGAAAAATTTCATAATCATGACAGCCCTATTTACAAGTGTAAAAATCATGTTTACAGCCAGGTACAAAAGATGGCTCCGGTCTCTAGAGCTAAGTTTGTACTACATAACAACTCTGGGGTGAGTTCATTTTTGATTAATACGTCCGTTTATGCTATCTAAAAAATTATTGTTTTACTATGCAATAAAAGCTGAAAAGCCTGGATGTAACCACCATTTTCTTGCCCTGTGGTGCCTTGTTAACTGAGCAGACATCATAACACACTAGGCAAATAGGATTAGGCTGGTGCATACTGTATCAGGCATGTAAAAGCCTGATAGATATGACTAAATAAAAGTTCACTTGTATTCTACAGTCCAATAACAGAACACTGCTCGGGTTCAGATCAGGGGGACCGTTCCTCCCACTTAGGTGTCACTGTTGCTGCCCGCGTGAGCGTTGAAGTCACAGCTTGTCCATAACAAACACCATGTTCAAGCATAAGGGTGTTCCCCAGTGCATGTGGCACCAGGACACCCTAGGCCAGAGGTCAATGATTGTCTTTGTAGTTTTTTTATAGAACAACTGGACCAGCTCTATCCCCTCTCCAGAGTGCTGGAGGGTTAATAGGAGTTTGCCCAACCAGTCCACATGTGCTTTGTGAATCTGAAAAAGGCATTCAACTGTGTCCCTCACGGCGCCCTGTGGGGGATCCTCTGGGAGTATGGGGTCGAGGGCCCTTTGCTAATGGCTGTCCGGTCCCTGTACGACCGGAGCAGGAGCTTGGTTCGCATTGCCGGCAGTAAGTCAGACCTGTTCACGATGCATGTTGGACTCCAGCAGGGATGCCCTTTGTCACCAGTTCTGTTCATTATCTTTATGGACAGGATATCAAGGTGCAGCCAGGGGCCGGAGGGAGTCTGGTTTGGGGATCACAGGATCTCGTCTTTGCTTTTTGCAGATGATGTTGTCCTGTTGGCTCCATCAAGCCAGGACCTTCAGAGTTCCTGCCTTGAGTCCAAGTATCTTGAGGTCTTGTTCACAAATGAGGGAAGGAGAGAACGTGAGGGTGGATTGGTGCAGCTTCTGCAGTGATGTGCTCGATGTACAGGTCTGTTGTGGTCAAGAAGGAATTGAGCTGCAAAGCGAATCTCTCGATTTACCGTTCTATTTAGGTACCTACTCTTACCTATGGTCATGAGCTTTGGGAAATGAGATTTATCCACAGGGTGGCTGGGCGCTCCCTTAGAGATAGGGTGAGAGCTTGGTTACTCGGGAGGTGCTCAAAGTAGAGCCGCTTGCTCCTCCATATCGAGAGGAGCCAGCTGACGTGCCTTGGGCATCTGTTTCGGATGCCTTCTGGACGACCCTCCCACCAGGAGGAGATCCCGGGGAAGACCTAGGACACGCTGGAAGGATTATGTCTCTCGGCTGGCCTGGGAACGCCTCGGTATCCACCCGGAAGAGCAGGAGGAAGTGTCTGGGGAGCTGGAGAAGTCTGGGCATCTCTGCTTAGACTGCTGCCCCCGCGACCCGGGACCCTGATAAGTGGTAGAAAATGGATGGATGGATGTATTCTACAGGCTCCTTGCCTTCTTCTTATAATGTGCATACAAGAGCTTCCTTCACGATGTAAGGGTCGCAAAATAGAAAATGGAAACTAGAAGACATTGAATCTTCTATTTTCCATGTCAAATTTACCTGGCCTTTCCTTTGACAGTGCCATGTTTTCATTTGAATGAGTTGCGCTCATGGATGTATTATTAGAACTGGATAGGGACCGCCCCTTTCCCTGAAGCAAATTAGTGGCCACGTACGATTAGTACGCCCCAGAAAGGATTTTTGCCATAGAGAGCAATGGTATTGCAGACAGCTGGTATTTAGCTGACACCTACAGCTCTTTTGTTGTGTTTAACTATTTTCATGTCATTCCCTTTATTTCAATAGAAAAAAAAAATTATATATATATATATATATATGCTAAAAAAAAAGAACTTTTGTTTGTGATGTAACAGTTCTATCTCGCCTTTGCAGCCATTGGTCAGAACGGATCACGTGGAACACGACAGCATGGTAAAACAAAACGCATGCACGAGTGCCGTAGTGCGCCTGCTCTTAATGCGGAAATAACGCAAAAGGTAAAAAACTTTTTGCTTTCTGTGCCAATGAGCAACTTCTCTTAAAAATAATAAAATTAAACGATAGGCCGTTTTGAAAATAACAATTGTATTTTCATATTAAAACTATATCTTCCTCCGTAGACTGTAATTAAACAATGGCCATTAAAATCAAAAGCTTTGTTTTACAAGGTTTTATTGTTGAGAAACTTCTGCTACCCTGTGCAATTTTGTCTATTAAGATTCACTTGTTGTAAAACAAGTGCAGTTATTCATGACAGTACGCATTGTATTATAGTGTTACTTCCCACAAAAATTACGTTTTTGTAAAGAGATGCTTAATTCTGGCTTGGCTTGACAACCTCGAATTGAATCCATTGCCTCGGAGAGCCAATCAGTGCCTAATCACCACACTACACACAATAACAAGTCTGAGTGATTATTTTCATTCCATTGTGTGTCCTCTTTGAGGACAGAAGTGCTGTTCTCAAGGATAAGAATGTAGAGCTGCCAATAAAGAGGCGCTTTTGAGAAAATGACAATCATATTACCATGTATCGAAGCAGATAGAAATTTAGCTCATCATTTTTAAAAGCTGAACTTTGTGTGAGACATTGTGGATATTAACAACGCAAGTTGTCTAAGCTGTCAGATCTTTAAATCTACAGGGCATTTACAAAACCAAAATAATAAACAAATTCAAAATCATTCAACTTCAAAAATGCACTTTAGGGCAGGGGTCTCCAACATGTCGTTTGGAAGCTACTGACCACTCTCCAATTAGCTTGCCAAAGACTTAATAAACCCTACAATTTAATCCGTGTATGGTTCGTTCTTTGTTATTCCATTTCAAAACAAAATTAACTGTTTTGTCCTTTTATGTTAAAAGCAAAATAATATGAAACAATCTGTTTTGTTTATACAATTTTGTGTTTTTAGCTCAATTTTGATTTTGTAGCCTAATGCAGGACTAGCAGAGCTTAAACGGTGTAGTCACAGAAACTACACCGCCGCTGCAGACCGTGTGCCCCACAGCTCCGCTGCCTCAGCTTGTAGCGCTTCCTCCTTGGCTTCTGGGTTGGCCGCAAGCTTTATCAGCCCTTTTAACACAACCCCATCCGACAGAAAGCGCAGGTACAGCCCAGAACTCAGACCAGGACTGGTGATAGTCAGACCGGGCCTGAGCCTGGGGAGGGAGACTCAGACCGGGTAACATGAGCAGAACAAATGACTGTAAACCCAACTCCAGACAGATAAGCACACTGTAAAAAAAACAAATCTGTAAAAAAAAGGAATTGACTGGCAGCTATGGCTGCCAAACAAAACCCCTAAAATTAAGGTATAATATCCTAATTCAAATAATGTTCAAAAACATTATGTTTACAGAAACCTACAGTAAAAGTTCTACAGGGTGATTTTACAGATTTTGACTAAATTATTAGTATTAAAAACCTTCAATAAAGTGAAAATGCTCAAAATACTGCTGGAAAAATATATAAATATACATTTAGTCATTTTAGCTGACGCTTTTATCCAAAGCGACTTACATTAAGTTGCTATTCACCAGTGTTACAGTTGAAACACCACTGGAGGCAAGGTGGGTTAAGTGTCTTGCCCAAGGACACAACGACAGTATGAACTATGGGGAGAGCAGGAATTGAAACACCAACCTTCCGGTTGAAGAACAACGGCTCTACCACTGAGCCACTGCGCCCCTAATTTATAAATAAAAGTCAAACACTTTCAATTAACCTTAAAAAAAACTAAATTGACAAGAAGGCCAGTCAAATAACCTAAAATCCTTCACTAATTTGTAAAGCTGGAGGTGCTGGAACACAGAAAGCATTGAAAAGGGCAAAAAAAAAAAAAGGTACATACTGTATGTTGTTACCAAGATCACATTATAGCTTTGTTTCTAAATGATGCTATTTTAACAATCTAATGGCCAATTTCTACAGACCAAGTTATAAATCAGAATTAAAAATGTTTAAAAACGGGCCACATTAATGTTTACTTTAAGAAACCTCTCCTGGATAAAAAAGAAGCATTAAATAGAGTATTGTTCAAAATAATATTTTTTATATTATATATTTTTCCAGCAGTATTTTGAGCATTTTCACTTTATTGAAGGTTTTTAATACTAATAATTTTGTAGAAATCTGTAAAATCTCCCTGTAGAACTTTTAGGATAAATTTCTGTAAACTTAATGTTTTTGAACATTATTTGAATTAGGATAGTATACCTTAATTTTAGGGTTTTTGTTTGGCAGCCATAGCTGCCAGTCAATTGCCTTGGGAGCTGTGGGGCACACGGTCCGCAGCGGCGGTGTAGTTTCTATGACTACACCGTTTATGCTCTGCTAGCCCTGCATTAGGCTACAACAACAAAATTGAGCTAAAAACACAAAATTGTATAAACAAAACAGATTGTTTCATATTATTTTGCTTTAAACAGAAACAAAACAGTTAATTTTGTTTTGAAATGGAATAACCAAAGAACAAACCACAGACGGATTAAATTGTAGGGTTCATTAGGTCTTTGGCAAGCTAATTGGAGAATGGTCAGTAGCTTCCAAACGACATGTTGGAGACCCCTGCCCTAAAGTGCATTTTTGACTATTTTACTGTTTTTACCTTGAATTAAGAACTAAATCTTTTAGAGCCTTTGAGAACAAAGCAGAAGTGCAGAAAAAGTCTCTCATTCACCCACACTCGTAGACAGCATCAATGACAGTGAAGTAGCTATTACCAGCATTTGTCCGCTCATCACCAGCAATTAATGGTGAAGTGTCTTGCTCAAGGACACTTTTGCACATTGACAAAGGAGCCAGCATTGATCTCCAATAATAGCTTTAAGTATACTGAGATGTAATCAAGACGAGTAGCATGCAGAATGTCCATGTACAGTAAAAGACTTAGCGGGTTAAGTCTAGGCAGGTGCAAAGCCAGCACTGAGCTTTACTCTCTCCAAAACAGACAAAAAGTCACGTAAATGTCCCGTCACCAGTGGAAAAAAGAGAGAATGTGAGCAGTAATCTGTGTAAGCAAAGAAGCTAAACTGTAAACGAAGGCTGTTGTCCCGATTCTGAACCATCTCTGAGCCATAAATTATTATTTCATAGCACAGTCAGACCAACTTAAACTAACTGTCTATCTGTTTGAGGCCCTTGTCAGAAAGATGTAATAATGTTCTGGATCATGTGCAAGTCTAAGTCCATGATAATTTTTAGATTTTAGAAAAAGAGACTTGAGGTAACTGCTGACCCTGTCATGTCCCAAATTAGTCTGTTTATGTAATGTATTTCATTTCCTGTGTATTATTGTGAAGTGTCTTACTTTTACTTGTTTGGTAGATTGACTTCCTGCCCTTGTGTCTTTCCCTCCGTTGTGATTACCTGCTCCGCCCTAATGTGTTCCACCTGTGACTCATTGTGTTCCATATAAGTTCTGTGTGTTTTCCTCTGTCCTTTGCTGGATTGTCACCTCAAGTCCCTGAATTGTAACCTTATGTTTGAAGTGGTATGTTTGAAGTCTGGAGTGGAGCTTATGTTTTGAAGATTACCTTTATCTAGTAGTATTTAGTTTATAGTGACATTGCTGGTGTTTTTGAATCCAGAGTTTTTGTGTTTTGACCTTAAATTCAAATTCAAATTCAAAGTGTTTATTGTCATGTGTACAGACAGAAAGCATGTTTCCCTGTACAATGAAATTCTTACTTTGCCGTCCACAGTAAAATGTCACACAAGTAAGTAAAAATAAAAAAAATAAGACAAATATACAAGTAATATACAATATACAAGTAATAATAATGCAAATATACAAAAAATACAAGAGGGCAAAAGGAGTAAAGTAGTAAAGTGAGGTAGTGCAGTTGTGATGGTGTAAAGTGACGGTGTAAAGTGAGGTAGTGCAGTGGGTAAACAGTTGTTCATGTGATGTTGTGATTGTGAATGTAGACTCCTATCTGCTGTTTAGGAGTCTTATGGCAGAGGGAAAGAATGAGTTCTTCATTCTGGAAGTCCTGCATTTCACACTTCTGTACCTCCGTCCTGAGGGTAGAAGTGTGAACAGACCATGTTGGGGGTGGGAGGGGTCTTTGAGGATGGAAGCAGCTCTTCTGTGGACCCTGCGGTGGTAGATGCTCTGCAGAGAGGGCAGTGGAGTCCTGGTGATCTTCTGCGCAGTCTTCACCACTCTCTGCAGGCGTTTGCGGTCCATGACTGAAGTGCTGCCGTACCACACAGTGATGCAGCTGGTTAGGACACTCTCAATGGTGCAGCTGTAGAAGTTGCTGAGGATCTTGGGCGACATGCCAAACTTCCTCAGCCTCCTCAGAAAATACAGCCGCTGTTGAGCCTTCTTGACCAGCTGCGTGATGTGAGGTGTCCAAGTGAGGTCCTCATTGATGTGGACATCCAAGTATTTGAAGTTGCTCACCCTCTCCACTTCAAGCTCCCGGATGAATAGTGGCTGAGGCGTTCTCCTCTCCCTCCTCATGTCCACTATCATCTCCTTTGTCTTGTCCGTGTTGAGGGTGAGGTTGTTGTCTTCACAAGATGACACCAGACTGGCCACCTCCCTCCTGTAAGCTGCCTCGTCACACCGCCAGCGTCGTCCTATCACTGCGGTGTCGTCTGCAAACTTCAGGATGATGTTGTCCTTGTGAGAGGCGACACAGTCGTAGGTGTACAGGGTGTAGAGGATGGGGCCGAGTACACAGCCCTGTGGAGTACCAATGTTTGTGATGGTGCTGGCTGAAGTCCTATTACCAATCCTGACAGACTGAGGCCTGCCAGTCAGGAAATCTAGGAGCCAGTCACAGAGGGTGGGGTGCAAACCGAGTGTGGACAGTTTGTGGGTGAGTTTGTGTGGGATGACCGTGTTGAAGGCGGAGCTGTAATCTATGAAAAGTATCCGTAGGTATGAGTCCTTGTTCTCCAGGTGTGAGAGGGAGTAGTGGACGGCAGTAGCGATTGCATCCGAGGTGGACCTGTTGGGCCGGTAGGCCCACTAAACGTTTTGGATTTTCACTTCTGCCTTTTGTGTTAATAAACCCTTTTGAACCGTCCGCCTTCGTGGGGTCTGCATTGTGAGTCCTTCGACCTGTTCCAGTTGTGTACCCGTGACAGACCCTTTCTCTTTGTTTCTGTGGCCCGAAGATTGATTAGTTCCATCTTCTCTCTGTTCAATTGGAGAAAATTATTTTGCATCCACACGTTAATCTGTTTGACTGACACAGTGAATGGACTGGTCCATTTTCACCATGCTGTGAGTGAAATGTAAATCTGAGTGTCATCTGCATAATTATGGTAGGATACGTCACAGCTGCGTATTAACTGGCCTAAAGGAAGCATGTAAAGATTGAATAATAGAGGTCCCAAGATAGACCCCTGTGGAACCCCACATGTCAGGGCCAATTGGTCTGATACACAATTACCAACCGAAACAAAGTACTTCCTGTTTTCAGGATAGGACTGGAACCATTTAAGGTTAAAGTGATCAGGAAGAGGCAAAAAGCATGTTTAGCTAATAGTTTGCTCTTTATTTTTACCGTAACTGAGTGGGGCTGCAGCGACGTATGAAAACCCAGCCTGTGATGTCTCTATCAATGTACACATCAAAGTTACGCCCTTGAATATTAGTACCATGCCCTGTGTACCAGCTAACTACAGAATTAAACTAGCTCCAAAAAGACATTCAAGATTATGTACCTTTTAAAAAAGCGCCCAGATAAACAATTGCTATAAACGCACAACAAACTGAATTATAATTGCAATGTCCTAAGACAATTCTAATATTAAATACAGAATTTAATCATCACTCACTCATACAAGTATAGCACTTCAACCACAAAGCCAATAACTGCACAACATAAACAAATAGACAACCCTATCTTGTTCCCATGTGGAAAGCACGGAGCCTGATGATGAGAACCCATTGTGCAGATCTATGTGTTTCTGAGAAGCAGATGGTGCTGTTTATAGCAATAATGACCATAATAATATGTAATGCAATGCTCTTTAGTTTTTAACATTTGGTAAATGTCAAATCATTAAGTAGTAATTAGCCATATCAGCACAATGAGACACTGCTGCAATTATGCTGTTAATGCTTGGTTCTTGTCCTCAAATTCTACCAGAGTTGTTTCATTTTCAATTAAACTTTAAACAAATTTTTCAGTTAAGGTTACTCAAAAAATATTAAAACCATAGCCCTTCAAAGACATAACCTGAGTTAAAGTGGCTAAATTATTCATTCAAGTCCACTCCTCCTTTGTGTGGAGAATTCCCTGCAGAGCTAAGACCTGTTATTATCCCATATGTCTGCAGTGATCTCATAACAGGGTCTGCTCTGAGCAACTCGAGAGGACATCAAACAGCTTTCTTATTCACCTGAGCATATGCCCCAGACAAGTGCATCTCATTACCATAACAGCATTTCACGTAGAGAACGCAGTGGGTAGCATGTGAGAAAAGCAGATGTTTGACTGACCCCATCAGGACTTGCTTCCTGACATGGCTATGGCATTCTGCTGCTAAACAAGTCGAGCAGAGGAGCACATGCCTTGTAATAACGTGCCTGCTTCTAAGGGAATAGCCACCCTTGATTCTACTTGAATACTCTACAGCAGAGTTTCATCAATATTTATGCGAGTGAACAACTCTCTGCACAAGTCCAGGAGCTTGTAATGGGGTCTAAGTATGCAATCTCAACCAAGCCTGCCTGAAAGGAGTAAGGAGCAGCGTGAAAGTTAAGAAATATGAGCTCTAGAGGTGAGCGCTGTGTCACTTTATCATATTATGCTGCACTATTGGACTAACTTTTTTTAAAGCACTGGCACATCTAAAAAAAAAAACTTTAGGCACTTGACATTTGCATCTTACAGCAATACATTGATCACTAACACTTGTGCACTGTTTATGAAGTCTTATGTGATCAAAGTTAAAGTTGCTCTAATTGGCTACTATGGGCATTCTTACAAGGATGTCCATTCTAGAAACAAAAAAAAAAAAAAAAAAAAAAACTGCTACCCACGAAGTATCTGATGTAGTCTCCAAACTAGAGTCCAATATTTGTAATGACACAGCACCCTTTGGACAAACAGGTGGGCCTTGTCATAAGTCTAGAGTCAGGACAAACCCACCCCAGTCTAATCGGTCTTGGTGCAGTATATTACCATCTTTGACTCAGGGAAGCAATGCACAATGAGTTCATGCCACTTTAAGTGAGTGACACTAAGCTCATTAAAATACAAGTGGCAAAATTATTAAAATGTAAGTTGCAAAATGTTCACAAAATGTGCCAAACAGTCTGGAGCTCTGGCTTTTCTGTCTAAGAACAGTGAAATATATATACTGCACTGGCACACTCAACCCTTCATTGTTCCTCGAAGCAGCTGCAGTTCTTACATCCTGAGGACACCACATTTCCTCTGACTGTTCAAGCTGAATGTTGACATTTTTAGAGCTGCACCGAGTAGGGTTTCTATGCAAAGACCCAGTGGGGCTGCAGAAAAAGAGGGCTGGGACACCAGAGATGTGCTCTATTTGCCCAAATTTAATTCTCATGTCAGGTATCCAGACTCTTCCGCCCACAGGGAATGACAAATTGAAACTTCTCATAGCAGCAGTAAGAAGGCACTCCGTTGGGAGACAGCCCAAAGTTGACAGCATTAGATTGTTTTCTTCCTCACTGGAAAGCGGGAGCACACTGTATGGGGCTTGCTAACGTAACTTCATGGGACTTCAAGCTCTCTGAACTTGACTAACATTGAGAGCTGCTATTGTGTGACATTGCCCTGGGCTGTTTTAAATAGAAAATATTACCCTTCAGTAGTTGGTACAGTCAGGTCCATAAATATTGGGACATCGACACAATTCTAATCTTTGTCTATACACCACCAAAATGTATTTGAAATGAAACAAACAAGATGTGCTTTAACTGCAGACTTTTAGCTTTAATTTGAGGGTATTTACATCCAAATCAGGTGAACGGTGTAGGAATAGCAACAGTTTGTATATGTGCCTCCCACTTTTTAAGGGACCAAAAGTAATAGAACAATTGGCTGCTCAGCTGTTCCATGGCCAGGTGTGTGTTATCCTCTCATTATCCCATTTACAAGGAGCATATAAAAGGCTCAGAGTTCATTTCAAGTGTGCTATTTGCATTTGGAAACTGTTGGTGTCAACTCTCAATATGAGATCCAAAGATCTGTCACTATCAGTGAAGCAAGCCATCATTAGGCTGAAAAAACAAAACAAACCCATCAGAGAGATAGCAAAAACTTTAGGTGTGGCCAAATCAACTGTTTGGAACATCCTTAAAAAGAAAGAATGCACCGGTGAGCTCAGCAAGAAAACACCCTTTACAACAGTTGGTCAGATCAAGAACACTCTCCAGGAGGTAGATGTATGTGTGTCAAAGTCAACAATCAATAGAAGACTTCACCAGAGTGAATACAGAGGGTTCAGCACAAGATGTAAACCATTAGCAAAAACAGGAAGGCCAGATTAGAGTTTGCCAAACAACATCTAAAAAAGCCTTCACAGTTCTGGAACAACATCCTATGGACCAATGAGACCAAGATCAACTTGTACCAGAGTGATGGGAAGAGAAGAGTCTGGAGAAGGAAAGGAACTGTTCATGATCCAAAGCATACCACCTCATCAGTGAAGCATGTGGTGATAGTGTCATGGTGCGGGCATGTATGGCTGCCAATGGAACTGGTTCTCTTGTATTTATTGATGATGCGACTGCTGACAAAAGCACTGGGAGCCAACACAAGCAGTAGCAATGCCGAATGCAATGGAGAGCCACGGTGAGTTACTTCACATTTCACTCCATGGTGCCCTCCTATTTGAATGCAAACACACAGAAAATGGTTAGCATCTGAAGGCTATTATGAGCTCATAGGTTGTGCGCATTACGTGTCATTACGTGATGTGCAGTATTATAATTCAACAGTCAGCAGAAAATATGATTGTGGCAGGCATAAAACAGAAAGACACAGATGAATGAGGGAACATAACTCAAATAATTTACACAACTCTGCCAATGGTGGGTGGAGCCATTTCAAGCCCACTGCTTTTCATAGAGAAAATGACAATGCAAAAACACACAGAGCAGCACACTACACTCAACCACAAGGGAGGTCAGCGCTGACGGCCAAGACAAATTCATATTCAGGCATCGATGAAATATGAGCTTTGTGTGCTGCCAAATTGATTTAGCTGTAAAAATTATTTTCATTTTGTTCCATAAAGATGCTCACACTTTTATTGCCCCACCGCCTATAGAAGCAAGCTGGGATGATTTGCTTACAATTTACAGCCAAGGTCACAATCATAGTGGGTTTTCCTGTGCATGCCTAATGCTGGCTTGAAGACGACTCAAATGGAAATTATCATTTTCACTTCAAAAAGCAGTAATTCTCTGCTACTCTGATAAGCTTGGATGGATAGGGGCTATTCAGCGAGTTAAAAGGGAATACCGACCAGAGTTTGAAATTCATCAGACTGATGTCTTGTGAAGACTTCCACTCCCACACAAGAAGTGATGTGTTTAAAATTAACAAGAAGCCATAAATGCAGCCGGAATGTTTTATCACTGTAAAATGTCTGGTTCGGAACAGATATTTAAAACCTGTTTCCATCATTCAGTACAGTTCAGTTCAGTTTGGTACAGCATGGTTTTGAATAACCCATGACCTTGTGTTTTCACTGCAGGGTTACACCAGATAGTAATGTGCAAGTTTTAGTAAGATGTAAACTCCTGAAACCAATAGAACTCCTCAGATTTTCTACATTTAATGTAACTCACTCTTTTATATTGCATATTCTAGCCATGTTTAATTTAAATAGCAGTGGTCATAGGATCTTGACTCTTAAATGGAAAGAGCTGTGGACAGCTACATTGGGGTTTACGTGTGTGAAACAAGCCCTGCATTATTTCTTTTGACAATCCTTGTTTAAATGTATCAGTTTTTGTTGTATATTTAAATTCACATTTTTACCTGAGTGAGCGTTTTCTACCAATGAGCAGGCTGTTTTGCTGCACCTTTTAGTTAACAGTACATGGTTGTTGTACCCTAACAAGGGGGAGTCAATATGGGACAATACAATATGCTTATATGAGACCATTGCTCCCTTTGTGAAAACAATTAACAGCATGCCATACCAAACTGAACAGTTCCATATTTCTTGGTGAAAACGTGAGCGCCATGACATAGCACTGGACTATCTGTAAGATAAAGCTCACTTAAAATTTAGTGTCACAGCTTGTCAACATATTTCATATAAGTGCCTTGTCACTGACATTGACAGCTTGTGGAGCAGAGCACTGACAGGGTACATGTGCTTCTCTACTGCAGGACAGTTATTTACATCCACATGCACAGATTGAATCACTCAAACAAGTTAACTTGACATGTTAATTATGACATGTGGCATGTGCTCTATTAAAACCTGCTGCATTGTTATGACAAAGGCTGGGCACAGAATTTACATAATGTACTCATTGTTTCCCTTCTCTTTCATCCCAGACTGCCATTTAAACATTTAACTTGACAGAAAATTTTCAAACAACTTCCCAAAGAGCTAAGACTTTAGTCTGGGGCTAAGTAAGACCATGTCCAAATCAGATACATTTATAAAGATTTGGTTAAAAGAGCTGAATGAATATTGTTTTGATTCATTTGTGCTTTTTATGAATCCTCTTATTTAAAGACTTGTATTGTGGATAAACCCTTCGCACTGTTTCCATTGTGCCATTATGCTGTTGATTAATCAGATTAGGCAGTGAATAACAAACAATTATTTGTCCAATTAAAAAACACAGTGTTTTATTGTTTTGGGCAAATCTAGTTCTAAGTGACAAAAGAGTAAAATGAGTACCACTCAGCTCTGCTTCAACAAATATAGTAATTTCTTGCTGGGAGCTGGCATTTTATCCTAGCACTCATGTTAAATTCTATTGCAGTTTTTACATGGCAAAAAAGAAATATTTTGAATTTGATGATACCTTTCTCAAAATAATGGACTAAAGAGATGAGCTTTCAGTTTGGCCTAACTTGGTAACTTGTGACGAATTGAAAACCAATTCAAGATCATGAAAAATGTGTCTTGTCAGTTGTAAAATATTTGGACACAGGAATTATTCTATGAAGGTAGCAATATATCAGCAATCAAATGGGAATTGGCTATAGAGAAAAATCTCTTAGACAGCACCGACAAGATGCTCCGAGTGCAGAGTTTAAGATCAGTCATTTTGCTTACAAAAGGAGAATTTGAAGCTTACAAGACAGGATTAAAGAATACTCCATGCTCCATTCTTAAAATTCAGCTGAGGGCATAAGAGAGGGAGTGAGCACTGTCTTTTGTCTTTACTATTAAACAGTGTTGAACTAATAGTATATTTACAAGATTTGTTTACCTTGCTGTCTATGAGCAGATCTGGAGACATGCTCATTCTACTCAAGTGAAATCACTCACTGGTGACATTACAGAGGGTTGCCAAAACATTGCCCTTTTCCTGTTGCTGTATTTGAAGATAATTGATGTGTTGTGACAATAGCCGATCTGAAAATATTGTTTGTGTCATTAACTTGTTTTATAATCAAAAGAAACCCTAACTGTCATAAAATTTGATTAATAGCTCTCTTATTTTATTAGCACATGTTCCTACTTAAAACCAAACCATTGATCATTATAATACAGCAGACTAAAGCCATGGCCTGTGATTTGTCCAGTTCATTTTTACCACTCTGTACTAGCCCACACTTTACTGACCCACACTCACCGGTGTCCCAGCGACTTGTGGTCAACAAAGTAGAGAGGGTCTGCCACTGCTTCCTGACTTTGCCACTGAACCGGAATGTGGTCCAGCGAGGAAATCCAGACATTTCCAAATTTATTGTTGAATAAACTGGCAACGTGGAGTGAGTCTGACAGGCCATTTATTGTAGCGGCCGCTGGCCCAATGGTGTGCTCGGGCAGGTCCGCTGTGCTTTGATTTTCTGTCCGGGGCACCGTGACGGATGAGCTGTGGCCAAGGCTCTCCACCACAAGGCTTTGCCTACCTGCCCACTGGTCAAACACTCTTTTTGCTATAGTAGTAGTAGGTTGGAATCTCGTCATTGGACTTCACTAGTGATGTAAATACAGCTTTAAAATACAATCATGAAAAACAAGCATGTTCACAACAGCCCGATTGGTCAGAGCGGGCTGGTTCAAAGGAGAATTTGAAGATTACAAGGCGGGATTAAAAAATACTCCAAGCTCCATTCTTAAAATTCAGCTCAGGGCTTGAGAGAGTGAGTGAGCAAAATGCAGAGAATGTCAAAGCTCGAGTCATGAGCAGAGCTGTGACAATCAAGGAAAACAAAAGCAGCCGCATTTATTCACAGAATATCAAGTGCAGCAAAGCTCAGCGGAGATTGATTAAGTAATTTTGAACAATAACGCCATAATGAGATCATTTTCAAAAGAAAACTTGTCAATAACAAATGGCTGAGGGGAAAGGAAGGTTGCTAAAGTTAACATTACGGCTTGAGACGGTTCAGGGATTCAATAAGAGGCTGGTGACAGGAGCGTTTTTGAGAAACAAACACAGCAAATTAGAAGCAAAGGGGGCGCATTTCAGCGCACAGGCAGTTCATTTTTCACATCACTGTCTACTTTTGTACTCGGCACACGGCCAAAGACATTGATGTAGGCACTATCCCTCCTCCACAGCGATAATTATGCTGCTGGCCAGTGCTTAATTAAAAGATCTAATCTGCAAACTTAGTGTTCAACATCTCCCAACAGGTCCCCACACTTTAAGCTTTTTCTACGCGAGTCCTTTATTACAAAACAAAGCCAATCACATGCAGGGAAACATCGTTTTGCTTTTTATTCAATGTCGGGATGAAGGTGTAATTGCACCTGTGGATGTATTTATGTACGGCACAGTGGCAGAGTGGTTAGCTCTCCTGCCTCACAGCAAGAAGGTCCTGCTGTCTGCACTCCAAGGCAGGGCCTTTCTGTGTGGAGTTGCATGGCTTGTCGTACAGTTTACCTGGATAAATAAAGGTTAAATACAAAAAAAAAAATTTATTCAACAGGAAAAGACAGCTTGGATGTGGACTTTAACTTGGGCTATGTTTTTATAGCTCTCAAGGCACACGGAAGGCCTTTTGCTGTCTGCACTGAAGAGGAAAACAAGTAAATGGTGGTTCTTTTTCAGAAGATTAGTCATGGTCTCAAATTACACGTGGCTTCATATGAGAAGGTAGAAACAGTTGATAATGTGTCAAAAAAGGTGCAATGTGGAGCAGTAAGAGTGAGAATTATAGACAAAGTGGCATAAAGACAATTATTTCTTATTGGAAGCAATAAATAAGATTTTACATTTACATTTTTTTTTACACATTACATACAAGATTAATATTTAGCCTAATTGAACTGAATCAGTAATCAGTAAGGGCTGATATATATATATATATATATATATATATATATATATATATATATATATATATTATATATATTCTTTTTTTGCTGGTTTAAATTATTTTAATTTTATTTGGTTTAACTACAGTATGATTTCATCCAATTTTGACATGGAATAGGTAAATATATAAAACATTTTTATAATTCAAGTTTGAGATTACTTAAATATTGTGCAGTTTGAGTTTTTAGCACTGCTTTTGTGCCTAATTACATCCATTTGGTTGGTTGTCCTACTCTGGTCTTACATCTTACTAACCGTAGTGTATAACTTTCTCCTTGGGCATCTAGTTCTCAGTGAAAGCCTTGAACTAGGAATACACAATACACGCAATAACTAAGTTGAATATATGAATATATTGTGAAAGGCTCTGGACTAAATTCCACTGGTCACTTTGGTGCCACTCACTCACAATTTGATTTAATTCAGTAATTTAATTGTTTTTTTTTTTTTTGACATTCAAAGTGTAAATATCTGTAATAATGTCATTAGGAATAAAGTAATTTTATTGCAATTAAAGCAGGTGTTGACATTGTGTTCATTGTATATACCAGTTCTATTTTAGACTATATGATACTGTATGTCTCAATGTACCAAGAGCAAAACTTAACTGAAAGAAAAAAAAAAAATGCACTTTTGTGTTTATCATGGGGTTTTAATGTCTTATGTAATCCCATTATCATTAGCAAAACTGTCCTACATATTAATAGCCAAACTGGATCAGATAACGTTGTCTTATGGGTCTTAGGCTTGACATGTTTGAGCCAGAGCCTTAATGCGTCATATTTGCTCATAAAAAGTCATCTATTAGCAAACAAATGTGGCTCAGCATTCAGTAAATAAAATAATAAAGAATCATCTGAAGATTTCTTGCACATGTTGTACATTTAACAAATGGACATGTGGGCACATAATGTGACCTAATGTGGACAACCCATTTCCTGGCTCTTCCTACATACTGAAAAATTAAAAGCAGAAGCATAAAGTGACTCGACACCTCCTGAAATGTATAGGCTTTACACATTCTTCTTATCTATAACTAACTATAGCCTACATGACAAAGTTATAATAACCAAAATGTCTAGGCTGGAAAATAACGTTCCATTTCAGCCCACAGGCCTTGAGTTTGACTCATAGCCTATGTCTTAGTAGAACAGCCTTCTGTGCAAAAGTCAAATAAAATATAGCTCATTTTTATTGATATCACTGTCTGTGGACGACTTTCTACAGTAGCTAGTATTTTATAGAGATGTAAAATTTCACTAGTAATATAAAAGGTACAGCAAGGTCACAGTAACCTGTTTTATGGGCTTTCTCTAAAAGAGTCGGACCACACATTGAACTGAACCCCCTGTGAAACCATAGATAGGCTAATGCATTAATAGCTCACCGTGGACTTACCTTCTCTGAGCAGATGGGAGTAGATGAGCCAGAAGAGCAGCAGGCAACAGAGTGACGCACCTCCACCTGCGGAGAGCGTCTTCACTCCAGACTGCATCCTACACCTTCACAACCCTGTCTATTAGATTATCCAAACTTTTAACACTTGGCACAGCTCAAACGTCACGAAAATCTGCGAAAAAGTGGCTAATCCAGTGGCGTCTCCGCAGCCTGTCGTCGGCATCCATTTTGAGCTTCTAAAAAGGAGAGGGACGGATAGTAATCCCCTTTTTAAATTCCCTCTGAGCGTCGCATATCCATTCAGACTTTTCCCAGACACTCTTACAATACAAGGGCTACAATGTCACCAGGTTTGAACAAGTTCACAGCTAGCACTTACGTTCACTCGCATGTGTTAATTTTAAAGTCGAAGAGCAGTGGTCCCACGCAGTTTTTCTCGTCTCTCGGTGTTGCCGTCGGTGCTGCTCATAAATTTAGCTCTTGTGGACACCCCAAACGCCTTCTCCTCTACCCCCTGCGATGTGATTATTAATATTCCCAACTTCTTTGCAGCCCGGCTATAATAAAACGCAGACATACGAAGTTAAGCTAAGCTAATGTACAAGTGAGATCGGAACTTCAAAGAAAAAAGCCGGCAAAAAGCGCGAATGGAACCCCGCGAGCGCTTGGAGACGAATCTCGTCGGAAAAACCCGAATGGTTCAAGGCGAAGTTTCCACACAGACGCCGTGTCACCTGTGTGATCCCCGAGGAGGCACTGGAAGCCTTGGGGGAATGATGCCTTGCTCCTTAGACGGAAGAAAAGAGTCTCATTCATCAAAGTAGGGTGTTATTTCCATTTAATAGCACCAAAAAAACCTTATTTGACCTGTTTTTCCAGTTGCCGTCACGGAGAAGCAGACTATCCCTTCACACAGGGAAGCGGTGCCTGTGCTGCCGCTGCTGTAGCCCGAGCTGCCTTCAGTCCACTGTTTCCACCTGCTTTCCCTCCTTCACTGCATCACACACGAGTAAGTGAGTGAGTGCCCACTGCACGCACGAACACACACTGTGCCCTAATTTCCCCTCAAAGTGAGAGAAAAACTTTAGGCTGCGGGCTATAAATCCTAAACCAAAGCCACGATGCCTTTTTATACTCACGGACGGTTCTAGCAGACCCATGAGAGCAGAGCACTACTCAGCCTCTCGCACGCTGACTTTCTCTCACGTTACATTTTCTCGTCTTTGTGCCCTTTTTCACAGGTGCCCTTGAGGGCTGCATGGTCTGGGGATTAGGCTACAGTTAACATTTTGCTCACAGGTAAACTGGGAAATAGCGAGTGGTCTGTTCCATCTAAGGGCAGGTGCTAAAAACACGTGCGCTGTCTCAGAGCCCTTTAAACAATAGAGAACACATTATTAATGCTGCCGTAATCTTAGTCTGCTAGACAGAACTGCTCGACAGAACATAGCTTGCCTCACAGTACCATCTGGGAGGGCTCCCGTAAAAGCGTTTGCAAAAGTGCAGGTACTTTCAATAAATACCTGGTCATGATTGGATTTATCACTGCAGTTCTATCCAATCAGAGCAGCGTGATGTTGTTTACGTTCGTAACAGTAAAACAGTCGCTACATCTTCAAACCTTAAACACACCCAGACCTGTCTGTGCTGCCACATCATCAAGAAGCCCTTAAGCCAGGGTTCGAACTAGAGTTGGGTATCAATTCCAATTACAGTTCAATTGGGATTGTTTTGATTCCCAGTTTCAATTCCAATTTAGTATAAAACAAATACCCATTTATTAAACATGTTTATTGTGTGGCATTTTAATTTATATACTGTACTTTTTATATACAGTAATTGCTTATTGCAATATATTTTTGCAGCTCATTGTTTTCTTTGGTGCAATTTTTATGAGTTTGTGTTAGTTTTTCATGTTACCACAGGATCAAATAATCAAATAGGCTTTTTACACACTTCACAAAACTGCAGTAAAATAACTCCACACAGCGTTCACTCGTCTTGTCGCTGCTCTCACTTCTGCTGCTGAGTCAAGTGATGACACGGAGACACACACACATCAGGAGAAGGAGGCGGAGCGGAGGTGACAACTGCAACATACAGTATTAGTTTATTACAATTGCACTTAGCTTTGTCTTGCAAATGCAGCCACATTTTATAACACTGTTCACATTGGTGCCATTACAAAACTGCATCTCAGCTAACAGCAATTAACAATTCATATGAAATATTTAATGCAGCCCTACTACACTGTAAGACTGTAAAAAAACAAAGTTAGAATGCCAAATGCCCCTAACAAGATATTTTCAAAGGCTAGATCAAAACTATATGGCTAGAAATGTTGCAAGTATTCTCTGGACTCGGCTGCATGTGTATGTATGTCTCTGAGTGTATGAGCTAAAGCCCTGCAAATGCCACTCAGTCTTCTGAAAGAGCGCCATTAAAGATTCTCTTTCCACTAGAGGACCATAACTATAACTCAGCAACACTACACACACACACATAGACCAAATTCCACGACCAGTAACTGCACAGTTACTGTGCACTTTATTAGCAAATGGAGGAGTTCTCTGTGGGCGCTGCTGTGCTATCAGCCCTTCACTGAATGTTTTTTATGATGACGTATCGGTGCAGACCAAGGCCCGTCACATCATGGCTGTAATGTATGAAAAACGACTGGGCTTTTCACTGCAGAGCTTGTGCACTGGTTGAGAAGTAAACCAATGCTTTGCTATCGTCAAGCATGTCTTTATGATTTCTGCATGACTGTAGCCAGCTGTGGCAGACTTAACTGCAGCTACAGAGTACTACAAGGAGAGCCATGGATTGTTTTTTGTCATCTGTCTGCATCTAGCTATTAGCAAAAAAAAAGCACATTCCACACTATGAGTTGCGACCCAGCAGGAGCCGCAGAATAATTAATCATAATTCATCAGTGTCAGTGACAGTCTTGTAAAAAAATCTGCCCGTTTATTTTTCCCCCTTGTATTTATTTTAATGTTTACTGATATTATGCAGTCCTATTTTAATTGCATTTGTGCATTGTGTTATGCCATGATATGACACACCTTGTCACAATTTAAACAGCTGTTCTCAACAAAAAATATCCTACTATGGCAGGTGAATAATTCATGTTGTAATGTACTGTAGTGTGTGTTGTCTATTTGTCTGCTCAATGTAATTATGTCATTATGTTATTTAGTTGACATTTTAGATCGGAACAAAGTCAGACATTGTCAAAGTGTGTTTATATTTGTGTTTATACCAAAGAAGCTAAAACACTTTTGAGTGCGAGGATAAATCTTTTTGCACTTTATGGCCATTCACCACAAATTACTGGTACAATCACTATTACTACAATGCATAACTGAAGCCACACTGTGCAATTTTTTACAATTGTATAAAATGATTACATCTGTGTCGTGGTCCAAAAACAGTCGGTGCCAGAGAGTGTAAACTTGATTGGCCTTTAAAAGAGCAATAGCTTGGAAAAAGCTAGGTTTCAGCGTACCAAAGAATCATCTGTTTTTGGTCGAACAAAAGAAGTATTTGGTCCTTGGGCTAAGCTGCTCTGTACTGTTTTCCAGGTACACGAATATGTTAATTGTGCCCATGTTTAATCAGTTAGAATGATTATATAGTGAAGACAAGAAAGACTACATGGAATACAGAATGGGATGTTATTTGGGACCACTTCATTACTGCTTTGACAAAAACAGCAAATTTTGTTTATGCTCCAACTTTTCAAGCGTCCTTCCTTTTACTGCAGAAATTCATTACTTTGTTAAATATACCTGCTTACATAAACACGGGGATACTGGAACAGGTGGAGAATTTGTTACAGTTAATTTGCAACATTTATCAAATCACCAGGGACAAAAAGCAAATTAGGGGCCCTGAAATTTATGAGCGTGAGTGGTAGGACACGCAGTACCTTCGCAGTGTTATTTGTTAGCTTCTATCAAACTGCGACAGGCTGCAGCCATACACAGCCACAGTTTTAATCCTTGTCTTCCAGCCACCTGCTGTTTGCTGGCTGTGCCGTAAAGCTACAGCGAAGCATATGGTGCATCGTAGCATCTGTAAAATATAGCTTGAGTTGTATATTAGCATAGCAGTATGTTCGGTGGAGAAATGGATGATGTGACATAGAAGTAGGTTCAAAGTAAACTCTTGAGATGTAAAGTTTCTCAAAAAAGAAGAAGGCCTTATAAGTTATACCTTTTTAAAAAGTATCTTAAAAACTTTTCTCTCAATAATGTATGTCTCGGGGACCATCTTGCAAAAACAGATATCTCGATTAGGAAGAACTTTTAGTACAGGTATAAATCTAGGTAAAATCTACTTAAAATCTACTAATAAAAACCTTGCTTACCTTGTAAAAATATTAACAACAATATACAGTTTTACAAAATTTGTGTATTTTACTCACATACACTATATTGCCAAAAGTATTTGCTTGTCTGCCTTCACACGCATATGAATATGAGTGACATTCCTAAATAATAGGATGTAATCTGATGTCGGCCCACCCTTTGCAGCTATAACAGCTTCAACTCTTACCCAAAAGGTTTAGGAGTGTGCTTATGGGAATGTTTGACCATTCTATCAAAACTACATTTGTGAGGTCAGACGAGAAGGACTGGCTCACAGTCTCTGCTCTAATTCATCCCAAGGGGGTTCTGTCGGGTTGAGGTCAGGACTCTGTGTAGTCCAGTCTAGTTCTTCTACACCAATCTCACTCATCCATATCTTTATGGACCTTGCTTTGTGCACTGGTGTGCAGTCATGTAGGAACAAGAAGGGGCCATCTCCAAACTGTTCGCACAAAGTTGGGTGCATGAAATTGTCCAAAATGTCTTGGTATGCTGAAGCATTAACAGTTCCTTTTACTGGAAGCCCAACTCCCGAAAAAAACACCACACCATAATCCCCTCTCCACCAAACTTTACACCTGGCATAACACAGATAGACAAGTACCATCCTCCTGAGAACCGCCAAACCCAGACTTGTCCATCAGTCTGCCAGACGGAGAAGTGTGTTTAGTCACTCCAAGAGCACGTCTCCACTGCTTTACACCACTGCATCCGATGCTTTGCATTGCACTTGGTGATGTAAGGCTTGGATGCAGCTGCTCGGCCATGGAAACCCATTCAATGAAGCTCTCTACACAATGTTCTTGAGCTAATCGGAAGATCTTTTTGAAGGTCTGTAGCTATTGACTCTGCAGAAAGTTGGCGACCTCTGCACACTATGCACCTCAGCAGAGCAGTTCTTCCACTTTGTTATTGTACCACTAACAGTGGATTGTGGAATATTTAGTAGCAAAGAAATTTCACAACTGCACTTATTGCACAGGTGGCATCCTATCACAGTACCACACTGGAATTTACTGAGCTCCTGAGAACGACCCATTCTTTCACAAAAATTTGTAGAAGTAGGCTGCATGGTGTGGCTATGGACGTTATTGGAACACCGAAATTCAGTGATTTGAAGTAAATATTTCTGGCAATATAGTGGGAGAAGGACACAAATTAGAAATGAAGAACATATACTTTATGTTAAACTTTAGATTTCTACGGTGGCCCAGAGAGCTCAACACAAAAAACTTCAAAAACCAAAACACACTTTAAAAAAAGAAACGGAACAAACGGAATTACAACAACATTTAACTGCACCGGAAACAACCAAACAAAATTACAACAATAGCTACATAACATTACATTAACAATAACCACACGGAATCACAATTACATTAAGTGTGTGCATGGAGCCTATTCAATACATAAAAGACTCACCAACAGCAACGTCTCTAAAGTTTTGTTTTACTGCAGCAAGCATCAGCAGTGAACAATAAAAGTCAGGGCTAAGACGTTGTGGCTCTAGAGCAGTGTTTTTTATAAACTGCGGTTTATACAGATATTTAGCCTATTGAAGAGCGGTGATGTATGTTCCTGTGCAGGAAAAATGTTTTTGTAATGCTGTATGGTTAGTGTTGATATGTTGTTTTTTGTTGTGTGGTTGTTTATGTCATTTTGTGATGGGGTATGTGTTTTCTCGGGCAGTTCTTTTTGTAAAGTATGTTTTGCCTTTTGTATTTTGTTAAGCTCTCTGGGCCACCGTAGATTTCTAATAGATATAATATTACTAGATTTCTAGGAACAGCTGCTGTCTCCTCATGAACAAGACTTGCACCATTACTTGCTGTTTTTCTTTCTATGCGTTGTCTGTTTCCCTACAGATAAGTAAAAACTATTTTCTGTGTTCTTGGAGAGTTGTAGGAACATTGCTTTGACCCTATTGGTGAAAGTCTTCCACTGTACTGGTTCTTTGATATACTTCAGTCTCAGTGTGTGCTGTGTCTACTGCCCATTCATTATGTAGCATGCGTCCTCAACATAGAATTATCATGATGCAGATCAGCCTCATGTATATTAGGCTGATTAACAGATCTAGTGCTTCAAATGATACTTCCATTCACACACATTCACACACATTCACACACATTCACACTGTGGCAAACTGAGAGAGAGAGGTACTTGGATTGGTACTCCCTACTTGTGATATCTTGATATAGAGTATAGCCAGCTTATGCACTGGTAACATTCCTATAAACAGACCACTCAAAAATCTCAAATGCATGGTTCTAACAAAGGTAATTGTTATCATCATTATGGCTAATGATAAAGCAGTAGTGTGCAAGTGTTCACCCTGCAGAAATTCTCAAGTAACAAGAACATGAAATTAAGAAGCCCTCATCCATGTAGTGTAAATTTTAGCCATGGTCAGTAGACATCATGGTAAAAGGACTATCAATGGGGATCAACCAGGTTGTGACAAGGTGGAAGTGGAGCTGCCTCAAAAATGCACTCCAACAAGAGCCCCTGATTCTGAACCAAGAGCTAAGTTTAGTGAAGGTCATGAACAATCCACATCAATAGACTTAATCAATATTGCACTAATGTATAAAGAGACTTATACCATGTAATTAACATTTACAATAACATTAATCCACACAAAATATTGCACCTTCTACAGCACATCAGTCCAACCATCGATTAAGGTCTAGCCATAAATTCCAAGATGACCTTTTCATTTAATAATATGCAATGATGACACCATCAGCTTTGATCTTTTGCTGAATTTACAAATTTATAAATTAGCCACATGACCTGGAGTGCTAACCACTCTGCCACGTGCACCTGAATAGAGCAGTGGTACTAACGACTCTCCTGAGCCTTAACAACTCTCACATCAGGAGTCACACTTCCCTTTCAGAGCTAACGAACATGTGACCAGAACAGCCTGGTCCATCAGGTTTGGTTTCAGAAGAAACTCCTCCTTCTAGAGATATAAGCTCAGCTCTCCTATCAGATGAACTCAGAATTGATAAAGTCTCTTGGAATTAGAGATAAAACGTCTTCACCTTTGAAAACTGAGTTCAGATGCTTTTAATTTGACCTTTTTTTCAAGATGTCCTGGATGACTGGGAACCTTCACAGAGATGCATAATGCAGAGAAGAGTTGTTTCTGGCCTGGAAACAACTTTTTCAGATACTTACCACAGGCTGTAAATTTAAGCAGCTGTTGTTTCCCACTGAGTTAAAGCTGCTCTTGCATTTTCTTTGCTGTAAAGCAGTCCAGAAGCACAGATCTATTGTGGCAATGTAAAAAAGGGTTGCAACCGCTACATAGTTTTCAGGGTCATGTAAACATTCAGGGTTTAAATGTTTCATTTCAACATGTTTCACTGTAATGTTTTAACGTAATGTTTATTGAGCATAAATTAAATAGAAGAGTTTGCAGGGTTGGAAAGTTTATGTTATTGTAGGCAACAGAAACCTTTTGTTTAGGATAATTAGTTAAATGAGTTGCACCAATATGAAGAGCTAAGACAGACATAAAGCTTTAAGCAGTGGCTTTATTTCTAAAATGATCAGAATATGTAAACATTCTCTCTGCCTTTTAAATATCTGCCCATGTTCCTTATGAGTGTCTGCTTGGTTTTAACAAGCGTTAACTTCCTTCTGTCCCCATCCATCCAGACAATGTGAGCCAGTCAGATGGGACATGGACTGGACCCCTTTTTCTGCTCGGCTGGACACACTGCCATGTTGTCAAGCCACTGGAGATAGCCAAAGGAGCGGCTGTCCTTTTGAGAGGCAGTGGACCTTGAAAGAACAACACAAACAAATCTGAGCGCAATTGCAATGTCCCTTATGCAATTACTGAAGATAGAACGTGCTCATCATTATGATTCATCTGCATTTGGAGTGGCTTCTTATGGATCATCTCTGAGCAGATTCAAGAGACACCCTCAGACTCACGCATGTACATCCTTAATGAGCCCAACACAAGTTTAGATTAACAATAACATTCTCACATAAATAACTACTTCCCTGATTTAGACGCTGATGAACACAACACAGCGATTCATTCTGTTTGTCAAAGCGTTTACATTTCCTGTTCCAAACACCCAGGGCCAGTCATCTTTTCAGCACGCTATAAAAGCCTGATAGGTCTCCAAAGATCTGCATATAATAACATTTGCATGCATTAAAGTGTTTTTATGCAGCAAGCATAATGGAGCAATAGAATTAATGCATATTAGATGATTAATTAGACATGCTGATGTGATCAGTCCATCAGATATGATTATGGTTAACAACTTAAGAGCTGACTGCAAGATACCCTAATGCCAATATGTAGACTGTGGGTGGGAATCACAAAGTAAGTCACTTTCACTTTGCTTGACATGTCTGTCAAATGTTTTCAATCTGAAAAGTTAGTGTGCAGCATATCAAGACTCTTCATTTTACCCTGACTGGTCGCTTGGGTTTTTAAAACAACGTGATGTCAGGAAAAGACATACCAGTATTGACACAAGAATTGATGCAGCCCTTGTACAAAAGAGGAGTTTCAAAATGAACTTTTAACTAGTGTCAAAACCTGTTTTTGCTTTTAAGTAAAAAAAAAAAGCTTGTTGGTTACTAATCCATATATTTAGCTTGCTATTTATCCGGTCTCAACTGGCAACAAGTCGTTTGGTGTCTCTAACAATATCTGTGTAGTTCTCACACATGGCAATCGCTCAACATCAAAGAGTTGTATCTGTTTTTTTTTTTTTTTGTTGCGAGGGGTTAGGGTTAGGGGACCCCTCCCATTCAAACCTACTTCCACGTAGATCGATTCTACCTGACCAATGATATCCAGTTTTTCAAATTGCAAATTGCATTGGTACTGCCCCCTGAATTCTTATGTGGTCCTTCACATTTACCACCTGGAAATCAAAGTCAAATCAACAAGGACCAAAGTTATTCTTCGTATATAATTGAAAAGGAAATTGGGTTGGCCGGCCATGCAACTGAAAGTTCATAGCAACTTCAAAAATTGTTTTAATATTATGTAGTTTGCTCAAGGCTTTAGCTTTATGAGTGCCACCATGAAGAGTAATGATGATGATGTTAATGTTCATCCATCTTCTTCTGCTTATCCAGGGCCAGGTTGCAGGGGCAGCAGTCTAAGCAGAGATGCCCAGACTTCCATCTTACCAGGCACTTCCTCCAGCTTCTCCTGTGGAATACTGAAGTAAGGATGGCTTGAATAAATTGATGAATTAGTGTGGTCTCTGTGAATTTGATTTCTAGGGAAAAGTACTAATGAACATAGGATAAACTATCTCTGGATGCAATTGCGTAGACAAACTGTGGAGGCATAGCGGTATAAACTCACAGCAGGAATTAAACATAAAAAAGGGCTACTGTCTTCAGTGTTGAAACTGTAGAGGAGGAACAGTCCTGGCCTCATGAACAAAGCATGTTTAGCGTGAGTGGTTTCAAAAGCTTTATGTTGTGAAAATAAAGATTTGGATTTTTTTTGTTTCTTGTTCCGTAATTTGATTTTTGTAAAGATTTTATTTATTTTTACAATTATTTTATTTTATTGATTGGAAATACCAGAATTTGCAAATTACTTTATATTTTTGTCTGATTAATTAATTTCTAAAAAATAATAAACATCTAAAAACATTAATTTAGGTAATCAACATAACAGAAATAGGTTTGGTTAACTAGTGATATTGAGCTACCAACTTCATAGGAGTGGTGGTGGTGCTGAAGCCAAATCAATAGTGCTGAGTCAAGGCTAGTGCAGCAGCAGCAGCACACGGTCAGTGCTAGTGGTTTACTGAGCTGTTTACATGTGTAAAAGAGCCTCTGAGAACATTTCAATTACAATGTGTTTTTTCATGTCCTTTCCATTAAAACACTTAAGTGGCATGCCACGGGAAATTTAGCTTATTTTCTGGCCTGTCAGTTCTAAAATGTTTGCGATGATAAAATAGAAAATTGTTCAGATAGATTGGAAACTGATTTTTTATTTACCCCCTTGCTTTTAGCACATTGTTGGTGCATCTTATTGTACTGCAGGAACTGTGGCTTTGGAGTGTTTGTTTTTGATTAGGAATGTTTAATGGCCTCTACACATTCAATTATCAGCAGGCTGCTTCACCAGTCGATAGTCATCCTCTCATTAATGGCCCAGAACTGATTACCAAGGACAGAGAGAGAAATGGCTCAAATGTTTTTTATTCAAAGCACTAATTAAATCCTCCTAGGTGGGACTTTCAATCCCGACACAAACTTTGCCAGTTTTAAATTCCACTTTTGAAAGTATTCCTGAAATATGAACTGGATGCTTATGAAAAACATGCTGTTGAAGGACTTTTACTCCAGGGATGAAAGTTTGAATCCAGTAATGTCCTTGGTTATACAGTAAAAGAAAGTAAGAAGGATATGCTGCTTTGTGAAGAAGAACACCAACACAGGATGCTCCCAGCATGTCAATAAATCCTGTGACCAAATGTAGATATTTTGTTATTTTATTTTTTGTCTTGGTTTAATAACAGATGAGTCTTTCTCTTTTGATGCATGCCTGGTGCTTTCTCCGCCCAAAATTCTTTCTGTACAACATGACAAATGACACTAAATGCCATTCAATTTAGTCACTTTGCTTTCTTTTCTTCTCAAAGAAATTGGAGTTAATGAACTCGCTGTCAAGCACTCTGAAGCACTTCCTGTTGAAGGACCAGTTTCTTTTATAGTCCGGATCAAATGATAGCCTTCACCATATTGTCAGCGCAAAGAGGAACCATTCTTTTGGAGACTTTCAAAGGCTGAAATGGGCACACTGCCAACAGACTATTGTTCCTGCAGCGTGTCTGTTGGAGTCCACACTAGCACTGCAAGAAAAGTATTTGCACAGGTTTGTGTGCAAGTTTTTTTTTTGTCAGGAATAATTTTACTAGAAATGTCAGAGGATCACACAGCATTAGCATTAGCCAGAGCAAGCAATGGAAATATTTCCCTTGGTCATTTCACTCTCACCTCATTATTCTAGCAAATAGGCACATACGCAAGAACGCTGGACCCGGTTCGAATACTGGGCGAGTCCCAATCTTTTTATTGTTTTATTTCAGGGTCAGTGAATATTGATAGACAAAAAACTGTAAATATGCCAGATTTGGCCAACAGGCTATTATCTGTAGTCCCAGGACAGATTTTAAAAGTCAGGCTAAAACAGACGGAATCAAATTTTATAATTACTAAACATTACAACAGTTTCATCCTCTCTCTCGCCCTGTTTTCTGTCTATCTATACTGTCAATCTATCAGGTAAAAAGGCCCAAAAAATTGTTTAATCAGAGAGTTGAATTTGTTTTGAAAGATATGTTAAAAGCCAACAAATGGTGTACCTACACTCACCGTGTGGTGTTTTTTCATTTATTTACTGGTGTAACAGACACTATTTATGGCTAAAGAAATAAACTACAGGTGTTGATGCATTGAAGTAAACCTTTTTTACACAACTAAGTGGGCCTGGTATGACTACATAAAAGACCTAATGGAACACAATTAGGGACTACTTCTTGTTTGCCCAAATTATCCAAGCTTTAGCAGCGTATTTAGTTAGACTTTAAATGTGTTGCAAGTAGGGGAGTGGAAATTGTATGGAAACAGGTTCAGTGCTCTTGGATAATCTTTTATGGTGCAAATAGATACAGTTGTAGTTCGCCCTTCTCTGACAGTTAGCATTCATAACTAACCAGGAAACATAGCTTAGGAAACGGTAGCTTCAGCTTCATAATTTCACCACAGCTGCAAAATGTTCCTGTTTCTACTGGAGTGGTATGGTATGCATTCTGAGGAAATTTCGGACCCTTTTTAAAAATGTAAGTTTACCAAAATACAGTCCTGTTCCTTGTCTTGTCATTTGTGATGCATGTGTACATAACTCTTAACAGTCGTACTACTTTCTGTGGACAAGCAGTCATGAACACACCTCCTGCTTATCTCTTGCCCATTCTGTCACCTCACATTTGATCAGGTCTGCTTGGCGTAATCACTGCCTGCAGACCTGTGGATGTCTCTGATTCAGTCTTGGCTCCAAACCTCCTCAGGCTGCAGGCTTTCTTATGTGTCAGCCCTGCTTTCATCACAGGGATAAACTCAACATGAAGGAATACCTTCAAACTGCTGAAATATGTATACGTATGTGTACCCTGAAACTGACAAATATGTGCTGTTTGTGATGCTTGAGTGGGTGACTGAGGTGCCTTGAATATTAAATCAGACCAACAGCCCCGACATGCTGTGTTCCTTTGGTATTCTCCACCGACGGGAGAAGGAGATGCACGAGCTTACTGTCACCACGTGTGCAAAGCAACAGGGACAATCGCAAGTGCAACAGTACAGCAGCAAAGTGACTCAGGCTGCTTCTCGTTCTCAGTTTCTGTCTATCTTCGGCTCTTTTGATGTGTTTCCATGAGAACAGCAGACAGCGCAGGTAGGTGTCGTCGCCCCTGGTGCTGCAAGAACAGCCACAATGAGAAGAGAGAAGGCAGCGGTGGAAGCTTTGTGTTATGTGGGTTTAATGCGAGTGTGAGTGGCCTCACATATGGAATTTGGTCACTATTTGAACTATTTTGAATCACCTCCTGGCAGGGGATAATAGTCAATAAGGAATTTTAGTTTGTGTCCTTGAAAAAAAATCTGCTTTTGTTTAAAAAAAAAAAAAGGACACTGGGCATGATGCATAAATAGGTTTGCTGTTCTTTTAGTAAAGCAAGAAATATGTCAAATGTTGTTAAATCAAAATTATACCATCACAATATATTTATGGTTCTCTAAAGGGGGAAATGTGCTAACAAGACTAACAAAGCAAGATGAAGGCGAAGCATGAACTGCCTTTAAGATTATACATGCATGAATGTATTTGTGCCATGCAAACAGTTATTAGAATGTGCCTCATGGTAATAGGAAAGCAACAATCTAATGACAATCTCTACATCCTGCAAAAATTATTCATATTACATTGCAAAGCGAAGTTAGTTTTACCAATGCTAAAATGGTTTGTGATTCCAAGTCATTTCAAGTAACTGCAAAATCCATTATGTTTCAGTAAGCCTTTACTGAACAACTTAAATTTTGCCATCTAAGAGTGAACCTTGGGTACAAAGTGGTTAGCACTTTTGCCTTACTCCTGCAAGAGTACCTTTATGTACTTTATTCATAGATTGGTATTTTTAAATGCTATTTATAGTAATGCTTTTATAGTGTATTGCCATTGTTTTTATAATATTAGTGTAAAGTAGAAAAGCCCAACTAGGGACAAGAGTTGAGAATAAGCATTTGCTATAAACTTTATATGCATCACATCAGCTGCAATATTTATTTTGTAACTATGTTTAATTGCATGGTCCCTGTTATAAATAAAAAAATAAAAAAAAGAAGGTTGTGGGTTCGAACCCCGGGCTGGCTGGTAAAGGTTTTTCTGTGTAAAGCCTGCATGTCCACTCCAGCTACATCTCATGATTAGTGTGTGAACTCAACAACTAGATGGTACTTGTAAATTTGTCACTGGCTCCTTCTAGATATCTAGCTGGCTAAATATGTGGGTCAGTTGCAGACAAGCTAGCCAATGACAGCGCAGCCAATGTTAAAAAACATACTACCTGCATACTAAGTAACAAAATCAATCTTATTTCAGAAATCCCTTATTAACATTCTTAGATGTAGTGTGGTTAGCACCACTGCCTCACCTCAGCATGGTCCAAAACCTAAGCTGGCTGGTGATGACATTTCGGTGTGAACCCTGCACATCCTCTCCGTGCTACCAAGGTGTTCCAGCTTCAACTCTGCATTTGAACAGTGATGATCGGTCACCATTTGTGAGCTAAATAACTACCTGGTGGAACACACGTCAATTCTTTACCATCTCTATCCAGATATGTAGCAGGATGAATATCTAGACCAGTTTCCTTACCCTAAAGTTGCTGGGTTAGGCTCCACGACCAATAACAGGATAAGATAGAGCAAGTAACAATTGACATTCCATTGTAATGTTTGCCATTTAGCAACATCCTCCAAAGATCTTGGCAAAAGTTGAATATAAGCAGGTTTCAATTTCTGGATTATAAAGATACAGTAGATGCTAGCAGAAACAAATTTTCTTAAATTACCTCTAACATTACACTTCGGCCAGTTACCATTGTCCCATCAAGGATGGGTTACAACTAGCTGTGTTTTGCAACGTGTGTTGCATTTCAGACGTCCAGAAGTTTTTTATTAGGCAACTTTATATTTGACTAAATTTACATGAACATAGATGATAGATACAAACTTTCTATAGATTCAATCTATCTAACAATATTAACTATAATTGTATTTGTATCAGGGTTGTTTAGTACATGCAAGTCTGCACGGAGCTGCACAGATCCCATTTGTTAGCGGCTGAGAGTCCCTCAATGCCATTTGGAGGCTTCCTGGACACCATGACAAAGTGGAGGAGTGCGGTACTATTCATCTTCCAGCTGTGGCCAGGAGCCTCTGACGTCCTGGCAGACAGAGGGAATGAAAAGAGTGCAGCAGCGAGGGTGCTGTACTTTATCTGCACAGAGGCCTGGCTTATCCTCCAGCTGTGTGGGCACTGCCTCTGAATGCAAACAATATGGCTGCGAAATGTAGGGCAGCACAGTAAAGCAGCTTGGACGGCTAAGTTACTATCATTAAAGCTATCAGCCGACTTCTCTCTGTGGAGGATTAAGAGAAGAGATGTCTTAAAATTGAGATATTTGCATCTTTCTGGCTCTCACTGTACAGCGCAGGAGTAAGATTATTGCAAAGTATTGCATGTTGGGTCTCTTAAACTCCTTTATTAAGAAGCTGGAACTTGTCTGTCCAAAGCTACAGCTAATACTTTGGACAGAAGCTGCAGAAAAGCAAATTGTTTTTAGAGAATGGAACATTTTCTCACTTGAGTTTCATTTGTTTTTAGTAGCTTTTGTGGCAGCAACAAATGAATGCAAGTACAACTGCAATTCAGAGCAGCATCAGTCTATGTATATGTAGTAAGTTGTCTTTGAGGCTTAGACTAATCAGAAAAGTTTATTACCACTACAAAAATATGGAATCCATCACAATATTCTCGCTAATGAGCTATTTATGTGTTTTATTATGTATGCTTCATTTGAATAGTCTGAATTTCCAAGTTAGGAAGCTGTTTTTTCAACTCCAAGCTGTGTTTATGTGCTATTCTGGTTGCGTTTAAGATGGCAAGTAGGATTTAATGGTAGACTATATAACTTCATAGACAGGAACATAACTCCAGTAACACATAGAGAGTAGACTGTTCTTTCCAGGTCAAGACAGATCTTAATATTTTTGCCTGCTCTTGCATTTCATGAGCAGAAGTGTTACCGCTTGAACAAGTCAGTATGCTGAAGTGGCCTCTGTCACACCGGCATTCAATTTTCATATCCTCCAGCCAAAGACAAGAGCATATTTCCTCCACAGTGGGAGAGGCCAGCAGGTAGCCCGCTCGGCTTCACACTTCTTCTAACACGTCAAATTTATTGGTGCCACTGAATCATTTCTTCAGTAAAAGGTTGAATTATATGCACCATTTCTGATGATCTTTCTGATATTCTCCTGCAATTTAAAAGCTATCTGTCTATGTAAGAGCCATCAGGACGATAGCAGTAATTTAATCTGCGCTGGTGGTAGTGCACTTTGGGAGAAAAGGCCAGCGAGAGAGGGACAGTCCTGCGTGAGGTGTCTCTCGCTTATCGTTGTTTTGGGAGAAGAATCAGTGCTGCCAAGTCAGAGGTTTGTCGAGTCCAATGGCAATAGGATCATTTAATTGAAGGAAAGTGCTGAGTGCTGTTGTGTGCCACTTTGATGTGCAGTGCTCACTAAACACAGGGAACAATCCCAGCAGGTGGGTCACTAGAATGGCGAGAGTAGGCCCACATAAAAAAACACTACATACACGTGATAAAATAATGCAGGAAATTAGGTAAAGAACAGTTGGTATTTCAACATAGATTTTTTTCATTTTGACAATGATGCTAAATAGCCACAGCAACAACACCAATCATCTTCCTAATCTGGTGATTGACAGGTGTAGCCCCGCCCTCTTAAATGCTGGAGCATTGGGGCTAAATCTAATCAAGCATTTAGCCTTAGCATCCAAAAGGTGATTCAAAACATAAGTTAAAAATATAAATGAAGCCTTAAAGGTTTCTATCCTAACCTTCTTTCTGTTTCTAGTCTGTCTTTTGACCATTTTCTTTTACCTGTTTTTGAGATTAAAAATATTGCAGTATCCATTAAAAGATAGTTTGACTATTTAGAGAACATTTCAGAAGTTATGTGTTTGTGTGAAAGGGTTTGTTTTTGGCATTAGATCATTCTACGCACTCGTGTCATGCACTTTTGTGAACGTTCGATAAATCATTGCTGTAACGTGGCAACCAAATGTGATGTTACTGTAGTGTAAAATACTGACCAATATGAAGGCCAGCCACCGATTTTCACCACCAGCTTTTATTAGGTCATAAAATATCTGGAAGTAGATACTGTATTTCAGTTTGGTGTCATGACATACAGTGCATATGCCACCCAGCCACAATCTACTCTGGGCCCTGATATTTCTCCTCTGTTCTAGGTTTGGTTGAACATGGCCAAGGTAAGTGGCTCTGCTGTTTAATAGTGTGGTCAGGGGCGGGTAATGGTGGAAATTGTAGCAATAATCTGTGCATCTGTTTGACTAGTTTTGTTTTTATACCGTAGGTGTTAAGATATAGGGATTAATCTTTCAATCAATCAATCAATCAATCAAAACCATCCATCCATCTTCTTCTGCTTATCTGGGGCAGGATGGAGCGGGCTTTAGTCCAAGCAGAGACGCCCAGACTTCCCCTTCCCAGACACTTCCTCCAGCTCTTCCGAGGGAATACCGATGCATTCCCAGACCAGCCGAGAGACATAGGGAGGCATCCAGAACAGATGCTCGAGCAACCTCAGATGACTCCTCTTGTGTGAGATAGTTGAGCCCAACTATCTCTAGTCAGTTTTTCTCAACCTCCCCCACAAGCTTTGGCTCTTTTTCCCCAGCAAAGTGACATTCTATGTCCGAGTCCAATGATTGGGTCGCTGAGGGGGAAGACACCAAGCGCTCGCTAGCGAGTCCAAACCCCAGATCTGGCTCCAGGGTGGGGGCCCCAATTGCCCCAATACCAGGCAACGTTATAGCCCTTGATTTAATTGTATTCAGCAGGGGTTTTTGCTCCACTCTTTGTCTGGCTCGTCACCTAGGACCGGTTTGTCTTGGGAGACCCTACCAGGGGCATATAGCTCCAGACAACATAGCTCCTAGGATCATTTGGCCACTCAAACCCATCCACCACAATAAGGTGGCGGTTCAAGGAGTCACCAATCAATCAATAATAATCAAATCAACCAATAATAATCAATGACAAATAATAATCAAAGGCAAATCTAAATCACTTTGTAGCCTGTTTTTAAGCATCTGAATCAGTCACCCATCTGAGCAGCACAATTCAGTGCAGTGCAACACTGCCTTGTACTACCACAACTGTAGTAGTGGAGTTGACTATAGCGACTAAAACAGATGATGGTAAAATTTACTAGACACAGATAAAAATACCTACAAAGAAATAAAGAGCATAGAAAAACTGTCCATCACTGTTCTGAAATTTGTTTATCATATGGGGACATTTTGTGATCCATTTGAAAACCACAGCTTTCTTTGTATAAACTTTTATTTTTTAAGGTGACAAACAATGAGTAAAAACAAAACAGGATACGCTACAATGCAATTAAAAGTTTTTCAGATTTTGGGGATCCATGGTTTCTCCAAGAAAGGTAGTGACTCAGGCTCCACTTCTGCAGCCATGTCCCTTGGTGTGAGGCTTAATTCTATTGGTGCAAAAGTGAAAAAAATCCAGAATTTCCCACTTGCATCAACCCAGCAGCAGGTGTGTCCCAACTGAATTTACTGCAATAACCATGTTGGGCTATTTTCAACACGGCAGCTCTTACAGTGCATCTGAAAGTAAAATGGCATTTAGACTCTCATTATGTGACTGACTATGTGCTGTAGTTGGCAGTATTGCACATAAACAGTCACATTTTAATGTACTGTTCTAGTCATGATGGCCACAGAGGTAATTGTCACTCACTCCTGTCTCCCCCTCAGCTTTAGCGCCACTGTTGCTCTGCTTTTATGGCCCAGAACTTCGCTCTGGTTCACTCTCATTAAGCACATTTCCAGTGATCGCAGGCAGCTGTTTGGAGCTTGAATGGCCTGGTAAATCTACCTGTGCAGTGCTAAATGCAGACAGAGTTAGATGGTGGATGATAAACATAGCATTTTCCTCTTTAATAGATGGATGCGGAGGTGGCAGACCCACACTCAAATATTGATCAGTGCTTATATTAAAAGTCCCTGCAAGTGTCCAAACGTTGTAAGTAATGGTAAACATATATTTAATCATCAGCAGGGGACAGAGAAGGAAAATAAAGTTTTGCTGTAAAAAAGGGTTTACATGAAATAAAATACTCCGGCAAAACCAATCATGTAATTTAAATGAACAGATGCACTACATACAAAGACACTGAATTTAGTTTTATGAATGAACCTAGAACTGCAGCTAGTTAAACACAAAACTAAAATGACTTTTGTTTTAGGCACCAAAATCCTGTAAACGGATGGTGGAAGTTTGAAAGAATGGCTGAGGAACGGACGGTACTGTATTTATCATATTCTTACCTTTAGGGCGTTTGCTCAGCTACTTAATATCTTGTTGTATAAGCCAGCGTTTCCAACTGACATGCATTAGCAGCATACCTAATGCTTGAACAATGATTACTTAATCTTTTTACTCTTGGATTTAGTTTAATCACCTAACCGCTGCTTGTAAGAGGAATCATCTGTGACAAAATGAGGCCTTAAGATGTCGTCTAGGCTTTATAATTAACGATTTTAGTAGATGAGACTGATCAGCCCACAGCGGGATTTTGGTCAATCACAGCTCACGTCTGGTAAAAAGAAGCGCTCCCATTGGTCGACGCTGATGTCAACAACAAAATAAAACAGGAAATCCGTTGTAAAACAGTTTAAATTTACTGCAAAAAAGAAAAAAAGAAAAGGGCAGCAAATTATAAGCGGATAAATGTTGGCAATGCTTTGACACAATGTTGATTAGTTGATTTGACTTGATTGTTTCAGTCTAATGGTAAACTCAAAGCTAAAAGTTTTATGTAAGTGCTAAACTTCAGTTTTATTATTTTAGTTTTAGTATTAGTGTTTTGTGGAAAATTGGTCCGCTGGAAAATTGGTCTTACTACGCTGCTGTTGGGGGTGAGAGGTGTGGCTGAGGGAGGGACAGCAAAATCAGGTAGTGCTTTGATGCAAGAGATTTAATAACTTGAGCCATAACAGAGCCATCTTTTGTACCAGGCTGTAAACATGATTTTTACACTTGTAAAGTTGCCATTGGGTTTCTCCTTATATTTCCGCTTTTGGAGCCTGCCCTCTGGTGGACGGCGGTATATCGCTGTATAATGCTGTATGGTGGCGCCCTTACTCGAGGACCATTTAAGGGGTTCCATGAGAGAGGCTTGACTGTAACATACTGTTCTAAGCAAATGGTTTGACATAGCCATTTTGGGTTTTTGCTTCTTAAAGTAACCATACTTGTTATTCTGAAACTTGTCAAGAGAAGTGGTACTCACAATTGATACTCAGTTTGTGTAGGATCATGTACAAAGAGATTTTTTTCTTTTTTTTTCTTGTACTTATTTCTTGTCAGCCACATTTAGTTTATTTCCAGTGATGGCGTTGAAGTGCAACGTGGCAGTTGGCCAGGCACACAGCCGCAGCAAGAAGTGTGAGTTTGCTTGTCAAGCAGTCGGAGGCAAAGCGTCAGAACACGGCAGTAAGTTTCTATGTAGTGCCCCATCATGTTGTCTCACAGTCAGCAACAACTAACAAAAGATAATAAAGTGATAATGAAAAACATGTCCAGGTGACAAGATAGAGAGAGGAGTGTTCTTCAGTAGGAAGAAACACCAAACCTTGATGCCCCACAAACAGGTTTAACTCTACCTACAGCAGCTCAGACAACATGAGCACAAATAGATTTGAGGAGTGCCTAGCCTGGGCTGTGACACTTTTCTTGATTAATAACCCACTTTCTACTGTCATGACTTATCAGTGTATAATCATTTCCCAGGTCATCCCTCTATTGTATATTCACAACCCAATCTTAGTACTTTTGTAATGACACTCATGATTATAGATTCCAAGATAACTCACCAAATAACTGCTGATGTTGTGATAGGCAAAGAGAAGAATTTAAAGATGGAAATGAGAAGCAAAAGTATCATTCTGGAGATGACCTTGTAAACCCTTTTTTTATTCTTCAAATTCAAACAGACTCAACTAATGCCCTCTTGTTTCTGGTTGAAACCCAACATTAATTGGAATTTGCAGGAAAAACTCACTTCCCTGAGATTTCCGATCATGTCTCTTCACCCTCCTTCTGCAGCCCCGGCCTATTGTCGTTCCGATCAGAGCACCGTCCACTTCAATGTCGAATAGCTGCTTCCTTTGCTTTGCATGGTGATGATAATGACTCATCCTCTTACGGCAGAGCTAATCTTAGCATCCATTTAGCAAAAAGTGTTCCACCATTATGACAAGTGACCCCTATTTCTTTTCATAGAAACGACTGCTTCCCGCCTGAATCAGAGAACGGCCGGCAGGCACATAATTCAAATGCTGTCCAGAAAAGTGCTGTGCCTGCAGATTACAAAGAAGGCCTTGAACTGCATGAAATATTAAAGCATTTAGAACATATGAGGAAGTAAGCCGCAAGATGAGGCCCGGGTCTAGACAGTGAGCGCCGTTGACATAAGGAGAGGATATCCTGGCCTTGCTCAGGGCCAAAGAATAAACTGCAGAAAGAAGAAATGTGTGGCAAGATCTGGAGGCTAATGGAAAGAGATTTAGCACAAAAAAAATAAAGAAGAGTAAAATTGATTGTAATAAATATTTTTAACAACATAAATTGCTATTAAAACTATGGCTTCTAATGGGTTCTGTGAAGCTTAACATGTCTAAAGTGTGTCCTTTTGGTGTGATTATACACTACTTTTGTTATTTTTAAACGGCTATGGTACTTTTTAATTCTTTAAATTTTAATTTTCAATCTTTCTTTACTGTATAATTGTGGTGTGTGTTTTTGTGTAAAGCACATTGGTCAACCATGTGTTGTGGAAATGGTGCTATATAAATAAAATTGACATTGACATTGTTTAACTTTACTTTAACTTTACAATATACTGTATATAGAATTACAATATACAAACATTTATTTTTAAAAACCCCTAAATGTGTTGTATTGTGGGCCATGGATGCATTAATAGACAAGGATTCTCAATAAATCATGGCCACCGTTGACCATCCATCCATCCATCCATCTTCTACCGCTCGCGGGGGCAGCAGTCTAAGCAGAGATGCCCAGACTTCCCTCTCCCCAGACACTTCCTCCAGCTCTTCCGAGGGGATACCGAGGTGTTCCCAGGCCAGCCGAGAGACATAGTCCCTCCAGCGTGTCCTAGGTCTTCCCCGGGGTCTCCTCCCGGTGGGACATGCCCGGAACACCTCCCGGCGCGAAGCGTCCAGGAGGCATCCGAAACAGATGCCCGAGCCACCTCAGCTGGCTCCTCTCGATGTGGAGGAGCAGCGGCTCTACATTGAGCTCCTCCCGAGTGACCGAGCTCCTCACCTTATCTCTAAGGTAGCGCCCCGCCACCCTGCGGAGAAAGCTCATTTCGGCTGCCTGTATCCGGGATCTTGTTCTTTCGGTCATGACCCAAAGCTTATGACCATAGGTGAGAGTAGGAACGTAGATTGACCGGTAAATCGAGAGCTTTGCCTTACAGCTCAGCTCCTTCTTCACCACGACAGACCGGTACATCGACCGCATCACTGCAGAAGCTGCACCAATCCGTCTGTCAATCTCACGCTCCCTCCTTCCCTCACTCGTGAACAAGACCCCAAGATACTTGAACTCCTCCACTTGAGGCAGGAACTCTCCACCAACCTGAAGGGACAAGCCACCCTTTTCCAACTGAGAACCATGGTCTCAGATTTGAAGGTGCTGATCCTCATCCCAGCCGCTTCACACTCGGCTGCAGACCGTCCCAGTGCACACTGAAGGTCCTAGCTTGATGGAGCCAACAGGACAACATCATCTGCAAAAAGCAGAGACGAGATCCTGTGGTCCCCAAACCAGACTCCCTCCGGCCCCTGGCTGCACCTAGAAATCCTGTCCATAAAGATAATGAACAGGACCGGTGACAAAGGGCAGCCCTGCCCGAGTCCAACATGCACTGGAAACAGGTCTGACTTACTGCCGGCAATGCGAACCAAGCTCCTGCTCCGGTCGTACAGGGACCGGACAGCCCTTAGCAAAGGGCCCCGGACTCCATACTCCCAGAGCACCCCCACAGGGGCGCCACGAGGACACAGTCGAATGCCTACTCCAGATCCACAAAACACATGTGGACTGGTTGGGCAAACTCCATAAACCCTCCAGCACCCTGGAGAGGTATATAGAGCTGATCCAGTGTTCCACGACCCGGGACAAAACGCATTGTTCCTCCTGAATCCGAGGTTCAACTATCGGCGCATTCTCTCTCCAGTACCCTGGCATAGACTTTCCCGGGAGGCTGAGGTGTGATCCTCTGTAGTTGGAACACACCCTCCGGTCCCCCTTCTTGAAAAGAGGGACCACCACCCGGTGTGCCAGTCCAGAGATACTGTCCCCGACCGCCACGATGTTGCAGAGCGTGTCAACCAAGACAGCCCTACAACATCCAGAGACTTGAGGTACTCAGGGCGTATCTCATCCACCCCCGGTGCCTTGCCACCGAGGAGCTTCCCAACTACCTCTGTGTTTTCGGCCTGGGTGACGGACGAGCCCACCTCTGAGCCTTTGGCCTCTGCTTCCTCAGTGGAAGACGTGTCGGTGGGGTTGAGGAGATCCTCAAAGTATTCCTTCCACCGTCCAACAATATCCCCAGTTGAAGTCAGCAGATTCCCACCTCCACTGTTAAACACTGTTGGCAGGGCATTGCTTCCCCCTCCTGAGGCGCTGGACGGTTTGCCAGAATTTTTTCGAGGCCGACCGATAGTCCTTTTCCATGGCCTCACCGAACTCCTCCCAGACCAGAAGTTTTAGCCTCCAGGACCACCCGGGCTGCAGTCTGCTTGGCCTGCCGGTACCTATCAGCTGCCTCAGGAGTCCCACGAGCCAACCAGGCTCGGTAGGTCTTCTTCTTTAGCTTGACGACATCCCTTACTTCCGGTGTCCACCACCGGGTTCGAGGGTTGCCGCCACTACAGGCACCAGAGACTTTACAGCCACAGCTTCGAGTGGCCGCATCAACAATGGAGGTGGAGAAAATGGTCCACTCGGACTCAATGTCTCCAACCTCCCTCGGGATCTCCTCACAGTACGTTTGGGCCTGCCGAGTCTGTCCAGCTTTCTCCCCCGCCATCGGATCCAACTCACCACCAGGTGGTGATCAGTTGACAGCTCCGCCCCTTTCTTCACCCGAGTGTCCAAGACATACGGCCGGAGGTCAGATGAAACAACTACAAAGTTGATCATCGATCTCTGGCCTAGGGTGTCCTGGTGCCACGTGCACTGGTGGACACGCTTATGCTTGAACATGGTGTTTGTTATGGACAAACTGTGACTAGCACAGAAGTCCAATAACAGAACACCGCTCGGGTTCAGATCCGGGGGGCCGTTGCTCCCAATCACGCCCCTCCAGGTGTCACTGTCGCTGCCAACGTGAGCGTTGAAGTCCCGCAGTAGAACGACGGAGTCCCCGGTCGGAGCACTTTCCAGCACCCCTCCCAGAGACTCCAAGCACTGCCATTTGGTCCGTAAACAATAACAACAGTGAGAGACCTATTCTCGACCCGAAAGCGCAGGGAAGCGACCCTCTCGTTCACTGGGGTAAACTCCAACACATGGCAGCTGAGCTGGGAGGCTATGAGCAAGACCACACCAGCCCGCCGCCTCTCACCGCAGGCAACTCCAGAGCAGTGGAGAGTCCAGCCTCTCTCAAGGATTTGGGTTCCAGAGCCCAAGCTGTGCGTGGAGGTGAGCCCGACTATCTCTAGTCGGTATCTCTCAACCTCCCGCATAAGCTCAGGCTCCTTCCCCGCCAGCGAGGTAACATTCCATGTCCCTAGCGCCAGATTCCGTGTCCGGGGATTGGGTTGTTGAGGCCTCCGCCTTCGACTGCCACCCAATCCACATTGCACCGGCCCCTTACGGTTCCTCCTGCAGGGCGACATCACGGTCCTTGGTATTCCCCTATCCAAAAGGGGTTTTTAACCGCTCTTTGTCTGGCCCGTCACCTAGGACCTGCTCCTAGGATCATTCGGGCACTCAAACCCCTCCACCACGATAAGGTTGTGATTCAAGGAGGGAGGCCACCGTTGACATTCACTCCAAACCGCTCGTTTTTTTTTAAATTGTAATGTTGAAAGAAAAGACTTTTGCAAACATCTTTGCCACAGAAAGCTCTTATCTTCTATAAATCACAGCTTGAAGAAAACAATATGGCGTCCTTAATAACCAGTTAGTTTAAGACAAAGCAACACCAGTCTCATTTTTATTAGAATGCACTGGTGTCATTTCTAAAAATGTGGGCAGCAATTGTTTTCGTTTTACAAGGCCGTTTTAAAATGGAAACACATTAGTATGGACGTAGCCTAATAAAGGGAAAACGAATTGGAGAGAGCCAGAGGATGCTGGGGAAACAAAGTGAAGTCGACAGAATGAAAGGAGCAGCTATGAAAAAGGAGGAGAGAAACTCAGATAGGGGGTAATCAAGCATGAAGCAGTTGTGCAAAATTTACAGCTGTAATTTGGATTCCCACAGTTGAAGCATCTGGAGGAAGAGACACAACAGATTCTCATTTGGCAGTGGAGCTGCGCTGAAATATGCCACGTTACAGTCCGCTGGCTCAGAGACAACTTTTTTTTTCAGCATTGTGTTAAAGATTTTCATAAGGCAGCCACAGTGTTTTCTAATATCGGAACAGGAACTGGTCAGATGGAAATAGAGTCACAGACACAGCAAGGTTGTGCACAAAAAGCAGCACTGTGCCATTAAAAGAATACTTTAGAACTACAATAGGCTGGAAAACAAATCTCTAGTTTTGCATTTAATCTGGCTGTTTCTCTATTTTTATGAACAGAGCAGCTATTTTGACTTGCATGAGTCAGCTGTGGAGCTATGTGGACTCAGAGAGAGTTTATAGGGTTTAGCACAGGTGTACCTTCATAAACAAAACACACACACAATTCTTTTTGGTCCACAGACACTGGATAAATTGTATGTATTGTAGCTGCAGATTTTATTGTATGTATGCGTTGCATGTGTGCTTTTTGCTTGGGGTAAACATACATCCCATTTAAGCCGGGACAATCTCATTTTTAAGCCCCCTGTCCCATGGGATCTGCAAAAACACTAAAATGTCCCAGTTTTTCCCACTTCTTGTCTTGATTGTCCCATTTTTTTCTGTCAATGCCAATCATGAAGCCAAAGCAGTAACTTTGTAACTCACTTGTCTGTAGACTGTCTGTGTGTCAGTCACAGAGTTGCCATGGTTACAGCAATATTAACCAATTGGAAAAGATCTACAGTGTTCCATGTCTGTAACTCTAAACAGATTAGTCCATTTAAGTCTTTTAACATTGAGGCTTCTGCAGCTTTCACCGTTTCCATCTGTCATCAGCCAAAAAGAAAGTTGTGATTTACTAACGATCTTAAGGAACAATACAACTGTTTGCTTTTAGGAAAGCACATGTTTGTTACATGTAAATATAATAAAAACATGTTACTCATTGCAATCAGTTCACACTGTTTTTGTGTTTACTGGTGGTATATTGATCACCTTATAGTTGCTAGCAGTCAGGGGGCTCACTCAGGTAACAACACAGAAATGCAGTGCAGGCATCTGTGTTTTTTGTATTCTTTAATTGTTTTAATTTGTTTCAATATTTTGTGTTATACTTCATTAATAAATAGCTAATATGTACATATAATGTTTTGGTGCATTGTTTCTGAATGTAATCATTGGCCTCTGAATTGAAATTCAGTCAAACTGTAGGATGCTTAAAGATTTCCAACCTTAAACAGCAACATTTAAATGGGCTTGCTACCAGGTGTTTATGCCTCTATGCTCCATCCCCTTGTCTGTCCCAGTCTGCCTCTGGACTAATCCACACTGAAGCCTGCGTCACAAGACCGACTGCATATCTCTCACATCTACCTGAGCAGTCGGCCTTGAGCACACTGCAGTGAGTGATTGTTCCACTTGTGGAGATCAACAAGGAAATGGAGATTGATAGACCTTGTAAAAAGCCAAAAGCACAATTATCTTTTTGGGAAAACGCTTAAACCTTTTCCTAAACGCTGCACCATTTTGGACTGTCTTCAAAACACAGCTACATGGTATGTTGAGTTTGAGAATGCACAGTCTCGAGGGAATCTTTTTTCCCCATTTTGTCCTGTCTTGTGTAGAGATGGGGTTGTCAGACATTATAGATGTGCACTGTTTCAGCCCCCCTGAGATCAGTTTCCATGGGGCTCAGAATTTCTAGCAGCATCTCTTCAGGGAAAGGCCACAAAGCAGACAAAATAAAAGACTGTGTTACTAATTTATACTTTGATTTAATTTCCCAAAGGCTCCATACAGGCCCAAAGAGATATAGTCCATCTATTGTACATGTATTTACTAATTCAATTGGCTAATGAACTCTCTATGAACAGATGACAGTTACCTGCACTCCATACACCAGACCACTGATCCACACATTTACAGACCTTGCCCAGGACTGGTCACAAGTGCAGGTTTGGTCTTAAGGGAAGTCCAGATTCAGATGGGAACTTGGATATTACTGAAGCAGCCTCGGGGCTCTAGTCCCAGTAGGATGTGCCCAGAATACCTGCACAGTGAGAACAGAGACCTAGGTAAAAAGAAAGGTGTAGGCTGTGTTAACGTCTAGAAAGATCTGTGCTAAAAGGGATTCTTTAAACCACCTAAACTGTCAGGTGGGCTTAGGTTTTGCTCTAGACGAATTGGCTGTAGTGACCAGAATCTGACATGTAATATCCACAAGTGAACATACTTCCTAAAATCTGGAATATCACTTTAACAAAATGTGTGCTGCACAAATGTTATTGCTTGACCTCACTTTTACACAAAGTTTTATAGCATGTTTCACATTAACTCCTATTTTTTTTCTTACCCCAAAGTCACCTGACTGCTCGTGAGAGAAGAAACAATTTCCACTTTCCTTGAGCTGAACGCGTTTCAATTCACCAACAGAGAGCAAATTTGAGTAAAACGAGCCACTCCAAACAAACAGGTTTTTCCAAATAATTGAATCAACATTCTGGGCTGCTTTTTACCTCTCAGACTACAGTACAAATAAGACGACAAACCACTAGGCTTGTCATGTACCGAGCACTTTTTATTGTGTTTCAAAAGGAAATCTCTTTCTTATCGAACGTCACATCAAACTCTCATTAAGCCACTCTGTTCTAATATGCCGGAGTTGTTTTTGGCCCATTACTTTAAAGACATGTTCCTCGTTTAGAGCACGGATAGAACAGCAGTGTAATTTGTTAAACAACAACCTACAGTGGGACAAAGTCTGCTGTCGATTCGGTTTCTACAAAAAAGGCTGAACTAAGGCCATGTTTCCGCACTACATCAGTGATATTCATTTAAATTAATGGCCACTTGGTGCATATTCACTTCACAGCTTTCAAACTCCAGTTACGCAGATGAACAGCCTGCAGTTTAATTAGAAAGTGTAGAAAGATTGTGGCTCTATTGTGCGGGGCCGGAGGAGGAGGAGCTGGAGGGAGTCATTGATGGAAGCGCTGTGTCCACAAAGCCATTTAGTAGAAAAGAAGTCCGGATGAAAGCTGCAGGAGGAGGAAACTAAGTACAGTGTGGTAGTGTGAGTGGAAATGCTCAACATGACTGACTCTGCAGGGGTCAATTCTCTTCGGGAGTGTTATGCTGGACACAAAGTATATATAGTCAATAATGTGTTCACAGCTCAGAGCTGCTTGATGTTGCTAAAAGGTATGAAATGCAGCGTGTGTCTAGGAACCAACCTGAGCAGAAATGATGGTCTGATGGTGAATTCAAAATCAAAAGAAGTTTATTTCATAAAAGCCTTAAACCTTAAACCTACAGTGTCAATAAGAAACATTAGTGTGCTTCTGCAGCAGGGCTCAGTTTGTCTGGACATATACTTGTCTAATTGATCTAGATTCACAAATGCTTAAAGTGTTGTTTCGGTTGCAGAAGTGATCCCTAGTGTCCACAGTGAGCCCATGGTCCGTACCAGAGTACTGTTTATATTGGTGGTAAAGGTAAACTGAGCCACAAATCAGAGGAAGTCTTTTAAGAAGAAATCAAACACCAAAATAGATGTGACAAGTTCAAGGAATAAAAAAAAAAAAATGTTGAAAAGCACTATTGTATCTGCCAGAATTACTGTGTATAAGCAATCAAAGATCTTCATTTTAACTTGGTCCAGGGCCCACAGGTCCACCTTGATTTATATTAAACATTATGTCATTACAGAGGTCTGGGACACAAACTGCACATGACTGCAGTAATGTCCAGCTGGGCAGTTTAAGCATCAGCACAGAACAAGATGGGTAAGTGATTATATTATGCTTTTGCAATGACATCAGATAATACAATTATTAACCAACCAAATTATTTCTAATGTATTTATTCTTGTATCTTCTTGTTATTAAGATACTTCTCATGTATTGCTGCTGTAGCCTAAGCCTAGCATTATGTAAATCTGGAACAGCATCTTGTCATCGGTCCAGAGCGGCTGAGGTGACAGGACCGCTCCTGATGCCAACTCATTGTCTCTGCTAAGCATGCAGCCATCTTAACCCGACTGCTCGTGGTCTTGCTGCCCTGTGGATAACAAGCCCACTGGTGGCACAAACGCCACAGTGGCCTCAGTCGTCCTGCTGCAGTATCGAGTAACTGCCATAATACTCCCATGATGCCTTCCTACGGAGCGCGCCGGCCACCAGCGTGCTGCCTCTGGTTTTGCTGTGTAATGAAATATGTCTCCCTTGATGTATGGCTGCAAGAGAAGCCCAAATGGAAAATTGAATCACACTAACTTAATTTGTGGTTGGGGCAATCAAATTACTTGTTTTGGCTGCAGTGCTGACGATGAATTCATCTTTGTGACAAAGCTGTCACGGTGGCGTAAAGGGGCGGAGGACACTGTACAGATATGTGTGTTCTGTGGTGGCTAATGTTGAAAAGAGGCTCACACTGGGCCATAAATTGCTGTTAGTGAAAAGCATAAATCTCTCTCTCATCTTTTTATAAACCAACAATACCAGAATTTTTTTTTTTTTTTTGCAGTGAGTAATGCGCAGACACAAATGTAAGCAGCTTACAGAGCCTGCGGTGCCGAGGGGGAGTAGTTTGGAGGAAAAGTGTCAGAAAGTGTATGCGTCCACAGTGTGTGCTCATGCCTAGCAGCAGCTGAACAGCTTGACTCCAGAGCCTCCAGACTCAGAGCTACGTATGGCTACAGCCCAGCACAGGCCTCATTAAAGGATGTTAAAAATAATTTAAGTCAGGTTTGTCGGTGATAACACAATCCAGCAACATCAGCTTTTAAAAGGTATTTGTAAAGTGCCATCAGTTTAAGTTTCCTAAGTTTGGTTTGCCAGTATCAAGTATTAGTCGTTCACAATGGCATTTTCAACATTAGACCTAAAGATGCAATGGATAAGGTCACATTGTGATAAGACAAATTTAATGTGACTCTGTGGAACTCACTAAACTTCAAAACAACGCTGGCTGCTCCCTGCTTTGGTGAACTGCCACAAATTTTAAGAAGGAGAAGAATGCTGGCTGCTGGTCTAAATGTACTTGTTTGATATATTTGTTTTTGACGGCATTGACAAAATAGATTTTACACAAATGTGAAAACAGCGGCATAGCAAAGTGGCATAATTTATCTTGTGTGTCTATCCTTTTTTGGTTGGTTTAGATGTCTTTGGTCAAGCCTGGCCAGCCATTCTAATGCTTTTTCTATAAAAGGACTTAGTTGAGTTGGATTTCCAGGGAAAAAACAAATGCACACTGGACAACCTTCTTCTTATTGACACTGGACAGGCATACAATCAATGACAAAAAAGGGGGCAATACCAACTAACACAGAAAAAACTGTCTCTGGACCAACGCAAAAAACACACAACAAATTAGCAAAAGAAAGCTGTGCATATAGGCCAGACCGTTTTTAAAAAACAATTACAATTAGTCCAGCAGGATTTGTACTGTTGGAAATTGAAAAACTGAACAGGTACCAGACCGATTTCAACAACAGCACCAAACATGCTAAGAGGCAGACTTACTATTTTTCACAATAGAAAAATCCATCTCTTTGCGCAAAAAGGTGCATTCCAGATTCCTTTCATTGCTGCGGCACAGTTAAGCTTAGCAAAGACATGGAAACAGGGGATTTTCAGACTGGCCTCAGCCTACATATTTTTGGAAGTTCTATTTTACACAACACAAAAACTGTGGGAGGGAGACAAATTGCGACGGAGATGAATATTGGCAATGCATTTACGCAATGTCTAACCAAGCAGAGATAGCCGTGGGATTGTATTAGTTGAAAACTAGAAGTTTACGGTAAGCTATAACATACTGTACCTCCTCACATGAAATTCACAACATTTTAAAACTGACCCTTAATTTGATTTCTAGTACTGTCAATCAATGGATCTATTTCTTAATTGACATGGACAGTTTAGATGAACACATTTGACACAATGCAAAAACCTTCTATACTAAGGATTATATCTAAAATTCCTAGGTGGCCATATTATAAACCATACTGGAATGCTTTGCAGAAGTATACAACAAAGCTGTACTTCCAGAGTTGCAACTTTTCTCCCAGCATAAATATTGGAATAGTCCCAGTTGAGTCTAAAAATACAAGAAGCAGCTCCAAAAATATCCTGCATCTTACATTTTTAATTGTCACATTGCTCAAACTCCCAAATCATGGAGACCAACATCTTTTACAAGGAGACGGTGCTGGAGAGTGGTTCCGCTGCTCATTGTGAGGGCATGTCAGCAGATGAATGTTTTATGAATAAAGTGATACAGTGGTGGCGAGGTTGGGTGGGGTACTTGAGCATGTGTATGGACAGAGTGGACAGGTTGGCAAAATGCATAACACAGTGACTTATGGCAGCATTATTATATGTATTTATTTATTTATTGTAGAGCATACCTTAAAATTGTAGTTCTGTGTTTAGTATCAGACCAATGTGATCCTGCAATGATCTAATTACCTTGTTAAACATTTTGTGAATGCATTGCTAATGTTTATCCATATTTCCCTTTTCTGTTGTTTTTTTGTTTTTTTTTGCATTGTTTCTTTCAGTAAGCACATATCCAGTGCTGGAATAGACACTATCTCTGTCTTATTGGAGGTCAATACTTCCTTATTTACATTGGTGTGGACCAATGGTGCGTTCCTTTTCCAGAGCAAGCATGTTATTGGTCAGTCTGACACATAGAGGTCATGACCCTACTTCACACATTAAATAAAGTCCAGTTTGACTGATATAAATGCTCCAATTTGTGCTCCGGCATAGCACGTTTACTGAAGATTGGCACATTTGGAAAAGGTAGGCCCAGACATGCCAGATTGTGTGCCAGACCTCCTGGTAATGATCCAATAGCTTTGTTGTTCTTCATGAATTAACACTATCTCTGTTAAAGACTGGCATTTGGCCATAACTGACCATTGAATTTGTTAACTCTGACTTAAAGGTGTTTTAATGCTTGAAAAAACTCTATCAAAGAATTTACGACCTGATAAAAGGATTTTTGTGCAAGTGGACCAAAAGTTGAATACTTTGTCAGAACATGTCACGGACAATGGTGCCTAGTGATTGCTGTTAAAAGAGTCCAGAGTAATGGTGGTGCACTGTACCATGAGCAGCATCATTCAGAGGACTGTGCAGAGGTCAAAGTCCGAGGCGTAGGGTTCAGGAAGTTAGGCTGACCCCAGAATAATAGTGGTGTGTCACTCTGACTTCATTTGTCTCACTCGACTTCAGTAAAAACCAGTCCCGCAGTGCTCAGTCCTCACTGAACAAACCCCATAAAGACAGAAATAACACTTCACGGAGGTGGACTCAGCCAGCAGAATTAACGAGTTGTTCAAACAATTTCTGCAATTGGGACTCAATGCGTGATGAGCCATCTCAAATAAAACCTGTCCATGCATGCTCCCACTTCACCCCCCCCCACACTGATGGACCGACTCAAACACAGCACAGCAGCTAAGACCTGAGAGCTGTGTTTATGACTTTACTGAGCACAAGGAGAAATAATAAAGTCTGAGTCACACAAAGAAGGGTTAACAGTGTTAAAGCTACTCCAACACACACAACTCAGTGAACACAAATAATAACGAGCCATGGCCCACTGTTTGACAACAGACAAATGAGGGCCCTGCTGTATTAGTGCCGATGTTTACTTCCTGTCACTACAACTTCTATTTGTTTTCCTGTTTTATATCTGGAGACAAATCAAAAACCAAAATGCCAGAAAGCGGTGCGTGCTACAGGAGAAAGTGACGTCAGACAAGTACAACACAAGTAGCACTTCAGTGTGTGAAATAAAATGTGATCAAATGTGATGCAAACTTTGATACGGCACTAAATTGAATAAAGATGAAATAAGTCCTCCTTTGTAGCAGGATGAGAGGCATGGCTGTTATAAAATGTAAAAAAGAGAATTGTTTCCATTTTTCCACAGCTTTATCACCAGCACCAGTTTCCTTTATTTTAGGGACTCACTGTTTGTTAATGCAAAGTAGACAGAATGCAACAATGAGGGCCAAAATATGCCAGCCCAACCCTATCTAAAAAAAATTATAAAAAAACAGTTTCTTTTATTCCTCTTGAAATATTACAGTTTATTACAAGAATAAGATGTGCCTCATTTGACAAAGTTTAACTGTTTGGTGTCTTTTTTTCTCTCATTTTTACCTGAATAAGGCTCCTCTATCCTCCAATCAACAGACTGTAGTGTTTAGCTCCAACGTTTTGTACCCATACCACTCTGTTGGAACCAAAGGCCAAAGGTTAACCAAAGTATAATGAGACACATATTTGATTCATAGTGCTTTTGACTATGGAAAGTGATCTGCACTGCTCCGGCCCATACTGTCCTCTTCCAGATGATTGTCCAGAGTAAACCCTTCGTCATGTTCAAAGCATCTGAGATAGGTTTGGAAAGCACAACAAGTTCATAAGAAATGACTGTACTGACACTGAAATTGGTACTCACATTTATTCGCTCTAGAAGAAATAAAAGGTTTACTAATACACTTTTTAACGTCTGTTGGCGGATCACACATGGATCAAACCTTCACAACCGTCTTGCTGTAGAGTGCTAACCACTTAGCCATCAAGCATGCACTCCACAGAACAGTATATTTCTGGTGTCAAAATGCCAGTGGCCTTTGTGACAAGGCTTTTTAACTATTATATGTATTTTTTTATGTAGGATCTGACACTCCAGCGTTTGATTGTGGCTAACTCATAAAGCAGTCTTGAATCATTCTGAGAACCTACTGATGGTACACAGACCCACCACTGCCCCCGGCCTCTTCAGGGTGGACGAACACAGCGTCCTAAAAATAGTTCTGTTTACCTCTGGCCGTGTGTCCTGCTGTGACTCCTCGCCAGCTCACCGCTTCTGCATTGCCATCGGAGGTAAGAGAAAACCAAAGGGAAAGGTAGGGTTTAAAAACAGGACAGAGGGGTGGACTCAGACAGTTTGTCTTTTTTAAAGAATGTCACAAAGTACAGAGACTACTATATATATATATAAACTATTATATCATATATATTTTAATATAATATATTATACATATTATACATTCATTATAATCTTTTAATGGATTCAATTCTGGGGTCAATCAGAAGATTGTAGCTCAGTTTTACAGGATTTCAAGAGGAACAGATGTTTTTTTTTTTTTTGTGCATATCAACAGCATATTTTGATTTAAGAAGCTGTAATAAGAAATTATAGAAAAGTATAGAAACCCAGAGTAGGGTGTTTGTCCAAGAGTAAGTCATAAGAATACAGAAAAACTACTCAAAGTTTGTAAACAGAAAGACACCTGGATCAAGCCAATCGAGATCCTGATGTCCATGCAAAGACAATTCTTCTGTTCTTCTCTTGTAAGTGTAGATAAAACTGAATAAATCAGTAAGAATGGTCAAAGTGAACATCGCTGAAGAAGAAGGCTGCGGAGTTGAAACATATTTGTTGGGTGAAGGGAGAGAATGTAGCCTTCAAAATAAAAAAGGCTGCTTTTAAGAAAGTGAGGGGAGAGTGGGGACAGCTCCAGGGAGAGAACCCAGATGGAGTTTTAAAAAAAAGCTGGGAGTAGGCAGACTGAATGAAAACAGCAGGAGTAAAGAGGAGGAATAAAAGTGTGTCAGTGCCGGTGCTTTTTGGAGAGCGCTCTTGTGTCCTGGCGGGGCACCACTCCGCTGTCAGCTCCACCTTCCCTGGACGAGAATGCTTGTCACGTTAATGGCCTGGAAGGAAGAGCGTGTCACTTTATCACCTCACCGCGACGCCAACATTGCTGTGGCTTTTGTCTCCTCAGCTCCCTCTCCGCTCCACCACTCCCTGGAAGTGACTAATTGATCCTGGGAGACAGGCTTTTTTTTGTGTCCCGAGGGCTGATGAACAATGTGAGAAAAAGTCGCTGATAAAGAGGAAAAAAAGGAAAAGCGAGCCGGCTCTGGATAATGTAGCCCACTGTCTGCTGCGGCGCTATCTCATTTCGCCACACAAAAGTAACAACGCCACTTTGTAAATGAAAGTCAGCCAGGCGAGCGATGCCCCTCACGCTCTGCCGGCCCCTCCTCCAGATAATGGCCGTGTGCACATTATTCCTGTAGACACAAGATCAAGTCAAGAGAGAGCGGTGAGTGTGTTGTAAATGAAAGTGTGTGTGTGGCTCCTGCACAAGCCTCTGAACATTCCTCTGTCTTCACCGGAACTTGGACAATGATTACATTGTAACATGCTCCATATACAACTCCATATCTCCACACGTCTCTGCTGGACCCATGCATTCCTGTGTGACACCCAATAACACTCTTTCCAGAGAACTTAAAGTGTAGAAAAAATAAAACTTTATTCAGCTACTAATGTTACGAACCTTTAAACCAAGCTCTACAGAACACAGTTGTATAATTAGATTTACACTACAATTTTAATTGGTTGTTAATGGAGATACCATGTCTTTGCTAATGTTAGCTCGAACTTTGGGCTTTATATTTCAGTCATGTTTTCATTAATGACTCTGGCCTGTTTGGCAGTCCTACCTGAGTTATTTTGACACTTTCCAACACCACTACAATTAGCTGACAGCATCTGCAAGGTCTTGGAGGGGGCATAGTTTATATTAATAATAATAATAATAATAATAATAATAATAATAATAATAATAATAATGGATTGGATTTATATTGCGCTTTTCTCCCAAGGGATCAAGGGACTCAAAGCGCTTACAGTCTGTCCATTATTCATTCATACACAGTCATACTGGTGAAGGTAAGCTACAACTGTAGCCACAGATGCCCTGGGGCAGACTGACAGAGACGTGGCAGCCATTTTGTGCCTACGGCCTCTCCGACCATCACCACATACATTCACTCAACATTCTTACACATTCATACGAGGCAAAGGGGGTTAAGTGTCTTGCCCAAGGACACACGACAGTATGAATTGCGGGAAGAGCGGGAATCGAACCGCCTACCTTCCAGTTGAAAGACGACTGCTATACCACTGAGCCACTGCCGCCCCAAAGCTAGCTAGTTCTTGAAATCTTAGCTATGTTTCTCGTTTATTTGGTGGGAATCCAGGTAAAGATGGCTATGGAGCGCTTACAGGAATATAATTCACTTTGTATTAGCCACTCTACAGGACAATATACAGACTCGCGTGCTTCAGTTGACAAAATGGAGACAGTGGATAAAAAGCTAGCCTGGCCAGTCAGACCCATTCACTTTCTTAGAAGGTAAAGTGGGTCTGGAACCCTTCCCATTTAAACAAGCTTGCTGTTTAATGTAGCGTTCACAGTAAACATGAATGAAGAAAATTATTTGCACAGTTTGTGGGTAGCCTAGTGAGAGGGAGGCTTCTTGCCTTCGACCACTTCACCCTGTTAGCTAGATGTTAGCATGGTACAACAAGTGTCTGTCTAAATCTGTTAGTGAGCACTTCTCCTTTGCAGAGACCATCCATTCACCTCACAGGTGTAGCATATCAAGATGCTGATTAGAAAGCATGATTATTGCACAGGTGTGCCTTAGGCTGGCCACAATAAAAGGCCACTCTACAATGTACAACTGAGGGCAAAAACGAAAGTGTTTTTAGTTTTGTAAAGCTCTAAAGATCTGTTCTTGTGATGGGCAACTGTCCGGTTCACATTTTTCAAAATATTTTCCTGTTTTAACATATTTGACTTGACTCGCACTAATGTCTTCATCTCCAGCCAAAATGTGTCCATACTTGGATCACCAACGACGGGCCTGTCACCAGTATGAATGCTTGTTTGGGACGAACTTTAAATCTCTTCAAACTCCACCCAAATTATTAGTTGCACAAACGTAACCCTCCATTGTAGAAAACTGACTAATCTGGCAACTGGAGGACTTAGTGTTTACTCATCTACCTGTTGATTCTAAACACTCCAGGAATGGAATAAAAAAGAAGTAGAAAAGCAAACTGAATGAGCTGCGAGGCGCGGAATCGAAAAGGCGGCCATAACTCGAGCACCGGTGGAAATAAGCCAAGAGAACAGAAGGAAGGGGAGCTATCTGAGGGGAGGCTAGCATCCGTGCTCCTTCAATGGCTCTGGCCTTGTCAGATATGGTTATGCTTATTGGAGGCACAGGCGAGGGAGGTCAGTGCACCAGCATGCCTCAGAACATCAGTGCGTCTCGTCTCCGATAAGAATAGTGCAGTGAATCATGGCTTACAGTGCCATGATGAGTATGGATGATGCATGGTGAATGAATGTGAGATAAGGCCCAGGGAAGCGGATGGACTGGGCACAGTTCCACGTCTGTTTGGAGTACTGTATGTTTGCAGATCCGGTGGGCCCGTGAATCACAATTTTCAAGGCCCAAAGCTACTCCGTGAGCTATATTAAATGTAAAGGGGGTTTAACTTTAACTATTTTTTTCTCCTCCACTCTCTTCATTTCTCATGTTGAGAGACCTTACACTCAAACATGTTACTTTTACTGCTTTTACTGAACATCTGTAACTGTGGTTCAAACAGTGAGGTGAATGAAGGACTTGTTTCATGTCAAAATGTTCGTGATGTATTAGTAAATCTTTTAAAATCTAGATGCATTCCCGTCTGTTTGCCCTAATTTCACCAGTGGACATTTGCTGTAAGTCCGTGTGGCTCTAAGTAAGTCTGTGTGGCTCAAAAGGATTTTCTCTATATTTTTATTGTAGGTCTAATTAGTCAAATCTGGTATTAGTCTAAACCTGGCACTTTTAGCTTCCAAAATGGCCAGCTTTTGTATTCTCATATAAAACTTTCATTTTCATGATGTCACTGCTCTGTCCCACCAAGACCCTATGTGCAAAGGTCATAGTGCGTGAGCCTTGGGACAACTAACTGACTATGTGTGTGCTGTCAGTGAGTGGGTAGAGAACATGAACAAGTTGCTTGACATTTTGCAAGCTTTTAGGCTACAAGTTACAAGTCTCTGGAGGATTAGGACCCAGACCTATAGCATACATCAAAGATCCGGTGAAGGAACTTTAGCCTGACCCAGAGCAGATTTAACAAAACCGCTTCTCATTGACGCTGGATTAAATCAACGCTCTACTCGAAGCATGGCCTTATTGCGACTTATCAAGTCTGACTGATAAGTCCAACTTAGCCTAACTGGAACCACTTTAGACAAAACTCCTATGTTCACACAGACTACAATTTAGGCTGTAAGTCAAGCTTTTCTGACCTTCACGGAAAGCCCCCTTTCGGTGATCAACAATGATTTTAACTCGTCTTCTATTTTACCTTCGTGTAAAGGACAAACAACCAAATGTGCAACAATATTTAAATGAGAAATTATTTAGGGAGATGAAGCAGATGCTCTATATATCTGTGGTGAGTCTGGTTGAAATAATTGGTTTACACACAGCAGTGGACTAAAAATCCTCACCGTCTCTATGACTACAAACTGCAGCTCCTCATTAAATTTCAACAAGTGCGACTTTGTGGTTTCCATGAATCTTACAAACTACAGAAACAGACCGCACTCCCCGTCAGTCTATCTGCCGTTACAATTCAAGTGTGGCTCAGAGACAAAACTTTTCATCTACAAAGTGACCTTGGATCCCGTCGGCTTCACCACAAAAGCATTTTCAGCTGCTGTTGGAAAGTTCAACAAGCACTTTATTTGAAGCGTTCTGACATGTTTATGCTTTTTTTCCCTCAGTCGGTGGAGCTCAGCCCTAAGCTCAGTACTTTTGAAGATGTTAATCTTTTAAAGTCGGTCACACTTATCTCGTCTGAGTCATCTAGTTGGCGGGAAAAATATTTGTGTTGTTGCACTGATGACCAACTTTGTATTCTTTGTATCTTTATTCTAACAATAGTACTGTTGATATTTCCCCTGTACAGTTTAAAAAGTTCTGTGGACTAGGACCAGATTATTCCTTTGCCCTATAAAGTAGGGCAAAGGCTTGTAGTGGTACTGGACGAGACATAATGAGGTCTAAAATGTGCAATATTTTCATTTTGTACATTTAAACTTAAGTCCAGTAATCCAAGAATGAACATGAGGCTACACCTTCAATACATTTGAAGTATTGCTCATGGCTTTTTGTGTAAGTTTAATTTCATGTCCACGTGACTAACTACCCAAATGTGTTTTTATTATATTCATTCTCTATTTTTACTCATAAAGACTGGTTGAGAAGCCTATACAGGGTAAATGAGTCAAAAGCAGGTCTAGTAGATACGACTAGGAGGCTCCTTGCCATCTGCCAGTTTGGCCTGTTGTAGCTGGACAACAAGACAAGTGTGCCATGGCCGACGAGCTCGCTCTATAGCTGAAAATGAGTAAAAGACATTTTCAGAACTTCCCACATAATCTGACATCACAACTTTCTTTTCTCAGAGATGGTGTCAAACATTGATTAGGAGCTGCATTAATAAAAATAAAAATAGGCTCCTGTTGGATTGCATCGAAGGATCTATCACAGCACAAATGTCCCCCAGAGTGTTCATCTTGCTCAAACTCACATCTATTGCTTCTATGCATCGATCACTTCATTCAAGCATTCAACACTCATTCAACAAGGCAAACGTGATGTGTCTATAAACTACATAGAATTCATAGAAATGGCATCTTTTGGGTTACTTTTTGGGAAAAATAAAAAAGCATTCTATGAAGTGTTTACCTGAGCACTAAACTGCCTTTGATCAACACCTCTCTGCCGTCCACTTCTTACAGTAAGTCCTTAAGTAAAGCCCTGAGACAGACAGAAATCTCCAATGAGCTCCTTAAAAACATTTGCTTCTCTAGTATTTTTTAAGCATACCCCGTCCCATCTCATGCTGCTCCTCCCTCTCTTCTCCCCCCCATTCCCTTTTCACACCGTAATCGCTAAGACTTACAGAAAAATCAATTTCCACTAGCCAGCGGAGAGGCCCAATGTTTCTGCACTGTGTCTGATTGATGACGCACAGGCGCCATCTCACACCCCGCTGCTTTTTATAGCACCTCCGAGCTGGTCACCATTCAACGCATTTTTATGGCAAATAATAACAGGAGATGTAATAGCTATTCCCTCTGGTGAGTAAATCCATGCAGGGAGACAAGGATGGCCCGCCCTGACAGCTGGAGGACGTCGGCCGTCAACAAGTTACTTAGGCTGAAGGATTGGCTGCACAGCTCTCAAAGGCTGGGATAATGCAGCAAAATCAGGTGAAGACAATGTTGTTTCTGTTGTGGTTTTTAACGCTATGTGCATGTTTAATTAATTTATAAAAAATTCTGACACAAAGAGAAGAGCCTTTCTTTATCACAGATTAGTTCAATAGGTGACTGTGGTTGTCAAAATCAAAGAGTAGGCTAGTGTTTTTTTGACCAATCACTTCAATACCCGTTGGTAAAAAACAACAAAAACAATGTTAATGGGAAAGAAAAGCTCTGCAGACTCTGATTCAAAAGGGATTGTGACATAATGATTAACTGCTAAATACTTTTTAAACCTAACTATGTCCTTCCAAAGCCCCACAACATTTAACAAACCAGTAACCTACAGTGTACCTGCATTAGGTGGGCCTTCACTCCTGTCATTCACCAAATGAGGAAGATGATTGGTGTTTAGGTCTCTGTGTGTGTCAATGTGCTTGGGCTGTAAAGGATGAAGCCCTTTTTCATATTTTTGTGGCAATTTAGATACATTTGTGCCACTAAGTTCTAATCTAGAATCTTCTACGAATATAGTAACATGAAAAATATAAATTTAATAGAAAATGTTTTACAATACTTTGAGAAGCCTACATTACCAGAGGGGCTCTGTAAACAGGCAAAATTGCTAAACGTCTCATTTGAGCTAAAAGCAACAATTTTACTTTACCATTTAAAATGATCTTTTCCTCAAAAAGATTTCCGAGGGGCTTATGCGTGTTTCACCAGATCTTCTCCAATAAATCGCTTCTCATTTACATATAGCATTAAAAGCATCAACAGAAAGAACAGCTTGGCAGTGCCCAAATATAGACTGAATACTGGAGCTTATTGAAAGTTGACTGATGACAGAGAAGCCTGTCAGTTCAGACACACAGCAGAAATTAACCAGATCATGAGCGTCATTCAGCCAACTGCCCCTAATATCCACTGTACGTTTAAGGCTTATACATAATCTAGTTTTCTTGTGTAAAATTATGCCATCAACTGCTAGTAGTAGCACACCAAAAAACAACAGGCTATAATGCTGCTAAAAGAGTTCAGAATCCAGAAATTGAAAACTGAAACTCACATAAAAAGGTAAATGCCAGAAATCTTTGTAAAACATCTGAACAAGCTACATAAATGAAGCCTATTGTTCCATAGAAAATGACCATGTCTATGATGAACCTTAATGACTAGCCACTGGTTTAATACAGCATAGTGGCCATTTTATTGGATGCAACTGTCCAGCACACAAAGCCATACAGTGTGAAGATTGATGGTAACACATAAAGCCCTTCCTGAGCGCATGAACATGTGAACATGTAAGGTCACAGATTTACTGCACATGGGCAGAAAACCAGTGAGTGGAGTGGAAAAGAGAAGGACAAAAGACTCGTTCAGCAAAGATTTAGAGTTGGTTTCTATGGTAGCCCTGCAGGGACATGTTGTTGCCTATGATGAAGCCCATAATCAGAATATATATTCTAGCTCTCTTAAACATAATGGCATTACTATGCATTGACAAATTGAAAAGTGAGATGCTAACATGTAGCAGACTGTGGGAGTTACCAAAAGCCAGTCTATCTCAGTGGTCGGTGTACTTTTTTGGTACAGAAAAGGCCCATTAATGGTATCAGTGGAATTTGATGCTGACTTCACAGCTGCTGCCCAGATACATCCATCTCTGTCCACACTCCACTTAGAAGAATGTCTCCAGCCTAAAGTCGGGTGGCATTTATCATGTCTGCTTTAGGAAGGTTTTCAGTGACTGCAGCCGTCTCTAATGATCAGCACCAAAACAAATTTGAGAAGAAAGATGAACTGTAAAAGTGTAGATGCACCAATACAAATATCACACTTGGGAAGATATTTTAGATCAGACAGGTCCTGCCTTTAGGAAAAGCTTATTTATTATTATTTTATATTAATTTAAACCTAATTATTCATATTATTACCCCATATTCTGTAAAGGTCACAGGGAGCTCAATATTATTCTAGCAGCGTTTGGTGTGAACTGATACATACTGTACACCCAGTTTATCACAGAGTCACTTTACTTAAGCAGTTCCTCATTCCAAAGTGTGGAGCAAAAACACTGCACTGTTGATTGGACAATAGAAAGTAAAAAGAAGTGTAAAAAAATGTGTTTTTGTTTCAAATGAAGCATGTCTTGTTTCTCTGGTAAATAGTCTAGATACTAAACAAATTGAGATTAAGAGAGTGTCTTGGAATTAGAGACAAAGTGTCTTCACCTTGAAAACTGAGTCCAGATGCTTTTGCTTTAACCTTTTCTTCTTTTAAATGCTATTTTTAATTATAGTTGTGTGCCTTTTTCTTTTCTTAGAACAAAGTTTTCATTTTGGACCATTACCATTATGATGACCATAATGTCCTAAAGCAGCTGTTTTCTTTTCTTTTGCCCATGGACTTTCACAAAATATTTTTGTGACCCATTTTTGGACCCCATCCCAATGTTTGAGAACCATAGAACTAGAAAGTTCCTTAACAGTGGATCCTCCTGAATTTAAATGATCTAGTCAAATGTAATGCAGCAATATGCAGCTATAACATCTCAAACTGCTGTGCTACGTCAGTCCTTACCTGGCAGGTGCTCCCATTTCAGGGATTACCCACACCAAACAATGTGAAAAAAACTCATTCAGCCTGTTTGGGACATGCGTTATAGGTGAACACACGCCTTAACACGTACAATAACAAAAAACAAATGATACTCACATTTGCTGACTACGGGCCATTTAAATTTAGACCTTTACATGAACGTCAGAGAGTAAGAGAGTGGAGGGTCTTTATAATGACAGCAGGAGGAGGACATGCAGACTTCTCACAAAAAAACACTAACCATTCAGCAAAATGAGACAAAACTGTAAAGGTATAGAATATAAAACGGCACACACTGGTTATCATCAGGTTCTCCCAAAGCCCAAGCTGCTGTTGTGTAAATGTGTTAAAATGTTAGTTGAAGCGTCTGTCTCCCGTCCTTCTCCCTGCAATCCAACAAAGATGAAATGCAATAGAAATGTCAAATTGAATCGGCACGCAGCTGGCAGAACTACCGCACTTCCTCAAAGTACTGAGGCGTACTGCATTTTAACACTCTTTATTTATCCAGGGAGGGATTTTGCTGAGTGCGCTGCCTCGGCGCACTGGTCGACTACAGCGGCGGGTCTCACACCTGGGAGCTGTCACACACTGCTGCAGACAGAGCAAGATACAACAGGAAGGTCAGTGTTGAACAGAGCCACTTCCTATTGTGCTCCTGCTTTGTGTTAAACTTCTTCTGATCTTAGCCGGTCAAAAGCTAAGTATGAGTTAAATACAAACCCAAGTGAACATTAATATTAATGCCACTGTTTATTTAAATGAAGGTAAACTTGGATGACATGTGGGCACAATTATTTACTTTCACTCTAGAAATCTCAACAAATCTTTACTGTTTAAAGTTTTTAAAAAAAAGTCTTCCTGGGGAGGTGTTCTGGGCATGTCCCAGTGAGCCCCGGGGAAGACCTAGGACACGCTGGAGGGACTATGTCTCCATGTCTCTTTTACTCATGGCATGAAACATCTAAATAACTGATCTCCACTAAATAGAGACAATGGATGTAGTCACAGTGTACAGCCTGTTGTTCAGTTAAGCTCTTTCAGTCACTGAGGTACACCGAGTCTATTCACCGACAGTGGCACAGTGGGAATTCAGCCAAAAGTATCTACTGTGACCTCATTGACTAATTAGCTCCAGCTTTTTTTTAGAAGTATAGAAAAGATATCTCTGGATGAAGTCGCGGACACAGAGTTTCAGTTGTTGTTCTGAAAGCATGAGCAGAATTTTTCTAAATGAATTTTTTTTGGATACCTTTTTGCTGTCCTTAAATCACAAAGATTCTGGTACTGTTGTGGTCAAGACCGTGTTGATGGAGACCAACTCATTTCCAAGTCCAGGTATTGACGAGCTTGAGGTTAGTGTTGGGTGAAGGAGGCAGAGTTAGTCCAGTCCAGTCAGATGTTAGTGGTAAAGGAAGCAGAGTTAGAGAGGTATTTTTATTTGAATGTCAGAAAATGATAAAAGTTTGTTGAAATAAATGTAGTCTTGTTTGGTCTTGATGTTAGAGAGTGAGAAAAGATCAAGTTAAGTTTGAGACAAACACCTTTAATAAAAAAATGGTTTTAAGACCAGTCTGGAGTCTCAGGCAGAAGAAGTTTAGATAACATCATTATGACTCAGAGACAGTTAAACACTTAACACAGAGCGACAGTCTAGAGACCATTCAAGTCTGGCTTTACTTACAGTAAAAGCCAAAATGTTAACCCAATGAGGTAAGGCTCAGAGTCGAGTTATCCATGAATTATCAAGCGTTGGTGCAGCTGTATGTAATTTGTTGTCAGTAATGGGTGCATATGTTTTTACAACATATGTTGTTATTACATATGTTTGTACAACTCACTACAATCAGGTTTTTTTCAGTGATATTAGACAGAAAGAATAAAAAATGAATACAGCTCGCTGTGACTATTTCATCTGACAGTATTCAAACAGGTGAGTCAGTGTGGGGGACACCTGTACCGAGTAACAGGACCAATGTGGATTTAGCTGACTGAGACCTAGATTCTGGTCTGCATCCATTTCTCTCAACATTCTACAACTAACAAAAGCTTTCTATTGATTGACCAGTGAGAATGGTCATCCCTGCTTGGACCACCTGCTGTGTCATATGGTCTACTCCAGTGAACTTTCACATTAGCATAAAACTCAATATTCTCAAGTATCAGGGAGTTTTAGAATTTACTCAGTTTCTGTTTTATTGGAGTGTGTCTCTGATGGAGGACAGAGCAAACAACAGATATCTCTCTGGAGCCACAAACGTCATTGAAGACTGTGCATGACCGGGACACTTACTTTTTGACCTGTTGACCTCTGGCAGTCGCTCCACTATAAATAAGGACTCAAAACTGTTTCTCTCCAAGACGTCATGGCCAATACATTTGTGCTATATGTCTGTCAAATGATGCACTTGAAGTTTGATTTTATACTTTTAGACTATTTTTATTAAAGGCATGCTAGTTCTATAAAGTGTATTATTATGCTCTGATAAACACTCCTGTACCTCAGCTTGTATCATATCATTTTTATTATTTTATATAAACTTTTTTCTATTTTTATTGAATTTCTTTGTAGTTTCTGCCTCGGAATTGCAAGATTATGCCGCAACAATTTTGCCTTGAAACACCAAGATTCTGTTGCAATTTGGCAGTTTCTCTACATCCGAAAAGTATTCTTACTCCTCGAAAAAGCAAAACATCAGGTAGTAAACTCACAAAAAAATAGGCTCTACTATTTTTAACTCGGGATTATTGTGACCACAGTGTTGATGACTCCAGGCTGGAGGCTACTGCTGACCTCTGTGTGACCCTCTCAGCGCTGAGGGTGGACACATTTCTACTGGACACAAACAACAGGACTCAGCACTTATGTACATAATAATACAGTCACAATAATAGAGATTAAACAGGTGTTGTCTGAACGTACAGAAGTCTGTGGTGGCCAATCTCATGAAGCTGATGATCACTAATAAAACTACCAACTGTTAACGTTACTAAAGACTACTGGCTCCAACAGATTGAGAAACACCAAAAAACAAACAAACAGAAGGCTGAGTGCAACTATTCTGTATACAACCAAAGCTACTCCACCCATCTTTCCTCAGAGGACACTTTAGTGATGCATCTAATATTTTCTGAGCATGTACTGTGTTCATTAAAAGCCTGATTGGAGCTCTGCTGTGTGCCACGGCTGCTGTTCTCACCAGGAGCCTGAGTGAAACAGAACATTGGCTTGTGAAAAACTAAACCGCGCTGCACCCTTTTTGTGCAAACTGTGTGCCATTTGCAGATGTCACACAATATTAAATGTGTAATTCCTCAAACAGTTAACTAGTGCTCACTTTCATTTGGAGCCAACGACGTTGCAAAACACTAAGCGTAGCTTCAAAGCGGCGCAGATTTTTCATTTACTTGGCCTACTTTGGTATGTGTTCGATTTGTGTCAGAGAAACTAGTGTGAGAGGCTGCATAGCTCTAACAAATAACACTTTTACACATACGTACATAGTATTTGATTAAAATACGCTAAAATAAAAAGTACCTCTGGGGTTAACTGGGCTGGCTTTGTTGGTGAAAACCACAGATTCAGACAGACTGGCACAAATGCGTACAAAAGGTGCACTCACTGCTGTGTTTATTTTGAGAGAGCAGGTCACACAGACCTCTTCTGCTCTGATCTCGAGGTTGGATACACAATTGCGCTCAGTTCATTTAGGAACATTTATGAACCCACAGGGTGAGTCACATGATTACCTTGTGTTTTTCAAAATGACTAGCAGGTTGATTAGGTTAATTGTTATGCAGTTTTCCCTGTAATTAAAACCTAGGGACAAAAAGTGAAACAGAAAAATTGTACTTAACAATGGCTTAAAAAGACCAAAGAAAAAGCTCACACAATAGATAAAGAAATATGTCTTTTTTTCCCCCATTTTTTCCTTTAACTGTAAAGCTGGTGAACTACACAAGCTTTTGAGGTTTTCTGACCTTTTTAGTTCATGGGATAATGAATTACCGACCTTTGTCTGTTCCATATGAGGTGCCAGACTGTTACTGCTTCACCTCCAACGTGTTCAGATCATAAAGATCATATAGCTATCCTTCAACATGGATCTCTGGCTGGGATAACATCGAAAAGTTAAATAAAGTGAAAATTATATGATCAAATGAGGATTACAAAGCTGTATATTCAGGCATTTGTGGATGTTGCTCGTCTTTGCAACAAACAGACAAGACAGAGAAGCAAATAAGTTGTCTGTACATTCACAAAATTCAAACAATAAAGGTGTCACAACATGACATAAACTCAGAAACAAACCTGTTGTTTGTCAAGTGCAATGGGTGCTGTGACAGTTCTTGGAAATGGGTTTGGTTGTAAAAAACAAACACTGAATGTTATTATTTGCTCATAGCTCTAGGTTCTGCACAGACTTCTTTGAATGCTGATGCCTCAAACATGCATGATTACATACATTCAATTCAATTCAACTTTATTAAACCCCAAGGGAAAATCCGGGTTTTTCAACCTAATTGCTCCAGACTTCATCTGACTGACTGTACAGTCTTATGGCAGTCTGGAGGAAGGAGTTCTTGTGGCGTTCTGTCCTGCAGCTCACTGATCTAGGACGTCCCACTGTCTGCTGTTTTCTGCATCCTGACATCTCACGATAATATTAATGTCTACAATAAAGGTGCACTGTGTAAAATCTTGTACTATCTTGTAGTGGCAGAATAACACTGAACTCAAAAGTCAAATCATAAGTAGGATTTGTTCTACTCTAGATTAGAAGCAGCAGCAGAAGCCTACAGAACTGTGTGAATGCATGTGATTCTTGTCTTTTTGAGCTTAGTGACGTGTCATTGTTAAGAAACCGTGCCGTGTTAGGAGTTGGACATTTGCCTGAGAATAGAAGACATTAACATTTAAAGAACCCTTGGAGCCATTACTACCATTACATTCTCTCTCAACTGCCTGGAGGACAAACATAGCACCACTAGTGGAGAAGCACACTGAGGTTTCACTTTGAACATTTTAGATTAAGGCTTAGGAGATCTCAATTATTATTATATTTGTTTCAATTTTTTTTAAAACAAACTCATAATCAGACTCATTTCCACTGATCATAAACAAAAACATGACCTCGCAAGGCTACCATAGGTGCCCTCAGCCTGTAGAAAGGAAGGGCTGGGAAATTGCCACCAGATCCTGCTATACACTTGGCTAGCCCATTTGAATAAGCATATCTTCCATTTAAGGTGATTAACGTAGATATCATATGCTAAAATAAAATCCTTTTGTTGTCATTTGATTTTATTACAGTATTTGTTTGAGATACATATGCTCTATTCCTTCAAAGGTGAAATGTGAACAGTAAAACCTGAGAGAAAATTAGTCCAGGTGACTGAATAAGTCACTAAGTTCTTCTTTAACAAACAGCTGATTCTATAAAGAGAACATGTCTTGTGTTTGTGAAGGCCCAGCTCAGGGGAACATTAGGAGGCCAGTAAACAAGGCTGAAACTGTCGGGGAGAATGTGTTGGAAGTGTCCTTGGGGAGCAGCTGATCTCACGTGGGCTAAACTGCTGTCAGGTCCATCGATACGGGCTTTACAGCACAGTGCACAGAGACAGCCCTGGTCCTGACTGCAGGCGTCTGCTTTAAACAACTCCACAGCCACTATCGAACCCCTCACACTTAAGTCAATACTGCTCTTTTTCTCCACAGCTGTTAGCCGTGCCATAGTCCGAGAGCGAGGGGGAGAAGTCAAAGTGATCTCACTGGTCCAGCAGGAGTGGGCTGGGATCAAGTCAGGAAGCACAATTGATGCAGTGTTGGATTAACGCCATGTCCACACGAAGCTGTGGGTGTCTTTGGAAAATGTTGCTTTTTCTGTGCATTGCTCACAGGAGGTCACAAAAACTGGCTCCATTGTGAAGACGCTTTGAGAGCTAGGTGGAAAAGTGCTATATATAGACCACAGCAGCCACTGAAGGAGACCATAAATGTTACTTTAGTCTGACGTCCTGAGTCAGTCATGGCCGTTGTTGATTTTCTGCATCATACTGTATGCCCATAGAGAAGGCAGTTCATACACTTGTCTTCTGTTTGACCCGCCACTCAGTTCCACGTAATCACTTCTGACCGATTTCCTTGAAAGTGGTGACATCACAAAAAAATCAATAAAGCTTTTTTTTTACATTAGTGAGTGGAAAAGTACCAGGTATGAAAGCAGGCAATAAACAAAATAAAATCCAAACATTTTGGAAGTTATATAAGAGGCCACTGGTGGAATAAGCAACAGGGCAAAATTGGAGTTATGGAATGAAATAATAAAACGAGTTAAACATTTAATTCTGTGTATACAAATAATTAACTGTAAATAATGGGGTTGTTTCTATACCACTGAGGAATTGTGTATCTTCACCTAAATCTCTGTAGACACAGCACTAAACTCAACCTATGCAACCTTCTGCTCCTTCCCTTTCACGATTTTTCTCACAAGGGGCAATACACTTTCATTGCACTTTAATTAGACTGGGTATGTCAAATTGTGGGTGTTTCAACATTTGCTGTGATTTTGCTCTAAACCTTACTTTAGAGGTCTTTATGCAAATAACTCAAAGAATAAATTTTGACTTATGGTACTTTTATCATTATATATATACAAACTGAGCTAACAATAGAAAAAATAATAATAAAAGATTTGGATGCATATCCATGTTCAGCAGTGCAACAGCCAGGACCGAGGTCTGACTGTAGACTTCAGGCATCACACACCTGATGTTTGCAGGAGCCAGGGTGGAGGAGGAGACAAGGAGGCCCTGGTTGAGGGGGAATGACAGGATGCATGAGTTGGCAGAACTGACTAAGTTCATTGAGCAAGCCTCTGTGTTATATTTTTAATACATTTTTTAATTGTGTTTTGGTAAAGATTGCGTCATGTTTATACTGTTGTGCTTTTATTTGGCCACATAAATATTGTGATCTTTTTTAAATCTTCCATTTTTCATTTAGAATGGAGGTCAGTCATGAGGGACTAATGTCAAAGTCAATTTCAAAGACATTGTTTTTATATTGTAATTATAATCAACTGACACAACAATGGAGGAAAACCATGCAACTTTTATCTTTTTTTCATTTAAGGGAAAATTTTACAGTGATTTTTACAGTAAGGGTCTATTATGATTTTCATGGTCATAATAGACCCTTCCACAAATATTGTCATCAAAAGATACACGCCTGCTGCAGAAATACAAACAGCATCTTGATTATTAATATGATTGGGTAAAGTTGCTATAATAAACACTATAGATATGATGATGGTTCTGTTGATGGACTTCAGTTCTAGTCAAGTATTATGGGTAATGTATTGTTTACCATAAGAGCTGCAGATATTTTTGCATGGCTTTGTGTGTGTGCTATTTATCCAATTTGCATTTATGTAATATCTGTCTATAATGGCAACAGGCCTTTTACCTTAGTGTAGATTAAAGTAGTAGATGTCAGTTTAACAGTCTATGATGAGGAAGAACAGGTCCTCAAACAATCTGTGTATAAGTGTGGGTCCTCCATGTGGTGTTCAGCGTAACATAGTCGTAAGCATCCAGTGGCTTATAGTCTGTAGCCTTCAGCTGGTGTAGCCTAAATGCTTGTATAACAACAGCAGCTGAATTTCAAGGTACTTGCTATTTTTTTCCACTCACTCACTGACAGCATGCACACACATCCAGTCAGCTGATATTTCTCAAAACCAGAATGAAGAAAAGGTTAAAGCAAAGGCATCTGGACTTAATTTATTTTTCGAGGTAAAGATGTTTTGTTTCTAATTTCCAAGAGACCTTTTCAATTCTGAGTTCAACTGAGCTTTAATCTCTAGAGTGAAACTAACTCTGATGGACCGTTGTGTCACAGTGTCAATGTTCCATTCAGGTGTTGTTGTTCACTAATGACTCTCCTGAGCCTTAACGACTCTCACATCAGGAGTCACACTGTCCTTTCAGAGCTAACAACTATAAAACCAGAACAGCCTGGTCCATCAGGTTTGGTTTCAGGGGAAACTCCTCCCTCTAGAGATATAAGCTCAGCTCTCCTACCTGTTGATCTCAGAATTGATAAAGTCTCTTGGAATTAGAGACAAAACGTCTTCACCTTAAAAACTGAGTCCAGATGCTTTGCTTTAACCTTTTCTTCAAGATGACCTGGATGACTGAGAACCTTCAAAGAAATCAAACTAACTTTGTACAGGGCATGAGAAAAGAGTGTTGCAAAAATTCAGTTGCTCTTCAGACAGAGGTGGACGTCTTCCTGTGACAGCCTTAAATCCTGATTGAGTGTGGCCTGCTGCAGTCCGAGCCTCTTCACTCAGCCCGTCGCCTGGCGTCATTTGTGGCATTGTCTCCCGATGAGTATCATTTGTCACCATTGACCGTCTGCGTTTTGCACACCTCAACGTTTTTTTTCCCACAGCCCGGGCCCATTTCCACAGAGGGTAAACAGCTAAATCCCTCTCCCAATCAATGCCACCTATTTAACTTGAGCTATTGACTCTTTTGGCCCTCAACTGTGTGGAGAGGTGAAAAAACACAAACAAATTAGACACACCAGAAACAACAAGAGAAAATGGCAACAGTGACCATGAAAAGTCACATTTTCAATAATGAGCTTTCGACGACGGGGAAGTGACAGGGGAGGCAGGGGATGCGAAGGAGCTAGGGAAAAAAAAGAGGGATTGATCAATATGAAGAGATAATCACCAGACCCATGTCCCAGAGTGTAAAGAGTGTAACATTGCAGAGGTGGGCACGGCAGGGAAGAGATCAATGGGCTGTGATTTGTTGATTCGTAATCCTTAACTATCTATAAGTAATTAACCTTCAGAGGAGAAAGCATCAGGGAAATAAATGAAGGAAAAAGAGCAGGAATAACAATGAGCACAAGTGAAACACTACCTTGCACAGACTAGATAAAACCAAATTAATAGTTGTCTGGGCTGCTGCCTCTGCAATTTGCTGCCTCTGATTTAGAGGGCTGCGTCTCCCTGCGGTCTAGGCCCAGGATAAATATAGTGGACTTAGAGAACGAGCACTCTCATCTCAATTCAAAAGCAAAAAGCAAAAATGTGAAATATATCTGCGGTGTGTGGTGCATTTGCAGTGAGAATCTGGGCTGGAGTCGATCGGCTGTGTCCTCGCTGCCAGGAGTTAGAGTGCCCTCTGTGGGTACGAGCTGAAATGAGAGGGAGAGCTGCACATTGGATTTGAATAAACTAATGCAGACCAATTCTACAAAATCACAGGGTTGTTGCATTAAATTAAAGGTTTTTATGAGCCCTTTACACTGATCTTACCCATTAACTGTTTCAAATTGCACACTTTTACATCAAGAAGGCAAAATCTAGTCAAGTCAATGATGATTTGATCTGGCACTTCACTGCTTTTAATTCCCATTAACCCCTTGTGTTAAAGGTTTTGGCCCATCTTGCTAATTTTCTCAAAACAGACACTTGTACCAACTTACCAATTATTGACTGATTCATTCATTTTCTAACAATATACCTACTTTGGGTAGAACTAAAGAAAATCCTTCTCAATCACCGGTTAGTTGCAAATCACTGACCATTCATCCACAATACCAATTTCACTAATTCAACTATCTATGCTATGTCTTTAGCCACAGAAAACTCTTTGGTCATAAGCTGCTGTAGCTAAACACATTTGGGGACTCTTGAAAAGCCAGTCATAAATGTTAAATGGCATGCATTTATATAGCGCTTTTATATACCCTCTAGGGCACCCAAAGGGCTTTACATCCTGTTTCCGTTCACACAGACAAGCATTCTGTGGTGGCAGACTGACAGAGAGAGGCTGCCATACCAACGGCCCCAACACCCAATCACACTAACGCATTCATACAAGGTGGGTGAGTCGTCTTGCCTAAGGACACAACAGTAGGAACTGGAGGGAGCGGGAATTGAACCGCCAACCTTCTGGTTACTGGCCACTGTGCTGAGACATTCTTGCAGCGCTTATTCTGTTGCTCCAAATAAAACTCAGTAACTTCCCCAGGCTCTTCAGCGACTCTTTTCCATCCACTCTTTGAACAGAAAAATAATAGCCGTTAAAAGTATCTGCAATTACAAGGCTGAAATTTTGCCTACTGAACCAACCCGCCAGATTTTGGAGTTCAGTTGATTTGATTGTGAGCCCTGTGGTATATATTGTGTTCTTTGTCTAATAAAAGGCAGCAGTAATACGCCGTATAACTTCCTTTGGCTTCTGTACATATTTAATGGCACCGACATGCCTAAACAGTACATTATGAGGTCAACATGAGTTAGATTTGTCCTTCAACAATGCGTCAGCAAAAGGCATAGCATGTTATTCCAATGGGTCAAAAACCATGTGCTGTAGGAAAAGTCATCATGTATTATAGTTTGGCCACAGAGGAAAGCAAAAGAAAGAAAATACCACAAAAATGTCATTCGAGCAGTGACAGCATTTACAATTAAATTAATATTGGGATAAAAACAGCTCCTTAGCAACCTTCTTTAAATTAAACTGGACACAGACATTTTCAAACAAACAAAATTAGGTCTCAGAGCTAGGTCCATTGAAGAGCATCGGGGGATGCTTGTTAGAGTTTGAGGGCTGTGTTCTGGTTTGTTTCACAGCAAGAGCATGTTCAGTCATTCCACAAAAGGTCTTCACCAAAATGGACACCTGAAAGACAGAGGACAAAGGCTTATAGACGTCTCAGGGAACTAAAAACACAAATGTTGTTGTGAATAAACATAATCTGAATACACATTTCCCTTAAGCGGCTTTTGAAATTGTAGGCTCCTGACAAATCATGTGCTTCAAAGATATACTGTCAACGTTTGACCATGTCTGTAGTCATTGCAATTAACCAAAAACTCAACAGAACGTTCCTCTAGTACTGCATGAAGTTCACAGCTGTAGCATTACTACCTATTGCACCTAGACTAAAGCTATACCTAATGTGTCTGTCATATTTTGAGCTTCCTGTATTCCTGTACTCTGGCTTTCATTAGATCTTTAAATTCTTCAACAAGCACCACTGTGCAAACAATTATACAAGTGTTATCATGACACTAAATTAGACATATTTTATTGACGGACCACTGTTCTATTAAACTATGTTAATTGCTGTTTATTTTTTATTAGCAGATGGATTAAGAATCTGAAGAAGCTTTAGTTTTTGTGTGTTACTTGAATAATTGGTGATTGTGTAATGTCTCGGTCTGTATTACTGACATTTTGGTCATATAAATGGATACAATACAATGGATATATAAATACAGTCCTAGACAGCAGTCACCTTAATGGAGCAATAAAACAGCATTAGTACAGGTGTTCTTGCTTCTATTGATTTCTCTCTTGACCTTGAGGCTGTTCTTACATAATAATATCACTGTTGGCTGTGGTTACTTTTCACTGTGTTTGTGATTTACTTCTGCCCTGTGCTACTGCTGCAAACACATCCAAAACATCAGCGGAGTTACACTGACCATCCGATATAGCACTGGCACAGGTTCTCGTGTGATGTAGCCTGCTTGATGAGAAGCTCCACTTGTGTTGGCACATCCAGTGTTTCGTCGTGGGAAAAGTCTCGCCCTGTGGAAGAACATGGAGTTACTAATATTTCCAAAGTGCCTCAATATTGTTTTAAGAAAGAAATTCAAGTCTCTGCTTTAGTCACTAAAACTAAAACTGGACTTTGCATGTTAACTACTGGGTCCAACTGTAACTGCAGTAACCAAATTTCTCTATTATGAGCTAACACAAACAGACATATTAATCAAAAATTTACCCCTGAGTTGTCATGTAGTAAAAACTTAGCTCTAGAGACCGGAGCCATCTTTTGTACCAGGCTGTAAACATGAGTTTTACTCTTGTAAAGTCGCCATTGGGTTTCTCCTTATATTTCTGCTTTTGGAGCCTGCCCTCTGGTGGACGGATGTATATTGCTGTATTTTGCCGTATATCGCCGTATGGGGCCTCCCTTACTCGAGGACTATTTAAGAGGTTCCATGAGAGAGGCTTGGTGTAATCCTGAAAAGTTTTTTTTTTTTGGTCAAAATAAAGTTTTGTTCATTATTGAAAACGATTTCTTTAGGGGGGTGCCCGCCCGTGACTCACTGGTAGATCACATGCAGATATGCATATGTAAAACACGGGAGACCCGGTTCAAATCCCGGACAATGTCGTCCCCTGCTCTCTCACCCTGTTTCCTGTCAAGCTCCTGTCAAGTAATCTATCAATAAAAAAACAAAAAATCTCTTTCAAAAAGAAAACTATTTCTTTATACATTCCATGTCAACACTAGCTCTGAGCAAAGTTAGCAACAGTGCTGCCCCAAAAAAGAGAACTTTGCGGTTTGGAAATTCAGACGTTGCTTAAAAGCAATACAAAAAATGCTTAATTTGATGTACTGAACTGAAGACAACTATGACCTCACAAATAATGGAAACATCATTTCAGAAGCTTAAAGGATATACAGTATACAAACTGTCACTAACTAAAGCAAAGTGAAAAAGTCAAATACAAAATAGGTGATCCTTAAACTTACCTGTAAGTTTGTCCCTCACTCGGTTGATGATTTGAATAGCTTTCTTGTTGAGTGCCTCAGGTTGAACCAAGCCATCTCCAACTGTGTAACACAAACACGCTGCTATCAAACAACTGTCAGCTGGAAAAAAGACAAATAAAAGCTCTGCCAAACAATAACACAGTAGTTACAATAATCGTTTGGTAAACTGAGCAAAAACAACGAAAGAGAAGCATTTTCCTCCAACTAATAATCTATAACATGACTGAGCTGCCAACTGACTGAAGGAGTGGATGGACTCTGGCACGGTGGTCCCTGGTTTCTTGTGAGTGGTCTCTCCGAGGTCGATTCCCTCTAAAGCTTCTGTGGAGGTGAACACACGTTAGACACATTCCTGTAATAGTGAATTATCAACAGAGTGAAGGGCAGCTGTGGACTGACCTACAGACTGTCCAGCGGTGTACGAGTCTGTCCGAGTGCGGGAGCGCTTGGTACCTTTGATGTTTGCTGTGGGTCAAAAGAGACATTCATCAGCACATTTCACATAAATGTACTTAGAAACCATAGCTTTCAATTTGAAGATCTATTCATTACAAAATAAATAAATAATTTATTGCTACTAGGTTCTTGGCCAGATGGTTTGAGAGAGAGGTGAAGGAAGCCATTTTTGTGAAAATGGAAAAGCCTTGAACAGAGGAGGTGGTCTCAGATTCATGTTGCCTAGTATTTATAACAGTGTTCTGAAACCTAAAACAAAAGAGTTGCACCCTAGAACAACAAACACAGCACCTGAATAGAACAGTGTCACTAACAACTCTCCTGAGCCTTAATGACTCCCACATCAGGAGTCACATTTCCCTTTCATGGCTAACAACGGTGAGACCAGATCAGTCTGGTCCATCAGGTTTGGTGAGATGTAAGAGATATAAGCTCAGCACTCCTACCAGTTGATCTCAGAATTGATAAAGTCTCTTGGAATTAGAGATGACACGTCTTCACCTTAAAAACTGAGTCCAGATGCTACTTAAACCTTTTTTTCAAGATGTCCTGGATGACTGAGAACCTTCACAGATACATTAAGCTCTAAATATTTTCTTTACAGTCACTCAAGACATTTAATAAAATTTTTATATTTTTGAAAATTTTATTGTCTTAACTGTCCCTCAAGGCAGAAATGTCATGTCGACCAAAACTCTCACATTTTGATTAAAAACTTGCACAGTGGCACTGGCAAACTGTGAGTCTCGCATCTACATCTGACATAAGTGGGTCTTGTAGCAAAACATAGAACATGAACTATATTATAAAGTCTTTTAAATACGTTGTTCTTTTGGAGGGTCTTTTTGGTTCTTTCTACTGTGACCAGCACATTAAGAAACCATTAACTGTGTAAATATTGCAACATGACTGATATAAAGTGGTAGCTGAAAATGATCTTTGCTTAAAATGTCACCACCAATTCTTAAACACTGCTGAAGGTCGAGTTAAAGTTAGTCCGACCTCTAAAGTGTAAAATGTCTGCCCTTATAACTTGTGAAGACTGTGTGAAGAAGTGTGCGACTCTTACTGTCCATGAGCCTCCAGTTCAGCAGCGGGTCGTAGACAAAGGCCTCCAGCACGGCCATGACGCTGTCCCGGTGCTCCCTCAGCACCTCCATCACCGTGTGACAGGTGATGCGGTAGTTACCGTCCAGACCTGTCACCTACACACAATCACGGACAAATGACTCTGTTAGAACGAGGGCCAAAAGACCAGCTCAAGTATCAGAGAAAAAGTTTCACTTTTACCACGAATCAGCTTTTAATGACTATTGTTTTGACCCATTTGTACACAGGGAATTATTTTGTAAACTCTGTGAAAGCTAATCAAATACGATTACAAATATTCATTTTGTTCCCATTATTCACAAGTAAAATATAAAGCTTTCCTATATGTTGACAATGAACTAATGTGCCTCAAGTGGTAGTTAAATCCTCCTTTAACCTTAATACCGGTCTTCAACCAGCATCTTAAAATAATGTCTTAAATAATGTCTTTAAAAAAGTCTTAAAATAATGGGAATTTGAACTGATATCCTGCCTCAGTTAGGCTTGTGTCCTATTTAGTTTAAGTGAACGAGAGAGCAAGACACCAACACCTTTTATAGCACAAGGTATACAATCTCAAAACAGAAGACCATAGAAGAGAAAAACATTGAATGAAGGGTTAAACCACACATATTATATAATTGTCTCTGACAAAGACAAAGCCTACAAAAATTGCTCGTCAATGTACCATCTTTAATTTTAGTCCTGTTAGAATGAAAAATCTCTTTGAATGAGGTTGACACAATTGTTATTTCCATTTTAAACCAGTTCATTCTCTTTAATTTTGTGGTTTTGACTAACTATTTGCTGCCAAGTTGCTCACCATGATTGTGTTTTCCAGGAGTGTCACAACAGAAGATTATTGGCAGCAGGTCAATAAGGCAATGCAAATAATCTATAAAATCTGACTTTAAACCAATGATGCAGGGTTACTAAGCCTAATAAACTAGGCTTAGTAATATCTGATACAGATATTAACAAAAGATTTTGCTACATTTGAGCTTTTTGTTTGGATATAAATCTAAAAAAGCTTCAATATTTTTGTTGAACTAAACCTTCCCAGACTTCAGGCCCATACCTCCATAGCATTGGTCAACATCCTGGTCAGTCTGAATGGGATCTTTTCGGGGAACTTCTCTCTGGTCATAGCCACCTGTTCAAACAATTAAGTTCAGTTTTGCATAGGTAACAACAACACCTTCAAACCCATTAATTAAACTTCACGTACCTCAAAGCAGTCTCCAAAGTCAATGTGTAGGATCTTTCCACTTAATCGGTCTAACATCAAGTTGGATGGATGCCTGTGGAGTCAAAATATCATCTCGTGTTTAATAGCTTTTGAACTGTGTGTGTGCCTTAAAATAGACATGACTCTTGATGGTAACAAACCCACCTGTCTCCCAGTCCCAGGATGTAGCCCACCATAGACATCACTGCCAGGGAGCGTGTGTAATTGGTCCTCCTGTCAAACCACACCTGGATGAAGGGGGGGAAAAAGGATTAAGTGTCAGCAAAGCTATACTGCAAGTCTAGGACACTGAATCCGTGACAGGCTGCTTGATACATGTTCACACACTCTTCAACATGAGTAATACGGGCGGCTAATGCTCCTAAAAATGGACTCATTTGAAAGCTGCTTAGAAAATCCTGCCAAGTTAGTGGTTTCAAAGTAGGACGCGGAACCTGGAAACCTGATTTTTTGAGGATAAACTACTTATTATCATTTTAACATGGCTCAGGAGAGTCTCTTCTGGAAATCTATATTATTTGTCAGTTTTGTTTTTCACTATGACAGTGCTACATAGGAACAAATTACTATTAGGCTAAAAGACTAAAGACTAGGTTTTCATTGCAAATACAAGGTTTTTATAACTTTTCTCACATTGTTGTTTTTATTTTGTTCTTAGCCTAGATTTGAAGTTGAATGCAATTGAGGAGTGACATCACAAATTGTTAGTCAATCAAAGATCAAGCTTTAACAGAACCAGAATAGTGGAATAGGTCCAGGCAAAAACCTATTGGCTAGAACCTTCTGCCTCTCGTCAGAGACTTTGGCGAGGGCTGAAAACACAATGTGAGTGACGTGAGTGTTTACAAGCGATAATTTCACATTGGATGTTAATCAGTAGTTGTTCTACTTTATGTATGTAGCCAGCAGGCAATAGTTATCTGAGCCTTGGCAGTTACGTCCTCGTCTTCACAGTTTACATGACAACAGAGTGGATCCGGCAACAAACTGAAAACACATCTTCGGCTGAATGTGTGTTTGCTTGTGTAAGTTGCCAAAAAGCAACAGAACATTTTGGGCGACTCTAAGAAGCACGTCATCCCACCTCTGAACTGGGGCTCTTGAGCCACAAGAGCTTGGCCAGGTCGTCTCCGGCTGTGTTGTTCACAGCGTGCTCAAAGACCTCCACTTTCTCCATCAGCGTCAGGTGGTCGTAGTCTGGGGCCATCTGAAACACACATAAACGGATAACAATCAGGTATTTATAAGTCTCTTTAAATAACTGGGCTTGTTTAATTACAATACAATATCATTTTTACCTTTTCTAACAGATTATAATGTTACCAGAACTTACAGATGAGGTATACATACACATGTCATATTTATGTGTCTTTTAGTCTCAGCAAAGACTTTCAATGCCAGATTAAACTGTAGTGAACAGTACTAATTCTGCAGTCAGCTCATGAGTTGCTCTGACTGAGGTCCACTGCAGAGTCCCTCTCACACTTCACTGTGACTGACTCTGTCTTCCACTCAGTAAGAGAATGACCCAGAGTTAACAGTTAGTGTGAGTGAGTGGGAAATAAGGATGACCTGCATCTGTGTCTGAGCCCAAACATTCACTCATTCATTCATCTTCTACCACTTATTCCCGTTAGGGGTCATGGGTGACTGGAGCCTATCCCAGCTGCTTTGAGCCTGAGGCGGGGTACACCCTGGACAGTGGACAGCAAACATTTAGAGACAGACAGTGACAGACAACCATTCACTCTCACATTTATTCACTAGGGACACTAGATTTGCCAATTAACCTATACATGCATGTGTTTGGACGGTGGGAGGAAGCTGGAGTACCCGGAGAGAACCCACAGTAACACGTGGAGGACATACAGACTCCTCACAGACCCTGGCTGACTCTGACATCTTCGGCCAACTCCGGTTTTTCTGTGAGCTTAAATTTAAATACTTAAACAGTATTGAGTTATTCTTTCTTTTTATGTCAGGCTACCATCAAAATGACTTTGAAGTTACTTACCATAATGATTTATTAATGCATTTTATGATGAAAGTTACCTGCTTCAACTGTATTTAATATACACTCTGAATAAAGCACAACAGAATGGCAGCTCCTACTCGTTTACTCAGAATCAGAAAAAGTACCCAGTGAATCATGTCAGGGTTGGAAACGTTTTAATGAGCCAACAAAGCAGTGGACCTGCCCTTGTGCTGTGACCTTACTGTTCCTTTGTGTGCTTCTGGTGTCCTCCTGTGGAAACAGTTCTATCAAAGCGCTCTGTGAAAGCCTGCTGTCCAGCTTTTACAGTCAAGGCTTTAACCTGCTCTCTGCGCTGACATGTCATGGATTTATTAAACCTTAATGCCACAGCTTCTACTTCAAAAGGGTTGGTTGACCATTGACTTCTGTTTTCTTCAGTGAATTCAGGCCTCATCACAGACTGAGACTGCACTTATCAAAGTCACAGGTAAAAATGGTCCCATCCATTCACTGTGCCCCAGACCCAAGACTGAACTAATCATCTTTGGGCCACAGAAACATCTAGGGGTCATAATGGACTCAGACTTGAATTTTCACAGTCACATTAAGTCAGTTACATCATCTGCATTTTATCACCTCAAAAACATTTCCAGAGTCAAAGAGATGATGTCTCAACCAGACTTAGAGAAACTTATCCATGCTTTTATCTCCAGCAGGTTAGAACGGCCTGCTCACTGGTCTCTCAAAACGAGGGTTAAGACAGCTGCAGCTTATTCAGAACGCGGCTGCTCGGATTTTAACTAAAACCAGGAAGTACAACCACATTACGCCAGTTTTAAAGTTTTAAAATCTCTGCACTGGCTTCCTGTTGCTCAGAGAATAGACTTTAAAACAGCACTGCTGGTTTACAAGTCTCTAAATGGTTTAGCACCTGATTACAGACAGGCCTTCTGCTCCAGAGTTAGAACTAAACAGGGTGAAGCATCGTTTAAGTTTCATGCAGCAAAAATCTGGAACAGCCTAAACTTTAACAAGGTTTAAGTGTAGGTTAAAAACCTTCCTCTTTAGCTCTGCCTACATTCAGTAAAACCAACTGAAAGCATTTATCTGCACTCTTCTGTATTTTACTTATGTTTCTTATTTTAAATCGTGTCTGTGTACTTTAAATTTGTCTTTTATTTCTGTAAAGCACTTTGATTTACCCTTGTATGAATTGTGCTATATAAATAAAATTGCCTTGCATAATAAATCATGTCCTGGCAAAAAATATATTGTAACTATCTCTGATATTTTTGTGACTAATACTTGATGTGAAATAATAACCCAAAAAATTGACAAATGTTGTGAAGCGATTACTGCACGGTAAATTGAATTAAGGCGGTAGCAGTCCTCACCCGGAGCATGATGCGGTGTTCGATGTTGAGCAGGATCTTCTTTTTCTCCCTGTAGTCTCTGATGAGAGCGTGCAGGGTGTCACAGTGGGGCACCCAGCCAATCAGGCCCGAGTTGGTGGACAGAGGGATCACTGCATAACGCTGGATACTAAATATTTACACACACAGACGTGACACATTTACAGTCAATTGTAGGCTTAGGTACAATGACCATTTGAATTTCAACAGTGTGTCCTCAAGATCTTTACAATTTATTTAAAAAGTTATGCATGTACCTGAGGTTCTTGCGCAGAGAAGCCGGGTCGTTGGCCAGCAGAGTGTTGACCAATCCAAAGAGCTGCATGACTCTCTCGTCCTGCCTCAGGTCCTCGTGGCCCTTCAACAGGAACATGAACTCGTGGCCGTTGCTGCCTGCAGAGGGCGCCACAAAACAACACCGCCATCATATTACCACTCGCTGAAAAAGTATTATATAATGCTCTCACTGCTGGATTTCAGCTGCATTCTTCCCTGTGCTCTCCCACTGCTCTACATCTGGGTTTCTCTAACGTTCTCCCCAAAGCAATGTCTCAGCCTGTAAATGGGATATGAACCATTTTATTTCTATATCATGCACTGACCTAATATAAAGCCTCTGCAAAAGGAGAGCTGTAATCTTACATCACGACACACAAGGACTTCTTCACTTCTTAGATTTTTTTAAATTGGCAACACAAATACATACATTTTAAAGATTGCCTGAAATATTGTTTATAGCTGACACAGAAACAGAACTTGAAAGCCATATCAAAAGCGTGCCATATCAACCCGACTCCTACAATATTGCTCTGAGGAACTGTACTATATGCCGTTTATGACAAATCAACTGACCTCTGTTTGCTTGAAAGATAATATGGTTATGAAGCAGATCTGACTCGACAGATGACAGAAGTTGATATGTCACTTCTATTTTTCTGGGTTAGTATATTACTTGCTTGATAGTGTGTTTTCTATTGTAATTCAGACTGGTATTCTAGATCATTATCTATAAAGAAAACTGTCAAAATGTAAACCTCTCCAATCAAAAAGCAGTGATGGGTGTTTGAAGAGCGTAACTTGCAACCCAATCAAATCTTAGTCATTATAATAGAAGAACTTTATTCCTTCTTACTTTTTACCAAATACTGTACACTACTTGCACAACAATTACATATTTGTCTGTAACTAAAACATCTCAATCTATAATTTAATTTGCATGATGAAATTTCAATTTAATCAAAAATACAAGTCTGTCTGATAGAATAGGTTTGTTGAATTCCAATACTAGAGAAAATTATTTTTCTGTTATCAAAAAGTCACAAACCCAGTAATCCTGCATTCCATGACTAAGAAGAAAATCTCTCTGAAGTACAGATCCTGTCAAAACCATTGCAGTAACTCACAAACCCCATTCAATGACTTTACAACCCTGTTCCTGTCATCCTCCATTTAAAAGAGTTAGTGGCTTGTCCCACTGGAAACCATGACATACTAGATCTATATCTCGCCTGTTCTTGCCCCACTTTGTCCCGAAACCCCAGTAAGCAGCAATGTGTTGTGTGCCGCTCGGGGGACAAGGCACTGACATTAAATCTAGGCGGTTGGCAGGTCTTAATCTCAAGTCTTGCTCCAGAGGTCAGTTGATTTATTGGCTATCATTTTTTACAGAGTACATTGTGTAGCTCTGATGGGATACATCGGAACAAGGTATCACATTGTCAAGTGGAAAGGTGTGAAGTGAAAGGGAACTATTTGTGATTGATTTTTTGGCTTCAGGACAAGGTGACTTTATGGTGCTGTACCATTTTAGAAAGATTTTAATGCTGTATTTCACATCTAACCAAGAAGTAGATGAAAGAATGACACATTTATTGGTCTATAATTTAGAGATTCTGTAGCAGAATAGAACAGGTTGCTTTTAGAAGCAATTCTTTCACAGGCAAAAGATTTCTCAAACAAAGCTTGTCTTGTTAAAAAATGTTTATGCCAAGAAGCAAGAAATCAGTTTATTCAAATCAGTTTATTTTATTAGCAACTCTGGCTTTAGACAAAGTTTGCATCTTACAACTCCTGCCTCGCACGTTTTGTTTTTACATTATATTAAAACAATGTAAATCATTATTGTTCAGCTGGAACCACTATTCTATGCACAAACCAAGAGGTGCAGCAATTATTTTAATTATTCCTCAGTATGCTACTTTGCAACCTCTACCCATTAAGTATTATAATAATAATCTACAATGCACAAGTGTTTTTTTGCCAGTCAAAAAAGAAAAATGTATCTGCTAATAAAGCACTTTGTACTCGTCATGAGGAAACAATGCAGGCTCTGTTACTTAAGTTGACATTTGAAATGTGTTTTGGCTTGCAGAGAAAATGGAGAAAAAATTTAAATGATGCGCGCTCCAGGCCAGTTGTAAATGTTAGAAACTCTTCAAATTTGCTCTAAATTTATTCCTTGCGATTTTTATAGTTTTACTATTTAAATGGATACTACATTCAGGATCATTTACACAAGAAAAAATCTATGAGGAAGGAGTGTCTATGGTGTTTGGTTCCAGAGGACATAAGGCTGCAAATCCAGGAATAAAAGGAGGAACAGGAAGTAGAGACACACAACAGGACAGGTGGTACACTGAACAACATGGACCACGTATTACATTCAGCTTATGAACAACAGAGCAGCCAGTGGATGTCTGAGATCAGTGAGCTGCAGGATGACTGCCATAAGACTGTACAATCAATCAGACTAAGGCAGATGAAGTCTAAATCAATTAATTTGCTTTTTATCATTTATTTAAAGAGGCCTAACAATTTAATTGTCCTTTGGAAAAATAAAGTTGAATTTAACTGACATGAAAAGACACACTACTTTGTATTATGATCATCAGTTAAAGAAAGTCATTTGGACCTGTATTATAACACTGTGTACTTCCTTTTCTGTTATCCACTTTTAAACTAAAGAAACAATGAACTATCAAAATGTTATTTACTTGCAGCTGTACATATGTTGTGATTTGTGACAAATCAGTAAAGTACTCTAGTGATGCAGATCTGGCGAGCCATTTTTTTGTAATGGTTTAACATATCACTGGCGTGATTGTGCTTCTCTTTGTAAAATCAAATTGCATTCCTTTGTATTATCATGCACGGAGCTGTCATTACTTCATTGAAGCGGGGTACACCCTGGACAATGGCCAGTTAGTCGCAGGGCTGACATTTAGACATCGACAGTGACAGACAATCATTCATTCACTAGGGATACTTTAGTTTTGTCAATTAACCTGTATGCATGTGTTTGGGCGGTGGGAGGAACCCGGAGTACCCGGACATAACCCACAGTAACACGTGGAGGACTTGCAGACTCCTCACACTATGCCACGTGCATCCCAGTGCTGTCAATACGTATGAAATCTAAATAAGCTCTTGCTTTGGAGCTCTTTGTTACAAGAGGAAAACTTCTTTTAATATAAAAATTTCTCTAATCTCCAGCCCTGCTCAGAGCACAGTATTCTGGCTTGAAATCTTTTTTAATCTATTTTCCAATGATAATGGTTTTCAACTTACCCATGATAGTGAGTTTGCGTGGGCGCTGCTTGGAGGTGATGACCTGCAGAGAGGGGGCAATGGACTGGATGCGGATGATAGGCTGGTTAGGGTCATAAGTACCGGGTACGGCCAGCTCCAAGTCGCGGCACATCAGCAGCTTTGGACTGACATACTGGAGCTCCAGGGAGGTCAGCTGCGTGGAGAGATGATGAGGGAGGATGTAATGAACAGTTTATTTTACTTATTTGTTGTGTGAAAACTGTACAGTACTGAAGAAAACTACTACCAGTGGAACTTAGAGCAGTGTGCAGAGTGATACTGGTCAATAAATGTCAACAAATGCTACATTTTTGTATTATGTATATGTATTTCTGTGTAAATATAAAAATATTGCAAATAATGTTTTTTTACACTTATTGGTTTATTCAGCTATGTTATTTATATATTTCTCAGTTTAAACTACATATGGAAATATACAGCCACTTGTCTGTATTATGGCCCACTATAGACACCAAGGAACAACGATTAGCCTTTTGCAATAAACCAGAAAGCTAAGGTGGAGGAGACATAAAGGCTGTGAGTTTGGGGAAATATGACACCTCTTATTCAGTAAAACAGACAAGTTGGCAGCGCTGGGCCGCAACAAGTGATGTGGATAACTTATTTGTCACTGCTCCCTTATGATGCTGTGTATCAAAAGTACAGCATGTTGTCTGCAGTTAAGATGTGGCTAAACATCGGTAACAACAGATGCCAAAGAAGTTAAATTAAAGTGATTTAAAATGGGAAAGTTTTAATTGATTTGAATGCCTGCTGAGGGAATATTAGCACAGCTTCCTCCCAGCATGTCTCTGTGCTGCTGTGTACTGTCATGCCAAGAAGCTCCACGGTAAGAGTAGAGCAACTCCACTCTAACAAACACTTCTGCTGTGCTCTTTGTCAATAACATCAGACCTGCCATTAAAATCCAGACATAGTGATCAGATCCAATGTGTCCTTTATTTAACTCCAGGTGTGAATGGGCTAAATGTGTCCAGAGAGAAAGCATTTGGATGTATCTGACTACAATTGGGATATTTAAAGGTCTTTGCTCACAACGAGAGACCTCCTATGTCAATGACCTTGTGTCTTGTAGGTGCAGCGTGCCATTGTGTTTAAGCTCTTCTTTATGTTGGTATCCTAAAAAGGGGCGTGTCACTAAGGAAGCTGTTTCCACAGATAATGTGTGACCATTAATTAATGGTGCAGTTATGCATATGCAGGCTGATGACCCAGCTGGCAATATATAAGCCTTGCTGTTCAGAGATAAAGAAAATGTAGGTAGGTCTAAATGGGGCCAAAATTGTCTTTAACCCCCTCAAAAATGACACATCATGCAAGCCTATTCTAATATAGCTATCCTGAAGGAGGAACTGAGTAAACATTTGGGCTGTTATTGAGTTTAAGCCTTTGTTATCACAGGCCACACCTCAGTGCATCTTCAGTGTCTTCTGCGTTCACCTCTTGGCATTGGAGCATCCCATATGTTTTGTAACTGAAAACCACATTTTCTCAACCGACACTGATGACCTTCAGCGGAATAGTGCTTTGAAAAATGCAATGCTATAGGAGCATCTGTCCAGAGTAGCGACTTTTACCTGCGGCAGCTGCTTGGAGATGCGTCTGAACACATGGTAGTACAGGTCCCAGGCCTGCGTCAGGTCTTTGACATTTCCAGAGCGCATGTACTTCCTGCACCAGTCCTGAGCTTCCATCAAGTCCCTGCCGTAAGCCTGTAGAAAGCAGAAAGACAAATACACTTAGAACTTCTGTGAGTGAGTCACTGTTTAAATGAGCAGAATGAGCCAAAACCAAACAATAAAACTAAATGTCAAGGCTTTTAACAAAACTGTTCCCATTTGAATTATTCAGGATTTCAAATGAAATGGTGCACATCTGTAAAGACAGTCAAGACAGTAAGCTATGGCTATCAAAATAATCCTGTCTTTAAAACCATAGTTATAAAGTTAATAGAACAAAAATAACTTGTCCTAGGTTGAACTTGTTTGTTTAACAGATTCCAATAAAGAGTAATGAAGCTTTTCATAGGCTCATTAGGATAAGATTTAAATGTCAAGATAGAATAAAACTAAAAATACACAAAACATTTAATCTCTTATATAAATGGTACATTACAGTGAATTCAGTTAAAGAATGTTGTTAGCTTCAATCCTTAAAAGTAATGTGACATACCTGGTTAAAAGAGGTCTCCTTGAGGGTCTGGGGTCCCCTCTCCATCATGGCGTGAAGTGGCTCCAGCACAGCAAACATGCCCTTCACATTGCGCTCACCAAAATAAAGCCGCGATGCTTCTTCAAGGCCCTCGTGCCACATCTCGTGCCACAAGATGGCCACTCGGATAAGCTCTTCACTCACCTGGGAAAAAAATGCCAACAGCTTGAATAACAGTCAAGTTTCCATACAATATAAAAGTCAATTTGAAGTTAAACTTTGAAATGTCATAAAGAGAAAAATTCAAATTAGGTGCATTTCCTCAGGAGATGTAAATAAACCTTGTTTGACATTTCTGATATTGTGATGTTGTTGTTTTCCTTCAAACTATTTTCTCAACAGAGGAACAGTTGTAATGTTGATTTGAATATGTGTTACTAGATAACCCTTTTTGAAAGCAGAGTTGACAGCTGGAGTCTGAAATGCGCTACATAAAAGTTGATTTGAAAAAAAATCTATACTCTAGGGTTGGGTGATAAATTAAAAATTTGCTTAATCAAAATGAGCTATACTGCAAAATCAAAACCTCTAATGGAAAATATAAAATCAAAGACCATGACATCGCCCTGTATGGAGCAACCGACCCAGGGTTTGCATGCGAGTCGTTCCCCTGCGCCTTTGGGTTGGGGATAGGTCTTTCACTGTGGTCTGTGCTTACAGGCCGAGCAGCAGGGCAGAGTATCCGGCCTTCTTGCTGGAAAGTGCTCCGACTGGGGACTCCGTCTTTCTTCTGGGGGACTTCCACCTATTTCTAATCATGTTTATTTAGTTTTTAAAATGTTTTAAATGTTGTTCAGCACTTTGGTCAATCTGTGGTTGTTGTAAGGTGCTATATAAATAAATAATTGATTGACAAATAAATTATTGTTTGACTTCAATCAGCAACAGTGACACCTGGAGGGCGTGATTGGGAGGAACGGCCCCCGGATCTGAACTCAGCGGTGTTCTGTTATCCCACCTCCGGCAGAGCTTCGACCAGATCCCAAAGGAGCCTGAGTGGACCATGTTCTCCACCTCCATTATCGACGCGGACTCTCATATCTGGCGGACACCCACAAACTCGGTGGTGGACACCGGAAGTAAGGGATCCCCTCAAGATGAAGAAGGAGACCTATCGACCTATTTGGGGACAGTACCTCTGGACTGGCAGACCAAGGTGGTGGTTCCTCTTTTTAAGAAGGAGTACCAGAGGGTGTGTTCCAACTACAGGGGGATCACACTCCTCAACCTCCCCGGGAAAGTCTATGCCAGGGAACTGGCCGCTAGTTGAACCTCAGATTCAGGAGGAACAATGTGGTTTTCGCTCTATACCCTCTCCAGTGCTGGATGGTTCATGGGCGTTTGCACATGTGCTTTGTGGATCTGGAGAAGTCATTCGACTGTGTCCCTCGTGGCACCCTGTGGGGAGTGCTCTGAGAGTATGGGGTCAGGGGCCCTTTGCTAAGGGCTGTCCGGTCCCTGGTCGACCGGAGCAGCTTGGTTCGCATTGCCAGCAGTAAGTCAGACCTGTTCACGGACATGTATCACGTTGGACCCCAGCAGGGCTGTCCTTTGTCACCGGTCCTGTTCATTATCTTTATGGACATTATGGACAGAATTTCTAGGCGCAGCCAGGGGTCGGAGAGAGTCTGGTTTGGTCTCTGCTTTTTCTGCTTTTTGCAGATTATGTTGTCATGTTGGCTCCATCAAGCCAGGACCTTCAGTGTGCACTGGGATGGTGTGCAGCCGAGTGTGAAGCGGCTGGGGAGTGTTGGCGGAGAGTACCTGCTTCAACTGGAGGAGTTCAAATATCTTGGGGTCTTGTTCACGAGTGAGGGAAGGAGGTAACGGAAGGTTGACAGTCGGATCGATGGAGCTTCTGCAGTGATTGTTTCTGCAGTCGATGTACCGGTCTTTTGTGGTAAAGAAGGAGCTGAGCTACAGGCGACGCTCTCAATTTACCGTTCGATCTACGTTCCTACTCTCACCTATGGTCATGAGCTTTGGGTCATAACCGAAAGAACAAGATCCCGGATACCGGCGGCCGACATGAGCTTTCTCCACAGGGTGGCTGGGTGCTTCCTTAACACAATAGGGTGAGGAGCTTGGTCACTCAGGAGGAGCTCAGAGTAGAGCCTGGGTGCCTCACTGGGGAGGAGTTCCGGGCATGTCCCTGGGAGGAGGCCCTGGGGAAGACCTAGAAGACACTGGAGGGACTATGTCTTTTGGCATGCCTGGGAACGCCTCAGTATTCTCCCGAAAGAGTTGGGGGAGGTGTCTGGGGAGTAGGCAAGTCTGAGCGTCTCTGGTTAGACTGCTGCCCCCACCCCAGATAAGCAGAAATAGATGGATGGATTGGAAAATCAAATTTTAGACAACAGTTTTTTCAAATCACTTTGCAAGTACTGTAGGCTGTTTATATAATGGCTATAGTGACTGCTAAAAACGACTAATAATTATCAGAGAAAGGTTATTGCCTCTGTAATGTCTTGGTTTGTGAAGTGGCAAGAAATCAACATAAACAGTGAGGTGCTATGTGTGATACGCTGTGAACATGTTGATTTATGAAAAAGAGGGTAAAGCATGCTGCTTCTGCTTTGGTTATTTTGTGCTAGCACTGAGCATTAAAGTAAAAATATTTTAATTGAAAAATTACACTATACTACACTGTTTTGAACTGTTTTTTTAAGGTCACAAAGCGAAAAAAATAAAAATAAATTAAACCATCACAAAGTACAAACCTCGAATCAATTTCCAATTCTGGCATGTGAGAGTTTAAACCTTAAATACGGAGAAGTGGAATATGCAATCAATCACATTCTTTTGTTTAGAATAAAAGGAAGAAAAGTACCATCATGGCCTGCTGCACCAGAGTGTTGCAGTGTTCACACATGTTCTTCAGGATCTTGTTAGCAGCGTTGTGCCGGGCTGTTGTTGTAGACTTGGAGGCCACAGTAAGAGGATAAATCAAAGCCTTTGAAAAGAAGACAAATGAACAGTAAATTACCGATCAATGACAATGTTAAATATATTCTAAAAGCCTCACCTGGGGATGATTTCGTCCAATGTCTGTGAGCAGCTGGTGAATGAGACGACCCACCAGGGGGCGAGGGGTGTCTATTCGAGCAATAAGTTGTGGGATCACCTGAAGACACACAAATATTCTCAATAATAATAGAATGGTTATGTTTTTAGTTACATTTTTATAAATCAGTGACTATAGAGTATGTCATACCTGGAGCCATGTATCAATTTGAATTGTCTTTATACCCTCCACCAAAGCCTCATTCACGTCAGCCCAGTGACCATAGTCAAACCATAATGTCAAAACCCTGAAAAAAAATCAAATAAAAATATTATTTTAGTGTCTGCACTGGGGCAATAAATATGTACAATGATCAACCACTAGGGGTCCTCTTTTGCTCACTATACCATGTCTGTGAAACTGTCATTAGAACCTGAATATGTCTGGACAAACTGTTCACTAGTTGTGTTAAAGTCATTATGCTCACCTGAGTGTGTCCTGCAGGTTATTGCCTCTGGACAAAGAAATGGAGCGGAAGAAGCCCTGAACTGCAGGAACCGTGTACAGCAGCAGTGTTTTTGAGAGGTCCTGGAAGAAAAAAAAAAAAAAGAGCAAACTGAAATCAAAAAGTTTACAGATGTATAAACAACATTAAGCTGATATTAGTTTAAAAGGTTTTAAGAGTGAATTTGATCAGGTTGAGTTTTAGCCAAGCTGTAAAACAAGTTATTTCAATCACAACAAATAAGATGTGTGCAATTGTTCTACAGAAGGAAATCTGTTCAATAATTTAACCCAATAAGCTGAAGTCTCAAATGAATAAAACCACAAAGAATGCTTTTCTCTCCTCAATGCTTGTCACCACTAGATGCCACCAAAACCCCAAAATTCAGCATCTTACTTTAACAACTATCTTATTAAGTAATGAAACAAAATTCCATTCAGATCTGTTTTTAAAGTGTGCATTATATATTTATATTGTGCCCAGTGCCAAAATTTACAAAGTTTGAAGTAGAAACGGTACTTGCTGTTTACAAAGACCATAACAGGACACTGACATATAAGTGTTTGATTTTGTTTTGAATATAACATTTTTTTATGCACTATAAACTATACTATATGTCCAAATTTCATTATTACCTCACTGAGAGTTCCTTAGGAGTCTATTAGGCTCCAGAGTACATTCTTCTGTGATAATCTTAAAAAAATGGCTCACCTCGCTGACCTTTTTCTGACCCGGAGAAGGAACAGGACTGTGGTCTGTGCTGTCCACTTCACTGTCGCTGTTGCTGGCTTCACTGTTAGCGCTCGCCCCGCTCGCGTGACGCAGTTTCTTCTTGTCATCTCGTCCTTGGTTCTGATGTTTGTAATGCAACACTGCCTCGAAATTCATCACTGCCCAGGCGTGCCATGCCTGCAGAAAGGAAGGTACACAGTAATTCAAAGCGAATGGGGATCAAAAAGTACTGTTTCTGACTTGTGTTGTTTTATTGACAAGTTTACAAAAGGACAGATCTCCTTAGGGAATGTCTTGTACTCCAAACACATGCATTTGATGTTTGCTGTCTTACGCAACAGTGAAAGGTTAAAAGCTCAGTTGGACTTGGTGAGGATGGATACAGAGATTATAGCCACATCTTTGTAGCCTGGAGTGTAGGCATGAATAAGAACATGCAAATATGTCCTCAGCTCTTCCATCACCACATATGTTGAAAAGATTACTGCAGAGCACGCACCAGAGATAAATAGTCTAATGAGTGGAAAAAATAACCAGTGCACTGGCAATAATATATACAAAACAAATATGTTCTGACAGTTTGGGTTAAAGGGCAGTAAAATGGGAGCTCAGGTGTCAGTGTCGGGACAGCCCCCCAACAGACACAGAAGTGCTGCAGTGGTAGAGTCAAAAGTGAAAGGTGAAAGTTGAGGGGGTGGGACTGACCTTGTACCAGTTGCGGTCGTGTTCTGTGGAATGGCTGTAGTACTGCAGAACCTTGGGGATTGTGCTCTCATTAATGCCTTGCAGACTGAGCTGCCACTCGCCGAGCTTCAGGAAGCATCTACCAAAAAAAAAAAAAAAGGGGAGCAGAGCTGATCACATATTTTTGCCTAAATCACTAAATTACGGTAACACTTTAGAACAGTATTTACACAGTATTAGTATTAGTAAGCATTAGTTAAGTATTTGTGACTACTTCATTAATCAACAATGATTAATGATCTCCTTCATTTGTGTCTTGCTGTGAAATTTGTTTTGAAGAAAAAAAATAAAAATAATAACACCACCAACATACATTTTAATTGTCTGAAAAATAGAAAAAGAGTTTACACTGCATTACATTACAAAACAACCACCGGTCTGGACCATGGTCTAACTGTGGACATATGTTAGCCTTTAGCTAAAGCTCTTGTTGGTTCCAGAAAGCGACAGGCACACAGCTACAAGACAAGCATGGAAGCTGAGGGGTCAGAGAAAGGTGAGAGCTCTCCCACAAGTTAGTGGGAGCGGCAATAAGCAATGCAGCTCATGTAGCTAGCTAGCATTGCTATCATGGCTGGACAAAAATGCTCATGTCCTGGAATGTTAACATTTTATGTAGACAGAGGGAGCAAAGATGGGCCTGTTTGGCTGATATAGGACTCTATTACTGTTGAATTTGTGATTTATGTCTTGATTTTTAAACCAACAACGACCAGAGAACCTAAGGTTGCCAAATCGTCATCAAGTTTCAAAGTAGTTTGCAGTTCACTCCAGGAGAAAGGTGCAGCAAAACTGATTGCCTTTTTTTCCCAATTCGGTTCTGACTCTTGGGACAGACAGCGTGAATAACATTTGAGATCTGGGATTGTGCTCCCTCAATCTCCTCTGTTCAATGTAGTCTGTCAGATACAAAGGGAGCAGACCTCAGACGGTCTTGTAAATAAGGAGGTGCCAGTGCTTCAGTCTCCGCAAGGACAAAGAGGACCAACCCACTCATACAGCAGACAGGGCTGTGTGAGGCTTTTTAAATTTGTGATAAACCACAGGACTCCATGGTAAACACTATCAAGCACACACATCACCATAATCCAGCACTGGCAGAAAGGTAGTAGAAACTAGCCTCTTTCTGGCTTCAAAAGAGAGACACAATTTTATCCTAAAATAAAAACCCAACTTCAGTTTCAACTGTTTCACCAACAGCTGAACATGCGGGATGAAGGAAAGGGACTCATCAATTAAAAATGGTATTTGTAGTTAGAAACACTATTTAGATTCTTGTAGTGATGTTAAAAAGGCAGATTGGCTGGTTTAGATTTTGTGTTTGAGAACATGTATTTTTTCTTCTTGGCATTTAAAAACCCTTTACAAACAATACATTTTTTTTTATATAGAATTAAAAGCAAGTTTTAATTGGAGGAGGGCATGCTTAGGTGATCCAGTACAAACAATGTCATCAGTATAAAAATGAAAGTTTGAATTTGACACAAATTTATTAATGTTGTTAAATAAATAAATTATATTTATATAATTACAAATGGCTCAGTGGTAGAGCGGTCGTCCTTCAAGCGGAAGGTAGGCGGTTCAATTCCCGCTCTCCCCACAGTTCATACTGTCGTTGTGTCCTTGGGCAAGACACTCTTTGCCTCCAGTGTCTGTGGCTCTGGTGTATGAATGTGTAATGTATTTGGTGATGTTTGGAAAGTGATGGCTATCTGCCCCAGGGCAGCTGTGGCTACAGAAGTAGCTTACCACCAGCGTGACTGTGTAGTGAATAAATAATTAATATGTAAAGTGTCCCCGGAAAAGCGCTATATAAAATTGATATAATAATGATAATAAAATATTAATACATAGCCTGACGTCCGTTGTGCCCCACCTGTCATACCTCTATTCCCACTAGTGGGACCCGCCCCATACTTTGAGAAACACTTGGCTAAGGTGTTCAGTATCATTGAGGTGTGTCTCCTGTAATAAAGACACTTCTTTCTCTTTTTGACTTTGCCTAGGACCTTCCTTCAGCCAGCTGTCCATGTGTTGATTTTTTTAACTTAATTTCAGAAATTTGGATTAACAATCACACTTCAAAGCATCAGTTTGTTGACTATTTTATGTGTAGCCATCCCGACTAATGAAAGATTAAGAAAGGACACATGGTTCAGTTTAAATGAAGTCAGAAATGATACAGGATCAAATGTATGACTACTTGAGGAAGAGTATGTTCATGTGTTGAAAAGCTCTGGAATCAAATCTGGACCAAATTATCCAAACCAATATTCCTTCAATTTACTTTGACAGTGAGCTCTGCGGCATTGCTTATGGGAATTTATCCATCATCCCATAAAACGCAGATGCTTAGAAATAGTCAGAGCAGTCTGGATCTGTCTGAGCCAAGAAACAATAATTTATACACACACAACCTCCAACGAGCCAGTGGCTAACACTGTTTTGTGGAGCCATCTATTAGCAGTCTGGTTGGTAATTAATTGATGTTGGGATACGGAATTTGTGCTGAATGCTTTTCCAGTCGAGTGTACTTTTCTGGTATAGCACGTTTACTGTTTTGTTGAAACTATTGTAAACTGTTCACCCTTGTAGAGGCCAGAGCAGGATGAACAACATGTTGACAGAAGCCTTAAAGATCACAGACAGTGTTAGTGATCTTTAAGGCTTTGGCTGCTAAATTGCACTGAATTATTTTGGGGAGAGACTGAAGGCGTCCATATGATTGTGTGGACGTGAGACAGAGCGGTCCAGGTGTGCTCCATACCACGCAGCCAACCTGGATTCACAAAAGTGTGTCAGCGCACCTGGAGAAAATCCCAACTGAGACTGCAGCATGAGTCAATGTCTATGTGCCACAATTGGGTGTTGTCATGTATGATTTATGAAATGGGAGGTCACAGGTGACTCCTGATTGTCTAAGCTCCAGCCAGAAGAGATTAGTGTACACTTTACTGTACTTGTGATTGGAACCACCTGCTCCAACAAACTTCTGGCATTGGTCAAATTGGAGCTAGAGAATATATTGAAAAACTAGTGTTATTACAATATTGTTAATTCTGACATAGTACCAGTGTGTCTGTTGACAAGGTCTTCCTCAAAAAAGAAAATTTAATCTTAAGGGACTTCCTGGTAAAAAAAAAAAAAAAAGTAAAATAAAAGATGTTGTATTTAAGTATTTAATGTATCAGACATTCATGGTTTTTGTGTCAAAATATTTGAATAAAAAATGTTTGATTTTGTTAGTAAAGTCCTGTGAGTTGATGATATGGTGTTGTGAGTGGCCTACCAATGGAGCCAAGATGGTGAGCGGAGTTAGATTGTGGCTACGTTTGTACTGCCTTAATTGTAATGGATTGCAGTTGTGGACGCAGGTGTGAGAAATGAGATGAAGCTGGGAGCAAAAGCTGGACTAAAATCTCCGGACCATAACATTTTCTAAATTCTGTTCCCGTAACTGCAGGCAAACTGAGCACTGCTAGAGGAGAAACACGTGTTGGCATTTATAAACTAAATTGATTTTGTTTACTTTTTAAATTAACCTATTTTAACTAGGTTTGTTGATGTACAACAAGACAGAGTATGAGGATTACTACACCTCCCCTTTAAAGGTAGTAGAGTTGCCAAGATTAAAACACAACAGTAGCAGCCTTTGTACAATGCCCTTTCTCATAAACTAATTTTAAAACGGTTAAAAACTATATCAGATCCTTATTAAATTGTGAAGTTATAAGGTTGAAATTATAAGATACACAATTTACTGGATATTATTCTTATATGTTTTAAAGTCTGTTTTTTTAGGACGCATGGGAAGCTTAAAAATATGTTTTCTTCTTAAACAAGAAGACAATGCCTCATTCTAATGTAAAATCCACATATGCACAGTTGATTTACACATTATTACAAACTTCCATAACACATTTCAAGCAGTCTTTATGGTTGGATGCCCTTTGTAACACCAATAAAGAGACTCAGACATGCTCAGACTGAGTGCATCGCCCAAGGGCACTTTGACAATGTAAACAGCAGAAGAAGGATCAGACGATTCATACTTAATGCACAAACCAGTCGATCTAGAGCACATGCTATCCCCACATTTTTTAAGGCTTTAATAGTCATCCAGAGATAGTGATGAGATAGGGCTCCTAAAGTTTTTAACAAATCTTTTCCCAGGACGTTTTCTTGATTATTATAGTACATTTTCACATTTTAACAGTCTAATACAACTTTACTACAGATTAGCTTTGTTCCCTTTATTACAAACAGCTCATATGTATCCATCATGTGGATTTGTTTTTATTATTCTTCACTGCTACTACAGCAACCTGTGAGGGTCAAAACTCAAACGTCAGATTGCAATTGGGACATAGACGTGACGTTAAATCATTAAGCTAAAGCCAGTTGAGTTTCAAACTAAATGTGCACCAAGTTTACAGTATCTTAATAAAACACAAAGAGGCCTAATACTGCTCAAATATTCCAAGACTATATTTTAAGCACTAGGCATGGGAATATAATCACTTTCAAGGTATACCACGGTTTTAAGATCACAATAACCACAAAATTAAAACCACTAATAACGTAATATTTCATTCTTGTGATATGAGCTGATGAAACAAGAGCAGAAAGTCCTAAAAATACACATTTACTATCTTCTTTTAACAGACTTCTTCAACTATTATTAAGATATATAAAAACTAGCTCCAGTAACAAGATTGGAAAAGTGCTTTAAAAGCCCTGCCATTAAGAGAATGACATCATTTATTGAATGGAATGCAGTTTGTATTTGACTCTTATAATAACAACATTTGCCAATGTCCTATTTACTTGGAAATTAAAAGCATTTAACAATGTATCAACAATACTGTAACACTGTGATATTTTTCCTCAAAGTTATCAGAATTTGTTCCATTACTATCTTGGATGGTTGGCCATTTAAACTAATTTCTTTCAAATCTATGACTTGAAAAGTAATCTCAAAATGTTCAAGTTTTCTAGACAAAGCTGCACTTTTTCATTCTAATACAATACCATAAAATCTGACCCTAAACACACATTTATCACTTGAAGCCTTTGTGAACAGCATCAATAACAGCTTTGCCAGATTTTAAAAGATGAGAGACAAAACACAGAGAGTGCTATGCAGAATTGGGTCATTGTGATGGAAAAGGAACAGAATGGAGTGTACCTGACCCTGTGTTTACAAGGGCACAAAAACACAGGCAGCTCCATTTCCATGCTTCGGCAAGTCGCGGTGTGTTTTCTCCATTGTGCTGGAATGTGTTCACTGTACGGTGGTTTGTTGAGATTTTACACCAGTGAACCACAGCTAAAATGGATAATGACGCACTGGCAATGCTTCTGGTAAATCTGACAAACTATGAAAGGCTGCGTGCTTCAGGAGCTCTGGCTTGGGATAAACGCCAAGTAACTAAGGCCTGAGAGTCAGTCCTATCTTAAAAGATGAGAGGAAGTTTGAGACCAGACAGACAATCTAGTCTAGAAATACTTCCGTCCAGACAATTCAACCTATTCTGATTCAGTCCAGGAACCCAGACTGCTGGATAAAAAGGTTTCAAGTGGATTTGAATCTGGTTTTCAGCAGTGAAACTGCTTACTTTCAAGTTACTGACCTTGCCATGAGTTTGTGGAGCTCCTGCTTGTGCTGTTGGTCCTCGGCTGCGATGGCATGCTGAGCCTGCTGCTGCATACCTTGAACAAAGTGTTGCATGTGTTGGAAAGCATCAATCTGAAAAAGCAAAATATAAGAAGATAAGCTTAAGAACCAATAGACAGAAGCCAAGACAGATAAATGGACAACTTGTTGTAAAGCAAAAATCACACAACTGTCCCACCATTCAAACACATAATGTGTAGGTGAAATGGTAAATCTCAAATGTCCATTATGTATGACTGCATTAATGCAAGTTGGGGATTGTCCAGGATGGCATTGGCTCCAGCCCTTAGGATAGACTCAAGAATAAGCATGAGAAAATGAATAGAATAGAAAATGAATAAACATAAATTTATTTAAAAATTAAAAATATGGATACATCTGAATTTGAAGCCTGAAGCCTGGCAATACATAATGATACAAATTAGCAGGTAATTGCAATTGATAAACTCAGTGTCATCATTTCATCACATGGAAGAAGATTTAAATTTAAATATAATTTTGATTATTATTATTATTATTATTATTATTATTATTAGAAAACTTGGAAAGTCAATCATTCATTAGTCATATTGTCATTGCAGTGTTTAACAAATATATAGATTTTTATACAAATTATTTAGTGTTTTTGATTCTACCTTACTTCTGAGTCCCTGGGGTACCATGCTCTTACTGCTCATACTTATTGTGTTTTTTATGGTTGTTCTTATGGTTGGTCAACGAAAAAATTGTTGTATTAATTGTATTACATAGATACAATTAAATTGAATTGGATGTTGTTTTGCTTGGTATATGCTTTCTATTGTATCTATTGGCTTGTTAAATAAATTCATAAAGGTTGGTTTGGTACAAATGCTTAAAGAAAATTGAGCATACAAAGGTAGTGGATTTGTCTGGCCTTTTATTTTTATCCACTCCAAAGACAGACACTGCAGTGTTTTTTCAGTCAGTAACAAACCAGTAATAGGCAAGACAAAGGAAAAAAAAGAGGGGGGCTGATTTCCCTGGGCATGTTTGTGTTTTTATATTTTTATATTCTAGATTCTACTGTTGAAAGGTGCAGCTGGCCGAGGCAGCAGCAATTCCTGAAGTCACACTTACCAAAGCCCCCTGATGAGATTGGCACCGCTGAGCCGCAAATACTTTTAACAAATTATTCAACATGTAGTAATAAGAGTGGTGCTTGTGTGTGTGTGTGTGTGTGTGAATGTGAACGCTGTGATTGTCTCTGTGAGGGAGTGCACACTGTGGTGACAGAGAACATCAAAGTACTTTAAACAAGGAGCACAGATTTAATGCTAATGTAATGCTGATTTTACAGATAGATTGTGAAGAATTTATTCAAGAAATGGGACTACCCAATAATATTTCTCTTAGAATAGTGTTTTTGTAAGCATTCATTAATTTCATGTTAAAGATTAAAGGTCACCTATTTTCTACCACAATAATTCATAGTATTAAAGGCATAGTATGCAGGGTTTTAATAAACATTTGAATTAATCCTAACACAATGAAAATCCCTTCATTTCTATTGGCTTGTGGAATAATGTGCAGGTAAATGTATCTGCCCCATGTCTGTATTTCACCATTTTACTTCTTTGTTTACATGGGAGAGATGTTTTTAAGTGTGCAGCTCTCAGCCAATCACAACGTTCAGACTGAAAGACTAAAAAAAATGCAGCACTGGTGGGTATCAAGGTAAATGGCCAGGTTTGTTTATGAATATTTGGCTGGAAATCATGAATGTCTTGCACATTCAATTGTCTGTGCTTTTTTTTGTGGATTCAAGTGTTGTTGGTTATGGTGGTGTCAGCTGTGTCATACTAAAGATGCAAAGATAAAATGGATAGATTTCTTTCCTATAGGTTTAATATATGCATGCTTTTTCACTTTTGCTTTGACAAGTTACATTTTTTGTTCATATAAAAGGTCTACAAAGTTTTAAAGGCCAAGGCTGCAGTCAGGTGGTGCTTTTTGATGGAAATGACAGAAATTACCTTTAATATCACACAAGGAAGTTGGAGTTAGGCTTCAAACATACTTGCTGTATTAGTGCAATGTTTACTAGTGATGAATGACAGCACAAACCTGACTTTAGGTTTTACTTTAGGACAGGCTATATCTAGAAGTTCTGGGACAAAGTTGAAAAAAATTCATTCATTTGATTTTTTTTTACCTAGATGCTTGACTAGTTTTAAAAACTCTAAAAGTAGGTCAGAATGAAGCTCAATTTAAAGGATCTAAAAGTTTAATTTTAGTGTGCTCCCACCTTGCGAGCGCTCTTCCACATGTACTTCATATAAGCGTACGTGACGTGGGGGTGGGCAGTGGGCAGTGGATGATCGAGTTGCTTGGAGGGGTCAACCCCGAGAAGGAGCACCAGAGTCTTATGAGCCAGGGCCTAAAGGGAACAGAGGAGAAAAAGGTTAGAGTTCAAAGGTCTGGGGGAGAGATTTAATATTATAAGATTTCTAAAACAATAAATAACATTAAATGTACTGTACTGCATAAAATGTACTATAAAAGCACTGCAATCAGAGCAGAGAGAGCCTTAAGAAGAAGGGTATTAACAAGTTCTTGTAAATTTGATTTTCTGGGTAGTGCTTTTGGCCAGTTAGATCTGCTTTATTATTCACATCATAGCAAATTCTGCCACAACGAGTCTGTCCAGGTAGAATAATTGTCCAACTGTCGGAGATCTTTTGCAATCAATTACAATAACAACACTGCAGAGGGTGGAAAATTGCACTATTTTGATTGAACAGATATGGGGGCTCCAGTTTCTAAACATTATAATTAGGGTCCTGTGCTACTTCCAGTGACTTTAAATTTGACAGCTGGAGGTCATGGCTACACTCAACGTTGTCAGAGAGTTGGCCTTTGCTACGTGACAATTGGAACTGGTACGTGATCACTGAAGTGTTAGGAGAGTCAAATTAATTATGCAAGACTAAGGTCAGGAGGGAATGAGACAAATGTCACCCTCAGTGGTTGATTGAATTCAAAATTAGTTGAATAATAAGCAACACTACAGCCTTGCATTATTTCCCCCTATATACTGTATATATACAGTATATATATAGTATATAAGACCAATCAGTTTGAAAAAGCAGTCAAAATGTCTTCCCCATTTTAGTCTAATAAGTGTGATAGGATAAAAGGTATTGTGAAAAGAAGGGATCACCAACTCATTTTACTCAGCAAAGTGAATGCGGTAATGTTGGCCAGGCTGATTAATCCTTAAAAAGCTCTGTGTGTTTTTTTTTCTTTTTACTTTTTCTTAAATTTTCTATGAATTTTGTGTGACCAAAAAATTCAACCATATTCTGGTATTTATTATTATTTTAACTCTGCCACATCTCTGTTAGTCTGCCCCAGGGAAGCTGTAGGCTCAAGATGTAGCTTACCACCACAAGTGTGTGACTGTGGAGTGAATGAATAGACAGCATACTAACCAGGCGTCCACTTTTGCCACAAAGGCTGGCATACTTAAGCCATGTTCTCATGTCTTCATGTGGATTGATGACCAGCGACCGGACCATTAGGACCCTCTGCCAGTCTTCAACAATCCGCTGGCAACCCTAAAGACAAAACATTCCAAAAAAAACAGGAGGCAGCAAGGTCAAAGGCATTATTCAGGAGTTCAAAAAGAGGCAGCAATCGTTAAACTTGAGAGAATGAACATGCGTGACAAAAAAAGGGTTGTAAAACCTCAGGTAGCTTTTCTACCAACAACAGTCACTGTCTTTAAATGTGGGAGAACAGACACTTATACACACACTTAATGACAGCATTAAAGCTAGAGTAGGTCATTTTATTCAAAACTTTGGAGGTAAAAACTATACTTATAGAACATGCACTCTTTTGTCTGAACAATAATTTATTCCTAAAAAAAATTAGCATCCCATTGTTACTGCAGCTTTTTGCAAGGCCACACTTTGAGGATCAGGTTGGTTATGACCTGAGTCATGAGGCCTGTCATACTGAACAATAAGGGAAGGTGTGTGCATCTTAGGTTATGATAATAAAAAGTCAAAAACAGGCACAGAGTGTCAGCGTGACTTCATTTATACAGCAACACAGCTGATAGGACAACTGGGTTACATTGTATTAAAAGGAGCTTGACGGTAAGTCCTTTGCAAAAGCTTGTTTGTTAAATTATACTACAGTCGATGCAGGTCAAATTTCTAATACTCTCAAACATTTATCAGAGGAAATCTGACTGAGAGTCTTGTATGAGCAGTATGACTTATGGCCATCAGTTTTTTTGACACAAGTAGTTCATTGCTTGTTGGTGACAAAATTCCCAAAGTGTTACAAAAGCTTCAGAAAGAGATGGTATTTAAACGAGTTGTGAACATGAGCTGAACTTGTGACAGAAAAGATCTCTAAAATGTTTGTTTGTTCTAGTGCGGCTCTCTAGATGCTTGATTCTCAGAATGAACCAAAAACCTCTTCCAGAAGTTCACAGTGATACAGTTTGCTTTAAATTGGATTTATTTCTCATACAAATGAGGCACTATCACATGACACCACTATTCTGCAAACACTACAGAAGAAACACAAGCCATGTGAGAGCTTAACTCAAATCAATCAATTTAAGCCAAACTGAACCTTGCAGCTTGAAAGGTTCAGTGAAAACATGGTTTGAGTTATCCTTGCCTCTTTACAAATTGAATAAATTTACAACATACTCTATGTATATTCAAAGAAAAGTAATAGGAGGACATCCTCTGTGTACTGTATTTATTTAAATTTCATCAAACCTTTCAGCGGAGGGATGTCACTTTACACTATCATGATAAGGCTGCTGATGTACAATTTAATTCTAGCCTTTGCTGTGTGTTGCTCACTTATGGCTTGCCTTGACATATGTTTCTGTTGGGAATACGGCGGTAAATTACAGGCTGTTCATAAGATAACGTCACACTCCATGAAAAATAAATTTAACTTGTGCTCTGTGCTTAAAGGTTTGTTTTGTTGCTTAGAAACACTCAGCAAATACCAATGTGAGGAGCTCATCTTCTGTCGATTGTTTCCATGAACACAAAGACTCTACCCTGTAGCGGCGTTGGTAATTAAAGGTTGCATCAGTGTCCTTTTGTTTATTTTTCAGTGTGGCCCTGTAGGTTTGGAATAAATAATGAAGTTCAGCTCACTCGGCTTGTGTAGTCCTGCGTTGTATCATGAAGTTAGCCTTCAAAGAAAATAATATAAACTGCGAAGATTAAAAAGATGCAGTATAGAAATTTCTCCTTTTTAAAAACAGATAAGCTGCTATTAATTTGAATAAAGAAGAAAGGAAATGCTCCTTTGTGGTGGCTCCGTTTGGTTGAATTTTCTTACTCAATGTGATATAGCCACAGTTCCCTCAAAGAACTCTACAAGACAACGCCTCCTGACCTTAGTCCCTCCATCAGGGTGAGGATAAACTCAAGTCCACTCCCAGGTTGGAGATTTTTATAAAAACTACAGTTAAAATACTGCAGCATAGTTGCACCATATTTTATCCTGTATCTATCCTAATAACAGAAGTAGCTTTCTTGCTGGGTTTTGAGGGGTACGCTTATGTGGGATGAATTTTGACAATGAAAATGATTCTAAAAGCTTGCTGTGCTAATTCTCCATTCAAGTAAAAGCAATGCTTTATTGTCCCCCACGCTCACAATGCCACAGAGCAGCTTGTTGAGTGGGCACTTTCATATTTAGGCAGTGCATTGAAACATGGCATGGGGTAATTGGTGACCTCACAGAATCTTAAAAAATCTCAACCCAACTCAACTGTGCTGAAAGGGTTTTAATATGTAGACCTTTTATCTGAGTGAAAATGTGCACAACTTGGTTAATTAATCATATTGGGTGGCCTCCATGATTTTGTGTTTGTATTGTAAAAGTATTGGCTTTGGTATTGGTTGGCTCAGTAGTAATGATTTGATAATAATGTAGCAATTTGTCGCAGAGATAATTTTACACAATATTGTCCTTACTGGTTTGTTCAGATCTATTATGTTGTTTTACTCCCAATGTTATTTTTGTGTAACCTTTACTCTTCACTGTTGATTTACTTCTTAACTGGAGCCAGACATGCAGCTGATGCAAACTATTACAAGCTATTATATTTTTATCCTTAGCTTGTTGGAAGAGAAACATACAAAGGTTTTGAAAGAAAGCCAAAAGCTTGAACTTGCAATCAAGCCTTTATCTTGGGTAACGTTGCTCTGTCTTTAATAATTTATAATCTTGCGGGGAACATTTTGAAGTAAAACTGAGTCTTGAACATCACAGAGAATAAAGGATAAGGAGCAGATGTTGGACCTGCAGAGCATTTTTTTATATCATCCAACAAATTACTTACAATATAAATCAATAACTAGCAGCATAAAAAACTTTAAAAAGCAACTGAGGGCAGAAGTTTCAAAAACCTGAACCCAAAAAATAAGCAGTGACCGATACGTTTACACGCCTGAGGGGAGGCTACCGCTGTCCTAATCCTTTTGATGAGAGAGAAGGAGAGTAAAAGAGCAAAACAGTGACTTCCGAACAGATGTAGGGGGTTAGCCTTCAATAAATCATCAGAGAAAAGTAACCTGCCCAGAGTGCTGCACATCAGACCCAGAGTGTTGGTTCAGAAGAAACCCTTTTAAACTCAGAGACCCTCTTGACCCTCCTCCTCGTTTTTATGAATGGAAAAATTCAGAAGATTTTGTTTTTTACAAAATACTGATCTGAATGCTTGTGTAATTGTTTCCATTCCACAGTTAATGTCTTTTGTGATAACTTGTGAAATGCACAAGGAAACTATCTCAGCCATAAATGATACATTATGAAATTCTGTAACGTAATGATATAGTTACAGTAGTCAAGTAGCATTTTAAACACTCAAATGCCACGTAATTTTAGATTATTTTTGCCCAGTGTACAGTAAGCAATGCATTTAGGCTTGTGTTCTTCAGAGCCAAAGCTAGAGCCAGTTCTAAATTGACCATTCAATTTACACTATCTTTTCTTAATAAACCTATTAAAGTTTCTTGCCTTTGATTTTGGCTTTGTTATTCGTAGAACAGGTCTGAACAATTTTTCTAAAGTTCTACACTAAACTATTCTGCAAAACAGGTTTCCAGAAGCCTGTCAGTAAGATTTTGTTGATATGCTGCATTAAAAGGAGCACTACAATGATGCCAAATGTTTAAGAACAATGTGTCCAAGTTTGACACTTTATAAGCTTTACCTGATTTTTTCATCACCATGCACCTTCAGGATAAGGCTATAGTTCAAGAATATTTGTGCCAATATGGAAAAGAGGAACTGAGATGGTTTATCTTAAAGATGATAGCATTTGTTTTGAGTATCAAAGCTCTGGCAACCAGTGGGGTTTTCCCTTACCACTTTTTTGATTTGTGGCCCATCCACACATGCTCTTGTCTGCTTCAACAACAAGGCAAGACAATGACTCACAATTAATAATGATATTAAGAGCAATCATAATCAGCCTCAGGAAGCAGGAAGAATTAGGATGAGGTTACAGGGTGGGTTACAATAATGAGCAGTGCCATTATTGCCCAGAATTCCTTGGTAGACAGCATACAAGAGATAAATGGTTGATGCTAAAATGAGTTTTTATCAACAATGTATCAAGATTAAACTTCACCACAGATATGTGCCTGACTACACTCAAGTTTCCAGTAAAAACTGTAACATGACTGCATTATATATGAACTTTTAACATACTTAAGGCTGTTGTTTTGCAGTCAGATTATGTCCTATTACACTGCACAATTCTAATCAGATTCAACCAGCATGTGATGCATGTTAAACTGTAATTAGAGTGTGTATCCTACAAGTCAACTATGGTCAACAGCAGTCAGTGTCACTGACTAACCTTCATGTAAGGAAAAAAAAAACACCTTTGTGAATACACATTTTTGTGGTTTAAAAAAAATAAGAAAAAAAGATAAAAAAACCTTCCTAAGTTAAGTAACTTTTGCTATGATTCTGTTTTACTGAAGCATCCAGCAAACCACTCTAAAACTGTAACACACACACACACACACACACACACACACACACACACACACACACACACACACACACACACACACACACACACACACACACACACACACACACACACACACACACACACTTTAAGAAATGTAACCATTAATATTTATTAGAGGCTACTTATTTATTTATATACATAATGCAGCTTTAATACATTGTTTCCTTAATCATTAATATTTACTCCAAACTTAACAAAGATCTGTGTCTCTAGCTTTTAACGTAAAATAAATCTAAAATAAATACCTGAGTGTGAAGTGTGTGGCTGGGTATTCACACTTCACTAACAACCTCACATCTGCTTGGCATTACACTTAAAGCTGCCCACGTGTCTGTATCTGAGCATTTATCAGTTAGGTGTAGCTACCTGAAGCCGCTCCCACCACGTTTCTCTGATGATGTCTCTCCTCTCGGGTACCAGCTTGTATTGAATTACCTCCTCTAACTCCGACAGCATCTGGCAAGAAACCATGGCCTGGAAAAAAACATTACACACACGATTACATTCGCAGCTGCAAGTAAATGAGACAATATATAAGCAATACAAAAGAGGAATTACATGCAACGACTCTTGTGTGGCAACTGTGAAAACATACGTAATAGCTTTCTGTCACTGTCTTTTGATACACTGTCTGCTACTTTTGGATTTATATTTTTTGGGATGGAAAGAGATTATGTACATAAAAAAAGCAAGACACTGCATCATACTTTATGATCTATAACTAATTTATAACTAAGGAACATTTCAAGTTGGGAAATTTTCACAATAGACTTTTAGGAACAAAAAGCAGTGATTGTTAGTAAATCCCAGCTAGTATGATCTGCAATAAAATATGAGACGATTGACTTGAGCCAGCTATTGGACGATTATGGACGTCTCAGAAAAAGACTTACTCCGTAGGCTCGACTGTAGCTCTCCCCAGCCATGGCAGTCAGCTCAGCATCCAGCAGGTCTCTGGCTTTGTCAATACACTGGAAAAATATATTTTTAGAGTTAAATATAAGCAACAGCATACTTACAATGAGAAGTAGAATTGGAAAAACAAAAAACTCAAACCTCTCAAAAGTCACTGATACAATGCCAACTTGTTTATTGTTTGCAAACTTGAGCTTTTTTTTTTTTTAAAGTCCACAGTTTGATATCAGTAGCTGTTTTTAAATTTAGTAGGAATTGGCAGCTTAAGGCTTGACTCTTGTTTTGGGAATTAAAACCATTGTCTTGTATCAGACAATGTCAAATTAAAACATATCAAGATATAAAGCTTCTAAACTTAGTAAAACTGATTTCACTGGGGCCACTAGTAAATATTTTGTTGTTTGTTGCTTCGATTGGCTTTTATCTGATGTGAATATCCGTCACATGAAGAATATACAATCTTTGCGATACAAGTTATTCTTTGCAATACGAGCACTGCATTTGTTGATATTGCAAACAATAAACTGACAAAATATATAGTGTAACCCTACCTCATATCTTTATGCATTAAACACTTGCAGATATATACACATGATCATTTAAAAAGTTTTCTTCAAATTGCACACAGCAAAAAATATGGCTGCACAATATCAGGAATTCAACCGTCATTGGAGCTAGTAATAGATTGTGTCAAGCCATCCTAAATCTTTCTCTTTTTATATAAAATAAAATTGGTTTAGATTTCCAGGGGGCAGTACCAAAAGACAGAGATTAAACTGCTTCTGGACACAATCGGATAGGCACTGTATATAAAGCATTGCACAAAGCCTGCCCAATTTTGCCTTAACCAATTTGATTTCAAGGGAATGGAAATTCCTGTGACTGGAAGAGATTCCAGACCCATTTCAGTTTGCAGAGTGAATGATTATGGCTGACTGAAACACTAACCTGGCAAACTAAATGCCAGAACAACATATAATTTAATTAGGCTTTTAAGTGACAGGTATTGTTCATGTTAATATATTGTGAAGTCCTAGCAATTTTTCTTTCTATTATTACACATTAGAGATTTCTATATGCAACTTCAATCAATTAGGCTGGCTACCCATAACTTTTCAGTTTGAGAAGTCCTGTCTGTGATCACAGCTAATTTTAGTTTTGGTTGAAATCTAGTCGGACCAGTTATGCTCATCTATGAGGCAAAGCTTTTGCAAACTCTTTCTCTGATTGGCTCTATGTCTATTAAACTAAACTGAGAGCTAGATCTTGAGTTAAAAAAAAGGGATGGTTGGCCAGGCTATAAATCTGTTACAGTAAAGTTTAAAAAAAGATCTCATTCTAGACAAAACATCTGTACAGCCTAAAAGTTGCTGTTCTCTTCAACAGCAATGCTATAGACAACTGTGCAATTTATGAATTATTTTTTTAATTAAATGAACTGTACTATTTTATTATAGCTTATTCAGTGTTTTATATTGCTGCTTTTGACATTTCTCCCTCTCAGCAACATAAGTACACATGCACTGTCTAATACTCCTTCAAAGACCAGCAGGGTTTGGACTAAACCTGGGGCACAACATTTAACAGCGGCTTATATTGACACATTAGAACAACATGGACAAAGACAAGGAGGCCTGCTTGTGTAGCTAAACAATGTAGTGCACCACTGAGAGGCAAATGTTTAATGGGAAAGTGCATAAAAGACTGATGAGGGCTTTTGTGAATGTTACATAACTATGATTGAGAATGTGATTGTTTTTTAACAGTGTGAAAAATTGGATTCATGAGTCATTGTTCTTGTGTTAAAATGCTAATTTATGATTTTGAACCTACTGACCAAGAACTTGACAAATGTTTTCTGTGTCTATTTAACTGTATAGTGCTAACATATCTTTAAAATTCCAGACAAATACCTTCCATCAAAACTGTGGAGCCTGAGGGTGCAGTGGCGACACAGATAAACCTAATCTAAGACAGCCACAGGGAAAAACAAGGACACGAGTGTTCTAGCTAAAAACCTATACATTTCTTGCCCTTCTACGACCAATATTTTGGAATCTGTTATTAGCAGCACGATGGAGGCTGACTGGGGAAGTCCTCTGCTGCCAACCAACAGCTGTTTTAGACCCGCTCCCACCAATTATTTTTTTCTTACAGGGTGGGGGAAAGCAGCAATAGCGTGCCAGAACACCTTTTCAGGCTAGAGACAGGATTGTATGAGTGTGGAAGGGTGACAGGGGGACAATGAGGCTGCTCCTGTTTACCTCTGACTTACAACAATGGGGGCCTCACTTAAAATGTGCAGCCCAGATAACTCCTGATAAATGCTGTGTCTGCTTCAGGCAGCACAAACAAATTTATGACCACATCCTCTTCTCAGCTACGCACTTACACAGGTTAAAGCCCGAGTATTTACAGTTTTTAACAATAGCTCAAACAAAACATAAAATGTTGTTTTTCTTTTTTCAGATGCTTGCATTCGGGGGCACTCCAGAACAGTGCAGACCAAACACATTTGAATCCACTTTTTGAAGAAGGAGACACTACACAGAAGTTCAACAGACAATGGAGGAGTTAACCCGGCCCCACTTTTACTAAAGAGATACAAAACAAGCACCTTGTGTGTTTGGCTTAAGAACATTATCCTCTGATTTGTAAAGTTTGTTTGCACCTATAAAGTTCATGAAGATTTAAAAAAAGTAATGGCACCTGCCGTTTCATTTTATTCTATTTTACATTTACTAAATGAGGCAATGGTACATCTATTATTTATGTTATAATATGCTCACTATGTTATGATCCAGACCATTTCACTTTCTTAGCAAACTAAAATGGGTCTGGAAACCCTCCCATTTAAACAAATCTCCAAATAAATCAATCCTACCTGACCAATCAGGATCTTTTATCTAAAAATGAGGTGGTTTGATGTTTTTCAAAATGTATTGGTCCATAGGGCAGTTGTTTAGGCATATGTTGGTACTGCCCTCTGAATTCTAAATGACTGTTTCCACTTGATGCAGAAGAGAACAAGGAAAGATGAGACCCTTCATAAAAGTGACAGCGACTGGTGTATGAATGTGTGAGAATGTGACAACGGATGGTCTAAGGCTACAATCTGGCATGTTTACCTCCGTGTCTCATGTATGTTCATCAACATGCATCCAAAAATCCAAAAATGTGACAGCTGGTAATGTCTTTTTGTGCAAATAAAAAAGACTGTTTGCCAAGAGTCATGAGCACAGCCGTGTGAAAATGGAGAAATTTGCACAAGAGAACTGAATATATCATGAATTTTGGCCCAGTGAGTGGGAAACAAAACTTTTTTTTTTCCACACAATATTGCAAGAACAGACCAAACATTGCGCATTACACCACAAAACAACCTGATCCCTTTCCTTATTCAAATGCACGCACACATTCAAAGAGCACGTGTGGTTGTTGGCGGTACAGTGGGTGGAAAGACACGGCCCTGTAAAATCAAAAGGACTAAAGTGCGAGGATTACAAACCGCATCCGGAAGACTAGACTGAGCCCATGTTGACATCTAAGCTTTCGCCCTCGCCCCATCTGCTTTTCATTCTGCACCGTTTGACGTTGAGTGGCCTCATTGTCGAGCAAGACTGCTTTCTCTGTACAGCTGGTGCAGAAACCTGGATCTAATCTTTAAATTGAGGTTGAGGGCACACCGAGACCTACTCTAAAGTGATTTTTGGGAGGATGACTCCAGAGAACAGGTGTTAACAAGCATCAGTGAATGAGCTTTTTAAATACGCAAGCTTCCAGTTTGAACATAATGAGTTCACTGAATACCCCAACAAACCCAACATAACTCGCCTAGACCATACTAGTTTTTCTTCAGTATTAGTTACCTCATTATAAAGTCTAATAGCATTTGCAGTAGCTATATTTGCATAAGAGATGTCTTGATTTCTAAAAATGTAGCATTTTAATGTGCATTTAATGTGAGAAAATGTGTCCTGCTGGGCTCAGGGAAGATGTAACCCACCTGCTGGGCTAATGAGAAAAGGTCCTGATGTAAGGCTAACACTGCTCTGTAGAAAGCACCGTCATGCGTGTCTCGAGGAATCATGCACGTGTACTCCTCCATGCTGTCCCAATGGCCTGGGGAGCAAAGCACAAGATTAATAACCAGAATTGATTAAAAACAAGATCAGAACAGACTCAGGAAGCTGCTTGTGTTTCGTGTTATAAACCAGAATGTACCTCAGTTTGTACCCATGTTAATGATTATAACCTCAAACATTCAGCCTCTCGACAATAATAAAACAAGTCTTTACATAAAGGAGGCTATAACTGGGGGATAATAACGTCAGGGTTTATGTGGAAAGAACAAGCCACAGACCACAAACTTCTGGGACATCCCTGCAGTGTAGCAGCTGCTTTTCTTCATTCTTTATTCACCATTACATGTTACAATCTGTCATTGTTGTGTCTGGATTCCATTTCCATAATATTATGAAAGAATAAACTGGAAAAAGGGTTGCTTTGTTTGATTGGAGTTTGATTACTGTTGTTTTGTTTACAGATATACAGTTCGTCACATTCAGCTGGACTGTGTGTAGCCATGTAATGATTTTCATTTGAACAGTTAATCCCAAATTTCATTGGATGTCAAGGCTAGGAGTGGTTTTCAGTGTCAGCCAAGAGGAGTGGATTGAGCTAGCAGTGGCTTGCGGAGGTAAAACATTGCCTTTAGCATCCTAAAGATTATGAGCTCAAACAATTGACAATACCACTAATATGAACTACATAATTCTCAGTATACCCTGGCCTGTTGTCATCCTGTAAAGCAGGGATAAACAATGAGTAACCTAACCTACACATCAGTGTAGTGTAAATTAAGTTAAGTAATTTGGAATGGGTTTCATTAAATAGGGCTGATAAGTGCCTGAGAAGTTTGAGTTACAGTAACGTGCAAAATAGTAGACCGCTATATTTAAAGGTATATGAGAATAAGATAGTAATCATAACAGTATTTTAATTGTAGTCTGTGTAATGAACACAATCTGATCTGATTTGTCTTGTGTCTTTAACTGTAGTAATCCTCTGTTAAATGTGAAATCTTGTTTTATGTCAACCATCTCAATCAACCTGTCTAGGGACTACGGATGGAAATTAGCCCATGGAAAGAATCCAACATATTTACAAATCATGTGTATGTTCATTCATTTGTACAGTCCCTACTTTGAATAAATAAATAAATGAATAATAAATACAATTGGTTGTGGGTTTAACGGGGTTAAGTGGGTAAAACGTACAGGGAAAGTGCAATTCTGCAGCTTCAACCAGACAATTTTCAACATGATCCACTACTGCTTTATGAACAACTGCAGAATTTCCTGGCCATTAGCATCACTAGCTAGCTTTGTGGCATACTTTGTGTTGTCTTAGTTCTGACCTTATTCCAAAGTAACTTCTGGCTCCATAATTTACACTTTTTTTATTTTATTTTTTTACAGTCAATGGTGTTTACCTAGACCCCAGGCGGCTGCAGCAGCCATCCGAGCCATCTTGGCCTGGGTTTCTTCGCTGACTAGAGTCCATTCCTCACAGCACTGCTGGTGAAGCTGACCCCTGAGGGAAAAAAAAGTAAACATAGATGTAGGATGGCAGCAGAAATAGATCCAGATTGTCTTTAATCCTAGAGCGTGTTTAGAGCAATGACTTCACTTAATCAGCAACCAGTCTCAGCTGTCGTCAGCCTGATGGGATATGAAAGCAAACACATGCAACACGCATTATGGTTATGAAGACTGCTACCAAGACACTCAAAAGCAATGGTGGCACGTGGGACTCAATATAATAATGACGGCTGATATTACTTGTGTCAGGGCTGGACAGTTTTGTAAATTCATATAAAATAATAGGCAAAAACTAAAAGTGACATAAAACAAAAGCTTAGCTGCTTTTTTAAATGGTACAGTATGACATATGATTAATTACAGAATGTAAGGGCTGCTGTGTAGTCGTTATGGAAAAAGAGTAACTCATTGACCTAAAAAAAAACATATCTTGTCATATCAGCCCATGACAGAAAACCTAACCTACTGAGCTAATAATACAGGTCTAGTGTATATGTAGTAAAGACGAGGCTGTGTAAAACTATATGAATGTTCACCTAGTTACTGACTCGTATTATGTCTTCTAGGAAAATATAGTACATTACAGTACTGACAGACAAACACAGATGGACAAAAAGTTCTACAGTTGAATCATCTGTAGTACTTATACTTTAAACCATCATGCATACTGTAGGAGAGCATGCCGCAAAAACTGCTGACAAACTTTGATAAACTTCAAAAAAGGGCCAAACAGTTCTTGTAAATGATAAAAAAAAAAGTTAGCATACTACTGATAAATCTGATATTTACATTATCAAGTCCACGGCATCATTATCAACAAATGAAACCAAAGCCAGTGTTTATGTTTTAGAGGCAGGTTGTTAATGGCTATGGCTTTGAAACAAGAAATCATCACCAAATTAATCAGTGACAAAGATTTCTAATTACAGAATATATCATGTCAAGAACAACAATGAATTTTACAGGGTCTCGTTCACTTATTGGAATCAATACAATTCATAAAAGAATAAAGGGGTCATGAAAATGACCACTATAAATAATCGAGAAATGTGGGTAGTAAGTGGAATATTACTAATAAATATTTTATAAAGTTGTTCTCACTGTGAAGAGTTTGAGAATTACTGGTCTAATGTAAATCTAAAGTATAACTAATATTTTGCCGCTATCAAGGGGACAAAAACTATAGTGTAGTTTCGGGCAGGATCTGCTGTTGCCATTTTAAATCACATTCAGGAAATAAAGTGTAGCATTAAAAACTCATCTAATATGAATTACCTTGAAGGACAGGCTCAGGTTGATCACTCTGTATTGACTTTGATTTAGATTTGTTTTATATTCTATAGCTGCCTCATAAATACGAAGAGACAGTTAACTAATCATAAGTATAATATTCTGTTTTACAGTGTCTGTATTCACAATGCATTTGATGACAATGCAAAAAGTGCATTGTAAAGTAACTGTTCAATATTCACATGGTACTTATTTGTCAGCGGGATGTAGCACAGGAACTTGACTTCACCTTGACGAAGAACACTGTGTCCTCATGTGTCATCGTTTCTGACTCAGGAGCCAGTCAGCTGTTATACAATGTCCAGAGCTCTTCCACTCTTACACAAACAAACACAGTCACTAGTGAAAAGAATTGTGTCTTATACACCTCATGAATCATTTTCTTGTGAAATGAATCACACAATGTAAAAGTATGGCACAAGGAGTCACAGGAATTACAAAAGCGAATTCACATCTGTTTAACAATCAGAGCTATGTGTCACTGCATATTTATGTCCCTCTGACACCTTACGACTTCTTTTTCCCATAAAGAGGCTCAGTGAAGGTGGGAGGCCATCGTGGTCTGGCAGTGCTGCAAAACTGTTGGATGGCTGTCCGCACATTTCCCGGTTATAATACCCTGGTCAACTCAAAAGGAACTATTTTCTTTCCGTTTCAGCCTGTCCTCAAAGAGCTAATGTCAGGGATCATCAGGGGAAGGCGGCCCACGCACACTGAGCACATACAAAGAGCCCAGAGCAAGGCACTACCTCACTCTTCTTTAGCCACTCCAAACAAACAAATACTGCTTTGTTATTCATCACCTCCAGGAAATCACACAACTCATTTAAATAAGAAGTAAGTGAAGCGACTCATTACACTTCTAATGAGTAGGAGGCATATCAACAGCAGTGCTAGTTAGTTTAATGTGTACAATTCCTAAAGTAAAGAACATAGTTTATCTGAAACTCTGGCCAATTAAACACACATGTAGGGCAGTTTAGAGTTCAGATGTCTTCAAAAATAACATTTAGAGATCAATAATTCATTCTAAATAACAGTATTGCTAAGATATCATTACATTTGGTCTCATTAATGGGCCTTCACTATTATTATTATTATTATTGATGTCTCTAACAGTAATTGATTAATTGCTAATACAGTGTGGCGTCTGTTACAGCTGCAGCGTTTTGATCATTTTGATCAATTGGAAACTATGATGAGCTGGGGTATTCTGCACTCCCTCTGAGCGTGTAAAGCACAAGATGAACATTCCTTTACATGACGTACCATTCGCCCAGAGCCTCTAAGCAGCGCATTCGGCCAAGGATCAGCTCCGGATCCTCTTTGTTCATGTCAATCTTCTTGTCATATGCCACCAGTGCATCCTCCCACTCATGCAGCTTCTCGTACCAGGTGGCTTGGAATTTCCTAGGAGAAAGAAAAAGCACCTTTATTCATTCTGTTTATCTTAGCTTAGATTAGCTTTTTTGTGGTTAAACCCAGTGACGCAGTAATCCTCGTAACCTTTGCTAAACCTTGTAAGACCTGTGACCAATTAACTAAACAAGGAAACAGCATCATCCCACAATAAAACGTTTTGAAAGGTCATCTTGTAAACAGGAGTTCCAGGAAGTGAAAAGGAAAGAAAGAGACTTTTGACGTAAACTGCACCTTAAGAAGAACCTTAAATGTGGATGACAAAAGCAGGTGGAAAGACCATTTCTGCAAGAGACATAGCATTGAAACATTGGTGTGAAAAATGCTGGATCAATTTGAGGTAAATTTCAAAACTTAAATTAAAATATATTTACACAAGAGCAAGTTGTGTTTTTTATTATTAATGGAGACCCTTGTGAAATGGAAAAGGTGTGTTTCCTCCTAGACAGACCAACAACTAAGTGCACAGCAGAGACACTTAAAGGCGTTCAAATATGAAAATCCAATAATCCTGGGGGCTGGATTTAAAGTCCCACTGTGCTGCACCCTGCTCCAGACGACTCGTCAAGCCAAGAGATGGTTTTTCCACATGTGGCGCATTAGAAACACGGCGGTCAGTGGATATGTGTCTCAAAAGGACCCCCAATACTCATATTTAATAGGAGACATGAGATCATAATGAAAATATTAATGAATCAATGATATTTATGGAAATCTAAAAGTTAAGAAAATGATTATAAGTTTAATCGGTTTTATACACTCCAAAGTAATGGTCTGTGTGACGATTCAGAGGGATGGAAGACGAGATGCACTTACCAGCTCACCAAAATGTTTCATGGCGTACTCCAGCACTCCAGAGGCAGCTTCTGGCTGCTGCAGTTTATTGTTGATACTGTAGAGAAAACACACAAAAAAACAAAAAGGGTTTTGAACCAGATATATTAAATTAAATTATATCAATTACTTGTGATAAAGCTTTTGTTCGGGCAATATTGAAACATTTATAAAAGTTCTCCAGATATTACAAGTTCTTTGTCTAAACAGGTCTATTCTACCAAAAGATTTGTTTAAACACACATACAAACATTTTTGAAAAGGTTCTAGATGTTATAAGTGGCCTCAGAACCTCTAGCAAACGTTTAGTCTGATACTAAGTCCACTGCAGATAATCTCATTGGTTGAGTTTGTGAATGGACCAGTGATTTTATGCAAGGACATGTGTTATTTGTGACCTCACAAAATTGTCAAGACCGATGTCCAGTGTTGGAAGTAACGGCGTTAGAGTATAACGGCGTTACTAACAGCGTTACTAACGGCGTTAATTTTTCATTAACGGAGTAATCTAATTAATTACTTTTCCCATCGTTGTAACGCCGTTATCGTTACTAAGAATGTAAAGTGTTGCGTTACTACAATTTGGTTGAATAAAGCCAGAGGTGTCATGCTTTGGCTACACATCAGCTGCTGCTGGAGAGAGCAGGGGGGGGATGATGACACTGCTGCAAAAGCGATGATTGGCTGACGCGGTCTCACTGCGCGCTCTGACTTCCACTAAACACAAGACAGCGTCAGCGACAATGGAGCCGGGAAAGTTCAAAGGTGGCGTTCTCGAACTGGAAGTACCGGCACTACTTCTCGTTAGTTGAAATTAAAGGCAAGAATGTTTCTGTAACATACTACGTCCAGGAAAAAAGACTCTATCCACGTCTGCCTCAAGTAACTCAAATCTTATGAATCACCTCACATCAACACATGCTAACACGACACTTGTTGCTGCTGCTAACCCCAAAGGCAGCTAGCGTGGGCTCCAGTGAAGGATTTTCTTTGAGAATGAACAACATGTTAATCTACAGAGAGAGTTGGATTGTGTTTTGTTTATTGTGCAATAATTTACAGGTACAGAGATTTGCACTACATAATGGCCAGATCTTCCTTTGTTTCTTTTTACACAAGTTTACATTTGTTATTTTCAATATTTATTTTTTATATGTTTTTATTTCTATGTATATCATATGGCAGACTGAAATCACATGAGTTAAAATAAATACCAAATGTTCTAAAATACTATATATAGTGTTTTTATTCCTACAATCAGTTAATTTAAACATATTTGATATTTAAGCTGTTATAGAACGTAATACCCTTATAGAACATAAAAAATAACTTCAGTTACTTTGCTGTGTAACTGAGTTACTTTTACAATGTAGTAACTGAGTTACTAACTCTAATTACTTTTTGGGAGAAGTAATTTGTAACTGTAACTAATTACTTTTTTGAAGTAAGATGACCAACACTGCCGATGTCATTCTAGACACTTTTTGACAATAGTGTAGACCACCACACTATTGTCAAAAAGTGTCTACTAGAATGACATCAGCAATGGGAGCAATCCCTTTTTAGGCAGTAAAACAGCTGAAAAACTTTTAAAATCCTTGATTAGTTCCTTAGATGACGTCTTGAGATCTATTTTCTTCACAGAGTATTCCTATACCAATAGGATGATTAAACATAGGTTGTTTTCTTTCAAAGTAAGAGAAAAGATTTGGCTTATCCCTGTTTAAGGTACACACAAATTAAAGAACATTCACTTCACAATTATTTTTTTCCCCTTAAAATTTTTATTGCAAAATTGTATTGTTAATTCTCACAATTATATATTTTTTTGTATAGAGTTCTGACATTAATCTTCTGACATCATCAGTTTTCTTTCTCTCTCAATTCTCCATAGATACAGGATTAGATTAAAGATAATACATTTAATTAATTGGTATTTATAATAAAGAACAATCCATTACCCCAACAGGTAACACCCACAAATATATATTTTAAAAAGCAGAAACAGTTATTCTAGCTGTACACTGCATCATTGTGAGTATAATCATTCACAGATGGACAATTACTGAGGTGGTGTAACCTTGTCAAATCACCAAATGACCTTTTCATGGTACAAATTCTTGACACCTATGTGTTGACACAAGAAAAAATAATATTCATGATCCTGTATCTGCAGATGAGTATTCAATTTTATAAATTAATCATTTGTAGCTTAGTCATGCTTTTTTGACATATGATGCGTCATATGTCAAGAAGCTCCAGTTCCTGTTTGTCCACTCTCCACTCACCCTTCCTGTCCCCACATCTGGAAACATTCAGGTGAAACGCTAGTCTGTTCGATTTCCTAAAGCCCTGCACAGCTACGGCCAATACATCTGTGAAATGTAGTGTTTGAAGAGAGCTGGTATGCAGAGTTCCTGGGGACAGCAGACAATTGGGATAAGGGAGACTTTAGCATATGTATCAGAGCCGAGCCCGGGTTTCAGAATCTGCTTGCCTGACAGATCGAATAAAATAAAATCACATCAGGACCCATCATGTACATACAAGCCAATTTATTTTTATTTAACCTTTATTTATCCAGGAAAGTTCCACTGATATTAGAAATCTCTTTTGTAGAGAAGTCCTGGCCTCACGTGTGTGTGGGGGGGCTAATGTACATGTTTTTGGTGGTAGGGGAAACCAGAGCAGCCAGAGGAAACGCAGACACAAGGACACAGGTAGAACATGTAAAAACATTCACAGAGAAAGGCTGGATGGGAATCAAACCCAGGACCTTCTTGCTGTGAGGCAGGAGTGCTAACCACTCTCTTTCCCTCTAATGTGAAAAATATTTTGCTTTGAGAATGCTAGTTTACTTCAAATTCAATATTATTGTCAAACCTTTGAAATTTAAAGATTTACAACACTTTTTGTGTTTATATATAATGATATGTATATCAATCAATCAATCAATCAATCAATCAATCAATCAATCAATCAATATTTATTTATATAGCGCCTTCCAACAACCACAGATTGAACAAGGTGCTTAACAACATTAGTAAAAAATAAATATATTTACAAATAGGTTTAAAACATATTTACACAATAAAAACAGAGCAGTGTCCACAGAGCCATTAAGTGCAAAAAGCCATTTTAAATAAATAGGTTTTAAGTTTGGCTTTAAACAGAGGCCGGTCAGTGATGGAACGTAACTCAATATCATTGTGAAAATGTAAAAATTAAGTAAATGAACACAATCCACTGAGGCTGCTAAAACAAAAAGAATCCGGTTCAGACCATGCCTCTCTCATGGAACCCTTAAGAAGGTCCTTGAGTAATGGCACCGCCATTACAGCGATATACTGCGTCCACCAGAGGGCAGGCTCCAAAAGCGGAAATATAAAGAGAAATCCAATGGCGACTTTACAAGTGTAAAACTATTGTTTAACTAAAAGCGGAAAAGCCCGGATGTGACCGCCATTTTATTGCCCTTTCATAACGACAATATCGGTGAATAGGGGACCAATGAGCAGAAGTTGTCCATAGTATATACTGTCATTAGTTCAGACTAAAGATTTACAAGCAACTACTTATAATGACAGTTGAGTTGCAGTTTATTTAAAAAAAGAAAATGAAAAATTATATAAGAATATATGAGGAGATTCAGGAGACTCAAACGTTTTATACGCATATGATTGTCAGAATTTGAGACTCCCTCTAGGTAATTATTGTTTAAGCTGTCTTGATTTGAATATTGTGGTTTCTGATATGGCAATGACAATATTTTCATGACAATAATTAGTTTTATTTTTTATTTCAGAAAAGTTTGATACACTGAGAAACCTATGTTAATGCACAATAAAATTTGCAATGAGATTAGCACTAATATGCTTTTTATTATATCTGATGAGCCACTGGAGCACAGAAGACAATTCAAAAACAAATTGACCAATTTGTCACACATATTTTACAAATGAAGGTATCTAGCATTTTCTTTGTTTATTTATTGTCTGATCACACAATCAAGAAAAACTGATGGTTCAAAAGATCATCAAGATCAATAAGGATCTGAATCAAATCAAACTAGACAGTAAATATGATTTCATATGCCGGGAAGTTAGCTCATTTTAGTGCAAGCAACAAAATTTTGTATGGCTGAGAGAACATCACAAAATGTTTCAGCGAGAAATGTTTTGTGTTTTATTCCACTGAGAAACATCCAGTACTGTGACGATATCTCATGGGAATGTTGCACTGCGTCCGCTCTGACAATCTGAGCAAACAAATTACTACTTGTTGTCAAATAATCAACTTCTAAACCCCAAATGGACGGCAAACTGCAGAGCACCACCGGCCAATCACACAAAGCTGCAGAGGTATGTTAAAGCTGGCCAGATGTGGATTCGACTGGAGAGACAAATCAGAAAAGGGAGCCTTGGACCCTGGAGATTTCATTGTCCCTCGGCTGAAGCCATCTGGCCGCCAGTTCCAAGAGCACGAGGTCTAAACGCATCCAGATGTCACGGCTCACATAACGGTCCGCCCGAGTCAAAATTCTATCAGACTGTTAGAAGGCAGAGCAAGCTCTGTTTGAAGGTACAGGGAGCACTTTTTAACTAAGTCCTTTCTTTCCTGCACCTGTGCGACATGGGTAAAGAGATGATAAAAAGGTTTTCCCATTTCCCAAGACTGAATGATAGTGAAGTCATGATTTTCTAGTTAATGGTAATAACTGTAATATGTTTTTTCTAGAGGGAATAAAATGTGGAAAGGGGACCAAAAGGCAGGTGAAATCAAAGTGAGTAATTCCTTGAGTGAGTAAAAGTTTTTCTGACAAGGAGTGTCAAGGAGGACACATTTCTTTAAAGTTGTACTACAGGACAGAAAGAAAACATCATCTTTTATACTGGTTGATAAATTTGCAAGATACTGTGCCTTTGATTGAGTTTTGGCTTTGTCAATGTCAAATGCTGTCACTGCCTTTTAAGCAATTTCTAATAAAAAACTAAATCAAGATCAAATTGTTGTTCATGAAAATCAATGGGTAGGCCTATGTATTAAGCGTAAGTCAAGATAAATTTGCAACTCTTTCAATCATTTTCAGACATCACAAGATAGACAACCCAATTGAGAAATTTGTGTTTTGTTGAAGAGAAAACAAGCTTCAAAATGTGTCTGTAGAACATATTTCCATGTTTCCCTCAAAAAGCTGAGCCGTTATGAGCAGATATACACACGTGGACAAAATTGTTGGTACCCTTCGGTCAATGAAAGAAAAACTCACAATGGTCACAGAAAAAACTTTATTCTGACAAAAGTAATAATAAATAAAAATTCTATGAATGTTAACCAATGAAAGTCAGATATTGCTTATTTAAAAAAATAAACTCATGGAACAGGCCTAGACAAAATTGATGGTACCCCTAGAAAAGACTGTAAATAATGTGACCAAATGGACATGTTAATTCAAGGTGTGCACTAATTAGCATCACAGGTGTGTACAATCTTGTAATCAGTCAGTGGGCCTATTTATAGGGCTTCAGGTAGTCACTGTGTTGTCTGGTGACATGGTGTGTACCACACTCAACATGGACCAGAGGAAGCGAAGGAAAGAGTTGTAGCAGGAGAATAGAAAGAAAATTATAGACAAGCATGATAACGAGACGACCAAGGAGGACACCATTGTTGAAAACAAATCATAAAAAAGCTAGACTGGAATATGCCAAACTACATGTTGACAAGCCACAAAGCTTCTGGGAGTATGTCCTATGGACAGATGAGACAAAAATGGAACTTTTTGCCATGGCACATCAGCTCTATGTTCACAGACGGAAAAATGAATCATATCAAGAAAAGAACACTGTCCCTACTGTCAAACATGGAGGAGGCTCTGTTATGTTCTGGGGCTGCTTTGCTGCATCTGGCACAGGGTGTCTTGAATCTGTGCAGGGTACAATGAAATCTGAAGACTATCAAGGGATTCTAGAGAGAAATGTGCAGGTCATGGGTCTTGCAACAGGACAATGACCCAAAACACACAACTAAAAACACCCAAGAATGGTTAAGAGGAAAACATTGGACTATTCTAAAGTGGCCTTCTATGAGCCCTGACCGCAATCCTATTGAGCATCTTTGGAAGGAGCTGAAACATGCCGTCTGGAAAAGACACCCTTCAAACCGGAAACAACTGGAGCAGTTTGCTCATGAGGAGTGGGCCAAAATACCTGCTGAGAGGTGCACAAGTCTCATTGACAGTTACAGGAATCGTCTGATTGCAGTGATAGCCTCAAAAGGTTGTGCAACAAAATATTAAGTGAGGGGTACCAACAATTTTGTCTAGGCCTGTTCCATGAGTTTATTTTTTTTTAATAATTCCGTTGACTTTCATTGGTTAACATTTATAGAATTTTTATTTATTATTACTTTTGTCAGAATAAAGTTTTTTCTGTGACCATTGTGAGTTTTTCTTTCATTGACCGAAGGGTACCAACAATTTTGTCCACGTGTGTACCCTGAATGACGTGGTGTCGGGTGAAAACATACAGGTGAGCAAGCCAAGCCAAGGTAAAAGAGGAAAAAAACACTGGTCAGAGCAAGAAGGACAACCTGCATGACAGCACAACTTCTGAATGTGAATGGTTGGTTTGTTCAAAATTTTCTCAGACCTTATGAGAACATGAAGTGCTCATTCTCAGACAATAACTTTATTTGTAGGTGATTCATTTTGTACATTGTGTAGCTTAGCTGATGCATTGAAGATGGCCATGCTAAGACAATGATGTAGTAGCAGATTCTTCACAGCATTTCCTGTGTTTTTTATCTATTCTGTGTCTGATACAGTGCTGGCCTTTGTGCCTGAAGACGCGTTCATTGACAGGCCAGCCAAAATGCAATCAACAATATTCTCATGTAGAATGAGGTAAACTGGCCCGACAAGCTAGCACCTCCAGGGAGTGTTTATTTCCATTGCGTATGCTTTGTCCCAGCAGTCTACGTATATGAAAGGAGTGACGTTGCCAACATCTAATGGAAGCTGGGCATGAGACGGGCACTTGGACTTGTGAAAAGACCCAAATAAGTAGCAGCTGTGAGAGGTGGCAGTATTGGCGCGGTTGTACAACTAAAAAACAGACGTTGTACAGACTGAGCTAATTCACCTGAAGCTTATGAAGAAAAAAGCGTCAAAAACGGTTGTAGTGTATGCAAAGTAGACCTAATTAGTAACACACAAGCATTTGTCTGTTCTGAACTGAGAATTATTATGCCATCACAACAAGCAGAGCGTCAATGGTCTTCCAAGAACTAAAATAAATGCCAAGGCTAGTGTTTTCCCTCTGCCTGGAAAATATTGTACAGACCTTAGCAATTAGAAAAACTGACATTAATGCCTCCAAAAAACATTCCTATTTTTTACATGGATATTGTTTAAGACTGACCTTTGTTTGAAAGTTATACTGTATTGTACAAGCAGCCGGGTTTGTTTGTATAGACTCATTCAATGTAAGTTTTAAAATGAATGAAGGGAAGAAATAGATGGGAGAAGATGTAGAATAATAGACAAAAAAGTAAGTATCTGACTGGCTCAAAGGAAACTGTCAACTGGAACCTAATTTTAACTGCTCAGTAAAGTATGCTATATCAGTCAGTCTAACCACAATAAACTCAATACTTTGGGACCACCAAAATTTACTTTCTCATAAGTAAACAAAATTTGGCCCGACAAGTCTCTGAGAGCCATGCCCTATCTGCAACCGGGATCCCATACTCACAACCAAAAAAAGTCTGATTGATTGGCCAATAGAAAGTATATATTCCTATAGTAAATATTAAAAACATAGCTTGTTTTACATTAACAAGATTTGGTACAAACATCCATCCTGAACAAATATTTTTTTCTGGGACCCATGTTTTATCTTATATGAACTCAATTATAGCTTATTTACAGTTATGCAAATCTGTTGAGGCTAAAAATTAAGATGGAGGGCAGGAAGTAAACAGCAGCTATGGTAGAGATAAAGGAAAGCCCAGATTGTGTTTGCTTTGCTGCCGTTTTAATTAAAAATACAAACAGAAAATCATGTTGGACGCCATTCTTACTAATGAAGAAGAGCAATTTCTCAAGTAAAGCTTCATTTGAGGTAGTACAACTATGTAGCGGAAGTTTATAAAATATATATTTGTTTCTAACAATATTTATTTGGTCGTTTAAACAAAAAATAATACAACACCCTCATAAATGATAAAACATAGACCAAAAGGATTTAGGCTGCAGTAAAATACTTATTTTGTCTAACCTTTAACATTTAAATAAAAGTGCTATCACATTCATGGCAACTACTGTATATTTAGCAGGAGCAAGATCATCACTTATGTAAGTTATTTAGAAATTACTGCCAAGCTGAAACTGACAAGAAAAATATTAACTTAAAGGTTACCAAAAAATGCGAAAACCAATGTCTTTAGTTTTCATGATTATCTAAGCCAAGTACTACTTCATATGAACATCTTGGATCTTACTTTGAAGGCCTCTAGATATGAAAGCCCATTAGATCAAAAACAAAGACACTGTTGTTCAGACTCTGTTCCTTTTGCGAAATTAAAAAAAGATTACATCTGAACTGTTTCTATAAACATCATGTAAATTCAGAACCCAAATCCCTAACATGTGATGCATTTGACAAAAATCTTTAAGCACGTAATCCCAGCCCAGCATGAGAACATCCTCTATGGATAAAAAGAGAAACATGTTGTGGTTATTGAATACAGACCATGGTTTTGATGCATCTTCATTTTAAGCACCCCGACAATGTAATCAATGAGCACATAGACACAGGAAGTGCTTACTTTAGTCAGTCCCATACAAATTGTACCAGGCTGTGCATGACCTATGGGAATTAAACTCTTATAACTACATCTGACTACACTATTGTTATTCATTTCATTAAATGTCTAAACCAGAATCAAGACAGTTAGTGACCCTTTACTTGGAATCAACAAAAATATGCAGTATTCAAATTATAGTTTGGATCACTGACACTGACCGCTTATGGACACAACCCCAAACACTATTTATACATTGATATAGCCAAGTTTAACAGAAATTTACTAAACAGAATTTCATCACCATTATGAAGTTCCAATAAACTTACTGTCCAAGAATAATGACAAACAGGAAGTTAGCCGTATTGGATGATGGAATGTTGTCAGTGATTTTCACCTTATACTGTACCTGGGTGGGGTTAAAGTATGGGGATGACTGTCTGTGTAGCTGCAGTCTTAAGTCAGAGTCCGGCAGCAGTCAACAAAGTCAATTTTTTTGCATATGGGTAAGATTACTTAACCTGACTCTCCCAGATAGCATTCCTCGACAGAACATAGTAGTCTGTTCCACAGTACCATCCGGAAGGGCTCATGTTAAACGTGTTTGCAAAAGGGCAGATACGCTCAATGAATGACTGGTTGGTTGTGCAAACTGCATCTTCAAACCTAAAACACACCTAGACCTCTCAGTAATAATAATAATAATAATAAATCGGCAGTAAGCATCTAAAGACATTTCAATAAGGCCCCAAAGCGTTCAAAAATAGAGCACTTTTGACAAAATTCAAAATGGCCGACTTTCAAAATCATGAGAATCTAAAGAGACCGGGTTTGTGATTTTTGGATAAAGCATTCTCAAGTCATAATAAAAAATGTCCACTAGGTGGCGCTGCCCCAAAACTCTGCAGGCATCCTCAAGTCACGGTTGCCATAGTACTAAGTTTGGTTAGAATACGTTAAAGCATCAGATATATAGCCTTAGTTTTATCATTGCGCATTAAGTCGATTTACGTATCAACTTTCTTTTAATAACTTTTGTCACCATAGTCTGAAGATGATGTGGTTCAATTTTCATGAAAATGGAGTTTGCAAAAGTACAATTTTTAGAAAATTCAAAATGGCCGACTCCCAAAATAGTTGATACTGGAAAATTGGATAATACGGCTCGGCATTACGCCCACGAATCTAAAGAGACCGGGATGTTATGTGATTTTGGATAAAGCATTCTGAAGTAATAATCGAAAAAGTTCACATTTTGCATCTCGGACCACTAGGTGGTGCTGCGCCAAAACTCTGCAGACATCCTCAAGTCACGGTTGACATAACACGTACTAAGATTCGTTAGAATACGTTAAAGCATCACAGAGATATAGCCTGACTTATATTTTTGTGCGCACTAAGTCGATTTCATTAGCCTATTTGTTTTGTTACGGTTTGGTATTGAATCAACTTTCTTTTAATAACTTTTTGTCACCATAGTCTGGAGATGGTCTGGTTCAATTTTCATGAAAATCGAGAGCTACGGCCTACAGACGAGTTCGCTAAAAGTAGGTTTTTCAGTAAAATTCAAAATAACGGAAAATTTTCTAGCTCGAAAGTGACGTCATAGGGTGCAATCGAATCACCTTGAACCAAGGAATCACTGGAAAAAAGAATTTTCATTCTAGGCCTTAGGGTTCAAAAGTTATTAGCATAAACATAAGTCCAACTTTGGACAGTTGGTGGCGCTAGAGATATTGACTTAGACACTTCAAATTTACTAAGATCAATGACTGGACTGTCCTTAATGAGTGTACCAAATTTCACAACTTTTTATCAATCGGTTCTATGGGCTGCCATTGACTCCCATGCGGAATAATAATAATAATAATAAGAAATCTAACAGAAACAATAGGTGCCGCACTCACCTTGTTGGCACTAATAATAATAATAATAATCTTTATTTTTATATAGCGCTTTTCCACCTACTGTAGTAGGCACTCAAGGCGCTTTACATACATTAAGCTAATTACCAGTGTTACAGAACATTCACTGGCGGCAATGTAGGTTAAGTGTTATGCCCAAGGACATAATGACAGTATGTGGGGGAGAGCGGGATGTTATGATGTTTTGGGATGTTTCGAGCTGGTCTCGAACCACTCACCCGCCAGTCGAAGGACGGCCGCTCTACCCACTGAGCTACTGCCGCCCCAGTACTGAACCATCATTGGACACACAAACCAGGTTTGTCCAGGGTTCAGACTAGAAAATCCTGCGGGTCCCGCATATCTCACAGGATTGGGCGGGATTTACGTGTGCTCGGGCGAAAAGTCCGCCCTGTGCAGGTCTCTAGTTTGGACCACAAATACTTTGTGTATCTATACTTCAAAAGGTATCACTATACCATGGTGCTTAAATTAATCCGATATCACGGTTTGTTGTTTTGTTTTTTGGTATTGATACTTTACATTTAAATACAGACGTACTGTATGTGTGCTGTGTACATGAGTTCTGCTGCTGCACTGCAGCCAGCTCAACGTAAACAGAGAGAGGGCAAACCACAGACAGATATGGTCTAAAAATGTCTTTGTATTTCTTTAAACAAATCAAAAAGAGCAAACAGCTGCATTTTCAAATTACTTTACAAGTAGCCTCAGTTGTGTCATGTCTCACTAAAACTGAGTGAGACGAGTGAGCACGATGGAAGATGGACTTAAGCGCAAGCTGTGTCTTGTTCACGTCTCTGTTGAGGACTCATTTGTGTCAAAAACCCAAACCACATCTTGTATTGATTGATTGGTAGCTTATATTTGACACTAAAGTGTTACAAGTCTGTATTATTGTAATAACGATCGTGAGAGCAGCTAATAAGCAGCTAATGAGCGGAGGAGCATGCAGGCGAGCTGTAGCCTACCAGCCTAGAGTAAGAACCAGGACTGTATTTGGGTCTGACAGAACCATGGAACCCCAGCTCACCCTCAGGAGAGCGGTGATTAGTCATACTAAACTTTACAGGAAATACAGGAGGTTTGTTCAGAAAAAGACAAGGATGTAAATGAAGTTCAACAAATGGGTAATTGATAGAAAACACGCTTCTGTTACGAGGTAATGTGCAACACACAAGGCTTTGATGGATTAAGGTTAAGGGTATGGTTAGTGTTGTGTGTGTACTGAAACAATTAATCAAATAAATTGAGTAATTTGATTAGAAAAATTTGCCACTTTGACATACACCTTTCATATTTATACCTGATCCTCCAGGGACCCTTGCGTCAAGTCTGCAGTGCCCCGTTGTGCAAACAGTTACAGTGTGTGTTTTTATCAGGGTAGTCTCCGCGGTTAGCTGATAAATACGCCGTGTGTATGGAGCTGAATCATTGTACTCTCTGCAGCTGTTTGAACTTGACTTTGAACTGTTTGGTTAACGTTCTCCAATAACTGAGTTTTCTATATTACCACTAAGTCATTTATTGTCAAACAACTGTGTTTACTCTTTTAAAATTATGATAACAATCATCTGCAGAGGTTTGGTTGTGCAGGCAGGGAGTCCAGCCAGTAGAGCATTGCAATAATCCAGTTTGGACAAGATAAGAGCCTGGACTAGGTTTTGTGTAGAGTGCTCTGATAGGAAAGGTCTAATTTTCCTAATGTTGTGAGAATGAATCTACAGGACCGGGTGATTACAAAAATAATAGCTGCCGCACTAGTGTGTATAGTTAAATAATAGTTTAACTCAGCTGTGTTTGTGTGTCCTGAGACTCTGTGGCAGTGTCACAGGCTTGTGTAAGTGCGCATATTGCCACGTGGCTAATTTGCATGATTAACAAGCAACAGCAAAGTCACAAACTGACAAAGATGTTAACGAGTTTAGATGTGTCATCAAAATATGCTTTTTAATCTAGTTTTAAATCTAAATGTCATTGGCCTTTGACGCTCACTTATACACTGTGTGCACAATTATTAGACAAGTGATTATTTTTACCATATTATCATTTTATCCATAATTTTTTTTACTCCAAGCTGTATAAACTTGAATCCTAATTGGATTTAATGCAAATGTGTATTTGTGTAATGAGGGAGGGTGTGGCCTAAGGAGATCAACACTCTATATCAAGGTGTGCATAATTATTAGGCAGATTCTTCTCTTCAGGAAAAATGGGCCAAAAAGAGATTTAACTGACTCTCAAAAAATTAGGTAGGGTAAACAGTACACCTCTCTGAACAGTGTCTGGGAGGCTGTGGTTGCTGCTGCACAAACCGATTCTGACCAGATCAAGAAACTGACTGACTCCGTGAATGGAAAAGAAGAGTGGCTATATTGGTCACTGAGGTATTTTTGTTTGAAATTTCAGAAATGTTAATTTGTAAATTTTGAGTTTGTTTATTATTCTCATTTTAACAGGTGAAAATAAACAAATGAGATGGGGAAATCTTTGTTTTTATTTAGTTGCACAATAATTCTGCACACTAATAGTTGCCTAATAATGGTGTACATGTAGATATTCTCTTAAGAAAGCCAAAACTTTACTTTTGCTACTTAAATGTTCAGGTTTGAGGGTTTGTTAACATTTTGGATTGACCAAGAGCACTGTTAGTTGTACAATAAAGAAATTAATCCTCTAAAATACAACTTGCCTAAAAATTGTGCACACAGTGTAGACAGTCACCAGAGCAGAGTGAGGAAAATATTAGTCACACATTCCCTTTGGGAATGACACTTATTTTAGTATTTTAACCATGATTGTTGTTATCCCTGGCTGAAGTAAAAAGCTGCTCCATCAGCACACACACTGCCAACTCATTCATTAAAACGTAGATAAAAATAAATAAATAAATAAATAAATATGTAGGATTAGTTAAAATTTACTAGCAATAGTAATAAAGGGAACACGCAGGAGCCGTGTATAAAGCCTTATAGCAGCCGGAATTAACAATCTTCTGAACCTCTCAGTTCGACAGCGCAGGGAGAGGAGCCTGTTCCTGCAGCTGCTTCTCTGACCTGAACAAGTCTCATGGAGAGGATGTCTGCTGCTGTATGCTGTATGTTGTATCATACTCCTCATCCTCTTTTCCACAATGGCCTCCACTAAGTCCACCCTTCCACCCATGACAGACACACACTTCCTGACCAGAAGATATTAGAAGTCATTAATCTTGTAGCTGTCCATTCTGTCCAAATTTATGTGACATTTTTCTCTTTAACTTTTCCTCTACTTAATTCAGAGGGCACGAGTCATAAGACGGATAAATCATTTCATCCTTGTTTACACCAGAGTATCACCTGTGGGACAGCACTGCAGACTGTGTCTATTCGGTTCCTTATCTTTAGGTCGAGGGGTCAGTAGAACAAAGTGAGGCTTCTGGCTCAAAAAATCAGCATGACAGTTACCTCATTGGAATGCTGCAGTTGCTATGTAAACTAAAAAACAGCCATACACACAAGCTACTCTTAAAAAGGTCCATACTGAACGCATTCTGATCAGAATTACCATTAAATATTTCCAGTGTAACACGCAAGCTGTCAATTTATAAGCTTAAATTAAAGCTCTTATTTATACTAGAAATTTACTAGTACCAGTCTTTAAGCAAGAAAGTCTGGTGCAAGAAGTTGCAGAAGCGATAGATGGAAATTTGTTTTGCCAGCTGTACAGGACTACATTTTAGCACGAGACATTCTGTTTTTAATAAAGACATATGCCACAAGAGCATTTTCAATGATAAATTATTATTAGACATTAAAAAGAGTGCAAAAATAAGATGGTTTTGACAATGGCACCAGAACAACTACATGTGTTTGTAGTATTTTGTTTTGTTTTTTAGTTGGCGCATTTAGCATATAAGCTAAATGGTATATGCTAAAAGTCACTGAAACACCACAATAGTTTGGCAATGTACACTTGGGGTTTATCCTACTTTAATTTGTTAGCTAATGGAAAGCAACTAACAGCTCTGTGTGCGGTCAGTGAGTGGGTAGAAGATATGAATAAGTGGCTCAGTATTCAGCAGCCTATTTTAATCCAGAAAAGTGCACAAATCTTTGTCCACGCAACTAATTGTCCCTGCGTGGTGGGGTAATAAATTCTGTTAGCATTCTAAATGATAAATGTCCTTTGGTTTTGCACAAATGCATCTTACTCATTTCAAATCAATGGCATTAGTGTGCACGTAGCTTTACTTGCACAGAAACAAGAATAGCTTCTGTTATATATGTGTTTATTGTGTATGTCTTTAAACAATGTTGGACCTCACTATAAACAATAGGCCCCTTTTTGCTGTCTCATCCACTTAATCTAACTCACTTAAAGGCTAACTTTAAAAACTAAAACGAGTGAAGCAAGCTTGAGAAATATTATGGAATAAAAAGCCATACAGAGACAACTAAAAAGACTACGGAACACACTAAAATTTACAAGATCATGTTGTGATGTGAGTAATTAAACAATTTCTATGAATACAATGAAAATTCAAGCCGGAAATCCCCAACATATAATCATGGACTTGACATTAATATTCAAGCGTGCAATGCAGTATGAGAACATCTTTTATGGATGACCCCAAAGACTTCTGAAAACAATGGCACAGACTCCAATGTTTCATGTAAGGCTTTCGTCTCTGATTATTTGCAGGAAAAATGTTTAACATTATTATATTTTAATCAACCAGTTTTATTCAAAATCATTCGGCAAGAATCTGATGTACTGTCATCATTTCTTTCTACAATGAGGTAAGTTTCTGATAAACAATGGAAACTTGAAGTTGGCACAACAGATTTTTGTTTTCCCTCCAAAGAAACAACTGTTTTTATGCTCTATTGTCACGAAATGCCCTTTGAAGTACTGTCACGTAATCCAGCCATGCTTACGCAAAGAATGGGGACCTTCTCAACAGGGATCGTGCCTAATCCTTCCACTTCCTTTTGAGTACAGATTGTGCCTGCTACTGCTCTGTCCCACCGGTGAGCAGACGGTCAGTGGCCTGGCTCTGCCTTACAACAACAGGAGCCACCTGGTAGTGATCACTGGACTAAAGCCACCAGACCTCTTGATGGTTTGCCAGTTCATAGAGTCTGCCACTCTGCGCGTAGGATATTCTCCGGTGCATACACTCTCCCTCATTATGGCAAATATGGAAAAGTTTATTGAAGCCCTCTATGTGACCAGTTTATTGCTTCTCCTGGTAGGTGAAAATGTAATTAGATTTATAAGGTCATCTGAAACATAAAGTTTTAAAACTGTTATTTTGCATAGACTGTGCATGTACTTTTATCGTTATCCAATGTCAATTAGAACAGTGGGTTGTTTTTTTCCCACTGTCTGAAAGTGAATATATTCTCCTAAGTAGTGACGACAAGAGTGGCAGTAATTCTAAAATGTTCTACTGCTTATCTTTTACAGGTCACAGGGGGCTATCTCATCCGCTTTGGATGTGAAGCAAATACATGGACAATTGCCAATACATCGCAGGACTATCACTTAGACACATACAATAACAAATTGTTTGGATCTTTTTGGTTGACCAAGGCCAACTGTATAGTTACCAATGTATGTAAAAGCATTATTTTCCCTGTTTTTTCATAAACATTGCTGATAGGTGGTAGAGGTTACTGTTAATAGATTATGTCATTCTAGGTTTGGAGATTCTGGAATCCACAAGCCCCAACTTGCATTTCCTGTAATTGAGCCCATGAGTACCTACTGTGTGACTACAAAACATCTTGTCCAGTGACTTCAGGGACAAAATGTCATCACTACATACACTAAATACATGACTCATGCTACTGTAATAAGTTCAGCAACGTGTTTAATTTAGCTTCAAAGGCAAACTTTAATAAAATTTTCCCAAAGCTTTCCGAGGAAGGCACTAAGGAAAGAGAGTGTTGTTTGGCAAATTTTACAGAGGGTAGGAGGACATTCTTCTAAGTGTGGCAAGACATGGTTAGAGGCTAGATAGAGAGTTTAAAGAAGCTGTTTTGAAGGAAAAACAGTGTGATGCTAAACATATAAAAGGCATCCAGCTGGCCTTTCCTCCAGAGCCAGAAGGAAAGTGATGTTGCCGGGATGCATTGCTGGAGAGTGAGAAGTTACTGAGCAGTGAGGGCAGTAAGAAAATCCAGGAAGTCTAATTATCCATATTTTTCCAAAAGAGACTGACGCACAAAAATGAGCTAAAGTAAGACATCATGGGGATGCCAAAAGACAAATAAAATAAATCAGATTTGTGAAAGATATAAGCCAAGTGAGGTCTATTTACAAAACTAGTAAAAAAAGATTAAAGACTAAAAAGGACTAAATAATTTATGACGTTAAGCCAAAGATATCAGTGGGATTTACTACAAACATAACAAACTTAGAAAGTGCTGCCCAGGTAGCCTGTAGAACCGCTTTACACCACTAGATGGAGTGGTGAGCTTACAGCACAGTCACGCTCTGTTTAGCCCATAAAGATGCTAGTAAATAATATCACTGTGGCGTCAACATTTTGGGGATATATAGTTCTGCTGACTACTTCCATGGAGTTCAAACCTTTTTTTTACTAGTATAATCAAATGATCATTGTTGTTCCAATCTTATTAATCATCAATAACATGATCAATGATTGTTATTATTTGGGTAATTCTAATAAAAGAATCTGCATGTGGCAACTCCTACATTTTACTTGCCTGTTAAGAAGTGGCTACAATAGCTTTGGCCCATCTCCATCCCACACCTTATGAATATGGACAATATGGTCACCTAACGAGGTCACAGCTGGTAGCTGGATGCCAGCAATGTTCAAAATTCAGAACAAAATTACAGTGAAAGGGACACAGCAATACCTATCCTTTTAAACAAAGCCCAATGTTGTGACACATCAAAACTATAAAAGCCTGTTATGCAATATTTGGGGAATTTGAGTGAACTCATTATATTTACACTTAAAACCGCAGTACCCTGCAGAAGCAGAACAATGTTTCTTTTTGGCCTCAACAGACCAAGAGAAGAAAACTTGAAGACGGACATAATCCAAACACTTTGAAGGAGAGACATAACAGACCTGAGATGTATCAAACCAAGCTCTTGTTTGTCCTTTTGGATTATGTAAGAAGCTAGACTCAAGTTTAGGTGTCGTTTTAACACACGTCATATCAATTTTAATGTATCTGACCTGCAGCTCCTTCCACAGTAGTGGGTTATAATCACGGATATAACTAGCAGTTTGTGTTTAAAATACAAAGGTAATTTGAAGTTGAATTACAAATGAAATGAAAAGAAAAGTATGTGCATTGCATTAACTGTCAAGAAGAGAATTTCTTAAGTGACATCAAAGACTGGAAGTGGGAGTTGGATTTACAAAAGTGTGAAAAAAAAGTGAGCATACTGACTTTTAATGCGTTTCCATGCCTTATGACGTGCATTATCACCTCAAGTGAGCTTTGGTAAATGTTATTGTTTCCATTATTAAGAATAATGATAAATAAGCTTGCCCACACTTTAAACATTCATTCATTCATTCATTTTCTACCGGTTGCGGGTGACTGATGCCTATCCCAGCAGCTTTGGGCCTGAGGCGTTTAAACATGTTGTCAATCAATCAATTAACATACACAGACAGGACAGGGGCATGACACAGTGGGGCGGGATAGGATCACCACCATGTCAATGTGATGACAGATGACTGTGGGATACTAGGATACGTACCTCAAAATCCACAGGAAGCCCTGGAGAATGGGGCCAGGAAGAGAAACACTCGGGATACAATTAAATGTTTTGCCTATTTAGTGTCAAAATAGTGACCTATGTTTGTATAATAACATAAACAGTTGGATCCTTTAGCTGCTATTGCCACAACTGTATGAATAATTATTATTTGACCATAACATTGAAATTAAAGCCACTACAGAATTTGTAATTAAAGGCATTGCTTAAGTTTGTTTAATTCAAAACATTTTGGATAGACATTGATAATGTTTATATTTGTATAAATACTAAGCTAAGAGTAAGAAACACTTACATGTATCTAGCATTGAAACTCCATTTCAATCAACATTTTGTTTATCCAGCTAAATATAATCTTTACTTTACTGCTGAACAACATCTCCTGGTTTTCTGTTAAAATTGTGGTGCGACCTCCAGTGCCTGTGAGGGGGCAAAACCTTCACAAATGTGGATGGCATGTTTAGTGTTAGTCTTTTTCTCAACAGATTGCTTCCTCCTAATGCAAATGATTTCACCTTATTTAACCCTTGCAGCTCTTCTACAAACACACTTTTGAAACCTGACTCTAAGAAGAACAACAAAACAAGCATGTTTCAAATTTTCGGTAGCATGAACAGTATACTTAAACTTTAATTAAAAGTACTTTCTTGACGTGTGAGGGCCTCATTTACCAACAGCCCTGAGGACACAGTCAAATATATCATTAAAAAGAAAATTAAAGCCTTAAAAAGGTGGAGGAAATCACATACAGGGATGCTAAAGATTAAAACAAGCAGAGAAAGGTTTAACACACAGCCTTTACCAACAGTCCAAGCATTCTCACAGCTAACGTAGTAATTGACTGAACATGCACAGGAGTTCAGTGAGTCTGGTTTGCCTTCTCCTAATCTCTCTAATGTTACGCTTCCAGGCATTAAAATATGTTTAGTGCCCAGAAAGCTTCAACACCTGACAAAAGCGGGAAACTCAGGAGCTGGAATTCGGAGCATTGAGTGAAAGTTAAGATGATATTGGGGATAGTTAGAGAGGGAGGCAGGGGAAGGTTCTCTACCCAGAAGGTAGGAGAGGGTCAGTACAGCATGCTCGCAAAGAGAAGGGGAGGACCCATGTGCTAAATATTTAAGATGCTCAGGCTGAGGAGGACTTCACTCTGGGAATAGTGAGTGTAGGTAACCCACTTGTCCAAGGAGAGCTTCAACTTCATTGATTCCTTTGAAATTTTCTGAAGACATCAAAGACTTATTTTTACGGAAAAGCTTAGAATTTTTAAAAAGACAATGAAAGTCCAATTCATTCTGGAGGTTACGCTGCTTCTTTTAGCCGTAACGATGGCCCAGAATCCCAAAAAGAGACAGATACCTCCAAAACCTACTAAAGCGCAGTGCTGCGACGAGGTCCGTTCGCTCAAGGTTCAGGTGGCCAATCTGACAAGTCTGGTGGAGGAGCTGAACCGCAAACAGGAGACAGACCTGACGAATGTCGTCAGGCAAATATTGGAGCTGGACCAGCAGAACCGGCAGCAGGAAGCCCGGGTCACAGAGGCAGAAAGCAAGTACTCAGAGATCAACAACCGAGTGGAGATCATGCAGTTACAAACGCTACAATCGGCGACCCAGACTTCATCAGGTAACAGATAGATCTGATTGGTGTAGATACTAAATTATACTGAGGTATTGAATTAATTTAGACAAGCACCTGAAAAAATAAAATGCTATTGAAATGTCTATATTTTGTGCATTTGTCACTATTTTTAAATCTTTTGCAGGAATAATTATGTTACTATAGACTCCAACAATTACTAAAATTTAAATACATTATGTTTTTGTATAGAGCTTCTCTCTTTTGCAATTTTGACAATTGTTCATTTAATGTTGGCTTGATTTTTGGTGCTTATAATCACCATTGACTATTTTGCAATATATTTTCTTTATTGCAAACCTACAATTACAATTACCCTACAATCATTCTTTTCCATTGTGCCTGAGGCAAATACATATTTGAAAGATTCCCCAGAGCAAGTAAAAGCATTCAATGGGAGCAAGATCTCATCTGCAAAGCTGTCTAAAAAGGGCTTCCATCAAAGCTACATCATTGTTCCCATTCATCTTCATTTGTAAAAAGGACTAATCAGTAGTGGCTGCTGCCGAGAGGTTTATCCAGGCATGACGTAATTCATTATTTCAATAGCTTAAAGGTTGGACCCAACAAGGACCTCTTTTGTGTGGGTGGCTGAGAGAACAAAGAAACTTTTTTTAAGAGCGAAGTAAATTAGAGACAGGAGAGCAGAGCAGGAAGAGATTACAAGACGATCAGGGGGAAACAGACAAACAGAAGTTTTGTCTCACTGAAGTGAACTAGAACCCCTATTAATGACACTGCCATACTGAAAGACTGAACCATGAAGTGCATAATTTTCCTCTAATTGGATGTCTTTTCTGGGTCAAGAGGCCTTTTTTTCATCTGGTCAATCGTTCCATCTCCATAAAGCTGAAACAATTTACAACACATTTTTGAAGCACTCATAAAATACATATGGTTTGAGGATAACTGAAAAAGTCTATTCTTTCTCCAGATGCCATATATGACTGTGCTTCACTATACACTAAGAACTATAGGATCTCTGGAGAATACAAACTGCCTAAAGATGACTTCCTGGGAACACCTGAGATCACTGTAAGTACTGTAAACTTACTCCACATTTGGAGTATGGAGTTTAGTTTTACTGACTGTGTGGATTCTGATTTTAGGTCTACTGTGATATGGACACAAAGGGAGGTGGCTGGACATTGATCCAAAGGCGCAAGATTGGCCTGACTTCTTTTAACCGTGACTGGCAGCAGTACAGAAATGGATTTGGATCCGTTCGCGGAGACTTCTGGCTGGGCAATAGCCACATCTTCCGTCTAACCAGGCAGCCCAGTGTGCTGAGGATCGAACTAGAGGTACGTTTAAAAAGATAAATCTAATAAAGGCTTTTGAGATATGTTTGAGTAGCCAAAAATAAGAAAACATAAACAAAAAGACCCTGTAATCCAATGGCGCTGATCGTAAGAACATTTAGAATAAATCAAACTAATGACTTAATTCATGTTGAAATTTGTTTTCCGATGCAGGACTGGGAAGGAGAGACACGCTTCGCTGAGTATGGCTTTTTCACTGTGGGTAATGAGCTCAACAGCTTTAAACTCTTCATTGCCAACTACAGTGGCAATGCTGGAGACTCCCTGCACTACCACAACAACACCAACTTCAGCACCATGAACAAGGACAATGACAAATGTGTGGATGACTGCGCCGCACTGCGCAAAGGCAAGTCAGGAAATCCACTTAAAACAATATGACCTCTTTGATAAGTCAAGTCACAGTCTACACAAGTCTCAATAGCTTGTGAAAAACTATATTTAAAAAAAATGAAAGTGATATGTATTATAACTGAAAAAGGGTGAGTAATTGAGTAAGTGAGTCAATTGGAGCAAGACTTCGTAGAACCTAGAACCTCTTTCAATCAAAACTAGTCAGTGCACAAAGTCCAAAACAATTAACAGTCAATTATGACATCTAAATCTTTTCCATTGTCTGCTCCCAGGTGGCTATTGGTACAACTGCTGCACTGACTCCAACCTGAATGGAGTATTTTACCGCCACGGCGAGCACACCAGAAACTCAGACGGCATCACTTGGTATGGCTGGCACGGCTCCAACTACTCCCTGAAGAAAGTGGAGATGAAGATCCGCCCTGTAGATTTTCATCACTAGGTGTTTTGAATGTGTGGTTTCGTGCTAGACCTATATACAAATATGGAAATACCCTTAAGACCATACTGTGCTTCCTATTAGAACGGGAAGGCAGTGAAAGATGTCATGATTGTTTAGTCAAATGAATGTGTCACGTGTTTGACTGTAAATTGTAGTTCTTTTTTTAAATGTATTTATCACTAAAATATTATATTTTTAAAAGCCTTGATAGATGCTCTTTTACCACTGTCTTGTAAGAATTACTGGATTTGGGTTCATTGTTGTTTGTTTTGAAAGCACAGGGTTTCTGAGAGTTAAAATGGATGAATGAAAGTTACTCAAACCCCCGACTTCTTTTGTATGCAGCATTTTATTGTACAACATTAACCAATAATGTTAAAATATATAATTTGTAAAATGTGTACAGCTCTGTAATTATGTCGTTTTATGTGATAGAAAATAAACATATTTTTAAATGAAAAACTGGGCCATGAATACTGATGCACTGGCAAAAAAGGCTACATTTCTTTTAAAGTACTTTTAGTTATGTAGTAAACAACTGCATATTTAATGAATGCATATATTATTAATTAATATATTAGCATATAGAATATCATCCATAAAGTACAGCAGTTTTTTATGCAGCAGTCTGAAAAAGTGGGTCTGTCTTAGGTGATGCTTAACATGTGATGGCGTGGCACATGTTAAGCAAGATGGATGCTATTTTAACTACATGGCCCATCCTCTACATGCTGTTGCAGAAAAATATGAGCATGTACAGTAGCATTTATACTGTATATTATTGCTGTTTTTAGGCATCTTTCTGAAAAAGTGTAAAAACTTTGTAAATCTGAGTAAGGTGATTGGGTGACACATGGTAAGCAAAATGCACGCTATATGAAACAACAGGGACCATCCTCTACATCAGAGGTCTCTAACACGTCACACTTTCCAAGTAGCTCGGCCAAAACGTAATAAATTAGTAATGCAGTGAGTCGACTGAATGTCACATGTTGCTGTGTAACCAATCATGTGAGGACAGACAAAGATCATACCACCCAAAAGAGAGCGGCGGGAGGGTGCTCAGACACAGGTGCACTGAGCAGGACGGAGGGAGAGGAGAGAAGGACATTTTAATAACTGTGAAAACATAAAGGCAGAATTTGAAAGATTAGGGCATCATATCGAGCAATTTATTGATTTTGTTTTACTTTTGAATATGTATAATAATAATAATAATAATAATAATAATAATAATAAGTAAAATAAATAAATAAAATAATTAATAATTTAAGTGATATACTGTATGTGTACAAACAAATTATTAAGTTAAAACAGCACAAAATTTGTCTTATAAAAAGGTATAAGTGGTAAAATGAAGAGCCGTTTAAAGTGGCACACATCTTAAGGAAGAAAAAAAGCTGTTCACTGATGGCAGGATTGAAAAAGAGGCTATGACCGCGATGGCTGAAACTTTATTCAAGGACCATATACTGTAAGTAAGTTCTGAACCAGACTGACAAAAGAATATTTAAATGAATCCATTAAAGTAAATCTAAGTGGCTACATTCCACAATACACCTCTCTTGTTGACTCCATGCAGTTACCGAAATATTATATTATAATATATTTGCAGATCTGAAATAATACACAACACTATCTGTGCATTTGCAATTGCATTGTTTAGTTTTGACAGCAGGGTTAATATTCTGGCAATTTGGTTTGCGTTGAAATGAGCTATAGAATAAATGTTATAAACACGTGTAGCTTCTGCTGTTTTTAGTTTGTAAAAGTAGCTTTCTGAGGAAAAAGACCCCTGCTCTACATGCTATGACAGAAAAATATTTAAAAAAATACAATATCATATATTATTGCTATTTTTAAAGCGCATTCTGAAAAAAGGGGAACATTTTAGAGAGTGAATAAGGTGATGGGGTGATACATATTAAGCAAGATGGACGCTACATCAAACAACATGGACCATTCTTTACATGCTTTAGCAAGTTAGATAAGCATTTGTCCACTCTTGAGTTTAAATTGCCAGGATTTACAAAAGATCAGTGATTCATGAGTCATGAGTCAAGAGTTGCCTTGGCACAAAAAGACAACTTGACATTTTTCTTTTCTCGTTTCTGTAAACTGAGGGGTCTAAAACAATTCAAGGTTTTGTATATTTATTTAGGGCCAACAATGGAACTGCATTTGCCTTCTGTCCTCTGTTCATTTCCTAAAGCCGAGGTCAAAGGTCACATGATACAGAACAAAAGACCACACACATTCTATTCTGCCATATACTTTTACTGCCTCCAAAGAAAACAACAGCATTTTGTTTGTATTGAATCAGTGCAGTATACCTTGTTTCTTTCCCAACGTCTCCACACAAGAATACACTGTCTACACAGGCCCAGCAATGGCTGAGTCAGATTCTTTTACTTTTACAAGGTGACATTCAGTCAGGGTAAACATCTTATTAAAGCTACCCATCTCCTTTTAGGAAACCAGCCACAGATGAATACGGGTCACTTTTAAAAGACCATTTGACAGTGACAAATTGCCAGGTCTAAAAGTATTCAAAAGGAGCCTTTAACAGCGGTAGATAGTACCACAGATCAGCAGCTATTGAGTCTATACAGTGAGGCTGCCTGATCTAAAAGCTAGCCTAACCTTTTTATGGAAACCAACTGTAAAAGGAATTTACAGCCATTTTCCACAGGACGGAGAGCTGGCAAAACTGCATTTATTACTTTGTCAAGATGCAGGGTGAATGTAAATGTGATTTGACCATGGGCTTTTAGCGGCCATTAAATGCTTTCTCACACAGATAAAACAAAACAGAAGAAGAACTGAGTTGCTTTACAAGGTGTCAACACATTTTAAAGAGCCATATTAACAAATTGGTCAATTAGGTTGTCAATTTCATTTGCAATATCATTTAAAAACCTATAATGACCATTTAAATAACAACTTTTTAAGTGTTCTGGTACACTGGTTAAATACTCTTTTTAATGGGAACTTCCTGATATAAAGTCTGTTGGGGAAATGTTTGACAGCTGTTTGTTCAATTAATAGTACTAAAAGTGTTTTAGACGAGATAGCCTGGAATTCATGCTTGGAGTAAACAATCATTAGAAAAAATAAGAGTAAAGCTACAGTGCGTGTGTGAGTTCGAGTCAACAACATCATTCACAAAGCAGTCAACATCAAGTAAATGCTGAATCAAATTTTCACTTTTGTGGAAAATGTCATTGTTTCATTATTTTAATGTTAAATTTTTTCTATGTAATCTAAAACTGCCCTAACAGACATATAACCAACAGTGGTATGAAAAAGTATCTGAAGCCTTTGGAATTTCTCACATTTCTGCATAAAATCACCATCAAATGTGATCTGAGCTTTGTCAAAATGACACAATGAAAAAACAGTGTCTGCTTTAACTAAAACCACCCAAACATTTATAGGTTTTCATATTTTTAATGAGGATAACATGCAAACAATGACAGAAGGGGGAGGAATAAGTAACTGAACCTTCTGCCTAAGGAGACTTTGAGGGCAATTAATACCAATTTTTACCAAACAATTTAAGTCAGGGGTGTGTCCAATCACTGAGGAGTGGCTTTAAACTGCCCTGCTCACTATAAAACACACACCTGGTAAGAATTGTGTCTTGATAAGAAGCATTGTCTGATGTGCACCATGGCTCACTGAAAAGAGCTCTCTGAAGACCTGCGATCAAGAATTGTTGATTTGTATAAAGCCGGGAAAGGTTACAAAACCATCTCTAAAAGTCTGGATGTTCATCAATCCACAGTTAGAGAAATTGTCTACAAATGGAGAGAGTTTGGCACTGTTGCTTCTCTCCCGAGGAGTGCCAAAAATGTCCACCAAAAATGACAACAAGAGTTCAGTGCAGAATACTCAGAGAGGTAAAAAAGAACCCTAGAGTGTCTGCTAAAGACTTACATAAATCACTGGCACAGTCCAATATCTCTGTGCTTACATCGACTATATGTAAAACAGGGCGTTTTGGGGCGGCAGTAGCTCAGTGGTAGAGTGGCCGTCCTTCAACCGGAAGGTAGTAGGATCGATTCCCGCTCTCCCCACAGTTCATACTGTCGTTGTATCCTTGGGCAAGACACTTAACCCACCTTGCCTCGTATGAATGTGTAAGAATGTTGAAGGTGATGGTCGGAGAGTCCGTAGGCGCAGAATGGCTGCCACGTCTCTGTCAGTCTGCCCCAGGGCAGCTGTGGCTACAGATGTAGCTTACTACCACCAGTGTGTGACTGTGGAGTGAATGAATAATTGATATGTAAAGCGTCCTTGAGCTCTGGAAAGGCGCTATATAAATATAACAATTATTATTATTATTTATTATTAAACACTGGCCAAGAATAGTGTTCATGGGAGGACTCCACAGAGGAAGCCAATGCTGTCTAAAAAAAACATTGCACGTTTAATGTTCGCAAAAAGGTACTTCAGAACGTCTGGCAAAATATTTTGTGGACTGATGAAACAAAAGTTGAACTGTTTGGGAGGAACATACAAGATCATGTGTGGAGGAAAAATGGAACAGCTCACCAACATCAACACCTCATCCCCACCGTGAAGCATGGTGGAGGGAGCATCATGGTTTGGGGCTGTTTTGCTGCCTCAGGGCCTGGACAACTTGCAATCATTAATGGAAAAATGAATTCAAAGGGTTGGTATTGTTTTACTGCCACTAAGCCTTAGAGTATTTTCTATTCTTACTTGATTCTAAAATTGGGTGGCATCCCACAGATATAGAGAACATAAAATATAAAGACAACATTTAGGACTGCATAATATATTGCAGAATCATTATTACTGCAAAGAACTGCTTGTATCAAAAACAATGCTACGTAATTAAAACTGTCCATCCAGAGCCTTAAATTAAACTGTGGTGTAAATAAGGATAACACTGAGGATTTTACAAAGCAGAAGTTGATGTGTACAACTGGGAGCATAACATTTAATAGTCATATAAAAATTAAGAAAGGCAATTGTATTTCACATTCACAGCTTTATTCTGTGAGAGGCTGCTGTGTCTAGTCACGTGTCACTAGCCTGGTCTAACACCATTAACATTTTGTCAAGATAATCATAAAAAAATAAAAATAAAAAAAAAACTATGTTAGAAGGATGTATTGGAATGGTACCGACACATCTGCAGATCAAGGAGGTTCACACTGAATCTTTGAATCAGAATCTGGCTACAAGTGTCACAATTATCCTCTACTGTGACCCTGGCCCAACTTTAAAGATCCTTCAGATATTTGAAGGACTAGTAGACTACAAAGATACACACTATTAATTTCAAGAGAACATGAGTCATCAGTACTAAAATCCTCATCAAATCGTGTACAAATATGAGAAGGCTTTTGTGAACCAGCCACTATTTTATGGGAAATCCTGGGGAGGTGAGAACCAGATGGGGATACTGAAAACACCAGAGTGGCGGCTCCCATCATTCATCATCATCAAGGCTCCTGAGAAATTCAAAACAGGCTCCAGAGAACCACAATTCCAGACACGTGTAGATAAAAAGGAGGCAGGCGTCCAATTAGATGGCTGGGAAACAGATTTCTCTGTGCCATGCCAAGGACTTGGAAATAAAGAAGGATGAGAAAATGGGATGGAAAAGATGACAGAAGAAATCAAAGGGGTTTGGTACAAGGGATATGTAAATTATCATTTGTCTTGTATTTATTAGATTAGAATCTGGGTTTGAGGGAGTAGCACAGTGTTTGTCTTTGAAACGGAAGTCTAGACCAATGACAGTTAATCACAGAGACACCTACTGAGCTACTTCTGTAGGAAATGTGCAATGACAGCAAGAGAGTAAGTCATGAAAAAAGAACGCAACTTATCCATGAATATCAGTTACCTAACAATAAAAATGATTTCTCTGTGATCTTAAAAGCTGTTATACATTTTCCAAAGTTTGTACCACACAAGAAGAATAAGATATAATTTGGCCCTGAAGGGGTATAAGTAGCAAAGCAGTCCTTTACTTTGCTTTTCTCAGAAGTGGTTTTTGACGTTTTTAGTGTTCCTACCTGATGAGAGACTCCAGAATAAGAGGAGAAGGTCCTTTCTGGAACTCCAGTTCTTTGTAGTGCAGAGCTTTGGCGTAGGCACGACACTTAGCAGCTCTCTCTCCAAGCAACACAATGCCATTGTCATCTCTCAGCGGCAAAGGACCCTGAAAAATTTCAGCATACATGTTATCTTTTTCCTTATACATGTTTGCAGCTCCCACAGTTGTGTTAATGGTCATTTGAATTGAACAAACAAAGACGTGTGACAATTTATTGGAAACCTCTGAAACCTATTTTCCATCAACACTTAAGCAGCGGCACGCTATGCTGATGAATGAATTTACACTGTGACCTCACAAAGGCTAACCCTGCTAAAACACTACATTATGGTCTCCCCATTTCAGCCCTCAACAAGAACTTCACCTAATGGGCACAACATGTGTGGTTAAATGCCTCAGTGGTCTCTTAATGCACTTGTGTATATCCATCTTTAAACTCACAATAACAGGTTTACTTCTTAAAGTTGTGAGTCAGTATAAAATTATTTGGCAGAATTACTCAAACAATTATTTTGAGTATATATATATATATATATATATATATATATATATATATATATATATATATACATACTAGGGCTGGGCAACGATTAAAATGTTTAATCGCGATTAATTGCACAATGTTCTGTGATTAATCGCGATTAATCGCATTATACACAAAATTTAATAATGAATTCAAAATTAGTGTACTGCATACATTTTTAAAGAACTGCTATATGAACAAAAGTGCAATAATATTTGGTTTGCACTTTAAACAACACTTTAAACAAATAATGTGCTTTTTACAGCATCAATTAAATATTGATTACATTAATGTTTAAGTTGAGTTCTACTTCCTTTCTATCGATTCCTTTCTTTAAAAAAAATAAAAAATAAAATAAAATATATATATATATATATATATATTCTCTTATCCTTAGCATTGTACACTGCGCTGGGTTTAAACTGACTAGTTTTTTGTGCACTTATGCTTTTTTGTACCTTGTTTTGTTAAAATTGCTTCCATTGTTATCCTCACTTGTAAGTCGCTTTGGATAAAAGCGTCTGCTAAATGACTAAATGTAAATGTAAATATTAAAACCAAAAATATTTGCCACCGACAGGGCATTAATATTTTGTTTAGTTTGTTATAGAAAAACAAGTTATGTCCAGAGCTTCAATCATAACATTATAACAATATAAATGTCTCTCTTGTGTTTTCATTACAGTCAGAGCATGTGAATGCAGTTCCCGCGCATTTCACACACCCTCTCCCTTTCACTTGCCAAACTCAAGGGTGTATGAGTAATGTAGTCTCTGCTCTTGGTGGGACGAATTAGGAAGCGTGCATTGTGAAGGGCGCTCTGGAAAGCCGCAGCAGCAGACAAAGGATTAAAACCTCTATTAAAACAGATGTCCAAATGAGCGTACCGGTACGCTAAAAGCACGTTCTGGGCGCACGGAGAAGTGGCGGTACTGAGTACTGGTGCGTACCGGCCCACTTAAAGCACTGGATGAGGGTGGCTCATACGTGCAATCATTCGTTGCGATCCTAAGAATGTTCTTCAGACCGACATCTTTCACTATACTAATCGGCCGACGTTAACGCGCGATAAAATAATTGTCGGCGTTAATTCATTAATGCGTTAACGCAAAAATAACGCGTTAACTTGCCCAGCACTAATACATACATATATATACACATATATATACAGTATATACACTGTGTGCACAATTATTAGGCAAGTTCACGGAGTCAGTAAGTTTCATGATCTGGTCAGAATCAACTTTTTGTGCAGCTGGAACCACAGCTTCCCAGACACTGTTCAGACAGGTGTACTGTTTACCTTCACTGTAAATGTCCTGCTTTAGAAGGGGCCAAAAGTTCTCAATAGGGTTTAAATCAGGTGAAGAAGGGGGCAATGTCATTAGTTTTTTTTCATCTTTAAAGCCTTTACTGGCCAGCGGAGAACTTTGATGCATGTGATGGAGCGCTGTCTTCCATAAAAATCAAAGTCTTCTTGAAAGATGTAGATTTTTTTCCTGTACCACTGTTTGAAGAAAGTGTCTTCTAAAAATTGGCAGTAGGTCTGAGAGTTGATTTTGAGTCCATTTTCAACCAAAAAAAGGTCCAACTACCTCATTTTTAATAATACCTGCCCATACCAGTACTCCACCTTGCTGGTGTCTGAGTCGAAGTGGAGCTCTGTGTCCGTTACTGATCCAACCACGGGCCCATCCATCTGGTCCGTCAAGAGTCACGCTCATCTCATCAGTCCACAAAACCTTTGAAAAACCTGTCTTCAGATATTTCTTGGCCCATTCTTGACGTTTCAACTTCTGTGTCTTGTTCAGAGATGGTTGGGTTTCTTTTCTTACCTTGGCCATGTCTCTCGTACTTCTTGACACTCCAGGTAGGTTGCAGTTGTGGACTATTGCAGCACTGGAGGATAGTGGGTTCCTGGTAGCTTCATGTTTGATTCTTCGCAAATCTTTGGCGGTTAATTTGCGTCTTTTCTTCTCGACACGTTTCTTGTGACCCTGTTGACTATTTCCTACAAAACGTTTGATGATTCTGTGATCACGCCCCAATATTTTAAGAGTGCTCTATCCCTTTGAAAGACTTTTTACAATTTTTGACTTTTCAGTCAGTTAAGCTATGAAAACTTAAACAAGTTGGTTTTCATGCCAATTTTAAAAACTCCATGTATTTATCCTGCAACTTAAGCAATTATAACGTATTATTTAAAATACTTTTTTTTTTTAACCTTTATTTAACCAGGAAAGTCCCACTGAGATTACAAATCTCTTTTGCAGGGGAGTCCTGGGCCCCTATGTGTGTATTGGGAGGGAGGAGGCACAGTGGGCTAAGTGTCTTGCCCAAGGACACAACGACAGTATGTGGGGGAGAGCGGGATGTTATGATGTTTTGGGATGTTTCGAGCGGGGATCGATCCCAAACAAGTCAGATTATTTTACTTTTATAGGGAGGTACTTGAATTAAGCTATTTTTACACTAATTATGTTTTCTAACATGTACTTGGTAATTGCACTCAAAAACGTTTTTGTAAGCAACCCTTCCACCTTGGGTGTGCATTTTACAATCTCTATTTAAGTCTTAAGTGTAAAACTGAGTTATGTACTGCTCAATATTAGAGTATAAAGAAGTGCAGACTTTAGGAAAGTATTTGAGTAACAAAATATATGACCCACAAACTATTATTAAAACATCTTACTATACATACAATAGACTTGTTGATGAATGGAGATGGTTATGGCTCACATGACGTGTAAGCTGTGAAAGTGCTAACCTTGTCGCTGTGCTCCATAAACTCAGCCAGGTTGAGCAACGTCTGGGTGACTTCTGCAATGTCTTGCGACGTTAGTGCTAGCTCGATGCTACGGATCAGCTCGTCCTGCTGATCTTCGCTCAGCTCCGACCAACAGGACAGGAAGGCTGCGTTAAAGAGATCTCTGTGGAGCAGAAAGAAAGTGCACATTTAAATAAATGCTGCTTTAACTGATAATGACAATGGCCTAAGCAATAGCAGAGACTATTTTTATTATTCCTTCATAGAAATCTGCATTATATTTCAGTACACACATCCACATCTGGAAACTACCAATACAACTTGTGCTGCGTTTATCTCAGACAACAGCAGCTTAAGTTTCCACGCTTGTCTTAAAGTGCACACAAAGATCCATTTGATTTTGACTGATATCTCTGATCTCAGCCCTGTGATTATGTCATTGTGTGGCTGTGCTAAGTACTGAGACAAGGATGGATAAGCTGATGTAGGTGCGGTGTACCTGGCCAGGGGGATGTAGGTCTGTGCCAGTGACCAGCATGAGCGCAGAGCTGGAGAAGACGATTCTTTAAGCAGGACCACGCTTAAACGACGCAGCCACTCTAGCCAGTCATCCTTGGACACCTTTCTAGCAGCGCCCCAAGCCTGGAGAGAAGAAGTAAAAAACACCTGATCACTAAGAACTACGTGGGAGCATGGAAATTTCTCCTGACGTGGTGGTCACAAATGTTAATGTGTTTTGGATTAACACATAAAAAAAATTCTAGTTGTAAAGTAGCACATGCGTAAAAGTGAACGTCAATTCAAGGCTCCTAAGGCTGTTTAAGCAAGCACTTGGTGAAAAGATTATGACATGATTATGAAAGCCAAGAGAGTTTAGCTCTTTGTATGAAAACTATCAAAAATGCATTATGTTATAATCGTGGATGTATTACAAGAGCTGGATAGCCACCATTGAACATACACCATACAACAAAAATATTTCTGGATTCTGGTTTTATTAATAGTAGGCGCACTATGACATTTGCCCGTGTATTGTTGCAAAAGAGGATTTTGGGCCCCCCAAAAAAATCTTAATATTAAAATGGCTTAAACATTAAACATATTGTTAATAACTACTATGTACGTTTTTGTTTGCTAATTTATGTCAAACCTCGGGTCATATGTAAAGCCCAGTATAGACTGCAAACTATTCAAATTAATAATACACAGAAAGTCATAATTTGTAGACTACAAAATTTGGTGCAAGAGTGATACAAATATTGCAGCAAATATTTGCCATGCTGTGTATTGTCAACAGAACTAAGCACATTTGTTCACACATGAAGTCTGTGTGTGCACGTCTATTTGTTTAGATCTCTATTGATCTAATCAGGATTTTCCTACCATTTGTCACCCTGTCGGTCACAAATAAACCATGGCTGTTGTTACACAGCTCTGTTTACAGAACAGTGTTTGAGGGTTTGTCAGTGAAACCACCATCTGGCATGTGGCACGCTACTATCGTCTATTGAAGTAATCACACAATCCCACTTTAAAAGCTCCCATGTCTAGACTCCCTCTGACCTTCTGAAGAGCGGTGGTGCTGACGTGAAGTTTCTTCATGGGCCCAGCCTCCACCGGCCCGCTGACCAGAGCGTCGCCTTGGTTACCGCGAAGGTGGCGATGCTGGAAGATTAGAGGGTCCTCTTCCTCTTCTGCTAGTGTGTAACCCTATTGTGACCACAAACACACCCGAGAAGCCCACACACAAACAGGCCACACACAGAGAGACTGCTGAGACAGACTTCACAACATTTCCTTCTCCAGATCCACAGTTAATAACACAATGGTAATGGCTTGCTGATGGTGTAGTGTAAATCAAAGGTTAACAGGGGATAATTCATCTGCTGATTTTGTAATGAGTTGTTCTCCACTTTTTACTGTTATGTGACAAAGATAACAAAAAGATGAAGGACAATGAAGTTGCACTTGAAGTAAGGGAAAAAAATGTCAGGAGTAAAAAATGTGCTAAGCATTATGATCATAAAGTTACCAGGTGCTAATATAGAATAGCAGATGCAAAATTATGTTAGTTTGGTGGCTTTTAATGAAGACAGAAGTGAAGAAGTAAATTTTTTTCTGTTTTATTTATTGGTGAATGACACAGAATATTGCTCCTTTGTAATGAGTTAAATTTGCTAAACATAATCTAAGTATTCCAAATACAATGCGGTCACGCCCAACTTTCCATGTTTCAAGTCAAATATAATTTGTGAGACTCAAATGAGAATTGAGTTTGTTTACTTAATTGTTCTGATATCTGTATATATTATGTGCTACCTGTGTGGTGAGTATGGTGGTGAAAACTATGAAATTGGTTCATTTTTTTAACCCAACTTTGTCACGTTATAGATCACTTCCACAGGTTTACTGTTGTTCATAGTCATTACTGGATATGCAAGAGGCATTTGCAAGAAGTTTAACTTATGTATTTATATATGTTTTGCAGTTCTGTACTGTTGTATCAGTTAAAAGTGACCATAAGTGAAGCCAAAAATTAAGAGAACAATTGTGTGGTATGATATTAGTTGTAAAAAGGCGTTTCTTCTGTAGAGTTTGCAGTAGAGTCTCATCATAATGATCATAAATGATGACGTCATACAAGGAGATTTAAATTCTTTTTGAAGAGATCTTTCAAAACCTAGATGCATTGCCTTTAATTTAAAATGAAGAAGAAGGTAAATCCTCATGTGCATAGGAACAGAGCATCAATTCTGACTATCCAGCGTTTCAAACAAAAAAACGTAGAAACCTGCACCAGGTTACATTTTAGGAACTATTAAATGAATCAAGTTGCTTGTGTTTAATGGAATGTAGACCATGAATTAAATTCAATAAATTCACAGAAAGATCCATAATAATACACCAACTATCTAAAACTGCAAATGGTTGATGTAAATGAATGCTACCTTTGTTTGTTTTTGCATTGTTTTCAATGAATATTTGAATTTTCTTCTTTTCTCTCTTTCTCTATTCTCCAATCAACAGACTGCAGTGTGTAATTGCATTTTAGTAAGAGTAGGAAGAGCATCATTAATATAATTTATTATTGTATATATGCATCTAAAAGACCTTTAAACAAACTTACCTTTACAATGCGACATATGAGTATGTCATAGCGCTGATGGTTGATTCTGTGCTTGAGCATGACTTTGTTGACCATGGGGATAAAGATCTGGTACTGCAAATGAGAGGAAAGGGAAGCAGAGTAAATAAAAGGGGTCCATTTGGGCTACCTCCTTCCACAGCTATAAACTAAATTTTGGACTAAAGTATCCTGGACTTGTATCTAAGTGTTATGAGCTCAACATCAAAAGGCCGTCCTTCACATGTGCTGCCAGATGTGCTTCCACATGGGCTGCCGGCTCTGAGGTTAGAGCTGGGACAGTTGATGGATAAGGGAAAGGCGGGGTATGTGGAGGAGAGAGAGGGGTAAAAGTGACCTCATCCCCCTCTGCCAAATTGTGAAATGACATCAACAGTCTGGCAGGAAGTAATAAAGATTTGGGAGTTAGAGGGGTTTGCCAAAAAGGTGCACATAACAGTGAAGGCTTGAAGTGTCTACTGAATAATAGCCAGTTCTAAAAAGGCACCCCAGGGAAAGCTGTTGCTACCTTTTTGCCCAGCTGGAACACCAGAGACGACAGCGTGTCCATGGAGGTGGATCTGAGCTCGGGCGTGCTGTCAAGCGCCCGGACAATGGGGTGGATAATACGTGAGGCGTAGTCGGTGAAGTCCAGGGACTCCGTCAATCGGTCCAATGTCTCCAAGGCAACCCTGACACACACAAACACAAGCTTGGTTTTAAACAGTGGGATATAGAGACAAGAGACAATTCAAAACTGTTAAGTTTAGTAAAAGGTTTGATGTATTTGCCAATCAGACTCTTATGTCTCAAACACATTAAATTTTACACTGAACGGCTGTAAAAGCTACTAGTGGAACTTTCCCCAGTGAGTAGAATAAGTGCCTGGTATAGTGTTTTTTTATGTGTAACAGACAACTGAAATATCATTTAGCAGAGAAGAACCGCAAGCACTAAAGTGGCAACAGCATTGGGTGAGAAATACATTTCTTCTGAAACCTGGAGAAGACATTTTCTGCTAAAAATACAATCAAAAATGTCACTGAATCAAAAATAAAGAAGCTAACAATTCTGTAATTACTAAATATGTTCTGTAATTATTGTAAAGCCTAATTACCTTACCTGGTTAAATAAAGGTTTAAAGTGTAAACAGGGTTAGGTGTGTTTTAGAACTCACTTTCGGGCCTGCAGGGGCACGTCGGGGGCATCAAACAGCTTGACAATTGGGGGAAGCAGAAGGTGGAGGTAGTCATCCAGGTTGGCGCCAAACAACTGGATGGCATTAAGCAGCTGGAAACGAGGACACATAATAAAAGAACATAACATAACGATGTACCTGAATTTACAGTGCATTACAGATACCTCTCCACTTTTGGCCTAAAAGGGTAAAACAATACTGCTTTGATATTTAGTTTTAGAGTTGGGAAACCCTAAAGGCTGGACAAGAAATGCATCAAATGTTTTTAAGCAAAATAAAGCACATATTGTTGAAAATTGATTGGTGATTGCAATGGTCATTGTAAAAATATATATGTTATACATACCACATAATTATATCCGAAGCCAGTTTTGAACCCCAAAATATAAATAAAAAACATAAAATCTACATTTAAGAAAAGAGCATTTTTATAATTTAGCTATGTCATCCAATGGAAGTTTTCAATAATATTTATCAGATGTCCTCATGTTCATATGCTGCTGGCATAATCAACTAGTGGGTCAGAAGCCAAAAGTAGGGTGCAGAATGTGTGGTAAAATAAAAAGCTTAGCTTAAATGCTTAAATGTTTACATTTTGTGAAAAACTTAAGACATGCATGGAATATGTTCAGTTTAAAGTGTCAGGCTAAATTGTAAAGTGTAAAGTTAAGTAAAAAAATTGTTTTAAAATATGAGTGGTGGTGATGAAAAAGTTCAGTTTATTTTTGAAAAAGAACAGCTTCTGCCAAAAGCGGGTCAGTGATCAGGAAAAAAATGTGTCACAAAACACAACCAGTTGTGGAACCCCTGATCACCTGAATGATGCGTTTGCTGACACTAAAACGAACCCATCAAACTGTCACGACTCAACATGACTGCTTGTAAATGGCAAAAGGTTTCAGGGCAGAGCGGAGTTTTCAAAGTGATGCCCCTGCTAAGTTTTAAGCATTATATCATCAGGGGTACATATTGCAAGATAGACGTTTGATGACGTATGTTCGGAACACCCCTGCTCTGCTCTTTGGTCTACACTCTCTCCACCTACACCCCCATGTCTGAAGTGCATATGGCGAGACAGCAGGAAGCCAGTGGAGGTGTGCAAATGTGTGAGGGGTCACGCAGTGGGGGGGCTGGACACAACAGCTACTCAAAAATGATGAAAGTATGTTTTTCTTCTCTTTCGAACTTGAGTGTAACCTGATTTCCAGCTCCCTTTTTGTGACCCCCATGCTGCGCTGAAGTTTACGTCTCCAGACCAAGCCCGAGTTATAGACTGTGCAGACTGTGGGCTGCTGGGTTATCTAATACAGCACAACTTAAGATGTCTGCGTTGCTTCGCTCCTTGTGGTCTGTGCTTGAACCATGATATAGAGTTTGAGGTAAGAGGCTGACAACTACTGGCAGCAGCTGGTGAAAAAGGAGAGCGTGTGTGATACAGGTCTATGGTGCTTTGAAATAACTTCAGCGCCTAGGGTTTTGGTGGATATTGATGGAAACCGCACAGAGAAAACAGCAAAGCCATAAGTCAAACGTGGACGGAGCTCCGGTTCTTTATAGTAATCGAGTTGTGTGTCAACAGCACAGTTTAAATACTCACTTTTTTTGGAGGTATGCTGAGTAAAGCCATCAGCTCGTATGGCAAACTCAAATACAAACTTAACTACTGACCCTTTCCACAAGATTTATGATTTATTCACTGTATAATAAATGAGTCACCTATTTTCATTAATCACTTAATCATTAAATGTGGTTCACCATCCACACCTCTTACATAAAAGTATAATTGAGGTAGTACTGGGCATACATTTGTAGCCATGATTAATTAAGGCTGCCTAAATTTGACTTGTTTATACAGTAGCTGCCCAACCACGTACATCAGCACTTACTTTCAGGGTAAAAGCTCAAAATAAAGTAAGACTAATGTAACTAATGTGTGCGATTAACAGTATTGTTTCATGAGAATTCAGACGGACAATCGCACACAGGGGGCTATTTGAGAAGCTGTGGTTGCAAAGAGGTATGTTTAAATGGGATGTAAATGGCATCTTTAAAATGGCTAAAAGGAACATTTATTTTTATTTTTATGCTGTAAATAAATAATATGCTAAGTGAGGGAAGATGATTCGAGGACTGAGTGTAGATGCAATAAGTTTATATCGCGAGCCCACTGACAATACAACTATTAAGCCTGAGTTTTGATTCTGATGGAATGATTTGATGTAGCCACAATTATTCTGGTTGTGAATGGTTTTATTCAGGAGTAAAGTGTCAAAATGAGTATGAAGCCTGGGCTGTGTTATTGTATTCTAATGATATGGTGTGAAGTCCAAATTATTCAGGTTTGAAAAGTCTGGATTTATACAATGGCAATGAGTGTTAACCTTCAGTTGAAACCTCAAAGGTAGATTTGGGCGGGAGGACAATAATACAGTAATATCAAAAAATACCCACAGTATCACTCAATAAGTCACGATGTCAGTCTATGTAAATATTTTAGTTTTTGTATTAAACATTTTTCTAACACCAACAGCAGCCTGACCTTGAAAAATACTATAAACCTCATAAAGTTTATGTGAAGAAGCAGTAATTCATCAAATAATTTGTTTGTTAAAGTTCAATTATACTTATTAGACACTTCCACAGCCCGCGTCACGTGACTGCCCTTCATTAGAGGATGAGGAGACTTGAATGCAAGTGAGTCCGTCCCAAAGATGCAACTGTTGCACTATTTTGGGATTTAACCATATATCAAAGGAAACGCTGCAGCATAAATTGGTTTATCGCATTTAATTCTGATACAATACATCGCACAACAAAAAGTAGTCATCAAGACAGCCATAGACACTTGTTCACTTGAGCCCTGGCACCCTGTCTATGGGCTTCTACAGAACCACGAGAATAGTCCCGCTGACAGAGGAAGCAGGGAGCAGGGTAATCACAGAGACATTTACGTGCTCTCATCACATAAAGCCGACTTCTCTCTGATTGTCTACTCTCAAAAATGAAGCCATAAACCGTCGGTGAGTGTTAGAAGCCATTGCTGCAGAGGCACTGTTCTTTTTGTTGTGAAACATGGCACCTGCTTCACTTTCAGAAGAAACTAAGCCAAGGAAAACCTCACTATTTATTTATGTTAAATAAAAAACAAATACAATTTATCCCCTTTTCCAACGCAGTAACTTTCCACATTTACACAGGATTGACCCCACCAGATTACCAGGCATTCTTTTAGTTAGTTTGGTCAGTTATAGCTCACATTTATCCTAGTGTTTCCAGCGTAACACTTGTAAATACTGACCTTAATAGTAACGCTGCGACCAGTGCTGTTGTCGTGCATGAAGACTCGTAACATGTGTGGAATGAGCTGAGGCAAGTAGAGCTTGAACTCTCCACCGAGCGCCACCACAATCTGCTCGATCAGGAGGATGATGGTGTTCTGCATGGGGTTGTTCGGTGTCCAGTACTCCTATAGAACAAAAACATCATATTTTAGAAAAATGACCAGAATTGTTTTGATGAGGACAAAAGTTACCTTTTAATTTATTATAAAACTCAAGTGATACACTCAATGAACTAAAAATATTAAAACATCCAATCCAGAATACAGAGAGACCATTTTAATTAACTGTTTAATATTAATAGTGACCTAAATACAATTTAAAATACTATCCTGAAGCCAGATTTCAGAATATAAATTTTGACAAAATACAATGGGTACGTCCAAAACACTTGGCATTAAGCACTACCTCACAATGGGAACTGGGTCATGAGTTGTTTCCATCAATAATCCAAGTGTCGATAGATTTACTCTGAAATAACAAAACTGTCACGTGTCAGAGCAAGGGAGCCTCCCCAAAGTGGATGGCGAAGAATGGAGACAATATCCTGTCACGGTGTACTGACATGTCTCTGCATGGCATCTGACATCATGACATCATTTTGGAAACTTTGTACATTTCAGATAATGGCCAATTGAGTTTATTTAGACAGCTCAAAGTCACGCAATGCGTCAATCAGTCACTCGGCCTCAGCTGTGAGATCTGGTGAGGTGTTTTTGTCAGTGACCGGGGGTCTCCGGCAATCTCCTGACTTCCTGCCTTGCCTGTGGCTGCAAACTAAGAGAGAAGTGAGAAAGCCTCCTGAATGGGTATTCCAGCTCCCTCATCTGGATGCAGGACCTGAGCTGGAGCACAAATGAATGGATTCTTTGTTTCGCTTGCCATTTATTAACTCAGTGGGACTTGACGAGCCATGGTCCAGTTCTCTCAATTACTCCTACTGTGGTTACTGCCACGTGCAATAGTGTCAGTACCAGTCTTACCTGGGTTCATATGGATGGTAATTTGAGATTTCAAGCCTTCAGACATGATTATGTGCTAGGTGATTGGGTTTATGAAAGTGCACAGTTATGGCTTTAGCAGTGAGCTCATGTGATAAAGCTGCATGTGTCAGTCAAAATTGCAAATTGAGGTCAGTTGAAAATCTACACACGTGGACAAAATTGTTGGTACCCTTCGGTCAATGAAAGAAAAACTCACAAGGGTCACAGAAAAAACGTTATTCTGACAAAAGTAATAATAAATAAAAATTCTATGAATGTTAACCAATGAAAGTCAGACATTGCTTTTCAACCATGCTTCAACGGAATTATTAAAAAAAATAAACTCATGGAACAGGCCTAGACAAAATTGTTGGTACCCCTAACTTAATATTTTGTTGCACAACCTTTTGAGGCTATCACTGCAATCAGACGATTCCTGTAACTGTCAATGAGACTTCTGCACCTCTCAGCAGGTATTTTGTCCCACTCCTCATGAGCAAACTGCTCCAGTTGGTTCCGGTTTGAAGGGTGTCTTTTCCAGACGGCATGTTTCAGCTCCTTCCAAAGATGCTCAATAGGATTGAGGTCAGGGCTCATAGAAGGCCACTTTAGAATAGTCCAATGTTTTCCTCTTAACCATTCTTGGGTGTTTTTAGCTGTGTTTTGGGTCATTGTCCTGTTGCAAGACCCATGACCTGCGACTGAGACAAAGCTGTCTGACACTGGCCAGCACATTTCTCTCTAGAATCCCTTGGTAGTATTCAGATTTCATTGTACCCTGCACAGATTCAAGACACCCTGTGCCAGATGCAGCAAAGTAGCCCCAGAACATAGCAGAGCCTCCTCCATGTTTGACAGTAGGGACAGTGTTCTTTTCTTGATATGCTTCATTTTTCCATCTGTGAACATAGAGCTGATGTGCCTTGGCAAAAAGTTCCATTTTTGTCTCATCTGTCCATAGGACATTCTCCCAGAAGCTTTGTGGCTTGTCAACATGTAGTTTGGCATATTCCAGTCTTTTTTATGATTTGTTTTCAACAATGGTGTCCTCCTTGGTCGTCTCCCATGTAGTCCACTTTGGCTCAAACGACGACGGATGGTGCGATCTGACACTGATGTTCCTTGAACATGGAGTTCACCTTGGATCTCTTTAGAAGTCTTTCTGGGCTCTTTTGTTACCATTCGGATTATCCGTCTCTTTGATTTGTCATCAATTTTCCTCCTGCGGCCACGTCCAGGGAGGTTGGCTACAGTCCCATGGATCTTAAATTTCTGAATAATATGTGCAACTGTAGTCACAGGAACATCTAGCTGCTTGGAGATGGTCTTATAGCCTTTACCTTTATCATGCTTGTCTATAATTTTCTTTCTATTCTCCTGTGACAACTCTTTCCTTCGCTTCCTCTGGTCCATGTTGAGTGTGGTACACACCATGTCACCAGACAACACAGTGACTACCTGAAGCCCTATAAATAGGCCCACTGACTGATTACAAGAATGTACACACTTGTGATGCTAATTAGTGCACACACCTTGAATTAACATTCATAGAATTTTTATTTATTATTACTTTTGTCAGAATAAGGTTTTTTCTGTGACCATTGTGAGTTTTTCTTTCATTGACCGAAGGGTACCAACAATTTTGTCCACGTCTGTAAATATAGGCAGTAGGTCAGGAAAACAATCCCTATTTGGAATACTTTTTTAAAATTGTATTTAATTGCATTTGTATTCATAAATAAATACTTGCTCTAGGTTAACTATTACTGATGACACTGGTCACAATGACTTTTGATTGCACCAGTGTGATTAGACGCTCTGATTGTTACTGATAGTTCCTATGATTAAATCAATGTCTATCTCCAACAATACCCTATAAATTATTGCAGGTATTATTTGCATGTTTAAGTTTTGCATAAGAAATTGATCATTGCTTTAAGCTTATTTTGAGTGCTTAAATTTCAATTCTTTCAATTTAACTCAAAATTTTTGCAAGACACGGTCCACTAAACAATTCCGCCGAACAACAAAATGCAACGCTAGAACATAAGTTGTCACTCCTAGAAGTTCAGGTTATGATGTCAGGGCCCTGCTACTTGCATTAAAACCAGTTCATAGACAGTTGTTACTGGGATGCATTAAAAAGAGCCAAAAGGCTGCCCAAAAATAGAAAGCACAAGTACTCCACATAGATTTCTTCCTTGAGAATACTTAAAACTATAACTTGTGTTCTCCGAAACTTTGCCAGTTATTAAAAGCACACCTAATTTTCTTCTGGCAAATGTACCTCCCCTGTTGCCTCATGGTAACTCATATTTCATAGAGAGTACATATGAAAACAAATTTATTGCATATTCAACATATGATGTAAACTGGGTTCTCGGGGCCAGGATAGGACAAGACCTTTAGATCAGTGTTTTGGACCAGAGTTGGAGCATGGACACAGTTACTCACTCTGATTAGTGTGAAGATGTCGTCCATGTATGGGCGGATGTGGATCTTCACAAAGCACACCACCATACCCATCTGCTGGAAGAGGAACTGAAGAACAAAACAGAACAATGTCAGATAAAAATGTGCTCAAAAATAAACGGTAGCTTTTCAACAAAAATAGGGTGTAATAATGATTTGTTTTTTTGTAACACATTTAAATTTTCTAATGCCTTTTTTAGACTAGAAAAGTGGTCAACTATACTTCAGGTTTTAAGGTCACATTGAAACCACAAACTAATAAAGCAGTGTGGCTTGGATCACGTAGCTACCCACCTCTCTGATACTGGCGTCACAGACTCGGATGACATTGAGGAAAGTGGGCATGACCTGTGGCAGGAACTGAACACACTTCAGGCCCAGAGACTTGAAGATGAAGGTGACGGCCTGGACTACCATGGTGTGATGATTGGAGAGGGATGGGTCTCTGAGGATACGCATGAGGGTGACGATCGCCACGGCAGGGTAAAACTCATCGAGGGGGAGGTTGCCCATGTTCACCAGCATTTCACTTGTGCTATAGTCAGCTGAGGAGGAGATAACGCATATAGACTTATAGCTTTTCAGAAACCACATTCATAAAGAAATCCAGAGAGGGATTCTTTGTGCTATGTAGTTACACGTTTTTACAGTTTGTTGCACAGTGTGTTACATTGTACTTAATGAAGTAGATACAATGTATCAATGTAGTGTAAAATAAAGTGTTACTTAATAAAGTTAAAAGTGAAAAAAAAAAATTCTTGCATACTATGGTAAACTTAGTGCATTCAAAAGCATTGCTAAAAAATCCAAGATTATTATCTTGGCCTTTAGAGCTGAGAGAAATATTATTCTAAACAGACGTATACTAATACGTAAGTTGATGTGTCATACCCTCCAATGCTCATTTCTTAATACTAAAACTATAACTCATTCAGCCTAGTGATTTTGTGGACTATGGCAAGCAATAACTCTTGTGTATGAGTTTAAATACATTAGTTATTTATGGCATTCAAAACACACCACCTCATCCCGGTACAACATAAAAGAATCTCCACTTAGCACTCAAGTTTGGCCTTATAAAAATAATCACAGAGTGGGAGTGCATATATTCCTGACTTGTTGCTACTGGCTACTCTTTTAGTTCTGCTCCCAAACGGTAAATGTCTTTTTGAAATAAAACGAAGCTTGATTGCAGTAATTACTAACTGTGTCTTATGTCTTTGTTAAGCTGCCAACACCAACAGAGGAAAAAAAACTAAATACTGTTATGTGCTCATTCATCTGGGCAAGACTTCACTTCTGTTACAATGTCTGCCTGTTTGGAGAAGTTTGAACCAAAGGCATTTTTTTAAAGCAGAAACATTACAAATGAGATAATGGGAAAGTACATTTCCAAACACAATGCGTGTTTCATGCTACACAAAACTTTCTCATTATGTAGTCTGGACAGGGCATCAGTTGGTAAATTTTACATTCTCATTGCTGGCAGCTGTAGATCATTTGTTGATTCCACCCACCGAGTTACTGATGCTAGGTTAGACAAGCACAGTTCACTAACTTTAAAAACAATTTATTACGGCAGAGTTTTAAATTGTTCAATGTGTAAAAAATTGTATGTTCTAAAACTGACACAAATGTGGGTATTGTTGTAAAAGTATAAAAACAAAAATATAAATAAATAAATAAATAAATATAAATAGCCTAAAACTTTTAGCAGCTCACAGAAGTTGGCTTAAACATTGAAACATCATTAATCAACTTCAAAAAGAAATTTCACATTTTTGTAAAGGTTTGCTCTTTCTTTTTGTTTTCTTCCTTTCGAAGTGCTACTTACAGTAATTTGTTTTCAATGTTATCTCAAGTCATTTTTCTTCATAGTTTTGTTCCTTTAGTGTGCTTTTGAGTATTAATTTAGTTTTAATGGCTGTGTCAACTGTCTGGCCATTAACAATTTCCCAAAAGAATTTTTACATTTCTGTGAATTTTCACAAATATTTGGGAGGATCTTTAAGTTACTGGGTAAGTGCTTTTTTGTTTGTTTGTTTCTGGGGGGTTTTGGCAACCCAACACGTAATAAATAATCTACCACATCCTTATTCTGTTCTAATACTTTTCAATCCTGAACTTATGTTTTACTTGCCCAAGCACTAAAATACTTGAAACTGTTAACAGTAAATATCTTCTATGTATCACAAAGTTTAAATGACAATAATGTAGCCCAAAGTTTTAAATGTGAAGGTTTTGAAATAATTTTTTTACTGGCCCCATTCAGACCAGTTCATGTAGCTCTTGTGTCACTGCTTGTTATCATGAATCTTTTGGTTCTGCCCCACCATGGGAACCTTTGCTCAGTAGAGTCTTTCTCCCACGGGAACAACACCTGTGTAATCCAGAAATTATGTTTTTTAGAACTCAAATTCAAGATGTATTAGCTCAGATCAATGAGGCATAAAGGCCATAAATAACAAACAGAAGTTCAAAACTTGTAATTTTCACAAGAACTTAAGTTGATAAGAAAATCTAACACAAGTAATGATAAAATATGTATTATTAAACTTTTTATGAAGAGTCTTAATGGAATGGTCACTTTTGACCCGGGAACACTAAATTGCATAACATAAAATGAACATAAGGGTTAAACCACCTTGTCATTCTAGCCTCAGTGGAAGATTGTCTCCAAACCTGGGCCCAGTGAAGATCTGGTTTAAGTTTATGTTATCTAATCCCAGGTGTTCATAAGGCTCTAGTAGAACTACATTAAAAAAATAAAAAACTATCCCTTTGACTTAATTTTAGTACAGAACAGCTTAGTGTGAAATTCTTGATTTTGTTATAGAAATGCTAACTGAACATTCATCTTAAAAACACATACTCATCATTTCTAATTTAATGCATTAATGATATTCATGAGGGACCGGGTGAGTGGATGCATGTGCAGAGCTACTGAGTTTTACAAGCGTTCAAAGATGAAGACAGACGTCTGGTATTCAGCTTTTCATAGGCCTGCTTTTCATAGGCCTGCTGCGGGAGTACAGTTTCAGCTGCTCCTGTTGTCATCTCACTGTTGAAATAACAGTCTGGCACTGAGCCTGCAGGCTAAAGAAAGGAGCTTTGCACTTTATTATTTTCGCCTTCACCACGTCAAGATGAACGGTGATAGATACTGGCACGGAAGTATTGTGGAAGCCAGCAAACAGGCAACAGTGTAGTTAAGCTCTGTTGTAATTTAGCTGTTTTGGAAAGTCTGAATGGTTCCTTGGTGTGTACAGAAAGACAGTCTGGATGTTTTGTGTTCAAACTGGTCACGGTTAACGTCAGGTGATTAGACCAGGTTAGCCAATGGCCCCACACCTAACAAAACACACACTGCTCAGACTGCAGACAATGGCCTTGGGAAAGCTGCAAACGTTTTATGCGATATACAACCTCCAGTTCTGGTCGCAGTTCATTTAGCCAAGAACAAACTGGTAAAACTATTAACACGCTGTCCAAGGTCGCATTCAAATTACCTGCTTCCACCAAACAATGTGCACTTTTAATGTTATCTACAAACCTCTACAAATCTTTTCCTCCATTTAGAAAATTCAACCGTTTATAATATTTAACTATTCCGAGCAATGCATTTGAAAATGTCTAAATAAAAGGACTTGAAATCCAATCAGCTACTTACTGAGACACAAGTCCAAGGTAATTGCAGAACAAGACCACTGAAACTGTATTTTGTCTTGTGTGGTTAGACCTATAAGTATCATATGTTCTTGTGTCGATAGAGAGAAATATTATTGGCTAGACAGGATTTTGATTAAGCCAACATAAGCTATGCATATAATTGAAATGGTATCAAATCCTCTCAGCAGTGACCATTTTGGGGCCAAAAAACAAATTGGAGAAAAACCACTGAGGTGTTTTTACACTGCAGTATCTGGACCATTAGATATTTAAGTTTAATGTGTGAAATCAATACTATTACAACAACTTCAACTTCTAGTTTTAACTTTGATTAAATGTTGTTAATAATTTTGAGCATCTGCTATCATTTCATTTTAATTATCTTGAAAATTTGTCCACACAAAGTGCTGTACTTTTATGTAAATTATTTTTATATAAATATAAAACTCCATTAAACTTTACAAATTGTGTTTGATTGCAGCTTTCAGGGCAGTCATGTTGATAACTGGTCAAAAAATCTAAGGGTAAAGTGTTTGGAATAAACTACATGTGAAAATGCATGTGTTCATAGTTCAGTTTCTTGTAGATTTGAGATGACGTGTCCCACCTACATGCCCTTTTGGAAAGATTAATTTAAACTGAAGGAATTACAGAGCAAAACGGGAACTTTTATCCAGCAACCAGCATCGGAAATAATAAACCAACCAGTCACTAGGGCACTGTACTACAGACATATTAACAGAGGAATTAATACAGTTGCTTGCAACAGGAAGCTCTTTTTTATGCCATGGAAAAGACAAAAAAAATAACAGCCTATATCACACACTTTGTGCAAAACACTACATACAACATATTTAATCAATATCTGTTAAGGCAGTAGAGCATTAATGAGATGTGTACTAGTAAAGGCTCAGCAACAGTATCCTCTGACCTAAGAGTGGAGTGCAATTTGTTCCTTTGGCCTGGACTTACACTCTACCCACAACCTTTTGAGTTACTGTATAATGAAGCATTAAACCAACAGACCATAACTTTGTTGGCAGGGATCAATTTATTACCCTTAACCCAAATTGTTGCTTTCAAAATGGTAAAAAAAAAAAAAAAAAGCTTACCAGAATCCTGACTGGACTTGGACTCAGAAAGACTAACAGCAGAGGCATCTCGCGACTGGTCGATCATGCCAATGTTGACCTTATGCTTGTATGGGTCCAGAGCACCAAGGAGGCCCAACACACGGATCGCCTGGAAAAAAGAAAAAACATTTAACACACAATGCAGTTGTACACTTTTATCCTAGTTAACTGTTGTAAAAATATTCGAGTTGATGTTAAGTTACTATATTCTTTCTCTAACTTTGGGTCCCAGCTGAAGCAAAACACATCTGCAATGATGTGGCACACACAAGCCTCTCCCATGGAACCTCTAAAATGGTCCTCGTGTAAGGGCGCCGCCATACGGTGATTTTACAGCGAAATCCAGCGATATACCTCCGTCCACCAGAGGGCAGGCTCCAAAAGCGGAAATATAAGGAGAAACCCAATGGCGACTTTACAAGAGTAAAACTCATGTTTACAGCCTGGTACAAAAGATGGCTCCGGTCTCTAGAGCTAAGTTTTTACTACATGACAACTCTGTTTATGCTATATAAAAACTATTGTTTTACTATGGAAAAAGCCCGGATGTAACGGCCATTTTATTGCCCATTCGTAATGACAATATTGGTGAATAGGGGACCAATGGGCGGATATCATCCATATTTATACAATCTATGGGCAAACAGCAGAACAAAGTCACACACGTAAACAGATTAGAAAAAAAAAAAACTATGTTTGGAGACATACATTTTTAGAAAAAAAATCTGGAAAAAATTAAGAGACCACTGCAATTTTTTCTAGCAATCATCATCTCTACAAGTCTGGAAACCAATCCATTCCAATGTCTGTTGAATCCCAACACAGACACACCTCATTCTACTGATTAGGTGATCACCTGAACCAAATCTTATTTAATAAGGAAAAGTATTTTTTTTTTTTTTAAACACTTCTATGGTCATCACTATCCTCTTGCAAATAAATGCTCTAAATTACAATATTTTTATTTGGAATTTGGGAAAATGTTGTCAGTAGTTTATAGAATAAAACAGAAATGTTAATTTTATCCAAACAAATACCTATAAATAGTAAAACCAGAGAAACTGACAATTTTGAAGTGGTCTCTTAATTTTTTCCAGAGTTGTATATGGTCACGCCATTGGGAAAATAGTTTGTTGGTTATTGTGTGCCGAACAATAACTGACAAACCGACAAGCTACTTTACCATAGCTTTTGATGTGTTCAAGTGTTTTCGGACGCCGCAGTTACTGAGTAATGAACGCGTTGTTCTTAGTTTGTTGTGTTTACAACTCACTAAGACGGTGTGTTACTGTTGATATTTATTAATAACTCAATGATTACTGAACAAATCAGCTGGGTCATGGGTCAAGTCATGTTTAACGTTAGTTTCTTTTATCCTTTTAACAACAGCTTGTTGTGAAATACTCATGACATATGAATGGAGCATCAGTCCGAGCGGACAGAGAACTGCAGTTTTCTGTCGTGCATGTAAACCCGGAAAAGGTGTGAACTCCAGCTGCAAAGGCGTAATCGAGCTATGAGCATAATCTGAGTAGGGTCTGCATGTGTAAAAAGTTAACTCAGACTTTGTGCATGGCTGTAACAGCGTAATAAGCCCCCTGGGATTTATAATGTACAGTATTTTATGGTATATGCTTGTCTGAGAGTTACCAGAGCCAAAGGTTTGTGGCATGTAATGACAAAGCTCCCTCTAACCTATAAGTAATGTAGCAGGCAGGGAAAGCCCATTATCACTTACATCACAGCACACAACTTAGGAAAAAGTTCCACGGCAATATGGAAAATGTGCATTGTGTGTACTGTAGGCATTTCAAATATAATAGTCTGTAAATCTAAACAGACCATAATCGTTTAGTTTGTGATGACGGGGATGGGATTTGCCAATACTGTACCTCTCTTCGGATGCCCTGGTTTTGTTCAGTCTTGAGGAAGTTGAGCAGCACCTCCAGAAGGGAAGGGTACTTGCGGTAGGGCTCCACCACATAGCCTGTGCTGGCAACCTGCTGGCCCAGAGTCCACAGCGCCACCTGGAGGAGAGCCAAGAAATTGTTCATATTACCACGAAAACATCAATTTATAATCAATTTATAAAAAACAACAATTACTATATTGATTTACTGCAATGAATTTCTTTATTAAATACAAAAACTGACAACAGAAAAATTAATCAACATATTGTGTTCAAACCTCCTGCTCGTTTGATTTATTTGTCTATTTTTTTGTATGAAAACTGTTACATGCTAATTTTACTATTTCCAACATTTTAATGCAAAACTTCAAAATGCCAATCAAATCTGTTCCTAGAAACACAACTTCTATGTAACTTGTGAAAAGAATTAACAGTTTTTTTGGTTACTGTACCTGTCGCTTGGCCAATGAGGAGGAATCCTGGAGCATATCCATGATGATGGGGAAAAGCTCATCCATCCACTTCCTCATCTCCAGACCGCTCACCTGACAAGAGAAACAATCAAAACTCTTTAACATTGACATGTGCAGTTCCAGACTTTAGCATAGTTTTCATCTAATATGTTACATTACAGCAATACTCACTAAAACTTTTACTAGTAGTAAAATTAGTAGTGCTTACATGTCACTTTTCCACGCTCTGGACATTGAATTTTTGTTGTTCTTAAATGCTGATATAAGTTGACATTATTGCATTATTAAACTCTCTCTTGTACTTTCACTACATTTCTTTGTGTCTTCCTGAAAACCTGAAATTTAGCTTCCACCTGCGCAGAGTCATTAGGGCACATTTGGGCTAGCTGGGCATCTCCTGCATTCTGCCTGAACTGCTGCCTGCTCTCATATGCATTTTCCTGACTCTTCCGAGGGCTCCAATGAAATATCTGAATAAGATGGACAGGAAACATCCATAGGTGGCACTTACCCCAAGGATCGTCAGCTCAAGAGAGAGTACTTTACATAAGAAAATATTGATATGTTCATAATGTCATTTCAACAAGCTGACACCAACAAGCTTTACCTGAGCCAACTCCCCAATAGTGGCAAGAACACTGATGACCACAGCAGGGTTGGGATCTGGATCTTTCAGTTTCAAAATAAGAGCCTGTGAAATTTAAGAGGAAAAGGTTGGAAGAAATGTAGGCTACCACATTACATTTATTTACATACATTTAGAGTGGTTAAAATGTATTTTTGTTTGCAAACTTAAAATTATTACACTGTACTGGGATGTACCTTCAGGATGGGCTCCATATATGGGCGTATAAGCCGAGGAGCATTTGAAACCAAGTGACCAAGCATCCGTGCACTCTGCTCTTTGTTTCTACCAACTCCACTATGCTCCAGCTCGGTCAAGATCTGAAATAAAAGTTAACCACATCAACTTATGAACAATTTTTTTTATCTTGAAACTCATACACAATAAAAAGACATAGGACTATGAAAGGAAATTGAAAATTACAAAGATCTTTGCTGCCCCCTGCAGGTATTACAGACAAAAAATGTTTTGTCACCATGCAGTCCACTTGGCACCACTTGTACTGTATAACTTAACATAACTATAATTGTTTAAATCTGAAAATGACACTACACTGGCACAAAATAGTTCAACTAATGACTTAATAATAACAATGTAATTTTCTAACAGCACTGGCTCAAACCTATTTTAAGCAATTTTGTATTATATTTGTTTGTCGTTAACTGACAAAAATCACACAATGTGTCATTTTTTTTTTTACACCTTGTCAAAACAAAATCCAAGATGGTTACATTTTCAGGTTTACTTTCTTTAGATTGAAACACCACACTGACACCAAATTATCATTACTTGCATGAGTTTGAAAATATGTTTTTGTTCTCGTCTGATGTTGTGTAATGCATTTCTTCTGTACCCACCTGGATGAGCATCTTGCGGAGAAACGGCATCACAAAGGCAGGATTCATGCTGCTGAGGCGTCCAATTGTGCAAATAGCCAGCTCTCTGATTTCAAACACCTCATCATTTAACGCTACAAACAGAGCTTGCAAGTTTTCAGCCTGGGCAAGGTGTGCGTCAAAACGCTCATCAAGGGATGCTAGCACACAATATCGGATATCTGGATCTACAAGTATAACAAGACATTGTTACTCTCATTAAACAATTCTCTTTTTCAACATTCAAATTTGAGTAATTCTTGAGTGTTACCTGGGTCTGTGATGCCAACAACCAGCAGTTTACTGAGCACATCAGCCACCACCTGGACAGCGGTCTGACTGACAACATGGCCGCTGATGAGGTGGATGGAGGGTGTGAGGAGGCGGGAGCAGGTCCGAGCGGCCTCCATCCGGATCTCCTTGTGCTCACTGTTGAGGAAGTGGTCAGCACAGTGTCGAACAAACTGAGTCAGCGAGTGTCCTGGTGAAAGAAGAAAGTTTATTGGAGATATTGCAGCCTCTACAACTCATTTGACTTCTGCATTCCCCCATTGTAACAGTGTAAGTGTGCCAGTGCAAAATCCGGAGAAGAATTTAAAATAATGATGGAAATATTTTACATTAAATGAAGATGAAAAAAATATAGCGCACTACACGTTAAGCTCTTTTGACCCACCAAAAGGAGTATAAACTGGCACCTTCTATACAAAAAAATTATAAAAATTCAAACATTATTTACACTGAAAAAGAAGTATGCACGCATTATTGTTGGTTGAAAAACCTCAAGTCAAATATGTAACACATTATAAACATCTAATAGTTTTTGAGTACAATTAAAAGAAAAAACTATTGCTGCAATATAATTATAACTTGAAAATAATTCAACTTAATTTAATTTCTGATAATAACTGAAAAGAACTGGAAGCAATATTTAACATTAAAAAGGTGGAATTGGTGAAGTGGCTGGTGGAGTCCAAAAACATGAATGACAAAGGGCTTTTTCCATATATATTAAAAATGTACATACACCATGTTTCTTAGTACCACCTCTGGTTCCAGATAAAAGTTAAAACTACTGTGCTACTAGGGATGCACCGATACCGATACTGGTATCTGGTATCGGCCTCGATACCACATTTTCATAAGTACTCGTTAAAAGTCCCCCGATACCAGGGGCCGATACCACGGTCTGAGAAATGTCTATGTTTGAGCGGCGTGTAAGGGGTTAATCACAGGCGCCGAGCGCCCGCCCCCAGGCCCCGGCTGCAGCTCAGAGCGGGGAGAACGAAGGAAAGATGAGACATGTCAGCCGTGTGGAACTATTTCAAAGTGAATGAAGATAAAACAAAACAAAGGCGGACTGCAAATTGTGCTCAGCTAAATTGTCCAGAGGAGGCTCAAAAGGTAGCGCATTTAACACAAGTAATTTAATCAAGCACCTAAAATCCCAACAAGACAACGAGTATAAAGAGTTTACCCATGCTTCTAAACCAACTCAACCCACACTGCAGCAAACTCTTGCAAGACGAGAGAAAATGTCCAGAGACAATCCACGTGCTGTGAAAATAACACAGGCAATCATTGAGTACATTGCATTGAGTGACCAGCCACTTTCGGAGGTAGAAAATGTGGGATTCATGCGTCTCCTCCATGTTATGATATCCCAAGCCGCCGCTACATGACTGACACGGAGCTGCCTAAACTACACGACTCCGTGAAAAAACACATCCACAGCCTACTGCAAGCCTCCTCTTCGTTTAGTTTCACCACGGATATTTGGACAAGCAGTGTTTGCCCGTGCCTTGTTTTTGTTAAATTATATGACTAAAGCTGTTACCTGTAAATTTAAATCATGTTTTTTTTATTAAGTACTCGGTATCGGTGAGTACTGAAATGCAAGTACTCGTACTCGTACTCGTTTTCCAAAAAAGTGGTATCGGTGCATCCCTATGTGCTACCATAATATTTCTACTGTGATTGTCTAATGGTCCCTTGGTTCATTACTGTTACAACTAAGATCCTTTAAAGGCATCTTCAATGTGGTGTCCTTAGCTTGGACCAAAACATGAAACACACTAAATGATCCATAGAATTTGGTTGAGTTTGATGGTTTGGTTGGAGTTCACAATGACATTTATACACTGGAATTTGACAATTATTTTCAGCAGACATCTCTCTATCTGACAGAATAGGGGCATATTGATGTTTGTATGGCAATTTTCAGCCAGGTAAGTGTGAATGCACCAGATTTGTTTATTTCCACTCCAATGCTATAATGTTTTGTGAACAAACTAAACTCAATCATCCTTATAGTATTGTTATTCATGACCTACCCTCAAATTCAAAGCTGCCCAGTGTGCGTAGAGCCAGAGTGATGCTACCGACGTCGCTGGCTTCAGGTATGTTAGTGAGGCTCGGGGAGGCCAGCTGGTAGGCCAGGCCTTTTGGCATGCCCGGGTGACGGAGCGGCTTGTGCATCAGTACAAGAGAGCATCTTCAGCAGACCGTCCTGGATGTCTTTTTTCAGCTGGGGATCTGCCGGCTCAGGTCGTACAACACAGCAGTCAGAGCAGGGCTGGACAAAAAGATATGGGAAATTGATTTATGCATGTATTAGTTGCAGGATATAACAAATTTTAACTGGAGAACTTTCAACACTGCTAAACATTAAAGCAGACCGGGCTGCTGTGACAAAATATAAATAATATCCTCATGGTTATTCTGCCGCAGACTGCTGTTTTCTCATGAGCCGTGAGACAGATTATAGTAATTTGTTCTGCAGTAGGATAACATAAATATAAATTTATCTCATAAACAAAAAGACATTGAGGCTGTGTAAGCAAGGGTATGATCTTTCTTTCAGTGAGATGGAAACCAATCAGTCTCTTATGTTAAAATAGGTCATTTTGTATGTATTTTTTACTGCAAATGGCAAAGAAGTGATATAAATGGCACTTTGGGCAGGATATATTTCAAATAATAAAATGATTGTTATACCTGAGGCCTACAGTCAACATGGGTTCCAGCAGCTCCTTGATGTCTGGTTGAATACTGGGCCCCATGGCTCTTGACAGCATGCTTATACAAGTAAACACTGTGGCGTCTACCTGCATGGTTTTCTGTCTCCTGCACACGTAAAAAACAGGCAATTCTATAAACTGGAAGTAATTTACAATGAAACACATACCACCACTATAGTTGTCTCCACTAAACGTTTTAATTGTGTACTGACTTGTGAGCAAAGTCCTTTGGAGGTAGCGCAGCTTTGATAATCTCTAGGATCTTGGAGAGGTAAGGCTGGATGTCTGCCCTCACAGCCACTACCAGAAGTCCAAGAGCCTGAAAAGCAGCCGTCCTCTCCTTCTCTTTTTTCAAAGAGCCCAGCAGGTAGCCCATAGTGTCAGACAGGTACTGGTCTACACAGTGCATTGGACAACCACAATATTACTAAGATTTATTTGAAGTGCTAAACAGAAGTAACATAATTTGAACTTACCTGTAAAAGTGTGCGGCTGAAAGGCAGCTAAGCGTGGCAGGAGGTTGAGGATTGTCATCTGGATTAGAGGGTTTTTACTGGTTCTATACTTTAGAACCCACCGACACACCTGGATACAACAAACACTAACATTTCAATAAACAGTTGCTTTGTGTATTTCTATCAAGCAATAGTAGGAACGTTATTTAGATTCTGTAGATTAAGTAGTTTTAAATATGCATTAGGCATAGGAGTTGCATGTATGTAAAGCAGATTTACAATTCAGATTTACAAATGTCTTTTTAGTAACAGTCTATGTTTTGCATCCTACCTGGTCAAACCTCTCCTCCATCAGCTCGCGGCAGTATCTGCTCTCTACCAGCGAACTCTTGGCAGGGACCGGTGTGGCCCCAAAGCTTAAGTATCCTTGAGGCGTGCTGTATCCCAGAAGACCCAGGAGTGCGTTGGACTGCTGCGGCTGCACCGACTGAAAACTGGTGAAGGGCGTGATGTGGCGAGGCTTGGCTCCAAACCCCATCAGTTCCTTGCAGTACTTATCATGGACCAGCTGCTGCTGAGTGATTTCTTCCATCTCCTCCCGCATGCGCTGTTAGACAACAGAGAGTAGCTTTAGATGACATAAGGAAAAATTGCCTTAGAATAGATTTGCTCTACCGACTGAGCTAAAGGCCCCCGTTTGAGCTTCTTTTTGGTGATTGTTTACATTAAGTGAACAAGCCCACACATATATTGAATGAGTCACTGTAGCTATTGGAGCCATGTCCTTCCTTTTACCATTAAAAGCGTTACTTGAGCTAATTCTCCATTGGAACTTTTGTCCCTTTTTTTATATTTTTGATTAACTGCCAAACTGTGCATTGAAAACATACCTTGGGATTGGATTATAAAATAGTGTTGTATGTAATTTAACCCTACCTCTCCCTCCATGCTGCTGATACGAACAAGCTCATTCATAATTAAGAGAGCACCGTGGACTCGGTCATCACGGTTCATTCCTTTCTCTTTGGCCAATGTCTCATCAAAACCCTTCTCAGCCTCTTCAAAGGTTTGCTGTAGATGACAAAAAATGTGTTTGTAGACACTTATTAAACACTTCAAAAAGCTGTTTCTGAAAAGTGACCCACTTTGTACCACTGTGGCTTCTGCATTTCCTTGGTCTCCCTCTGAGTGGTGAGGATGAGAGAGGCTCGCAGCGCGGACACAGCCCCCTCCCTGATCGCTTGCTTAGGGTCCCACACTGCGTAAAAGATGTTGTCAAAAAAAGGCTGCACTTGCTGGAAGAAGAAGGTTGGTGCGCTCACAGCCAACTCCCTCAACACCAACACCTGCAGAGGACAGAATATAAACAATTTTATATTGTATTAAAGAAATAAACCACACAGGTGTGAATTATACAAGACACACTAAGGACAACAAAAAAACAAGTTGACGTTAGAAAACTTAGCTCATAACCTCATTTTGACAAAAGAAAAATGGGCATTTATACAAAATGAATTGTTATAATAGTATTATAGTATAATAGTATACATTATTACATGTGTGACCATCAAACATTAACTTGGCATTTAAAAAGACAAATTACTATGTTTAATGTGAGATCAAATTAGAGACAAAAAGACACTCTTATAAAAAAAATAACAGCCCTCATCTTAACGTACATAAACACAGCCCAGAACTCATGTTGATACAACAGCAGAGTTACTCACCGCAGCATGGCGCCTGCCTTCATTCCTGTCTGCGCCCAGCCACTCCAGAGCCCTCTTCACTTCAAACTCCACGTATTCAGCCGTGAAGGTGTCCCCCGCCATAGACAAGTGGCCCATGGCTTTAGAGGCCATCTCCATGACCACAGGGTCGCTGGAGGGCAGCAGATTCCGCAAGTAGTTGGCAAAGCGGCTGATTCTGGTGGCATTGCCTCCCTCGACTCCGATCAGGCTCACTAGAACAAGGGCACATGTGTGTTATACTTACTAAAAATATGGGGCATACTAAATACACAGAGCATGACCCTTGCAGAATCCATTTCATAAAGGAGGTTCAAATTACAATAATATAAATTCATGAGACAAATAATCACAGTTTTGGCTAATCAGACTCTACTGCTTAGGCAAGAATCCTGTATTTGTTTATATATTTGACATTGCAATACTCAACATATTATTTGCATATCACCTGTGTTCCCAATATTGAGCATACATAGTAACTTATCATCAGGCTTCGCAATAAAATAATAATAATAATAATAATAATAATAATAATAATGTGCTGGTGTTTAGAACTTACCAATGGCGAGAATCCCTCCCTTCTTTTCATTTACATCAGAGCTAGAGACCAGCTCAAAGATGTGATGATTTAACTCATCGTAGAAAGTAGTGGATTCATCTTGGCTCAACTACAAATGGCAATAAAAGACAATATTTTTCAGAATAGCTTGTCTTTTTTAACTTCAAAGCAAACCCAGTCCATGGTGCACTGCTGAACTTACCTCTCTGAGCTCTGTGGTCACATAATGTTGCAGATCTTTGGCAGACTTGGCCCTGGTGTCTTCATTTCGACTCTTCAGCCCACTGACAAACTGCTGCAGAACAGTGGCTGTGCCCGACATGATCACCATTTGGATGGCCTTTTCTACAAAAAAAATATAAATACACAATGATATATTCTCTTCCAATCATAATGCACGTAGTTTAACAACTACAGATTGTGTGCTGTCTGTACAGTGCAGCTACAGTAGCTAACCTATGGAGTTACCAAATACAGGTAGCAAAATAAAAGATCACACTACATGCTGCAGTTAATAAAATTGAATATGTATGAACCAGTATGTGAATGTAGCCTGTATTTAGCAACCCATACATACTAACGGGGATAAATGAAAGGTTATGCATCTGAATAGCAAAGGAGGAACATGCTTGTTTTGTTTAGCTAACACTAACCAAAGCTAACATTACACTATATAATACATCATGCGTGACCCACCTGTTCAAATGTACCTGCCAGTCAGTTGTTATGTAGTTGTTGCAGAATATCTGTCATTGTACAAACAGTTAACTATCGCGTAAGTAACTCACAGGGCAAAGCACAAGCGAGCTAGATGTCTGTCTGAAAGGCTACTTCTCTCTCTGCGCTGTTTACCGCAGCTGACTTCCTCCTAATAGTTGCATTACTGCCATCTTCTGGGTATAAGTAAGTCCTACAGCGTGGCTTTTCTCCCAAATACTCAATTCAGTCCATCTTTGTTTATCCCCAAACGGAAATTTAATTGCTAATTCTCTTCAAACAAATAAAAAAAAAAAATTATTCAGACTTTATCTGCCATAGACTGATTGGTTGTGCAATCTTAATGCAGTCAGTATACCTCAGCTTTGTGAGCAGCAATGGTACAGAAAAGGGCAAAAAGAGCAATGAGGGAGGGCCTTTAGGAGGGCCAAGAAGTGGATTGGCCAGGGCTCATTGTGTGCGTGTGTGTCAGCGGTGTGTGTGTCAGTAGTCTGTGTGTATGTAGTCCCTTATGAGGTGCCAAATGTAATAAGTGAAGTTTAAACTCAATATATAGAGTGGTTCTTCACATTTAAGTAATAATTTCTTTACAAAACACCAATATGTTTAAATATTATAAATAATGTTAGGCTAAATAATAAATCAAAATGTTAAATCTGAAACTAAATGTTGATTCTAATTGTTATATCTTTGTTATATTTAAATAGCAATGTTAAATATAGCTAAATGTTTAAATCTAAATCTCAATGTGTCTGTCTCTAAATGTCAGCCCTGCGACTAACTGGCCACTGTCCAGGGTGTACCCTGCCTCAGGCCCAAAGTTGCTGGGATAGGCTACAGTCAACCGTGACCCCTAACAGGACTAAGTGGTAAAAAATGAATGGCCACAACCACATTTGGAGAGGAATCGACAAGGCCTATGATGAAAGGTACATCATTCCTGCTGTAAAACATGGAGGTGGATCCCTGATGTTATCAGAAAATACAATGACAACAATCCAAAGCACAAGGCCAAGTCGACCTGTCATTGGCTACAGCAGCATAAAGTAAAGGTTCTGGACTGGCCATTTTTTTAATTTATGATTTTTATATAGTGCTTTTCCACCTACTGTGGTAGGCACTCAAAGCGCTTTACATACATTAAGCTATTTACCAGTTTTACAGCTGGAACACTACTGGAGGCAAGGTAGGTTAAGTGTCTTGCCCAAGGACACAACAACAGTATGTGTAGGAGAGCGAAATGTTATGATGTTTTGGGATGTTTTGAGCGGGGATCGAACCGCCAAAGGACGGCCGTTCTACCCACTGAGCTACTGCCACTCTGGGGAGATCTCAAACGTACAGTTCATGCAAGACAGACCAAGAGCTTACAGGAACTGGAGGTTTTACCATCTGAGAAAATAAAGAGCCTCATTCACAACTACCACAAAGCTGTCATTGATGTTAAAGGTGGCAATACACGGTATTAAGAACTGGGGTATGTAAACTTTAGATCAGGGTCATTTGGGTAGTTTCTGTCATTTTGATTTAAAAAGAGTAAACACAATTGTTAGTGGTTGGCTTCACCCAACCCCTAACTATGAGTGAAAAAAGGGGTTTTGTGTTATCATTCATATTCTCTGAAAAATGGACAAAATATCACAAATTCTGCCAGGGTATGTAATTTATGAGAACAACTGTATTTATAACAGCACATAAAATGTTAAAAAAAAACCTGCCTGTGAGCCATGTCTCTGTCCTACTGCTGCTGCACCCTCTCCTCCTCACTCTGCTCTGTCTCTGAAGCTCATGTTGAAGACCCCAGAACCCAAACTCCAGACCCCAAACTCTATAATAAGAAAAAAGGACTATCTGTCGGATTTATCTCAAATGTATGGTGTAATGTCATACAGACAGTACAGGCTGCAAATTAATGTCCGTAATAAGAGCTTCTGAGTCTTAGTGAAGTTATTCTTTATCTCAGGGCTAATTGAGACAGTACATTTTATATTGTTTTACAACTGATGGAAAGTAGATTAATAAAGACAAATACATTAATTTATTAATTTTCTTCTGTTTGGTCCCATTAGGGGTTGCATACTGTAACAAATACATTTTTCTTTTTCTCTACATGTTAGCAAATCTTAAATAACTAGCACAGGTCTCCTGTGTATTTGTAAAAAAAACTGAGCTAGGGGCGCCCACCCCCCTTTATAAGATTGTTAAAAATTCACTATTACAAATGTTTTTTTTTTTCTTCACCAGAACTGATGTCTATGCCAAATTTAGTGCATGAGCTTACATGCACGTTTCTGATTTTAAAATTAAAGGTTATGTAGGTGGTAAATATAATAATAATTCCTTGCATCTCAATAATGTATTTTTTTCTTTTGAACACAAAACATTTCTACACAGAACATTTTCATATGCATGCCAACACTGCACTTGATCTATATTACAATCAGATATTAGAGTAAGCCATCTGAAGACCTATTTATCAATTTGGAAATAAGATGTTTTAAGAATGCAATGTCACTACAAAGGAGTTACTCACTTCTAAATTCTCATTTTATTTCACACAGTACTTAGTAGTAGTAAAGTTCCACTTTACTTTATTTTTGTGTCAAGAACAGGTCATGTCATTTTCCTAATCCAGTTTCAGTTTTGCTCCGCACTGTGATGGATCAAGGATTAAAGAGCAGTGTCCTCATCACAGAATCCTCCTCCTTAGCCCCCGTCAACATAGCTCCTAAGATCATTCGGGCACTCAGACCCCACCACCACGATAAGGTGGCAGTCCCCTCCTTACACTCCTTACACTCACGTTACACGAAAAAATACTAATACAAAAAACATGCTACTCTGAAATATTGTATCAATGCATTATATAGAAAATAAATTAATTAATTAAAGCATCTCTGCAAATGCAATATTTAGACAGATATGGTCCAAGAGTGCTAAAATGTTGGTTTTGTTAAAGAAATAATAAAAATAAGATTAAATTCCTAAATGTTACCATTTAAAACGAACAGGAAATTGACTCCCGTATATTTTGGCTTATTTCAGATCAAAGAGTGTGAGAATTTAAATATTTTATATTTCAATAGGTGAATAAAAAGAAGGCAAGATAAAGTTATAAATTATGGTGGCTTTAAACATGGAGTCTTGGGTGATAAAATAAAGTAGTTAATTGTACATTGCAATCTCTCTATTTTATTTCTAGTATTTAGCTCACATTTTCTACCTGACATTATCTTTCAGAGAAAATTGTGACTAAACAGAAATGGTGCCTTGAATTCAGATACAACTCATATTACTCAATCATTCAGACTGTCAGACTGTATTGGATTGGTGTCAATTGAAGCAAATCAGTTCATATAAAAACAAAGAGCTGAGGGTTTACCAAATGACTGACAGTATTGAATAGAAGAGTGAGTGATGACAAACATATTGACCCCAAAGCTCTAATTCAGTTTCCTTTTTTCCTCAAATAAAAGTGTAGACAACCCCATTTAGCCGCACTAAAAGAATCAATGGGCTTAGCCTGGATTAGCCAGCAGCCATCAAAGTGCTCAGAGAGACAGTGAAAGAAGTACAGCCAGAATAGGGGTTAGCTCAACGCCATCAGCATCTCTTACCTAGAATAAGCATTCATACGTGCACGAGGTCAGAGAGTGCGGCTCACCTGTGGGTCCGAGCGAACACGTGGGCAGAGATGGACGCAGTAGGATGCCCTAATGGCAGGTGAACTGGTGGCTCTAAACATTACCGAGGAAGCAGCAACTATGTGTCACCCATAGCTTATGCTAACAAAATAATCAAACCTGTAAGCTAATAAATAAGAGCGACGTTTAAGCGCACCGCCGCCACGTACGTGCGTCACTGCCATGGAAACAGAACGCTCCGGTGGGCTATATAAGGCCGTGCTCGCTCAGAATTTCTCTCTTTTCACTTGGACTCTCGAGTGCGATACTGGTGCGTGGCCTTCTTACTGATTTAATATCAAACTACAATTACTTTTGGTAAAAAAAAAAAATAAATCATTTGTGTTCTAATATGTTGCTCTTGTATGTTACAGGTTTGCAAAAAAAAATGAGAAACGAACCCCTCTTTGGTTTCCTGATCATCAAGGACTTGGATTTCTCGGCGGCAGGTAAAAAAAATATTCTAACTATATAATGTTACCATAGAAGGTCTTGAATGTTTCTTGTAATAAGCTCTAGGATGAGGGTTAGCGTATTTTAATTGAAAAGTAACTGCATCTCAAATGGTTAATGTGGGAAAATCATATAATTGATACAGAGTGAAATTCACTCGACGATTTCTTCCTCTGTTATGATTATTATTAAGTGTAAATTGATTAAATTTGTTTTCAGGGGTCCAAAGTTTAATATTATTATAGATTATCATGGAAGATATTGTAATTTTAGCTTCTGGGCGTCGAATTTCACAAATGTATGAGTAATATTTTTGGGAAAAAGATGGCGCCCGAGCTGACATTCTAAATTGGAATGCATAGAGAATTTTCATTTTATTTCCATGGAAACCAACTGTTGTGGTTTAATTGAGATGTCTCAGGTGTGATGCAGGTTAATGCAGGAGAGTTCAGACTGAATAAAATTAATTGTGTGTTAAACACTAATAACAGCTCCATTAGGCATAAAACTCTATAAATGTTTGGCCCAAGTGAGGAGTTCAATTAATTTATGAGAAATAGATAAATGTAGCTTTTTTATAACACAATTACCTACTGCAGCCTGCACAAGTATAAACTTGATTTTAAAATACATTATTGGATTAATCCCATAATTTATTTCAAATCACTTTCAACTTCCTCCTCTGTACAAAGTTAGACACAAAAAAATTATGTTTGTTAAACAATATTGAACTAATAATTAGACAGTTTGAACGTTTTAGGCGTTTATAATACAATATGTGTTTATAATATGCAAATGAGCTAAAATGTTATAATTTAAACATTGTGCTCCAAAACTATTGAACAGCAGTTCAGATCAACTAACACTGTGTCCACTTTGAAATCTAAACTAAAAACCTTTTTTTTTTTAGAACTGCCTTCCTATGGTAGCTTATCCTATATCCCTCTAATTTGATTGTGTTTAGTTATAGTTGCTAATGTATTTACTATTATTACTATTGTGTTTATGTATGAATTTCTACGTGCTGCAAAGCACTTTGTTTTAAAAAGGTGCTATATATATAAATAAAGCTTTTATTATTTTTATTATTATTATTAATAAAAGATAAAAAATATTCTTCCAATCAATGCAGGAAATGTAAAATATTGTTATTTTTAATGTTATACTAAATAGTTTATCTTTATGTTCTCCACAGACGACTTCCCTCGGACGATGGATGTCGGACCCGCTGACGGTTTCATGGATCTTGGTGGTATTGCGGACGCCCTCAGCTACATCTCCCTGATGAGGGTGAGTATGAGGTAATTCGTCCTGTGCCTTTATATCCTAGCCTCTCCCCCGTCTCATCTGATGAAGAGGAGGAGGAGCAGGAGGAAGACTCTGAAGAAGAGGACTCTGGTTACGAGAGCTCTGATGAAGATGAAGATGTCCATCGTTTTCAGCGTCCGGAGTTTTGGCGTGACTGGCGCCAGAGGGAGCCTCCTGCTGAAGCTGGAGAACTGGTGATGCGGCCCCCCGCTCCCTTTCTTCAGCAACCAGCAGGAACTCCTCCTCCAGCGTTCAGCTGTCGCCAGAGGATCTTTGAAGAGGTTCCTGAGCCTGCCCTGGCTCCCATTTCTACTCCTGCTGATTCCTCCCCAGCCCTCACTGGATCCACAAAACGGTCCCTTGAAGAGGATGACGGTGAGGAACCTTGTTCCAAGAGGCTACGTTGGGCCCAGCCTGAAGAACGCAGTGACGATCCGGCGTTCAGCTGTCTCCAGAGGATCTTTGAAGAGGTTCCTGAGCCTGCCCTGGCTCCCGCTTCAGCTCCTGCTCCTTCCTCCCCAGCCCTCACTGGATCCACAAAACGGTCCCTTGAAGAGGATGACGGTGAGGAACCTTGTTTCAAGAGGCTACGTTTTGCCCAGGCTGAAGAAAGCACTGACGATCCATCCCCATCAACCTCTGCTGGGACGTCCAGCGGCTTCACCCGTTTCCACAATTTCCACCACCACCTGGATTCAGAAGACTCCGACTAGAAATTCTGTATAATCCGCTGTAGATAATTCTCTTAGGCTCTTTGTTCGGCATTGTCGAACAGCAACATCAAACCGGAGCCTATTTCTATCATATATGTTTTTGGTTCTTTTTTTGTTACCTTTAGTACTAGAGTGTGTGTAAAAAAAAAAAAAAAAAAACTTTTTCACTAAACAAATTCTAAAATGCAAGGAATATTATGTAGGATTTTTATGTTATTGTTTGCTTAGGATTAATGGTAAAATATTATTGAACACAAATACAAGAAATCTAAAAATCTATGTGAAACTCATTAGTGTTAACTCGAGTAACAAAACCAGACTGTTTTGTTACTACTTTTTCAAGGATTTCCTCCATAGTACGCCTTGCCTTGATGTTATACTTTATTCCTCCCACATTGGGAGAATGTACATAGTTGTAATGGAGTTATGGGGTGGTCTACTAACTGGAGGGTTGATGGTGCGACCCCCTCCTCGCTTTATTTCCTTTTACAAGTACTTTAATATACGTTAAATGAATTTGCTTTTTCTTCTTCCCACACCAGGCTAATGTACATAATATTGCTGTATAGAAGTTTTAGGTTATATTGGTGTAACTGGTCTGGATGTAGTGGGGGTTAACCACTGAACCGGAGGGTTGGTGGTGCAATTCCTCCGTGCTTGCTTTATTTGTTTTTCTTATAGTAGTACATATAATGTTAAGTTAAATTAATATGCTCTTTATTCTTCCAAAACTGTGTGCGTGTGTGTGTGTGTGTGTGTGTGTGTGTGTGTGTGTGTGTGTGTGTGCGTGCGGGCAGCAGGTATAGAGGGTTGTTCACCAACTGAAGAGCTGGTAGTGCGATCCTCGTTTTAAGATTAAAATAAGGAATATTATGTAGGAATTAAAAGAAAATGCTTGTACCTGCCCACTGGTACATCAAGTAATCAAACACAAAAAGGACCATTGCTCAGGAGGCACAGAGGTTTTCACAAATCTTAGTCGTCCTTTTGAAGTGGTCAAGTTATAAGTCAAAAGAAGCAGTGTAGAGTAAGAAGGTAGAGTATATCACCCACTGACTGGAGAGCTGGTGGTGTGATCACAAGACCTCTTTGAATTGTTAAAGGTAAAGGTAAGAAATGTCCTTAGATTTTCATAATTTCCTATTATTTCCTGTTATTTCCTGTTGCCTGTAATACTCACAATGTCCATTCTTTATTATGTTAAATTAAAATATAGAGGGCTGGGACATTCAAGACAGAGGTATACAGCTTATCCTGTTAAGGGTCAGGGGAGGCTGGAGCCCATCCTGGCTGCTTTGGCTGTGAGGCGGGGTACACCATGAACAGTCACCAAATAGATGCAGGGCTAAAAGGACAGACAACCCACCTTCCATATATATATATACATATATATGTATGTATCTGTATGTGTATATATATATTTTTTTCTTCTAATTTGCATAAATATATATGTAATAATGTATTTTTTGCACTGTAATGAAGTAGTTCTCTGATTTAGGTATTTCTCCAGAGACGTGGCTGAGGACAACACAGATGTACCCTGCCCCTGCCCCAGTGAGTATTTTACCTGGTTTAAGTCTAATCAAAGCAGTATATTTCACCATGAACGTTTGTGCATTTTGCAGCCAGGAAGAAGAAAAGAAGAGTTGTCTAATCCTGCCTGACTACAACCTGCCTGTGATCCTGTCTGGTTTGGAGGATAAATCCTAGGGAACCTAAAACACCTTTCCTGATGAAATGCCCATCTACTAAACCCAGAGGAACCCAGATTCCTGGAAACGTGGTCCTAACACCGGTAAGAAAAAAGCTTGGTTTAATGCTGTTAGAATATTTTTTGTAGTATTGTATTTTCTAATGTGGTCTTGGTGCACCTGTTTTTGTTGTAGTTCCAAATGAAATGGTCCTGTGCTTCCAGTGTTAGCAAACATGCCCTTCTTCACATCAAAGATGACCTACTCTGCAGCAGCGTCTCCAGATGACACAACAACAAACAGAGCATGTGACGATGGGAAGAAGAAAGAAGAAAGCATAAGGAGAAGAAAGATGGACCAGAAGACTACACAGAAGATTTATATATTAATTATTTTTAAATAAATAACATGAACTAAAGAACTCAACCATTCTGTTTTTATTTTAGAATCACATGATATACTCAATAAATGGTCTGAATACAATCTTAATTTTTTGAAGTATATCTTTCTGTGCTGAGAAGTCTAATTTAATTACTTTCACTGTATTATACAGAACACATAATATTCATGAAGGTTGTTAGTTACACCTAAACAGCCAAACATGTCTCAAAGCACCTTAAAAACAACAGTCGACCAAAGTGCTGAATTCAAACTCTATTGACATGTTGGAGAGTGGGAGGGGAAATTGAAATTGATACTAACCACAACTCTTTAGGACTGTCAGAAAATAACAATAAAAACAGTTTTATTAGTCAGCAGTGAATCTGACTTGAACATTGTATTTATTTCAATACATTTGGTAAAGGTTGAACAGAGCAGCTGAGTCACATTTACTCAGCCACAGCAGCTAAAATTACATTTATTAAAAATGTTGATGTCATTTCAATACACTATTTTTTCACTTGATGAAAGAAGTACTCTTCCTACAAGAACCAGTTCAACATAGTTGGGGGCTGTGTTGATGGTTTTAATGTTGAAGCTCTCACAGAGACCACCTGGGAATGGTTTTATGAACGTTTCAAGTTTGCAGCAGCAGTTTGTGCAGTCAATAGGAGCCCTACAGTCTCTGAACCTGACATTCTCTCAATACAAGTTTGTATTGACACAAGGTAATTTTTTCCCCCTCGAATAGACTATATATGTGTATTATTCATTAAATAAATAAATAAACTTGATATAATTTTTAAACTGAGGTGATTAATGTTCACAAGACACACAGGATAAATAAACAAAGCAGATCCACAGCTTTTGTGTTTCACTGAGATCACTGTAATGGCTGTTTTTTAAGGGAAAATGGTTAGAGTAGGTATGAACCATTATATGATGATCCCCCAATCATTTAACTTTCAAAACAGCTTCTGTTACTTGTAATGTAATGTACTTTATCATTTATGATCAGACAGAAAGCCTAACAATGGGCAGATGATACCCTCTGGTGGATCAACAAAGCTATGATAGTGTAACAAATAAAAAAATAATTTAGGAGTCAAACAAACATGACATCTGTAGGTATACATTTTTAGACACACTTTCTTTGTCGTACCAATAAATGATTCACAGCTGACCTGCTTATACTTCCTATTCACACAGAGAACCAGCCTCTGAAACCATTTCAAAACAGAGAGAAGAGGAGGAAATAAATTATTAAGGCTGAACTGAAAAATGAGACACATTTTTAATAAGCCATCCTTCAAGTGTAGTTTTTTTTTTTAATAAACAGAGACATTAAAGGTTCTGAGGCTGCGACACAGGGGTCTTTGTGACATGTCAAACTCAGGTGTGACTAAAAACATTAACACAGGCTGTGTGCTATGGAGCAGCTCCTGTTTATCTGAGACTGAGCCAATCAAACAGGACTGTACACTAACTTTGTGTCAATAATATGCAACAACAACAACATGCAGGTGCGTTTAAAAAACAGGACCACAATTGATGTTTCACATTTTCCTTACCACCAATGTCCACTTTTATATGGTAAATAAAAGCCAACCTGTCAATGCTCCACAGACAGATTTTATGTTCCTCAAAGAGACAAACTGCTGGTTGTTAGGCAAAACATGTGTGCAAATACGAGGCAGAAAAAGCACAGTTTATTCAGACAGCATGGGCATGTTTTGTAAGGACAGTTTGTCGTGAGCTGTGGTGGTCATAAAGGCAGAATGTGACTGATTCCCTCCAGCTCAGTGACCATAATATTTTACTGAAGGCAATATTTTGTACCAGAAGTTACCAAACAGTGAAGTCTGCTAGATACATAATATACACAAATGAAGGTTACCTTATACTGCAGCAAAATTAATATTTATCATAATACAAGATGTGTAGACATGTTTCTGTTATGAAAATATTAAATTATTTTACTGGTACTTTCAAAACCACAGAATTTGTTTTGTACATAATGTTATACACAATACCAAAAAACAGTTTTATAGTTTTATAGTTTTATAATACCATAAAAAGACTAAGGATTGCACATAATTGATAGTTCAATGACAGAAGGAGATAATTACTTTTATTTGTAAAATTCATAATACACTTTAACAAAATTGTACATATTTTTAAAATAACAACATACTTTGCTTGAAATAAAAAATGTAAAAACAATGGACATAATAACAGGCAGCATTAGGGACAAAAAGAAGCATCTTAATAAAGGTTTTTGCTCTTCTTTAGGTTCTTTTGTTTCCAGTTTGGCAGGGCTTTGAACTCCACTCGACTCATTCCCAAAAGTGTCTGAAAAGTGTCAGTGACAGTGAATGCCACGGCCGTCTCAGACATTATAAACTACAGTATTATAAACCACATAGACATTCAGTGTCTTACCTCTAAGTCCTCATCAGACAGGTAGTCCTCCAGGCACAAGGGGTCCACACCCTCAGGTAGTGGCTTATTGATCAACTCCTCGATGGAGTACTGCTCCTTACTGAGCTTTGCTAGAGCCTCCTTCACTAAGATCACTTTGTTCTTAAGGCTCTCATTCTGAACACAAACAGATTTATCTTAGTAAGTGTATGCATATGTTAAATGTTAATAATAATACCAAATCCTGACAGAGTGGGAATTGTTGTAAGGAACCAAGGATTTCATACATTTCTACCTTTGAGGCAACAATGTCATCATTCTCCCAGTATGGGGATATGTTTGTGAATGTTAGGGGCTCACATCCTGCTAAGACTAGATAGGCCTGTGGGGGGCGCCAAGGATTCTTTTCTGCAAATCACACAGCAAGCTCAGATTAATACTTGAATACTTCACTACAATTCAATCCATACACTTAACATAGTCCTAATGACCATGTGTGAGCTCTGACCTTTGCAGAACTGCATCACAGTCTCCACACTTCCTCTCATGGTCCCAATGTATTTTAGCAGAACCTGTAAACTGGCAATCATCAGGCTGCCAGCCCTGCCACAGATACATCTCCATCCTGTTGTCCAGCAGGTACAGAGCTGGGAAAGGCACAACAAGAGAGGTTAGGATTTACATTAACAAAATTTGATATTAAATTAATCATTTACATGTATAATTTTATACAAGCTTATTGGGAGTTGGACTTTTATGTATTTCACTGGAATCCTTTTCACTGTTTATGTGTGTAATATCATTTTAATGTAATTTAATTTTTGTCACCTGGTTGTTGTGCTGAATGAAGGTTTTCCTGCAGGAAAGGCAAGGCCATGACCCCCTCAGTGACTCTGGCGGGATACAGCTGCTCCCCCCGTTCAAACGCCCCTGAACTGGCCATTAATGCTGTTAATTAAGCTCTCTTCTTGTTGTTCAGCTGTTATTAGTTCAATAGCACCGAGGGGAAACCATCACAGCAGAAGAACTGTGTTGAAAGTGAGCAAAATGAGGATGTACCTTGCAGCATACAGTCGCAGGCCTTCTTGTCTTGTGGGCCAAGAACTTTTAAGAACTCAGCAGGTTCACTCCCTTCATCTACCTCTTCAACTTTTAGAGTGCTCAAATCTAATTCTAATTTTAATTTCCAGTTTTCAAGCTCACAGAGACATTATGCTTTATTATGTATGCACTTGTCTTACCCCTCGTCAGCTTGTCCACTGCCCTTTTGGCCACCTGCCTTGCACTATTGTGTGCTTTACAGTCATGCCACAAGTAGAGCTGACCTTTCTGAGCATTGAGCAGAACCAGACTGGCTCTGGAGCGCAGGCTGGCATGTTGGCAGTCCACTTCCACCAGTGAGGCCTCCACCTCTGTCTCCCCACACACACAGAATAACCTCCAACCTTCTGCAGAGTCAGGACAAATGACTGTTAACATGCAAACCACCACAAATGGTTTTGGTATAACGCTACTGGATTATATTAGGTCATATTTTACCTGTACTTGCTTTGTCTCTGCTTCTTTTGTGGATAATCAAACCTCCCTGAAATAGCTTTCCCCTGACTCACCAGCAACTAGACATTAACAATTGAAGAGTTCCTTTTAGTAAGTATTTATCCTCTAAATCCATTAGAAGAGAGTATAAAGCAAGTGATTAAGTAGATTTTTGTACATTTTCCAAAAGGCTTAGACATAAAACCACCCTCTGCGTCTGCCTAGTAGTTCAAAGTTTAGTTTAATTCTTGCAAGAATAAAACAAATCAGACAATTCATCAGAAAAAATTATATTCATCAGAAAAAACCTTTGGTAACATCAAAATTGAAAACAAATAAAATTCAAAAATGCCGGAGATGAACTGGTCAACCCATTCGGACTCAGAGCTCTGGCCTGACCCTGCTTATCCATCTCTGTCCCTAAAACGATTTGAAGCGAACTGTCCCTTTTATTTTTGTCTGTCATGCTTCTGGAATACTTAAGACTATATATGTGTATTTGTGTTGTGGAAATAGATCCAGTGAAGTGACCGTCTATGTGGTAAAATGGCTTCCAGTGAACAAGTCCAAGTGTTGTTAGGTGGCAATTTTTAGGGGAAGTATTTCCACAGCATTGAGAAGAAAACAGGATAAACCTCAAGCTGCCAAGTAAACAGAGAAGTCCCAAACCCAAAACAGACCCCCAGCACAGAGACCACTGGCAGATGGTTTTCAGCAAAAAGAGACCTCCTGAATATCCAAGTAGCTGATTTAAGGAAGTGAAGGTTCAGAAGGAGTAATCTTTAGTATTAATGTTTTTACAGTGGGATCAGACATGCAATTTTGAATATTTTGACTGAATAACCTGACTGAATATTCAGCCAGTTTAAACAAATCTTGTTTTACTGAAATTCAAAAATATAAACATTGTACTGTACATCTCAAACTGAAATTTCAAATAGAAAGGCAATACTGGCCTTGTATTTACTTTGTATTGGATAGGCAAGGCAATTTTATATAGCACAATTCATACACTCGATAACTGAAAGTGCTTTACAGGAATAAAAGACAATTTACAAGATTTAAAACATTTGCAGATAATTTAAGTTGTAATGTAGGTGGAGCTAAAATAAAGGTTTTTAAACCTCCCTTTGAACATTGTTAAAGTTGAAGCTGGTTTCACTTCCTCTGGGAGGGTAACCCAGATTTTTGCTAAATGAAACTTTAACACTGCTTCACCAGGTTTAGTTCCAACTCTTGGCACAACCAGAAGGCCTGTCCCAGATTTTCAGAGACTGAGAAAACTCATAATCGTGTCATATGTTCTGGTACCAACCCATTATAAGACTTTTAAACCAGCAGTGCCGGTGTAAAGTTTATTCTGAGCAACAGGAAGCCAGTGCAGAGATTTTAAAACGGGAGTAACGTGGCCGTACATCCCGGTTTTACTTAGAACCGGAGCAGCAGTGTTTAATAAGCTGCCTTAGCCAATACAGTTGGCTAACCACAAGATAAAAAATTGATATCGCAAAGTCTGATGTAATCGTTTTAAGTCAGAGGCCATTATGACCTAGATTTCTAACCTTATTTTCAGACACCCGACACCTTGTTTCTGTGGCCTAAAGATTACAAGTTCAGTTGAGAACATTTTTCATCCTCCAATCTGTTTGATGTAGTGACACCGAATCATTGACCCTTTTTCACGTGGAGTGAAATTTGAGTTTCTGCATCGTTAGGAATGGACATGTCACACCTTTGTATTCATTTAATATTGAAAATTTGAACAGATACCGGAAATTCTCATTGTTGTCCTTTTGTAAACATCCATTTAAAAAAAAAAAAAAAAAAAAAAAAGTATAGAGCTTTTAAGATTTTTATTTAAATCAAAACAGCATAAAAGCAGGAAGGCTACATGCAAAACATCTTTATAAAAGAAGCCATTGCATTATACCATAACACGTTTTAACGGTAACTCCCTGTAAGCCTCAGAGACCTTGCAAGCCTTTTCAATTTGGCCACAGTCGAGTTGTCGGCCACAGTCGAGTTGTCGGCCACAGTCGAGTTGTCGGCCACAGTCGAGTTGTCGGCCACAGTCGAGTTGTCGGCCACAGTCGAGTTGTCGGCCACAGTCGAGTTGTCGGCCACAGTCGAGTTGTCGCCACAGTCGAGTTGTCGGCCACAGTCGAGTTGTCGCCACAGTCGAGTTATCGCCACAGTCGAGTTGTCGACCACAATCGTTGTCGGCCACAGTCGAGTTCGGCCACAGTCGAGTTATCGGCCACAGTCGAGTTAATCGACCACAGTCGAGTTATGTCGACCACAGTCGAGTTGTCGGCCACAGTCGAGTTGTCGCCACAGTCGAGTTGTCGGCCACAGTCGAGTTGTCGCCACAGTCGAGTTGTCGACCACAGTCGAGTTGTCGGCCATCGATCGAGTTGTCGCCACAGTCGAGTTGTCGGCCACAGTCGAGTTATCGACCACAGTCGAGTTGTCGCCACAGTCGAGTTGTCGGCCACAGTCGAGTTGTCGGCCACAGTCGAGTTGTCGGCCACAGTCGAGTTGTCGCCACAGTCGAGTTGGCCACAGTCGAGTTGTCGACCACAGTCGAGTTAATAAAGCCACAGTCGAGTTGTCGGCCACAGTCGAGTTGTCGACCACAGTCGAGTTATGTCGCCACAGTCGAGTTGTCGGCCACAGTCGAGTTGTCGGCCACAGTCGAGTTGTCGGCCACAGTCGGTCGAGTTAATAGCCTGAGTTGTCGAGTTGTCGGCCAGTCGAGTTATCGGCCACAGTCGAGTTGTCGGCCACAGTCGAGTTGTCGGCCACAGTCGAGTTGTCGGCCACAGCCGAGTTATGCCACAGTCGAGTTGTCGGCCACAGTCGAGTTGTCGCCACAGTCGAGTTGTCGCCACAGTCGAGTTGTCGGCCACAGTCGAGTTGTCGGCCACAGTCGAGTTATCGGCCACAAATCGGCCACAGTCGAGTTGTCGACCACAGTCGAGTTAATCGGCCACAGTCGAGTTGTCGGCCACCTGATCGAGTTTGTCGCCACAGTCGAGTTGTCGGCCACAGTCGAGTTGTCGGCCACAGTCGAGTTGTCGGCCACAGTCGAGTTGTCGACCACAGTCGAGTTGTCGGCCACAGTCGAGTTGTCGCCACAGTCGAGTTGTCGGCCACAGTCGAGTTATCGCCACAGTCGAGTTGTCGGCCACAGTCGAGTTGTCGACCACAGTCGAGTTGTCGCCACAGTCGAGTTGTCGACCACAGTCGAGTTGTCGGCCACAGTCGAGTTATCGCCACAGTCGAGTTGTCGGCCACAGTCGAGTTCGCCACAGTCGAGTTGTCGGCCACAGTCGAGTTATGTTGTCGGCCACAGTCGAGTTGTCGCCACAGTCGAGTTGTCGCCACAGTCGAGTTGTCGCCACAGTCGAGTTGTCGCCACAGTCGAGTTGTCGCCACCACACTATGGTTGTTTGGGTCAGGTTCTCTTGGGCTCCCGTGTGTTCAGGATGCGTCTGTCGACAAAACCAGTTTCAATATTCCAAGTCATCTTCTCACTTACAACTTTCAAGCACCATCACTAAAATTAAGTGCTTATGTGGCAGCCCAAAAGGTTGGTTTATCACCAAGATTTAAAGTGGATTACTCAAGTATTTAGAATGAGCTGCTGGGCATTTTACTTTTCATTAGGCCATCTTGAATCAGCATATGCCAAGTAAGTGACAGTTTATGCTATGGTCTAAATGGCCATAAGGCCATGGGTGCAAGCAATACAACTCCTTGTCAAACAGGGCCATTGTAATCCATAATGTCTAACACAGACAGGTCAAGGACTGTGGGGCCAATGGCAGCCCTTTGCCTGGTTTAAACAAAAAAAAAAAAAAAAAAAAAAAAAGTCAAGGAATTAAAAGATTGCTCAACATCTTACTAGAGGGAATGTCTATAAAACAAACTGATGTGATAAAGACATCATGAATCCTTGCATTCAAAAACCCAGATAGCCAGGTGTCAATCTTCAACCCCTGAACAGGATTCGTTACCACCATGGAGACCCCTCACTACTTGGAGTCAAAGCAAGGCTTGACCGAAACGCATTAGGGTGTGCACATGGTTGAATATTTGATCTACAATGTTCTACAAACACTACTCACATTTTTTTAATTATTCAAATAAAATTTAAGTCCATGAATGAACTAAATCCATAATGTAGCCTTAATACAAACAGTTACACTTGGGCTATAGATTATATTGGTGAGGTGCTTGACAGAGTTAGCATTCCTTTAGCTCACTGCTACAACAGGCTACTTTCTGAACCAGCTCCGTTTACTCAGCCTGTCTGTGCGCTCCAGGCTCGTCTCAGCAGAGACAGCTTTGTACTCAAATACCAAAAGCAGTAAACTAAAAATCATGAAATAAGCCTCAGTCCATATTATTCGATCTTTTTAGTAATTGTAGCCTACTGTGCATCTATGCATATAGGGGCATGGTCAGGTGAACTTGTCTGAGACACACAAGCCTTCAATATGGAATTATGTATGTTTTATTATTTGTCTTTATGAATTCTTGTGCAACACCATTGTTACTGTCAGTGGTACCAGGAGCACAGGTGGAGCTTACCTTGGTTACAGCCTCAGTTGTGGAGCGGCAAGATTCACTGACTTGAGGACTAATGTGTGTTACAGCCTCCACTTCATTGGTTTGGAGTTGTACTAGAAGACAACAAATATATTAAAACTGACACATGGCTCTGCATTTTAATGTGTCAACACCATCCGTTTAGCCCTACTACTGGACTGCCATCAAGTTGTCATTCAAGTTTGATTTAGTTTCAGTGGCTTTGACTAAGTTAAAGCTCAAACGCACAGAAAGAGAAAACTAATGTTACTCACCTTCGTGATCCGTCTTGGAAACCATTGACTGGAGTAGCTGAACATTCTTCATAGAAATCTCATTAGCCGACAGTTCTGTGTGTGGAAATATAAATTAACTTTGTTTGAGTCAAGTTTAGAAGTTTAATACATTTATAGATATAATTTCTATTTACTGGTATCGCTCTGCTTTAATTCGCTCCAGCTGGAGTCCGTGCTGCCAACTGATAAACAACAGGGAGAAAGGTACTCAATGAAGTATATTGAACAGTTTGAATTATAAATGTGATGGTGTTTTTAAAGATTATAATGACCTGCGGCCACTCCGACAGTGAGCACGTAGAAACACAAAGGCCACACAGCTCCCATTTCCTCAGCTCCGACAGAGAAACACAGTGGTCTTTCTGACTCCGCCACATGCGACATTAAATAGCACACAATGAGCAAGTACCGCAGGTGCTACTGATGTCTTAATGAGCGCTGTTAATGGACAGGCTGCGGGTTTATGATTGGTCGAGACAGAGGCCTCGCGCTCAGTGCAGTCATTAATTCATTGGTCTCTGTCGGTGTAAACATGTTAGCAATACTTTTCATGTACTGCTTTACTTTTGACCTAAAAATGCTTTTAGAATTCTCCAGGTAAGTTTTATTCTGCTAGTAGCTGCTCTAACCATGGAGTACCTAACCTCAATCATTTTTCCTTCGACTTTTCTACAAGAATAAAGCATAAACGTCACAATTTACATCTCATTCACAAATCATTAATAAACATATAGGTGTTGAAAATGAGCTCATTCATTCTTTGCATTGGACGTCAACTGCATGATTAAATCTCTGTTTAGGAAATATTTTAAGGACATTTGTGGTGTTGCATTCTAATAAATAAAAATACGAAATTGAGAAAAGTTAACGTTGGGGCAGTTCTTTCTTTTTTGTTTTGTTTTAACTCTCTTCTTGTTGCATTACCTTATTTTGTATTCACCATTACTGTGTACAATCTCCACCTGCTGGGTAATTCAGGCAATAACATGTAACAGAGAAAACAACCATTTATTTTCTCAAGGCTCCAGCATTTCCTCTCAATAATCCATTAACTTAACATTTCTCAGCAAATCAATTAAAATGTCATTCTGAAAAATAAAGGAGTCAAAAACAATTAAGATATTAAAAAAAAAATGTATTAAAGTAAGAATGTTGGAGATAAAGCAAGAATTGTATTGGCCTTCTAGAGCATCTGTTTGTTACAGAAAGAGGTCAAGTCCATCTGCCTCCCTCCTGATTTTAGAACAGATTTTAACTATATTATTAAGACTGTTCTTGTCTTTAGTTGTAAGGTTATTAAACCTCCCAAAAAAAGACAGGAGTTTTTAAATAAAAGACTAATGAAAGCGATAAAGAATGGTGGGACTGACTGAGAAAGAGGACTGTTTACACATGAGGTGAACTCTTTGTATTCGGCCTATACCTTGAGTCCAAAGCACCCATGTCAAACCCCCTCCACCTCCTCCCAGACCAGCTCTGAAAGCCTTGACTAGCATCAAGGCTACTATCAGTGATTAGGTCACTGAGGGCCTCTGCTGTTCCAGGACTTTTTGTCATAATAAACCACTTATCAACCTGAGGCCCTGGGAGAGAACACTATAGCTCCATGGCTAAAATCAGAAGTTGCAGATTAAAGTGAATAATAGTTAGATTGTCTAAACAAACAAATCTGATTCAAATCCCTGCAAACAGATCCTGCTCAAATCAACTTGAAACTTGCAGTGTTCAATGTCAGGTCTTTGGGAAACAAATCATTTTTAATTAATCGTTTTTAAACCTGGTACATGTGGCAGAGTAGCACTCCTTTCTCACAGCAAGAAGGTTGTGAGTTCAAATCCCTGCCAGGTACTCCAGCTTCCTCCCACCGTCCAAAGACATGCATGTATAGGTTAATTGGCAACGCTAAAGTGTCCCTAGTGAATAAATGTAAGAGTGAATGGTTGTCTGTCACTGTCTGTCTTTAAATGTCAGCCTTGTGACTAACTGGCAATTGTCCAGGGTGTACCCCGTCAAAGGCCCAAAGCTGCTGGGATAGGCTCCAGTCACTCGTGACCACTAACGGGACTAAGCTGTATAAATGAATGAATTAATTGTATAACTTCATATAAGCTTGTGTCTTTTATGTTTTTAACTGAAACATGGTTAGACAGCAGGACTGGAAATGCAGTTCTTATTGAATCCACCTCATCTCATTTCACATTTGTATCTAAAAGGAAAACAAAAAGGGTGGGGGTGTATGTGCCTTTCTTAGGGATAAAGTACTTATCCAGAAGCTTCATCATCACTTGGGGAGTTTTCTTTATTTGATTATGAATCACTCAAAATGGAGTTGAGGTTTTCTCAATCTATTTTATATGTACTTACTGAAATGTTCTTGGTTATCTGCACAGAATTTGAAAAAGTAGTCATACAAGGTGATTTTAATGTGCATGTGGATAATGTTTGTGACAGGAATGAGCTGACCCATAAACGAGGTCACACTCTGGACCTGGTCATTACTAAAGGTGTTCATATTTCAGATGTCACTGTGATTGATGTTGCTCTATCTGATCATTCTTGTGTCTTTTTCATCTGTCCATAAGTTGCTGTTGGACCTAGTGCTGTTCAGAAGAGACACATTAATAATAAGACACAGTTTATGGAGGCAGTCCATGAAAGTCCATGAAAGGCAGGTTTGGAAATGCCTCATCAGGTCAAGTTGATGATTTGTTGAATTGTTATACTTCAGATGTTTTAAATGTTATGGACGCCAATGTCCAAGGTTAAAGAGATCAGGAAGAGGCAGAAGGCTTTGTGGAGCAGTGCTCATTGTGTCAGTGGCGTAAATTGAAGCTCTTAATTCATTATGAGAAAGAAAGAAAGAAAGAAAGAAAGAAAGAAAGAAAGAAAGAAAGAAAGAAAGAAAGAAAGAAAGAAAATTTCTATCATTTCAATCAAACTTTGCAAAAAGCAAGAGAAATACTTTTCTTAGAGATCATCAACAACAGCAGTAACAACTCGTGTGTTCTGTTTGCTACAGTGAACGGATTAACAAACCTTCCAGCTCCATTTCCTCCAGAATTAGTTACAACCACTAAATGTAATGAGTTTGCATTGTTTTTCAACGACAAGGTTCAAGCGATACAGTCCACAGGGCATAAAACAACACTGCAGCCATTACCTGGCCTATGTGGCACCCTGGGCGAGATTTTGTGTGGCGCCCCTTGCATTGTGACCAGTAGACCATATGCTATTTATGTTTTGAAAACAGTAAAACAAAATTTACTAATAAGTACAGAGACCAAAGCCAGGATTCATACCCAGGGCATCTGCGCACAGGTACAACACTTCACCAGCTGAGCTCAAGAGGCTTAACTGTGGACCTCAAATATCAACAGAGGAGAGGGATAATTCCATTTTCTCCTTTCATTATGATTTATTTGTGATGTTACCTTCACAGTTCTACCTTCATTTAACAAACCAGGTTTTGGAATAGGCCTTCTTTATGTGTTTCATTTTAATGAATAAAACTCTACAGTAGTAATACAACAGCAGCTTATTTTCAAAGCTCACCTCATGTAGATCATGTTGGTGAGTCTGGATCTCCAAGGTAACGCTCAGAGAGAGGAGTCTTGTGAAACTCTGATAAACTGTATCGCTGCTAACAACAAGCTGCTTTCTGAACAACTTTAAACGGGGCGAAAAGCAGAATATATTCTCTACCGTCATTTGATCTGACTCTGTGTACTTGTGTCAGAGCGGGAGCGCGCAGCTTCTCGGCATGTCTCTGTGAGCAGCTCCCCGCTCGTCTAAGAGCTCTAGCTGTTGTGCCAGTAGCTCACTTTTTGTTGGTCAATTGAGACGCCCTGTAGCCCTGAGCATTTCACTGATTATATTGAAGGTTGAAATAAAAGCATCTGGACTCAGTTTTCAAGGTGAAGACGTTTCGTCTCTAATTCCAAGAGACTTTATCAATTCTGAGATTAACTGGTAGAAGAGCTGAGCTTATATCTCTAGAGGGAGGAGTTTCCCCTGAAATCAAACCTGATGGACCAGGCTGTTCTGGTCTCATGGTCGTTGGCTTGAAAGGGAAGTGTGACTCCTGATGTGAGAGTCATTAAAGACTCAGGAGAGTCGTTAGTGACACTGCTCCATTTAGGTGCTGTGTTTGTTGGGTGAAACTCTTTTGTTTTAGGTTTCTGTTATAAATAATAGGCAACATGAATCTGAGGCCACCTCCTCTGTTCAAAAGAGGCTTTTCCATTTTCACAAAAACGGCTTCTGAAATAACGTTTTTTCCTCTAGCTAGTCGATAGAGGTTTATCCGGTTTTGTTCGGCCCGAAGTCAGCTCCAGCTGACTAATGATATTATAATCAGAATATCGTCTGCAACCCACTTCGTTATGCCAGATCCAGAATCTGACAGCCACCGGCGATACAAAGTATCATCTGTAACCTATTTCGTTATGCCAGTTCTAGTCCGACAGCTACAGGTGATGCATCAGCATGCGTACTCTGATCAGAGGGAGGAAGGCAACACACTGGTTCCTTTTGGTTCAGTCAGTTCCTTCTCAAAGCTTTATTATTAAAATAACACAGTTTATGTACAGTGACAGTTGTGACATACTGTACGTGGTCTCATGTTAGCTATACGTCAGAAAGTTCTCAAGTTAATGGTGCAGCTAACAATCACAGGATACATTCAGATTGTTATTTTTAACCATTGCACGCCATACCATGAGGAGAGAAGCACATATGTTTCTTATGCAACAGAGCAGCACGTCCTTTTATGGAACATAGCAATGTACAGTGTTCTAAATACAACCCTTGTAACTGGATCCAGAGTTAAGTCAAGCAAGAAGTGCATTTCAAAACATCTATATCTACATCTTCAGAAGACTTGTCTCAAGATTTAAACTAATCTAAAAGATTATCATTCCAAAATATAATTAAAATAACATTTTCCTTATAGCAGCTTCCTTCACCTCTCTCTCAAACCATCTGGCCTCTCTTCCCAAAATTCGGACATTGCTGTCCTCGCACAAACACAGGAATGTACAATCTGGAACATTTCCAAGGGCCTTAAAACTGCTGTCATTAAGCCTCTTCTAAAGAAGAGCAGTCTTGATGCTACAGTGCTCAACAACTATCGGCCCATATCAAGCCTGCCATTTTTAGGAAAAGTCATTGAAAAAGTTGCAAATCAGCAACTTACTGACTTTCTATTACTTAACAACTGCTTTGATCCTTTTCAGTCAGGATTCAGGCCCCATCACAGACTGAGACTGCACTTATCAAAGTAAAAAATGACATCCGTCTGAACACTGACGCGGGCACAGTCTCTGTCTTAGTTCTGTTAGACTTGAGTGCATTTGATACAGTGGACCATGGAATCCTGTCACAAAGAGGATAGGCATCTCTGGAACTGCTCTTAAATGGTCCTATCTTGAAGACAGGGAGTACTTTGTTTTAGTTGGTAACTGTGTATCAGACCAACTGACTCTGACATGTGGGGTTCCACAAGGGTCTATCTTGGGACCCAGCTGCAGCTTATTGAGAACGCTGCTGCTCGGATTCTGACCAAAACCAGGAAGTACAACCACATCAGTCCAGTTTTAAAATCTCTGCACTGGCTTCCTGTTGCTCAGAGAATAGACTTTAAATCAACACTGCTGGTTTACTCTTGATGGTTTAGCACTAGTATATACTGTATTTCTGACATTCAAGTTGCTTACCTTCCTCTTTAGTTCTGCCTACATTCAGTACAGACAACTGAATGTTTTTTTTATCTGTCATCTTTTAAAATGGTTACATTTTTCTTGTTTTTTATTCAAAATCTTGTAAATTGTCTTTCCTTTTTGTAAAGCACTTTGAGTTACCCAGTGTAGGAATTGTGCTATATAAATTAAATATATAGCACAAACTCCCAAATCATTTTATTTCTTAATATTTATTGAATTGGTCCTACAGGCATGTTAATATATACAACTATTAACAGAGCCGTTGGCCCATTTCTCACTTGTCCACAAGACAGAGACTGAAGCGTTCAGACACACACACGGTCTATTTCAAATTCTGAATGTTTGGACTGTGTGACACCATCGCACCGACCCACCGGAAAAATCCCAGAGAGTTCCAATTACCACTCCACCCATTTTCACTGTTGATATTAGCTGCTGTAAAACACCGCTTTGTTTACATTTGTTTACATTTGTGAGAAACCATAAATCCACAATTCACTAGTCATTAATACACTATTAACATACATACTGTTTATAGTTTTTAATTAATAAACAATATAGGTCCACATTACAGAATCATTTACATAGGTCAAAGAAACTGGAAAAGATACATATACACCAGGGGTGTATAAGAATAAAGATGAAATCAATCCAAAACGTTTTTGTTAATTGTTTATGTAAAATAAGATACAGTTGCTCTCATCACATCACTTTTACTGCCATATGTAACAAACGTCTGTAAAAACATCCTCATTTATCTAATATTCACATAAATACAGCAACCATTAAAACAGTTTTGTCATTAATACAATTTTACTGCAAAGTGTCTCTAATGCATACATTACAGCTAAAAAGTCAAGACAATATAAATATATGGTCACCCTAAATAATAAAGATGTTCATTATCTGTTCATTATCATAGTCTTTTAATAGAAAAGGAATAATAATAATTATGCAAACTGTTAAGGTTTAACTGCAGAAGACATTTTATTATTGAACAAAAGGAAAAGAACAGAGGAACAGGAAGAACAGACAGAAGAACAACTCTACAAAATAAAACAGACAGCAAGAGCTTCTCTAAGTGCCAAACATTTTATGTGCAAACTTTAGTGACTGGTTTTATCAAAGCATCTGCTACCCTTCCTGTTTAATTCATCCATTTGATCGGGACAGTGCATGTGTCTGACACAGTCAAGTCTAGAAATAATACAAATAATGAAAGTAGTATTACAATGTGTGTTTTAAATAGTCTCTTAAATAATAATTAAAATTGAAGTGAATTTTGAAGAATGAGCTTCTGTTCAGTGTGGTGCATTAAAATATTCATCTGTGTAATTCATGTAACACTCAAATTTGTTGTAAAATGTAAAGATGCATCTTGGTAAAAAAAAATAAAAAAAAAACATGCAAATGTTAAAGAATATATTACATAATTTAGCACAATGCAAGATGAAATTAACTGTGTTTTGAAAATTGTTTTATCTGGAGATCAAAATCAAAATGGACTCTATTCCACCTCACATTGATTGGAAACTCATCAGGTGCAAAGTAGAAAATTAACACCACGAGGTTAAGGTGTGAGTGTGCTCTCACGACCTTCAGTGCCCCCTAACAATACTTGGACTTGTTCACTAGAAGCCATTTTGCCACATAGACTGTCACTTCACTGGATCCCTTTTTCCACAACAGACAAATAAACTTATATACTGTAGCGAAACACTGTTGTGATCCGCTCGGTTAGAGAAATGTTCTGGGTCACACGACTGACCCAACTTCTGTTGATTTGCATATGCCGTTGTTGTTTAGTGCAGTTATTATTTGATGCCGTTATGTGTTGTTGCTGTCTATGGTTGGTTATGTTGGGATTATCTGTTTGGATGTTCATGCTAAATGATGTTGCTGGGAGTGAGATGGGCTGGGTATTCGCATAGCACTGTTGTCTGAAACCATGACTGAGAATACCATGTTGTGCAATGGCCCACTGTGGTTCATGTGAAATTGTGGTGAATAAAACCTTGTCTATAAACTTGACATCTCACTGTTGTGACTTTTCTTGATAAAGACATCAAAATACAGTGGGGATTAAACATTTGGGAACCCCAGGTAAAAAAAAAGTGTTAATGTGCATAAAGACGCCAAGAAAAGATGGTAACATATCCAAAAGGCATCAAATGACAGATTAGACATCCTTATAATAAGTCAAAAAAGTTAGATCTTATTTCCATCATTTACACTTCCAAAATAACATAAAACAAAAAAATGGTGTGTGCAAAAGTTTGGGCACCCTGCAGAGTTAATACCTTGTACTGCCCCCTTTGGCAAGTATCACAGCTTGTAAACGCTTTTTGTAACTAGCCAAGAGTCTTTCAATTCTTGTTTGAGGTATCTTTGCCCATTCTTCCTTACAAAAGTCTTCCAGTTCTTTGAGATTTCTGGGCTGTCTGTCACGCACTGCTCTTTTAAGGTCTATCCATAGCTTTTTAAATTATTTTGAGGTCAGGAGACTGTGAAGGCCATGGCAAAACCTTTAGTTTATGCCTCTTGATGTAATCCACTGTGGATTTTGAGGTGTGTTTAGGAACATTATCCATTTGTAGAAGCCATCCTCTCTTTAACTTCAGCTTTTTCACAGATGGCATCAAGTTAGCATCCAAAATTTGCTGAAAATTAAAATTAATTTCTGATTAAAGGGGGCACCACTCTGGTTTTCAACAGTTCCAAAGAAACTGTTTAATCTAGTCTCATTATTCAAAAGGAAGAGAATTCTCCTAGTTTTCGAACATTTCTTAATATAAACAGAGAAACATTAATGTCTTTTAGGGAATTTTATTAAAAATTACACAAATCAATAAGTGAATAACATGATGGGGAGAGGAGAAGGATTAACAATACATGGGATAAACAGGGATAAACACATGGGATAAACATTTGCTTCAGAGGGTTTGTGAACCAAAGGAATGTTTAGAAATGTTAATCTAAATGATGGAAACTTAACAAAGGGGCTTTTAACGGAGGACAAGGAGATGGCGGTTTCGGCTAGAGTTTGGACAGAGGACATTTAACAACACCAAGGCTGTTGTGTGTCACGTGCGGACTTACTCTGTAGTCATCGGGGCTGGCCCTGTTCGGTGGGCCTCAGGGGTCCGAGGCGAGAGTCCTGGGTGTTTTCCAGAGGTTTCGCCGCGTACTGAGGGAGCGTTCCACACTGTTCCTGTTACTGCCCACATAGCAAGGCCTCCATTTTTCTCCGTTGTACCGTGTAAAAGTTTGAGTTTGTGTAAGTTATTGCAATGTCCATGAAAGAGCTGTTGCTGTGTTGGTTAAAAACTTGCTTCTGCGAGTGCTTGTCGGTCAAGCTAACTCGTTAGCAGGCACGGTCCTTAAACAAAGAAAATTTGCTCGTTTCCACAAGGCCTGAAGCGTGAGGAGGCCCCTGGGGACGGGGCCTCCCGGTCGAGGAAGGAGCCGGATTAGGTCGGAAGGACCAGAGCAGGAAAAGAGAGATTTTTGGCTAGCAGCCAGCTTTTATCACCTGTGAGCCGGGGGCGTGTCCTATGCACTCTTCCGGCGGAAGGGGAAGTCACTTTGGAACATTTTAACGGAGTTAATCTAAGTTTTAAAACATTCCTTGCTTTGCGAGTATTTGGGTTTTTATAAAACACTCAAAACATTTGCACATGTAGGATTGTACAGAAAAATGCATGATTATGAATATGCAGAATATTATGGAAACATTCATCACATTTCATTAAAACCAAACAGAAACTGCACACAAAATGGGATAAGAAGTTATTTGGTGACAACTCCACGTCCTGGAAAAGAACAGTATAAACAACACAATATCAAAAATTAAATTTCCTTTAATGCAAGAATTACGAAATTGTCTTTTGATGATGGATAGAGTCATTCGTCCATTTGACCACCAGGGGGTGGTGTTTTGACCATTGTAGAAGTCTGTTTTCAAAGACACTCTGGCCGTCCTTTTATCTGAAAGAAAACAGTGTTAACCCAGTCCTCTTCCAGACTTTAGATACAAGCTTGTCTCTGAAGGCCTCTGGCAATGATAGAAAAGACAGGACAGTTAATTCGTGGGGATTCCAAGGGCTGATCTGCTACAGTGGAAGAGTGTACCACAACTCCAGTGTCTGCCAGCTCTTTCTGGAGGGATCGTGCAGTCAAATGTGGGTTTTGACTTACTTTTCTCACAATCCTGCGAGCCGTTCTGTCTGATATTTTTCTTGGTCTTCCAGATCTTGCTTTAACTTCCACTGTTCCTGATGACTGCCATTTCTTAATTACATTCCGAACAGAGGATATTGGCATCTGAAAACGATTTGCTATCTTTTTATAGCCTTCTCCTGCTTTGTAAGAATCAACTATTTTTACCTGGGGTGCCCAAACTTTCGAACCCCACTGTAGTCTTAAGTATTCCAGAAGCATGACAGACAATGCTAAATAACATGGATTTTATATCGCCTATTCCTTTTTGTACTTTGTGATAACTAGTCTCTGGTGACTTAGACTCAAAAACTACAACCCCTTGAAGTAACTGTTATAGTTCCATTTGCTTCCTGTTACTACAGCTGCCCAGAGCAGACAAACTGAGATCTCCTGTGCTGGAAAAGACATTTTCTTAATGACTTTTCATGACATCCCATTTCCGCAGGTTTTGCTCATCAATGCCACTGTAAGGATGCCATCACTGTTCAGGTGCTCTATGGAAGTGCACTCTATGGAATTATAAGCATGTAGACAGAGCTAAGAAAGGTATTTAACCTCCCTTTGAACATTCTTAAAGTTGAAGCTTGTTTCACTTCCTCTGGGAGGCTAATCCAGATTTTTGCTGCATGAAACTTAAACGCAGCTTCACCAGGTTTAGTTCCAACTCTTGGCACAAGCAGAAAACCTGTCCCAGATGTTCAGAGTCTGAGAAAATTCATAACTAGCACGTCATAAATATATTCTAGTACTAAACCATTAAAAGACTTGTAAACCAGCAGTGCCGGTTTAAAGTCTATTCTGAGCAACAGGAAGCCAGTGCAGAGATTTTAGAACTGGAGTAACGTGGCCGTACTTCCTGGTTTTAGTTAGAACCTGAGCAGCAGTGTTCTGAATAAGCTGCAGCCGTCTTAATACAGTTGGCTAACCTGGAGATAAAAGCATGGATATCTTTAAGTCTGGTTTAGACATTATCCCTTTCGAAATGTTTAAGGCGATATAATGCTGATGTAATCGTCTCAAATCTCAGTCCATTATAAGATTTCTAACCTTATTTTTAAAGAGACTTGAGGTGACTGCTGACACCCCTTGTTTCTGTGGCCTATAGATTACTATTTTAGTTAGAGAACATTTTGCATCCACCCATCAATCTGTTTGATGGAGTGATATTGAATCATTGACCCCTTTTTCACGTGTTGTGAGTAAAATCTGAGTGAAAACTTAGGGACTATGGGCGAACCACAGAAGAAGGGATCCACTCCCAGGACGGACAGACCGTGCAGGAATGTGTCCAGGACAGTTGAAAAATACACCGGGTTTGCGTCCACCCTAGGAGGAGGGAGAAAAGAAAAAAAAACTGTAATAGGTAGATAGATGTGATAATAATATGAGCGGTTTAGTGTGTACCTACAGCTACAACCAGTGTAAACGTGTACCTACAGCTGCAACCAGTGTAAACGTGTACCTACAGCTACAACCAGTGTAAACGTGTACCTATGATCGATCAGTCTCCATACGTTTGGTGAAATAAGAATGTTTTGAGTTTGCTTTTTAAAACCTCAACAGAGTCAGCTCGCCGCACTTCCGCCGGGAGCCCATTCCATAAAAATGGGGCTTTATAAGAAAAGGCTCTGTAGCCAGCAGACTACTTCTTTACTTGAGGAAGTTGAAGGAGGCCAGAGTCCTGAGAGCAGAGTATGTGAGCGGAGCTGAGCGGGAAGAATTTGCGCTCCACGCTCAAGGTATTTCATTATTACTCCGCTCAAGCTCCGCTCTGGGTGTACTGTTTTCCGCTCCTCGCTCCCTCCCCCACTCCGTCCTTTTACGTCTCGCTCTGTTTTCGCTCCAGGGTATTTTTTTTTTTTTAATAACACCAGTATCTGATCAGAAGATGCATGTAGTGTAAAACGAATACGCAGTACTTTATATAAATGTTTGTGAAAGTACTAATAAAACAATAAAAATTCAAACAAATGCAAAATATGATTAGAAACATTTTGAGTCCCACTCCGTCTCCTGACAGTGGTTTGGTCCTGGGACTCCTGGCTCGTGATTGGTAATTGAGCGATAGTGGAGCGTTTCGGAGCACCGCTCACATACTCTGCCTGAGAGTGAAGGGTACGAGCTGGAGTATACCGGGTGATGAGGTCAGATAGGTAAGAGGGCGCGCGTTCCAGCTTTGGAACTCTCTCCCCTCTGACCTCTGCAACACAGACACACTGCCACATTTCATTTCCAAACTCAAAACACATTTGTTCAGACTGGCCTACTCACTCCCACCATAATTGCACTGTCCTGTCATCAATATAATTGTTGTTTTTATTGTTGTTGTTGTTTTTTTATTTTTAGGCCCGAGCCGGTAATGACCTGGAGGGCCTATTGTTTTTGCTCGGATTTTTTTTTTTTTTTTTTTTTTTCTGCAAAATGATCCTAAATTTGACCCAGTGAACATGGGCCATGGGCTTATGAACAAAAAAGCCAATGGGGACCACACCCTATCACACACGGGAAAGCGGCCATTTTGAATTGAAAATGTGAACCGAAAACACCTCTTTTTTTAAAAAACAACAGAAAATAGCTGCTTCATTCCACAGACACCAAACTTGGGCAAAATGAACACATGTGTGTTCAATAGACAAGCTTTTCTAGACTTTTTTGCTCGAGTTATATATTTTTTTATTATAATTTGTTATATATTTTTTTGTTATAATTTTTCTGCAAAATAATCCTCAATTTGACCCAGTAAACGTGCAACTAAAAGTCATTTTTATTGGTCCCAGACTTCAAGCTCGGCGAAAAATTTATGTATTTGAAGTCCCCAAAAAGAAAATACAAAAAATGACTCAGTGGCGACCCCTAGAAAAGTCAAAATACATTGGGCCTATGAAACTTGGTACATCCATAGGACACCTCAGGGCAAACAGAAAAGTCTATGACAGCCACACCCTAAACTTAACAGGAAGTCCGCCATGTGGGGTTAAACGCGCGGCCACTAAAATCGCACCCCTTGTGCAAAAAGATGCAAATCATTGTGTTTAAAAAAAAAAAAAAATTCTCTTATCCTTAGCATTGTATACTGCGCTGGGCTTAAACTGACTAGTTTTTTGTGCACTTATGCTTTTTGTACCTTGTGTTGTTAAAATTGCTTCCATTGTTATCCTCACTTGTAAGTCGCTTTGGATAAAAGCGTCTGCTAAATGACTAAATGTAAATGTAAATGTAAATGTTTTAATCTAAATGGCCCCAAATTTGGTGAGCATCATCTAGACACGTGTGCCAACCAAAGTTGTGACTTTGTTTATGATATCTTATCGGGTATGGGTGTGGCAAGCCTGTAACGAGGCCATTTTTGTGAAAATAAAATGTCTCTTAACTCTCAAACGCCTTCTCGGATCGAGTTGGACCCAAAAAGGCGTTTGTGCACATTCATGACCTGAACACAAAGATATGTAAATAAAAGGGTTATCTTTAGAAATGGCTCTCCAGCGCCCCCTACAAACTTATAATGGGACCCAAGAATTTAGTTTGTCATAGAGACATAAAATTTGGTACACACATCTCTTATGTCATGACGAGCATAAAAGCCAATGACAACCACCCCCTATCTATAAATGTGTTGCCATAGCAACATCCCAAATATGTGGAAAAAGTCAATGGGAAGTGAAAATTTTAGTTTGTCGTAGGCAAATGAAACTTGGTACACACATCCAGTATGGGCTTATGAACAAAAAAGCCAATGGGGACCACACCCTATCACACACGGGAAGGCGGCCATTTTGAATTGAAAATGTGAACCGACTTAAAATACACCTCTTTTTTAAAAGAACACAGAGAATAGCTGCTTCATTCCACAGACACCAAACTTGGGCAAAATGAGCTAAACACATGTATGTAAAATAGACAGGTGTTTTTCTAGACTTTTTTGCTCGAGTTATATTTTTTTTTATTATTTTTTTTTATTATAATTCGGTATATATTTTTTTATCATATTTTTTCTGCAAAATGATCCTCAATTTAACCCAGTAAACGTACAACTAAAAGTCATTTTTATTGGTCCCAGATTTCAAGCCCAGCGAAAAATGTATGTATTTGAAGTCCCCGAAAAAAAAAATATGAAAAATGACTCAGTGGCGACCCCTACAAAAGTCAAAATACATTGGGCCTATGGAAAGTGAAAGTAACTTTTTTCCAACGTAGAAAAATGAAACTTGGTACATCCATAGGACACCTCAGGGCAAACAGAAAAGTTTATTACAGCCATATCGTAATTTCAACAGGAAATCTACTATCTTGGGTGGAATGCGTGACCACCTAAATCGCACCCCTTGTGCTAAAGGCTTTTCATCTAAACAGCTCCAAATTTGGTGAGTTTCATCTAGACACGTGTGCCAAAAAAGTTATCAATTTGTTTTTTGTTACATTTGTGGCTGTGGTCGTAATGAGTCTGTGAAGAGGCAGCCATTTCTTTGGGAAATACATGCTATTTCCCAATTGCCAGGATCCTTCCTTTGGAGGAGGCCCCTCCAGAGCCAAGCCTAGAGTCTTAGAAAACTCCTCAGAATCCTTTGGAACTTGTAACCTTGTACTTTTAGACAAGTTATATTTACATTTTGCCTTTTTAAACAGGGGGGTGCAGCGATTCCTGAGTCATCTCAAATCTCCAGCCAGTACTTTGTTTTTCTCGCCTTAGCCCAAGCACAATCTATTATTTTCAAAGGTACAGACAGCTCCCAGGAAAACCAGGGATTGTGAAGACCTTTAACTCTAAATTACAAGGTGGTGTAGCAGGCCCCAGCAGTAGCACAGGCCCGGTTATTTGACATTACTGTGAAGTTTATGCTTTAAAGTACGAAATGCAATCCTCCGAGTGCATGTGTCCCCGCGGTCTTAAGGGAGGCGAGGGCCTTTATCGCCGCTTGCGGCTTTAATTATTATTATTATTTTGATTCTAACATATTCCACCTCCTCAGGTTTAGTCCCGACTCTGGACCAGGTTTAGTCCTGACTCTAGACCAGGTTTAGTCCTGACTCTGGACCAGGTTTAGTCTTGACTCTGGACCAGGTTTAGTTCTGACTCTGGACCAGGTTTACTTTTATAAAACAGTTTTATTTTAGGTTTTATTTAAATATAAACCTGTGTTTGTAACATATTTATCTTTGATTCTGACTCAGGTCGTCCCACAGAGACCCGGGTTCTATTCCGGCTCAGGTCCTTTGTCCAGTGTCACTCCTCTCTCTCTCTTTCCCTCTGTTTCCTGTCGATCGACCGTCTCCATCAAATAAAGACAAAAAGATCTAAAGATTATTTTGTGCACAACTCAGAGACACGTCTGGATTTAGAGCTGTTTCTGCTTTTGTCCTTTTTGTTCAATGACAGAACGTAAACTTAGGTTTATTGTGTCAAATCTTTGAACAGTCTCAATTTAATGTTTCTCTTTGTTTTAAAAGTGAAAAGAGGTGAAAAAGAGGAGATCTTTAGTGAGAGGTTCTTCTGTAGAAGTCAGAGGAGAACCAGTCTGTGGAGCTCTTTTACATTTTCACTTCAGAAAAATAAATCCTGTGACGAGTGTCTTTTTTAAACAAAACACAATGAAGGATTAGGGGGGCGCAGTGGCTCAGTGGTAGAGTGGTCGCCCTTCAACCAAAAGGTAGGGGGTTCAATTCCCACTCTCCCCACAGTTCATACTGTCGTTGTGTCCTTGGGCAAGACACTTAACCCACCTTGCCTCCAGTGACTGTAACACTGGTAATTAGAAGCTCAATGTAAGTCGCTTTGGATAAAAGCGTCAGCTAAATGAATAAATGTAAAATGTAAATGTAAATGTCTGTGTGAAGACATTCAAAAAGAAATGTTCTCTTCTCCTTTGTTCTTTGTGAAAAGGACTGTTGACCATGAAGCACTGGTTCTTTTCTGTTTGATTAAAGTGCACTGTGTTTAGTACATGCAGAGATGAAATGTTGAATAGATCCATGTTTAATGAAGTGTTTGAAGGTGGGATATGTCTCTCCTAAAAGACAAAGTCCTGGGATCAAGTAAAGACACGTCTCTGTAACCAGTTTGTAAAAGTCACTTCTGAGGGGCTGTCCACACGGAGACAAAAATCACTGTATCCATATACATTTTGTATCGTATTGGCCTTTCGTCCACACGGATCCGGTGTTTTGGGAGACTGAATCCGCTATTTTTTGAAACAGGGTTCTAAAGTGGATAAATCTTTCGACAACACCTTTGCGACACCCTTGCGTGTCGTGTACAGCCAATCCGTATATTTTGTGAAAACGATGATGTCATCGCATCACGCGGTCGGCCTCACACACGTAACAGCAACAACAATAATGGCGGACTACATGATTGAGTTCGTGCTGCAGAAGCTACTAAGCCTACTAGCTTTATTACAGCAAAATCTATTGCTTCTATGCAGTTGTGGTGAGCAACAAGCGATAATGGACAACACCATACGCCACATGCTCTTAGATCCACCGCAAAGAGAACCAGGAGAGCAACCTGGAGAAAAATGAATGGAGAGAGAATTTCCGCATGTCCAAAGCACTCAGAACTCAGTCCGTATATTGAAGAGCAAACAACAAACATGAGGGCACCAATTACTACACTCAAAATAAATGACTGCAACAATTTGAGAACTTGTTTTTATTAGAAAATAAATATTTAGGTCTTCGTCTTCTTCTGCAGCGCGCAAGGTTATGCGCATGCTCAAAGTCTTCTTCTTCGTGTATAGTGTATATCTGTGGCAGAATTACAGCGCCCCATACTGGTCGGGCATATATACTACATCGTTTTCAGCCGGCCGTGTGTACGCAGATATTTTCTTGAGACGACGCCGTCTCAAGATCGGATAGGGGATGCACTGGCTTCGTGTGGACATAGCCTGAGAGTGTTGGAGCTCAGGTTTCATTTAGTTTGAAGTTTGTCTCTAGTTCTTTTCCAGTTATCAGTCTCGTCAGTTTGTTTTGTCTTCATCGTCTTTGTCTTGAAGTTTTTCAGGTAAAACCCATGTTGTTTTGAGTTCATTATTTTTATTAGTGAGATTCTTTTCTTCAGTTCAGGACTAAGCCTTACCTGTAAAAAGACCTGTTTGAGTCTCGAGTAATCAACTATAAGAAGGGTGTTTTCTTCAAAAGCCTACATTTTTCTAATTGTCCTTTTGAACTTTCCATATATTAAACTCTGATTTAACTGTGTTTAAAGTGACACAGACGAGCAGCCTTTTCTCACAGACGGATGCTCCTACCTCTGACCCGCCACAAGCAGCAGCTCAGCTTTGGGCAGATATTCAGAGCAAATCCTCCAAAAGCTGTTCAAGGACCAGGACCAACGTTCCCGACCGACTGGAAAACAACGCTTCCAAGGTCCGTCATCGACAAAACCAAAGACTGACCCTTGTCGCCTGGACCTTGAGCTTCCAACCAAACCTGATCCTGAAACACAGATTTAACATTACAACTTAACTTAGACACAACTCTTCTAGACCTTTTTCTAAAAGTATAAAGGTCACAATTATTAAATGAATCCTTTAAGTTCATATCCACCTTCAATAAGAATGGTTTCTTGTTTCAATCTTTGAAATAGCACTGTTATTTATTTACAACTTCTAGATTATGGTTCTTGTTTTGTTAGATGCTCAGACAGTACCTCTGCCTCACTGAAGGGGGCGTGCTTCTCTGCTGCTGCTTTAAAATCTAGTGGAAAGACTAAAGAGAGACTGTTGACTCTCAAAGCTTTGAAACGTCTCAAAACTGGACGTGATCAATAATAAAGAGCAGTGCATGATGGGATGTGACTGAGATTTATTTTTCACTTTTACAATTAAAGCAACACTAACTGTTCCGACTGTTGCTCACTGAAAGGCTCAGACTCACAATGGACTGTCATTTATTCAGAAATACATATCCTTGAACATTTATGACTCGTTCTGGTCAAAAGTACTTTTGTTCTCACAGACCACACTCAGTTCTTTTCTCTTTAAGAAATGCTTTCAATTTAACACTAGTTCAATGATTCCATATTTCTGGAAAACATTTTGTGGTAAAAGGTTGCATAGCAGACCAACTAGAAAAACCAGTTCTCTTCAAACCCTTTTGGATTTAAACGTTACAAATAAACCAGAAACAACAAAAACATAAAACCTAAAAACTGTCATGTCCGACCATAACCTCACGTTAGTGCCTCGTAAATGATCCAAAATACAGAATAAAGAACAAAAGTGTCTTGAAAGAGGAAAGTACACAGAATCCTGTTTTACACTAAATGTAGAAAAAAGAGCTGCTACTGCAGTATTTTATCAATAAACATAAAATCCACTTTTTAAGTGTTCCTAGAGAAATAATACAAATGTAACTGAGTTCAAATACCTGGTGTTACAATAGATCCTAGCCTTAAGTTTAAAAAGCACAGAAAACAGAAGAGCCAAAGGTTGAAATAGATCCTTGTAACTTTCATCTTTCATTAGAGACTTCTAAAATGTTTTTGATGCAAAGATTGTGTCAGACTTCTGCTGTTGTCCATCATGTTGGTCTCAAACAAACAAGACAAGCCTGAAGCCTTTAGAGTCACTTTATAAACCAGCTCTGAAAACCATGACAACACCACCAGTGTCATAAACTCACCAAATATAGGATGTTCAACTGTGAAAACACAAGACTTGAAGTCTTTATTCATTCCCTGATGTAACTGTTACTGTTGAATGTGCTGTTTACATTTCATCTTTCAAAATAAAAGTCAGTTGAAGTGTGTTTGTGTTTGTGCTCAGGTCAGTTCAGCTTTAGTTTGATCAGACTCAGATGAAGCTGCTTTGGTTTGGTCACTGACTCCAGATCAGCTTTTATTCTGCTTCAGAGACAAACCCAAACTGGACCAATCAGCTGCGAGCAAAGTCAGAGAACAGAAGAAAACAGAGGTGCACATGGAGCATCACTGAGAGCAGGAACACAATATGACTCTGTGACACACCTTCATCTATTTATACAAATCTGTCACTCAGTGAAAAAACACTCAAGAAAACCACATAAATATAGAAGAAGAACAAATAATTCTCTGTAAAACAGTCAGTCTTCATAATAGAGGCTGAAATCTGAGAGTTGTCTCCATCTAGTGGACAGTTTGAAGAACATAAAGGGCTGAGGATGCTACTGGGAGGCGTGGCTGCAGCAGGAAGACACAGTTTGAATTTACCTGTACAATTCTAGTTATACTTTTGTTCAAACACTAGATGTCGCCCAAATACCACTTTGTTGAGTCCCTTGGTTACACAGGGCAAATGGGTCCAGGTTAATCCAGGGTCAGAGTGGAAGACAACAGCTTTTGATTGTGTGTGTCATTTGTATGATGTTGGTATAACATTAGATTTTTAATAAAATGTGGAAATGTATTGTTTTTGAACGTATTTTTGTTCATGGCCCATTGGTTCCTTTGAGTTTAGAAACTGAATTGTAAATAACTATAACTGCAATCGACCCCAGGACCTTCTTCAACCAACTGTATCCTCGGGCGTTCACACTAACACTAATCTGATTCATTCTTGTCTTTCCTTTGCTCCCGTTCACATTTCGAGCTCTGAAATAACACTGTCCTGCACCCCCCACCCCTCTAAGCCTAAACATAAAGACATTAGTCTGCAGTGTCACCAGTCGATGGAGCACAGACCCACACACTCACACTTTTTGGGTTTAAAATACTCACCGAGGAATTCAATGAGACGTCCCATTCCACAGCCAACCTGCTTTCTGTTTAGAGAAACAGCTCTGAGTCTTGTTCTGAACTGATTCATGCAATAGTGGAGGAAGCAAGTGTTTATAAGAGGCACATGTTATTTTATTCACTTGTACTTCACAAAGCACCTTAAAAACTGCAACAGAAAACCCTTCCAACAACAACAAAGAGACAAAACTGAACTAAGTCAACACAAGAGCAGAAACACACTTTTACAAAACAGTTTCTCAGTTTACCTTCAGCTGAAGTCACACAAATGCAACCAGTGGAAAAGTGACATTTAAGTCCTGCCTCAAAGAACTGTATTCATTTATTGATTTAATTGTAGCCTGTTTGTTTGTTTTAACAACCCAAACATTAGCCTCGTCTTATTCACCTGGAACTCGTCTGCATTTAAAGTTCTAACACCAGGATACCATCAGACATGAGCGTTGTCCTTCTTAGCACAATCTCATACTGTCCCATGCATTTGTTCTTGTAGCTCTGAGTTCAGTGTCAGACCAATGTGACCTGCACATGTCTCTCTCTCTCAGGAAACAGAGTCAGTCATTTCCAGTATTTATGTTTGTCTTTTCTGTGTCGTTCCTGTGGGTGAACAGATAGAACCAGCGCTGGAATAGAATGTGTCAGTGTTAGTTGACACATTCTATTGTCAGTTACCTCAGGTAAGTGCGTCTAGTTTTTAGTTTCAGCAATAAGTGCTCCATGCAATAAATAAACATTAAAAATATTAAATAACATGAGCAATTTCTATAAAAAAACACCTGGTTAAGTCCTGGTTTAGACCTGGTTTAGTCCTGATTTAGACCTGGTTTAGAACTGGTTTAGACCTGGTTTAGTCCTGGTTAAGTCCTGATTTAGACCTGGTTTAGACCTGCTTTAGTCCTGGTTTAGACCTGGTTTAGTCCTGGCTTAGTCCTGGTTTAGACCTGCTTTAGTCCTGGTTTAGTCTTGGTTTAGTCCTGGTTTAGACCTGGTTTAGACCTGGTTTAGTCCTGGTTTAGACCTGCTTTAGACCTGCTTTTGTCCTGGTTTAGACCTGCTTTAGACCTGCTTTAGTCCTGGTTTAGTCCTGGCTTAGTCCTGGTTTAGACCTGGTTAAGTCCTGGTTTAGTCCTGGTTTAGACCTGCTTTAGTCCTGGTTTAGACCTGCTTTAGTCCTGGTTTAGACCTGCTTTAGTCCTGGTTTAGACCTGCTTTAGACCTGCTTTAGACCTTGTTACTTTTAAAGCCTTGCAGGGTGTAGCATGCCCCCCGAACAGAGATGAGACTTTTACTGATGGTTTTATGATGTTTAATCCTTTACTCCGTTCACCATATCACCAACGTAAGAGCTGAAATATATACAAATGATATAACTGATCAGCTAACATTGTTCACATTCATATGGTCTTATATTTGTGCAAAAACGAACATATTTACAGACAAATTGCTCAACGGATTTACATACACCTTTTCCCTCTTCGGAGGGGCTGCAAGCATGAAAATCAATGTTTATCAGGTTTTCGTGTAGAAGTGCCGTATTTGGAATGACAAACTGCTATATGCTATAAACTGTGCTAGCTTGGGAGCGCGCGTTTAAAAACGGAAGTCAACCATCTCAACACAAAATTTCTAAATAAAAGACCCCTTTTTTTGTCTCCTTTTCCGTAACAAACTTATGGTTATTTACACTCCCACCAAATTATGAGATTTTGTTATATCAGGATAACAACAACGAAGAATTTTCAACATAATAATAATAATAATGGATTGGATTTATATTGCACTTTTCTCCCGAGGGACCAAGGGACTCAAAGCGCTTACAGTCCGTCCATTATTCATTCATACACAGTCATACTGGTGATGGTAAGCTACAACTGTAGCCACAGATGCCATGGGGCAGACTGACAGAGACGTGGCAGCCATTTTGCACCTACGGCCTCTCCGACCATCACCACATACATTCACTCAACATTCTTACACATTCATACGAGGCAAGGTGGGTTAAGTGTCTTGCCCAAGGACACAACGACAGTATGAATTGTGGGGAGAGCGGGAATCGAACCCACCACCTTCCGGTTGAAAGCCGACTGCTCTACCACTGAGCCACTGCCGCCCCAATGACATAACCATTTTTTAAAAATCAAATTAGGAGCATTCTAAGATCAGAATTAGCTTTTGTACAGGACGCTCTACACCAGGGGTCCTGAATTAAAATCAGCCGAGGTCCGCTTAGTAACTTTCCTCACCGTGAGGGGTCCGGAAAATTTAAATTAAAGGATATGTGTTTGAATATAATTCTTTAAAGTAAAGTCTCATTTATTCCACACCTACAGCCTTTTAAACAAATGGAGATTAATGTAGATAATCCACTGTTTTCTGTATTTTATCCCTTGTTTACATGAGGAGGATGTTTGAGTGTTTAGCTTTCACCAAACACAGCTCACAGACAAAAGTAAAAAACTACAAAATCAAAAGAGGCTAAAGCTAAAGCTCAGGACCTGGTGGTTTATTGACAACCTGGAATTCTACATATAATGCCTAATACTCCTTTTAAAACATGTGTGAGAACATTTTAAATACATACAAAAAATCATCAATTCAAGCCAAAACATATTTGTTAAACAAATATGACAAAGATGCCTGTCATAATTCATCTCTTTCTATTGTCATTCCTCTGAAAACAACAGGAACAAGGGAAAAAGTACTGAGCATTTCTTTAGCATTAGCTGTTGCCAATAATTAACTGTTACTGTTTAATTTGCAGGTTCATCTTAAAACAAAATTTAGAATAGAAATGTTTATTTCCTGTATTTTCCCCGTGTGGGGTAACATTTTAATTAAAATGCTTATGATTAGTTCTGTAACAGGATTTAGGATTCACACAGAAACTGACACAACTTAAGGAAGACTTAACCTGTGTCACTCATCTCCAAACCCTCCTTTCACACCTTTTCTGTTTTTAATCACCCAAATGAACATGTGTTAGGTTCAAATGAACGTGAATGCTAATTACTCACGTTTGTAAATTAGGTCAAATAAGTACCTAACTTACAACAGAATAAAGAAGTTGACAGACAAATGTACAACTCACCACATTATTAGACGTCCTCACTTTCCTCTGAGCTGAGTCTTTTTAATCCTGACATGAAAACTGTCCAGTCCTGGTTCAGTTCTGGATTCATTCTCTGATTATCAAAGCAGTCGGGACTAGAGGATAAAGGGCTGTTGTTCAGCTTTGACACTGACACGGAGCTGAGGAGCTGAATAAACTAAAATAAACGTTCCCTCTCCGTCCATAACGTCAGTGAATCTTCGTTATGTTTTGCCAAGGCTCAGCTTTTAGATTTTAGTCGCTGCTCTGTCCGTAACCATAGTAACCTGAGGACCCGCGCGTGTAGACGTAGCTGTCCTAGAAGTGCCGGTTCAAAAATATGTTTTACACAATGCGCTTGTAATTATGAATAATGTCTTGCGGTCCAGATCAAAGCCTCTCGAGGTCCGGATCCGGACCGCGGTCCGCCTATTAGTGACCTCTGCTCTACACTATAAAGCTTATTACTGCGTTGACCTTTGTTATTCAGTCTCTTATCTCCAAAGGAGATTTTCACTCTTCTCACGAGACCATCCTTGCCGGTAACAGTCTCCAGAACTCTGGCAAGTCTCCATTCACCTCTGGGTGACAGTTCATCAATGTCCAACACAACATCACCTACCCTTAGATTTCTTTTTGGGGAGTGCCAGCGCTGCCTAGCTATAATGTTGTGCAGATACTCACGCCTCCACCGGCACCAGAACTGCTCAGTCAAGAACTGCACACGACGCCATCTCTTTGCTCCATAGAGGTCCTCCTTTGGGAAGGTACCAGGTGGAGGCAGTATTATGCTGGATTTCATGTGGAGCAGGTGGTTCGGGGTAAGTGGTTCCAAGCTGTCAGGGTTGTTAAGGTTGTCTACAGTCAGTGGGCGACTATTGACTATGGCCATCGTTTCATAGAATAAAGTCCTTAATGAAGCATCATTAAGTCTGCCATGCGCAAGGGACAGAGTAGTATTCAATACACTCCTGACCATTCTTATCTGACGCTCCCATACTCCACTTGCGTGACTGGAGTGTGGTGCATTCATCACAAAGTCGCACTGTTTTTGGGACAGATAAGTACTCAGCCTTCGGGTGTTCAGTTCACTTAGGGCAACCTTAAATTCATTCTTTGCACCAACAAAGTTTGTTCCCTGATCACATTGGATTTGGCGAATTGCACCTCTGATAGCAATGAAACACCTTAATGCATTAATGAAAGTGTCAGTTGATAAGTCCTTTAATAGCTCAATGTGAATGGCGTGAGAGCAAAAGCAAGTGAATAAAAGTCCATATTGTTTATGTTGTTTTCGGCCTTCTGTGGTTACAAAAGGGCCAAAACAGTCCATACCGCAATATGTAAAAGGAGGAGAGGGCTCTAAACGCTCTGCAGGTAGATCACTCATTCTCTGACCTTCTGGAGCTTTGCGGAGCCTGCGACAGATGACACACTGGCGGACGAAAGAAGCAACGGTTCTGCTCATCCCTGGGATCCAGTAGCCACTGGATCTGATTTCGTTAATGATGAATCCTTTTCCTTGGTGTTTTACTTTGTCATGACAGTGAGATATTATGAGTTTGGTCACATGATGTTCCTTTGGAATCACAATAGGGTGTTTGAAAGAGTCCTTGATAGATGACAGTCTCCCTCCGACCTTGATGAGTCCGTGTCCCTGAAAATGTCTAAGTGGGACAGTTTGTTTTGGCTTGGAAGCTGGTTGCCTTTGTTTAGCAGATTTATCTCTTTTCCATATGTTTGTTTCTGTACATCCTGAATGATGACATGCACTGCACTTTCTTGTTCACTCACTGTAGCCGGTACATTGGATTTGACTTTCTTGGCCCTTCTTATGAGACGTGCTACAGCTTTGACTGCTTTGGACCATGACGAGAACTTGGACAAACGTTCGGCAAGGCTAAATGTCACTGTAACTTTGGTTAACATTGTCTGTGTTTTTCTGACTTCTGGATCTCCAAGGGACGGTTCCAGCTCTACACTTTGCGCTGTGGGCAGGTCCCTCTCCCAGAGAAAGGAGGGGCCGGTAAACCAGTTGGATGAGAGAAGCTCAGTGACCGATTTACCCCTAGATGCACTATCGGCTGGGTTCTCTTCCGATGGCACATAAAACCATTGCTGAGGGTTTGTACTTTGGCGAATCTTTTGGACTCTATTCGCTACGAAGGTATGGAAACGATGCGCCTCATTGTTTACGTAGCCTAAAACTACCTTCGAATCAGTCCAGAAATACTCTTTGACTTGAGGGTAGCAAAGTTCCTCTCTCAACATGTTTTCTAACTGAAACTGAAACAACATCTGCAGTTAACTCAAGTCGGGGAATTGTAGTCAACTTGGTAGGAGAAACACGGGCTTTGGCTATTACCAGTGAACAGTGAATCTCCTCTTTAACATTTTTGGCTCTTAAATAGGTGCATTGTCCACTCGTGCTCGCATCCGAAAAGTGGTGCAACTCTATTTCTTTAAGCTCACCAAAACTAGCAGGAAAGTAACAACGAGTTATGTTTACCTTGTCTAAGTTGGCAAAGTCACGTTGCCAGCTCTCCCACCTTGGCCTTAGTGCCTCTGGCAGAGAGTAATCCCAGTTGATACCTTGGTGACACATTTCCTGCAGGATCCTTTTCCCGTGTAGCACGTATGGCGCCAGGAAGCCCAGGGGGTCGTAGATGGATGCAACAGTAGATAAGATGCCCCTACGGGTTGCTGGTTGTCAAATCTGAAGCAGTCCCTTTCAACGTTCCATTGGATGCCTAAGGCCCTTTCTTGTGGCATGTCTTTGAATGTTAAGTCCTTTGTTTTTGTCTCTACTGCACATTCAGATGAAGGGATGCTTTGTAGAACAGCAGGGCTATTTGAGATAAATTTGTTTAGACGGAGCCCTCCTTGCTTGCATATCTCTGTGGCCTCTTGTGCGAGCTGTATTGCCTTTTCAACTGTGACTGTGCTTGTGACTCCGTCGTCCACATAAAAGTCCTTTTCCATGAACTCAGATCCTACAGGATGTGTGTGACAGTGTTCTTTAGCTAAATACTTTAGTCCGTAATTTGCACACCCTGGAGATGATGTCGCACCGAAAAGATGTACCTTCATTCTGTATACCCGTGGCTGTGTCTCTGTGTTGCCGTTTTTCCACCACAGAAAACTCAGGTAACCTCTGTCGCACCGCTGGACGTGAAACTGGTGGAACATCTTCTCTATATTGCACATTAGAGCAATAGGATGTCGTCTGAACCGTAAGAGGATGCCTGTAAGATTATTAATCAGATCTGGCCCTTGGAGAAGATGATCGTTTAGACCTGCTCCATTGTGTTTGGCTGAACAATCAAATACAACACGAAGTTTAGTGGTTTTTTTGGGGTGATAAATCCCGTGATGGGGAAGGTACCATTGTTCACCTTGTTTTCCTTCATTGTGTACTTCTTCGACATCACCTCTTTCAATAATGTCTTCCATGTAGGTTATATAATCTCTTTTGCACTTTTCATCTTTGTTGAACTTTCGCTTTAAGTGTTCAAGTCTGATTTCAGCAAGCTTTCGGTTGTTGGGTAAGTGTGGCCTTTGTCTGAATGGTAGAGGCATCTCACAGTGTCCTTGTTCGTTTTTCCTTATTCCCTCCTTGAGCTTGTCCAAAAAGATAAGATCCTCTTGTGAGACTGTTTTGTCGCTTGCCTTCGTGTCCTTAAAATCTAACTCTAGCACGTTAATCACATCCATGGGAGTTACAGGGGGTAATTCCTTTATCGTAATTCTATGACACAAACTTGACTGAGTTTCATTTATCGCTGGTGTGGAGCCTCCAACGATACTCCACCCTAGGTCAGTGCGGACGGCATAAGGCTCCTCACCTTCTCCTAATAGAACTTGTCTTGGAGCTAAAGCTCTGGGACAGTTAAATCCGATAAGAAGTCCAACATCACAACTCAGAAGAGGTGGTATCTTCTCAGCAATTTCTGTCAGGTGGGGCCATTGTTTTGCTTTGTCACTAGTGGGTATGTTGTCATAGTTAACTGGAATAAAGTCTTTGGTGTATGAGAGGGGTAGGTCGATACAAATGTCTGAGTCATAACCTCTCACACGCAGACCAGATACTCTGTGACTCTTAACAATAGAGTGAACACCCAGCATGGTAGTTCATTTTAACTTCACAGGGTGAGTGTCCGCACATAGCTGGTTGCTTAATTCTTCACAGACAAATGTGCTGTCACTTTGTGTGTCTAATAGTGCGTAAACTAACTGCTCTTTAGACGGGCTCTGAACTGTAGACACCCAAACAGGAACGATCATGGATGTGCTACTTGACTCACCCACCTTAGTAACGTTGAGAGCTGTGACTGTCGCGGTTTCATTTGGAGTGCTTGGAGGGGTGTTGCCAGAGGAGTGAGATCTTTCATATGCCTTGTGATTGTCATTGTGCAGACAAGTGGGATGCCTTCCTTTGCAAATGTCACAAGTGTGGCGATGGCAACAATCTTTGGCGTTATGGCCCACCTTTAAGCATCCATAGCACAGTTTATTGTCCTTAACATATGTGCGCTTGTCCTCTAAGGGCTGATCTGAAAAGTTAGGGCACTTTGACAACTGGTGTTTTTCATCTTTGCAAAACATGCAGGGTACCTTTAATTTTGTGTTGCTTGTCCTTGCCTTGTTGTTTTGTACCGTGGTTTGCGTTGTGAAGACTTGTGAGGATCTGTTTGGTTTGAAGTGGTGTGGTCCTTTTTTCGTAGGATGAGCTGCATGAGTGAAGAGCATATGAAGAAGTGACCGGGTTGCATGCAATCTCTGCTTCGACTGCCACAAATTATGCAAAGTCTTTGAAAGAGGGAAAATCCTTGCCATCCATAAGTGTAACTGTGACCTGGCGATTCCAATGGGCTGCCAGCCAGTCAGGAACTTTCTGCAACATCTTTTGATTTTCCTCACAGTCACTTAATATCTCTAGACCTTTTACATATGGTGTGGCTTGGAGACATGCATTTAGAAAGTCTGAAAATATCCTTAATCCTTCCGCATCCTTTGAGCTTATTTTAGGCCATTTTGACAGCTTGTCTCTGAAAGCTCTCTGAACAACAAAGGGTGGTCCATAACGTTGGTCAAGCTTTCGCCATGCATCCTTGTATGCCTCTTCATCACTGCGATAAAATATGCCCTCAAGACATTTTTGTGCTGGACCTGTGACGTACCTTTTGAGCAAGTGAAGCTTATCAGCAGGTGAGATGCTTTTGCAGTCCACAAGTGAAGAGAACAAAGCCTTCAATGTAGTTAATTGGATCTCCGCTGAACACTGTGGGCATTGGCACCGGGATTCTGTTTATGGTTATACTGTTTTGAATTGCTTGGGCCAACTGGGAAATGTCCGTGGGAGGTGCTTGAGTGACAATTTGAGGGTTTGGATTGTTCGCAGTGTGATTTAACATATGGATAGACATGTTTTGTGGCATTAATGGTGGCAAGCCACTAGAGGGAGCTGGTGCTTCATTAACATGTTGGTGGTCAACAGAGAAAGGCATATTATTTGGTTGAATTTGCAGATTGCCCATATCCATGTTCATTTCTCTGTCGTAGATCTCAAGTTTTGCGCGAGCAGCTTGCATTTCCCTTTCTGCCTTTAAACACTCAAGTTCAGATTCTATGTCTTTCATTTTTTCTTTTTGTTTTATTTCCTCTTGCACAATTTTATATTCTGCTTCCTTTGCAGCCAACTCCGCAGCTGCATCAATCCTTTTGGCTGCGATGCTTGAAGTGTCTGACTGCTTACCTACACTAGACTGAGAGGCTGTACCATAGATGGAACGGGCGTACTGGTGTGACAGTAGCTGATGAAGACGTTGCCTTTCTCTATCTGCTTCAAAATCACCATCTATTGCTATTATACGTTCATTAAGTATTTTCATAATGTCTCTAGTTACTGCTTCACAAGAATCCATTTTGCATCTTGTGTCAGAGGATGGCATAGTATGTTCCCTTATTTCATTGTACACCTTCATCATGTTGTTCAGACCCTTTTCAATGCCATCGGCCATTTCACACAACTCGTGCTCTGATAAGTCCGTCTTTAGGCTTTCTCTGGTTGCTCTGATTAGCCCTTTCCATTGTTCATAGAGACTTAGCAGTTTTTTGTCCTTTTTATTCAGTTCGTCCTTTTGATAGGCTATCATTTTTTCTGTTAACACACTAGGCCGCTCTGAACGCCTGGGTAATGATAACTCGGTCGCAGCCTCCATTTGATGTAACGTTAGTTCAGCTAATTGTTATTCTTTGCGTTCAATATTGTCCTTTAATTCCTGCCTTGACCTGCTCTCTGTATCATTGATTTCAGTTTGTAGCTTATGTGTTTGCTCTTCGATGCCGTCCATTTAGCTTGTTGTTGTAACGTTAGCTCGCTGCAGCGCTGTTGCCGTTGTCCTTTGAACTCACGGGCCGCTCGACATAACGTTAGCACTCTGAGGTGAAGCTCTATGCCCCCCGAACAGAGATGAGACTTTTACTGATGGTTTTATGATGTTTAATCCTTTACTCCGTTCACCATATCACCAACGTAAGAGCTGAAATATATACAAATGATATAACTGATCAGCTAACATTGTTCACATTCATATGGTCTTATATTTGTGCAAAAACGAACATATTTATAGACAAATTGCTCAACGGATTTACATTAACACACCTTTTGCCTCTTCGGAGGGGCTGCAAGCATGAAAATCAATGTTTATCAGGTTTTCGTGTAGAAGTGCTGTATTTGGAATGACAAACTGCTATATGCTATAAACTGCGCTAGCTTGGGAGCGCGCGTTCAAAAACGGAAGTCAACCATCTCAACACAATATTTCAAAATAAAAGACCCCTTTTTTTGTCTCCTTTTCCGTAACAAACTTATGGTTATTTACACAGGGTTTTGCCCCTGGGTCCAGAGCAGAACTACTGTCTCCGTCTGAACCAGAGCCTGAGATCCTTGGACCGACCAAATACTTAATTATTTATTCTCATTTTGTAACTCTTGGTTTTATGTTGATCTGTACGGAAGCGTAGTACTGTCAATGTTGTTTTTCTGACTTTTTTTTTTTTTTTTGATAGTTTTTCTGACTTTTTTTTTGGTGATTGTTTTTCTGACTTTTTTTTTTTGCAAATTGTTTTTCTGACTTTTTTTTTTTTTTGATAGTTTTTCTGACTTTTTTTTTTTTTGATAGTTTTTCTGACTTTTTTTTTTTTGGGGGGGGGAATTGTTTTTCTACGGAAGAGGATTAGGGCCAAGCAATAATAAAAAAAATAAAACCATCTCGAGATTAAAGTTGTTAAATTGCGAGAAAAAACTCGTTAAATTTCGAGAAAAAAAGTCGAGATAAAATGTTGAGAATAAAGTCTTTAAATTACGAGAATAAACTCGTTAAATAATGAGAAAAAACTCGTTAAATTTCGAGAATAAACTCATTAAATTTCGAGAACACTGTGAGATGTAAGCAAAATCATATAGACATATAGACTTGGCTACGTTCATTATCTGCTGCATGTGTTTCAGCGGCTTTCTGAACGAGGAGTGAGTGAACTTTGACTTAATTCATGTATCTTATTCAATGAGGACTTTGTATAATATGTGCGGCAATAATGCAGTTTAACGTAGCCTATCAATCATCATAATAACGGCTTTTACGGCCTGGTTATGTCGAACAACTAATATTACTTTCTTCATATACACACGCTGTTTTAATGATCGTTGTAGTTTTAACGATAGAGCATTTATCTTTTCATTTATGTAGCCTATATGTTTAAGCGAGTTGGTTAACGTTTGCAAAGTCAAGCCTTTAACGCAACATCAATTTGACAGGCCCAGGAGGAGCAGGAGCAGACGGCACAATTATGTCCATCATTACTATAACAGAATTTCTAAAGGACCGTGGTATTTCAGAGGACATACTTTCTCATCTGGAGGAAGAAAGGGTATGTACATGAATAGTTCATTTAAAATGTATGTAATGCTTTATTGAAGGTCAGTGTAATTTTCTTAAAAACACTGTATTAGGCCACTATAGTGAGTGTTTTATTTACAGTTCAGTAACAAAGTATAGTTGATCTAAATGCAGCTTAAATGTAGGCTAATATTGCAAAAGAAAGATTCCTACAACAAAAATGTGATTTGATCTGGGAGAACTCAACAACATGGTGAAATTGTATCAGCTGTGTTCAAGTCCTTTCCAAAACTGTTTTTATTTTGTTCATAGCTTGTACATAACAAAAGTTATGGCTATTTGAAGTCGGCTGATAGCTATGATTTTCCATAGAATGGAATTTGGAGAAAAACGGGTTTAAAGTTTCACTTTCACTTCTAATCGCTGTCTGTCTATACTGCATCATATATATATATATATATATATATATATATATATATATATATATATATATATATATATATATATATATATATGGATGACCCCCAGTATAGACACACACACACACACATATATATAGGCTACACTTTTGTAAATTTCTATTGATGACATATAAATGTCTTTGACCCACATATGACTGTACTGTATCATTCATACAACAATATCTTTTTTTAATCCATAGATTGACAGAGATGTGATCTTGCTAATGGATGACTCAGCTCTCCAGCTATATTCCTTCATATGGAGATAGACTTGCTCTTTTCCATTTTTGCCGAAGTCAAAAACCTTCCAAAAGGAAGCAGGGTCTGTTTGAAAGACTGAGAGAAAAGATGAAACTGAGAAAGGAATCTACTGAACCCCAATCTGAAGAGACACCAGAGACTTCTAAACCTAAATCCAGAGGCAAAGCAAGTACAGATTGAAATTGGCTGGATTCATACAGATAACAAAGAAACAAAACAAGTCAGAACAAAACAAGGAGGTGGTACTAGGAAGCTTGCCATGGACATTAATGCAGGTTACAATGAGATCCTTAAAGAAGGTAAAGAACTTTTCTTCCCAGGTGGAAAATCAAGTAAGGGTGACGAGTGTGACTTCTCATTTGAAGTTTGGGACTTCAGACAAAATGTCCTCCAACTGATGTCTCAATTAGCAAATATATGAGACAGTGAAACTGCCAAATTTGCGCTTTTACATAGCTACTAGGCAAATTGAGTCAGCTGACAGTACTTCAAACACTGAGTCTGAAAACAATGATGATGCCAGCATCATCTCAATACATAGTGAATATAGTGAAGAAGTAGCAGACTCTACAATGCCCCCAAATAATTACCCAGATTGGTCAGTTGTCACAGATCTTGCCGTAGTACCAAGCCAGAACATTATAGTAGATCAAGATGTTTTCACCGTGACAGATGATGTAGTAAGTGACCCACTTAATATTTCTGACCCTGAAATCACTTTCGGCCCTAATCCTGGAGATGAATCTGACCTGGAGAATACAGTAGTTTATGTGTTTCCAGAAACCACTGAGATTGGCATTCAAACAAAGCAAATAATTATATGTCATGGCAATTGCCTCCATGACATGATCAGTGAATTTTCTGACCCAGAGACTTTGACCAAGCAGCTGGAATTTAGACGTTTATTACCAGATAATTCAGAGGAAGCTGGCTGTGGATCAGGGGTTGTCAGAGATGTATATACTAACTTCTGGCAGGAATTCTATGACCGGTGTACACTTGGAACTACAATGAAAGTTCCATTCATTAGACATGATTTCCAAGCTGACACTTGGAAAGCTGTTGGCAGAATTTTCCTGAAAGGTTACAAAGACTGCCAATACATTCCAATAAAGCTGGCTCTTCCTTTTATGGAGGAGATGCTTTTGGTGCAGTATATAGTGACCTGATAGAATGCTTCCTTCAATTTGTAAGCCCCCAAGAACGAGATATCCTTCAAAACACATTACAGGATTTCTCTTCAGTTGAATTTGATGAACTGTTGGAAGTTCTTGACAACTATGAATGCCGCAGACAAGTCTCTGCTGATAACTTCCCAGAAATTCTGAAGGAAATTTCTCACAAAGAGCTCGTCCAAAAGCCAATGTATGTGTTAGATTGTTGGAAGGAAATCACACAATCACAGATCTCCTAACTTTTGAGGAGCTAAAAGAGATGTATGCTGAACTCTTACCAACTGCTAAAAGGTCATAGGACTTTTGAAGTTCCCTGCTGATATGACAGCAAAGCAAAGGGAAGTGGCACATCATCTCAAAAGGTACATCCGAGAAATGGATGATGAGAAACTAGGAAAGTTTCTGAGGTTCTGCACAGGATGTCACTTGATTGTGTCAGACTGCATCACTGTTGAGTTTGCAAAGATGTCGGATTTCACAAGGCGTCCTATTGGTCATACATGTGGGATGTTCCTTCACCTGTGTGAGAACTATGATAATTTTCCAGACTTCCGTTCAGAATTTAATGATGTTCTGGAGAGTAACATCTGGATAATGGACATAGTTTAACATGTATCAAAACCTTCATTTTGATTTCTGGTTACTTTGGTTGTTTGGTTTTGTAAATGCTGGCCATCTTAGCCTGAAGACAATTAGTAAAGCAAATGTTCAGGAAAAGACGTTGTTAAAATGTTTAAATTATGCTGTGAATTGAATATCCAGGTTAATTAGAGCAACAAGTTCATACACGTTAAACTTTGTCCAACTTCATACACTGTAATGCATGTATTTGTATGCTGAGGTTTTATTGATTATTTCAGTGCATACATCTTTTAGTAATATGCTGTTATTAAAAGCCAAGAAGTTCTTGTTAGTGAAAACTGGTGTTCAGTGCCAATTTGACAGCTTAAGAAATTATTACAAGATGTTTTCATGTTTCTCAGTGCTGTTTATTGGTAATTTTGTTAAACATTTTACTAAATAAACATTGTAAAAATTGACATGTTCACTTGTGTTATCAATTTCTAACAGATTAGACATAAATTAGACATAATGATAAGTCTGTATCAAATGAAAAACAAAAACATCAAATACTCTTCTTTTTAGAACACAGCAACATACAGTTTAGCCATATATGGCCTGTACAAACCATGCAATGCATATAGAGACTTTCTATTTTAACCACTGAGGGTTTAGTAATCATATTGTATTATTGAATTGCTGTTGATTTTGTAAGTCACACTCATTTTAACTTTCCTGCTCTCATTTTTTTCATTGATATGCAGCATAAAATAATACAAAAAGACTGATAACATATGGGTACCTGTCAGGGCTCATCATGGATTAGGAACATCAAATATTTTGCTGTATTTCTGCTCTTAATAATATGTAAAGATCAACTGCACTGAATGGATCCGTAGGGAGCATCCCATCCATTTTCCTCCATTAACAGACAGCAGAGTTCAAAACTGTCTCATCACAAGGGAACTGACCCTTGGGGGTGCACTCTTCCTGACACAAGGCTGCTGCATCCATGTCAACTGGTTTTAGTCTGTCTTCTGCATTGTGCATTTCTGGAAGAGTGTACATCACTAGTGGACGCCCTGATGCTCCATCATTTCCTGACCGTGCTCGGATTTTGTGGGAATTCCATGTATTTACAACCTCATCAAGTTCATCCTAGAATAAAATAAGAAAGAAAGTAAGAAAAACTCAATTTACAGATTTACAGACATTCACGTTACATGATTTGACTGTATAAAGGGAGACATTGCACGCATTAAAAGAAAGCAACATTCATTTATTCATATCCGCTACCAAAAATCAAAACGAAACTAAAACTAATTCATCTTTTGGAGAAAGGTGATTCATTAAAAGGTGCGTCTTTGCGTAGGCCTAGGCTATATAAGTAGGCTCTATATATTCCAGAGGTGTGTGTTATATGCTTAACATTATAGGTAGGCCTATTCATAAGGCAACACTCGCTCTAAAATCAATAGCAAGTAGGTCATGTTTATCTTCGCTGTCGGCAGAAGCTATTAAATAAAGTAGAAAAGTAAGTTATAAAATAGGCTATAGGCTGACATAATGGCATTTTAAAACAAGGCATACCTGAATAAGATTGAGGAAGCAGAATTGGATCAGACTTTTATCCATAAAGTCTCCGCTGAAGTGTCCATCGCTGATTAATGTCTGGAAAAAGTTAATCCAGAACTGTGCACTCTGTTTACGGAGGATAGCCCACCATCCCTCGATTCGCTGGTTTGCTGTGCTTCTTCCATAAAGGAAACTCCTTTCTCCAGCAAAACTGTCTCCATGGTTGCTTCGTAAAAACCTTTGCATTGCTGCCACACCACCATTCTCGGTGCCCATGTCCGCGCGCATCCTCTCGGGACACCCTCCTATACCCGTAACAGTTTTAATGAAGTAACTGGCTATTACTTTAGGGTCGCGGTTAAGTTGACTGCTCGTCCAATCATTGGTTGTGTACGCCTCCATCCATAGAATAAAACGACTGTAACCATCTATACACCCATTAATGGCAATGCCGTATGGTTTTAGTTTATCATAGCTGTCCATATGCCAAAGTGCATTTGGGCCAGCGCAGCTGTACTGGCGTCTTCTCAGGCGCCTCCTTCGCCGACATTCCACACCTTCAGGATCAACAAGTTTAATAATGCGTCTAATGGTATCCTGGGAAACCACGAAACCTCTATGAATCGCGCAGGTGAAGCCAGCGATAACCTTGCATTTGTCCACTAGTTGTTATTTCATGCTGGACAAAAGCGAGTACATCGCGCAAATTGGACTGGTTTATTCTTCTAAAAAGACCCAGTCGCTTGCAAATTCTCTTTAAAGTTCGTATGCTAATTATTATCCGGTTATAATTAGCTAAAGATGATAGAATTTCTTTGTTACTGAAAGAAAGTCTAAAATAAAGCTTCACTAAGTCATCCAACTCTGTCATGTCCTCTATGCGACAAACACGACACTACCTCTTCCGTATGACACACATCGAGTGAATTTAATGAGTTTATTCACAACATTTTATCTCGACTTTTTTCTCGAAATTTAACGACATTTTTCTCATTATTTAACGAGTTTCTTCTCGTAATTTAACGACTTTTTTCTAGTAATTTAATGACTTTATTCTCAACATTTTATCTCGACTTTTTTTCTCGAAATTTAACGAGTTTTTTCTCGCAATTTAACAACTTTAATCTCGAGATGGTTTTATTTTTTTTATTATTGCTTGGCCCTAATCCTCTTCCGTATTTTTCTGACTTTTTGGGGGGGGAATTGTTTTTCTGACTTAATCATCACGTTATTTCGTGATACTATCACGTTATTTCGTGATAACTCTTCTTTTTTCAATGCTTTATTGGAAGCAACGTACTACGTAGCCTACTATGCTTCCGTAGAAACGCAAGGAAGCAAAGAGGAAGCGTGACAAAGCCAGCCTGGATACAGTTGAGATGATGTAATTTATATCATCATAATTTATATACAATCTCATTCGTTTCAAAAAACGTCTCAAGGTGCTCACACTCATCACAATATTGTCTACAGTGTTCAGTAACATTAATATCTCGCCATGTTTTAGACCAAGGCTGAAGTAAAACTTGATCAGACGTCACGCTTCCTCTTTACGGAAGCGTAGTACTGTCAATGTTGTTTTTCTGACTTTTTTTTTTTTTTTTGATAGTTTTTCTGACTTTTATTTTTTTGGTGATTGTTTTTCTGATTTTTTTTTTTTTGCGAATTGTTTTTCTGACTTTTTTTTTTTTGGTGGTTGTTTTTCTGACTTTTTTTTTTGACTTTTGTTTTTCTGACTTTTTTTATAGTTTTTCTGACTTTTTTTTTTGAATAGTTTTTCTTACTTTTTTTTTTATAGTTTTTCTGACTTTTTTTTTTTTGGGCAATTGTTTTTCTGACTTTTTTTTTTTTGCCAGTATCACGTTATTTCGTGATAAATCATGTTCTCGTTTTATAACGCTAAGTATCACGTTATTACCTGACATCACATCTGCCAGTGCCAGAGAAGGTGGACAGATAAACCCAAAACGCAGACAGAATGGCAGACTATCGGCTCTACACATTCCTCAGACAACGCAGTGTTACAGAAGAATGCTTAACACGGATGCGAGAAGACCGAGTAAGTTATATCCTAAATATGGAATTTGTATATTTATCATTTTACTACTGTTTGTAGCAATGTGACTAGCGAATAGCCATGCTTTTAGCCTAGCCGAGTTGGTGTCTTCTGGTGTGCTAAGTGGTCAAGTTAAGAACCTGTTAGCTTTTTTCGTTCTTAAACAAAATCGGCAATCTATAATCCTTAATCTCTGTGGGTTATATAATCCAAATAAGAGATAAAGCGGCTTTAGCTAAATAAATAGTCAGTTTGGTTAATTATATTAACATTTTCATTCCCGCCAATCATTATTAGCCGTTAGATGTTTTCAAGGTTTGCTATTTATTCATTAATTTATTTCAGGGACAGTGCATATTAATTAACATTTCTGTAAATATATACCAGAATTAGACAAACGGTTATTTTTTATTTCTACTCCCATTACAGCTGTTACTGTCAACCTAAAAACAAGAGAATAAATATAACAAACATACGTAGCATGGTGTTTTGGGGCGTAAAGTGTCTATAGGTGTTACTGTAAAAAAAAAATTTAAACGCTGAGTACGCAGTTGAAGATGAACAGCTTTTACGCATAGATTTTATGCACGGGGACAGCCCAGTAAACTGAACAGATTAAAAGGTTACTTCTACATTTGTCATGTCTCGGCCGATTACGGTACTGGGACAGGCGGAAAATCCGCTGACTCGACAAGCAGCCGAAGGCTGAAACAATTGAAGTGACCTGTCACCTCTTCTCATGGGGCTTTTCGATCATCTTGTATTGGTGTGCATGTATGAACGAGTTTTGTACAAAAGCTAATGTTCAGGGCATTAAGGCAAGACGAATTAGCGGACTCTAATGCCTTTGCTGTATCTGTGTGCACACCAGATTATCGTATTTTTATATTTGTTTATGTTGTCATTACCTGCTCAAACCTAAAGGTGGTAGTATACTCCATAAATTGTAGTACAGTAGTTCTAGTTTAATAGTAGTGAGATATATATGTATGTATCCAGTGTAAGCCTAATACATTGTGTTTGTACAGAAATTGTAATATATTATACCAACTTAAGATAATAATTATACAAGTGCTCGCTGGATCACAGACAAAGTAGCAAGTGGTGTGTTGCTCTTCAGTAATCACTGTAGGCATAAAACTTACTGGCAAAAAGGAGATAAGGAGATACAAAAAGGAGGCACTCAGATGTATGCAGTAGATTTATTAAGATATCTGCAGCTTATTAAGAATGCAGCTGCTCTGATTCTCACCAAAACCAGGAAGTACAACCACATTACGCCAGTTTTATAATCTCTGCACTGGCTTCCTGTTGCTCAGAGAATAGACTTTAAAACAGCACTGCTGGTTTACAAGTCTCTAAATGGTTTAGCACCAGAATATATCTCTGACATGCTAGTTACTTGTGAACCTCCTCGGACTCTGAGAACATCTGGGACAGGCCTTCTGCTCGTGCCCAGAGTTAGAACTAAACAGGGTGAAGCAGCGTTTAAGTTTCATGCAGCAAAAACCTGGAACAGCCTCAACTTTAACAAGTTGAAGGGGAGGTTAAAAACCTTTGTCTTTTGCTCCGCCTACATTACAACTTAAAGTGTTTTTTAACCTGCACTCTTCTTTTAAAATGGTTTTATTTTTCTAATGTTTCTTAATCTTAATCTAAATCTTGTCTTTTATTCCTGTAAAGCACTTTGAGTTACCCAGTGTATGAATTGTGCTATATAAATAAAATTGCCTTGCCTTATTGGAATAACGCCAACACACCTGTGAATATTACATCTTGGTCGAAAGGCGTTGGCATTATTCCAATAAATCTACTGCATACATCTGAGTGCCTCATATCTACTTTTTTCTATTATAACATCTTAATTTATTTTTCCTTTTTTTTACAGGTTGATGCTACTGTTATTGACTTGATGGATGATGACAGACTGGCTGTGTATGTGCCTGCATATGGAGATAGACTAGCAGTAAGGCGTTTCTGTTTGGAAAACAGAGAAGGACCAAGTGCATCAAAGTCAAACAAAAATGTCTTACTTGAGAAATTAAAACAGAAGATGGGTATTGATGGGAAAGAAGACAAGAACAAAATGGAGGAGAGTCTTCCATCAAAGAAGAAACGACTTCATGCAGTCAACAACAAATGGGCTAGAAAAAAGACTCGAAAAATAGAGGTAGGGTGGATTCATGAAGGTAAACAAGTGAGAAAGCGTAAAGGTGGGGGAACAAGGACCATTGATGTACCTAGGGAAACTACGAAAGCTGAACTATTAAACATTGCCAAAGACCTTTTTTTCCCTCATAATAAAAACAAAATGGTGAAATTTGAAACAGTTATTGCTGACATCGTAGATTATCAGGAAGAACCCATATTACACGACAATGTGACAGTTGGTGATTTGTATGACATGCTAAAAATGGCAATGTTAAGATTCTATCTGTCCACAAAAAACAAGTGTGATGCGGAGAGGGACGAAGAATCAGATGATAAAGATGAAGGACGTGATTGGGATCATGATTATTCAAACAGAAAAGACCAATCAGAAGAGACATCCGATAAAGACCAAAATAACAGTAACATGTCTGAAGATTCAGAAGATGAAGTCATAATTGGACCCACACTTACAGACCCAGGGGTCTTGCAGCTTGATGACACTTTAACATGGCAGCCCAGTCAGCAATCTGATGATGACCTTATACTAATCCCATCCGTTATACCTCCTACAGCAAGCACTCCTGATATTGTATCTCATGGGGAGACAAGTGGTTTAAGCAATGTTGTCTCTGTGACTGTAAAGCTTCATAGGGTAGATCTTCTTGAGGAAATGATTCAACAATTCAAAGATCCCAAAATGATTGACCACCCCCTAAAATTTTGCTACATTGATGAGAAGGGGGCAGATGCAGCTGGTATATCACGAGATGTGTATGCAGCATTTTGGACTGAGATAGTGGACCATGCATGTGAAGGCGAGGACCTAAGAGTTCCATTACTTCTGCCTAAGTGGCAGGAGGAAGAGTGGAAATCGATTGGCAGGATTCTAGTGAAGGGATTTAAAGACCATGGCTACTTCCCATGTCGCCTTGCTCCCGTTTTTGCAATCACAGTCGTCTTTGGTGAGAATGAAGTCACAAATGATATGCTGTTAAAAAACCTGCTTCTGTATGTTAGTCAGTCAGAAAGGGATCTGATAACTACTGCCTTGAAAGCAGACCTTTCTGAGGAGGATAAAGATGAACTGCTTGATGTTTTAGATCGGTTAAATGTTACAACCATTCCAACAAAGGACAATCTCACAAGCATTCTTCTCAAAGCAGCACACAAGCAGCTCATTCAAAAACCAAGGTATTCAGCTGAAAAAATTTCCTTCATAGCTAGTCCTTTCTTCAAAAACACTTTTGTAAGCCCCCAAGATATGATACAGATGTATGAAGATAAAAAACCGACAACAAGAAAGCTCATTAAACTTTTGGATGCGTCTCCTACAACTCAAGCAGAGACCCAGAGCCTTCGCTTTCTTCAGCAGTACATCAGAGGACTGGACAATACAGGACTCAGAAAGATGTTAAGATTTGCCACAGGGTCAGATGTAATCTGCGTAGAAAAGATTGAGATTCTTTTCACTCATGTAGATGGGCTAATGCGACGACCTGTGGCTCATACATGTGGGCCAACTTTGGAACTTCCTTGGACCTACACTTCTTACCCAGAGCTTCGAGTTGAAATGGATGGCATACTGTCCAGTGAAAGCTCATTCTTGTTTTCTTTAGCTTAATTGAAGTTTGCATACACACTGTAAAGGTAGTGTGTAACATGTAACATTAAAAAATTTAATTTACACCGTTACACCTTTTCAGCATGCATCTAGAAGTTTCCATTTAATGTTTAGCAGCATGGAAAATGTTCAAAAGAAGTGAAATGTGTACTTTTATTATTTTAATACATAAACAGTTATGTTCATGTAAACAGCTGGCTGTTTCTTGTTATGATAAATTCAATTGTACTGTTTAAAACAGAAAATGTGTCGACTAAAGCCACTCAATGCTTGTTCCATCTGTGGCGCTCTTGTAACAGTGGAAAATACTCCCGTATCCATTGTTTCCAGAAGAGGTCAGAAATATACTGAGCCGGTTTACATCTTCTTTTTGACTAACAATTTGTTGCATCAAACAGGCCCACAGGTAGCAACGGACAAAGGAGGCAAGCTAAGTGAAGTGTCTTGCCCGAGGACACAAGCGGGATTTGAACCACCGACCTTCCAGTCATTAAACACTCTGTTCTACCACTGTAACCTTTTGTATAACTTTGCCCCGTCTGCAGACAAAGTACTGTCTTTGCAAAATAAGATTTAGACGATTGTTTTACATATTCACTTTTACTTGTGGTTAAGTAGCACTACCTGTCAACAAGTTTGGTGAAGACTAATCTCTGACCATAATGTTCTATTAAATGTTAATAAATGTTCTGTTTATAGTGACATTTTGTTTGTAAAAGCAGACAATAGTTCACAACACATTTTTTATGTGCTGTTCATGTAATGTCACTTTCAGTGTCTGTTCTAAATGCATTTTCCCTTAAACATAACATTCCTTGTATGATTTTATTCAACATAAATCTTTGGTTATGGCATGGCAGCTCATATGTTTCTGTCTAACAATCAGTTTGAGAAGAAAGAACAGTTATTGACAAAAACAAAAAAAGAATGAATCTTTTTTACATATTTTTAAGTATATATGCTCTCAAAAATAGATACAACTCAATGGCTTCTTCACCAGTAGTGGGGGGAGTAAGGAAATGTTCTGACATTGCAATGCAACACAAATCAAAGACTGTTTGGTCACATGGATGAGGTCCTCGCTGCTGACATTCGTCTTTACAAGCAGCGATTGCTTCCCCTGAGACCTCTTTTAGACGATGTTGGCCTCCATAAAGATTTGGAATAGTATACATTAGGAGAGGTCGTCCGCTTGGTGCCACAGCATTTCTGCTGTGGCGAATGCAATGCATGTTCCACAAATGTGCAACTTCTTGCAGCTCATTCTGCAAATGAAAAAGTAAAGAATGATGATTTATAACAATTACATAACACAATTACACAGAAATTACATTAATTATTTTTTTAATTCAACAGAAAATTTTCAGTTTAGCTTGTTAAATATTTTGATTTCAGCCTAACATTTGTCTAAGTGTATATTGAGGTTAGAGCTCTCAACAGAGAACATGTTCCCCGGGTTGTTAAACCCCTCTTTTCTTCGAGTCCCTTTGGACACAATAAGTACAAACTATGTAGTGTGGTGTTGGGGTAGTGTCATTATGTGTAGCAAATACCCGATAGAAATGCATATGCGCGCTGTTTGGTGGTGGCTTTTACGCACATAGAGCACTTCCACAGGGCGACCATAGCGGATCATTTTATGATTTAACTACGAGTACAAGTAACATTACATTTTGATGCAACTGTGGGCATTAAAATGTATTGATATTCTGTCATCATTACGGCCCTTTGAAGTTTGAACGGTTTTCCCACAAAAAACAGAGGCAGGGCTGGAGGTGAGCTATTACACGCGTGTGTACTGTAATTACTATTACTAACCTCTATAATGTTGAGACAAGAGAACAATATAAGCTGCTTGTCCAAGAAATCCCCCGAGAAAAGGTTATTGTCTTTCAGCTCTTGGAAGAGATTCATCCATTGTTGTGCGTGATGCGTCCTCAAATCGCCCACCAGCTCTCAATGCGCTGATTATGGTTGCTGGATCCATATATGTAACAGTTGCAGTCATCACGTCCATCAATAGTCCATCGCAAAAATTTCTGCATTCCTGCCATCTTTACATTTTCAGTCCCAAAGTCTGAGCGAATTCGTGTAGGTATTCCCATTCTTTTCTCAACTTCCTCCATAAAGTAACCAGCAATAACACTGGGGTCACTATTCGTCGAATACGCGTGAAGCCATATTATTACTCTGGAAAACCCATCAATAGCACCATTTATACAAATACCATATGGTTTGAGTTTGTCATATGAATCTACGTGCCACATGTAGTTTGGGCCTGGGTTAATGTATCTGCGCCTCTGAAGACGATTTCTTCGCCTCTGCTCCACACCATTTGGATCGAGAAACTTTAAAAGATGCCTCACAGTATTTTGGGTCACCACAAAGCCAGCCTGGATACAGTTGAGATGATGTAATTTATACCATTACGTCTTTTTGTGTCCATCCAGTTGATCAATAAGAAATGCTGCTACATCCAACGGATCTGACTGATTCTTCCGCCGATACAATCTCATTCGTTTCAAAGAACGTCTCAAGGAACTCATACTCATCACAATATTGTCTACAGTGTTCAGTAACATTAATATCTCGCCATGTCTTAGACCAAGGCTGAAGTAAAACTTAATCAGATGCGACGCCATGCTTCCTCTTTGCTTCTTCGCGTTGCTTCGGAAGCTACGTGGTACTTGCTTCCGATAAAGCATTGAAAAAATATCACGAAATAACGTGATACTGGCAAAAAAAAAAAAAGTCAGAAAAACTATCAAAAAAAAAAAAAAGTCAGAAAAACTATCAAAAAAAAAAAAGTCAGAAAAACAATTCGCAAAAAAAAAAAAAGTCAGAAAAACAATTCGCAAAAAAAAGTCAGAAAAAAAGTCAGAAAAACTATAAAAAAAAAAAAAAAAAGTCAGAAAAACAACCACCAAAAAAAAAAAAGTCAGAAAAACAATCACCAAAAAAAAAAAGTCAGAAAAACTATCAAAAAAAAAAAAAAAGTCAGAAAAACAACATTGACAGTACTACGCTTCCGTACCATGCTTTCTCTTTGCTTCCTCGCGTTGCTACGGAAGCTACGTGGTACTTGCTTCCGATATGGCAAAAAAAAGTCAGAAAACAATTCCCCCCCCCAAAAAAAAGTCAGAAAAACTATCAAAAAAAAAAAAAGTCAGAAAAACTATAAGAAAAAAAAAAGTCAGAAAAACAATTCGCAAAAAAAAAAAAAGTCAGAAAAACAATCACCAAAAAAAAAAAAAGTCAGAAAAACTATCAAAAAAAAAAAAAAAAGTCAGAAAAACTATCAAAAAAAAAAAAAGTCAGAAAAACAACATTGACAGTACTACGCTTCCGTAGATCTGTTTGTTCTGTTTGTTCTGTTTTGGTTTGTCTTTGCTTCCTTTTCTGTTTCTGTTCTTAATTTTTTTGGTCATGTCACATGGTTTATTGGATGTTCATTAAAAGTCTCGTGTGAGTTTTCTGTAGCTTCTGTCTTTAGTCTTTTGGTTTGAAAAGTTACAGTGTTGATTATTAAGTCTGAGTTTTGTAAATCCTCTGTGGGTTTAATGAGTTTATTATAAGCTCAAAAAAACACTGGAAAAAAGACGTTTAAAGCTCCTTAGAACCCAGTAGATGGAGCGCTCTATAGAAACTAGTTCCTTCCATCTTTCTCTTCCTCATTATAACCAACTAACTTCATCTGAGTCTTTATAACATGAACCACATCCAGAACAGAAACTGTGGTGGAACTGGTTTAACTCGTGTCTGAGACTAAACACAGTTAATGTTTAAAGACAGGTCAGTTTTTCTGTTTAACCAGTTCAGTTGGATTTATGTAAACGTGATGAAAACATAACCAGGACACTCCCCTTTTATTTAAACCCACAGAGCTCACAAGGTGAACATGTCTTCAGTGTCTTTTTGCTTCTATGGACGACTACAAAAGAAGAAGGTAAGTTCATTTAATTTTTAATTCATTTCATTTGTTTTCTAACTTTAGGAAAGTCTTTACTCTTTTCTCTGCCGTCAAAGTGGAGCCAGCTCTTGACAATAATAACTGGAGTCTAAGTCTTACCTCAGTTAAAGAGAAACATCTTTACTTCTTTTATTTAACTCACACAAACCCTTATTAATGAAGGTTTATAGGCGTTAACTCACTTTTAAATTAAAGATGGAACAACAGTTTAGACTTTCATGAGCTCTCAGCTGTTTTCATTTTCACACAACATTTTAGAATCTCAGCTCAGAGACTAAAAAGACACAATAATGTCTTCTGAGGACACTTGTTTGTTCTTTATGTGTTTAATATTGAAACAGAGCGGTCGTCTTGAGCTCACAGTAAATATGTGGTTGACTGAAAATAAACCTGTTGCGCTCGCTCTGTGTCGGATCAAGCCCTGATCTTTGTTACTGACGTTAAAAAGGATGAGATCAGAAACATAAGAAGAGTTTGAGCTAAAGCAGCTTTAATTTGATTCTTTTATCAGGAACACAAAGTGGTTAATAATATTAACTGTTGTGCTGCTTTAATGAAGACAAACTGAACTGAATGTATAGAGTCAATAATAAGACAACAGTTAAAGCATAAAAATAGAACAATCTTCTGTAAAAAATATTTTATCTGTTTACCATAAAAGGAAAATATAAAGACATTTTTAAAATAATGATTATTTGGTACTAACTCTTTCCATTTACATTAGAAAAAGTGACCACTGTTTGGACCAGTTTGACACGCCCCCTGGTGGTGAAACTGGTCATGGGCCACTTTTTAATCTGGGAACTATAAAAAGTCTTTGGCAGACTTTTTTATTCTTTTCTCTCTTTCTTCTCTGCCAAAGTCTTGCTGTGAGTGTATCAGAATCATTATAAATGTAGGAATTCAAATGAACCCTGATGTCACTGAAGTATGGTTTACTCTGTGACACTCCTACAACAAAACATTAAGTCAAACTGGTTTAAACACAGGAACAAACAGGTTTTGGTGTCTACAGTGTTCAGTGTATCTCTGTGGATTCATGGAGAAGGATCAGGTGAGTGAACGCTGGGATTGTTTTACTGAACTGTTGTGCTGCTTTAATGAAGACAAACTGAACTGAAAGATTAAACCCTAAATGGAGAAGGAAACAAGTAAAATGTAAATGTGGAGAGAGAGACGAGACGAGACACAAACCAACAACAGAATTTGTTTGAATTTGGAGTCAGACACAACAGCAGAGGTGTACCACTGGTAAAACCGTGTCTAAAGCACAGAAAGTGAAAGGCTTTAGTCAGTGTCGGCTGCTACAGGAACATCACATTTGAGATGTGACGTTACAGCAAAAAATATATAAATCAAGGACCGTGACGTTGCCCAGGCGCAGCCGGGGCCCATCCTGGAACCAGGTCCAGGGTTGGGGCTTGGACGCGAGCACAGGGTGGCCAGTCCTCCCCCCACAGAGCCTGGCCGATCTCAGCCCAAACGAGTGACGTGGGGCTGCCCTCCCGTGGGCTCACCACCTGCAGGAGGGACTGTGAGGGGCAAGTGTAAAGTGGATCGGACAGGAGTCAAAGGCAAGAGAAACTGGCTCTAGGGACGTAGTAGAACGTCACCTCAATGTCAGAAAAGGTTGGGGACTAGAATAATCGGGCTCACTTCCACGCACAGCTTGAGCTCTGGAACCACAAGATAGACTCTCTACCACTCTGGATGTTCCCATGGTGGTGGCTGTTCACCGTGGGCAGTGACAGTAACACCTGGAGAGACGTGATCGAGAGGAACAGCCCCCTCGTTCTGAACCAGAGCGGTGTTCTGTTACTGGACTTCTGTGTTAGTCACAAATTTCCAAAATGAACACCATGTTCAAGAGTAGAGCTGCTGCTCCTCCACATCAAGAGGAACCAGCTGAGGTGACTTGAGCATCTGTTCCAGATGCCTCTTGAACACCTTCCCGGGGAGGTGTTCTGGACACGTTGGAGAAGATCCTGGACAAGCTGCCTGTATCCTCCTGGAAGAGCTGGAGGAGGTGTCTAGGGAGAGGGAAGTCTGGGCATCTTGACCCTGCTTCAGATAAGAGGAAGAAGATGGCTGGATGGATAATATTTAGTCCCTTTCCAATAACCTGGTCCAGGGTGTGTCACGGTTGTGGGTGGGTCCAGTCACATGTTGGCAGAGTTCAAAAACTTCCAGCAGATTTATAAGTTTGGATGAATCGTGGTCATTGGGATTGTCTACATGAATATTAAAGTCACCAAGACTTATACTAACTATTTTAGAGAAGCTCTTAAAAGTCCTTGAATAAACCATGTTTACACTTTGGCGGATGGTAAATGGTAATGCAGAGAATGTGTCACATGTTATTTTAAAAGATAGTATTTCAAAAGTGTCAAAGGATCCCAACTTTACAGAAATACAGCTGAAGTGGTCTTTGAAGACAACAGCTGGACCACCACCATGACCCTGAAGTCTGGGGGCATTGATGAACTTGTAGTTAGTGGGACAGAGTTCAATAAGTTGACTGTGCTCATCACAATTTAGCCAAGTTTCTGTTAGGATTAAGAAGTCTGGCTTAACTGATGTAACAATGTCATTTAGGAAAAAAGATTTTTTGGAGAATGCTTCTTCTTTAAAATGAACTACAGTAGTTTTGAGGTTGGATGTGTTAATGCCTCTGAGTTTACCAGGTTGTGTACGTCTGCTGAATAGTATTGTCTGGATTGGCATTGACATAGCGTAGGAGGAGCAGTGTTTGTTTGTAGTTTCAAGATCCCAGGTAAGTGCTCCTGAGATCGAGGGAGTTATTTGTTTCAGTGAGGGAACAACAGTTCGATACAATTGGATCAAGTCATGGGACTCATCACCGGCCGTGTGAGTGGACAGTCAGTCGGAGTGATTTCAAACTGCAGCAGAGTACAGTTTTTGTCCGTCTCTATTCACATGGATTTTGTCACGTGCGAATAAACTACTCCACTTTCAAAACACGTTGAAGTTGTTCACAAAAGCCCAAAAAATACCTAATGAGCAACAGCAGCCTCTGAGCCAGATACTAAACTTAATGTCACCAAAGCAGGAAGATGGAAGTGGGTTTGAGACGTTGCATTGTTTACCAGCGCTGAGGACCGTGTCTATGAGTGTTTTAAAGTAATTTCTAAGCACTTTGGATTGCTGTAACTTCATGTCTTTTGAGCCAATGTAAACTCCAACACGGCGGGTGGTTGTGGAGAGTGTCCAGTAGAAGTGTGTTAATGTGTGGTATCTGAGCACCAGAATGGCAGTGGGTCTCAGTCCAGGGGATGAAGACATGACGTACCATGGATGAGTCGATTAGAAGACACTGGAAGCCGCGCTGGGAGGCAGCTGGAGATCTCACTGCTGATTGTAACCGCTCAGCTCTGTTCAAGTAGCTTGAGCCTGGAACCTGGGCAGGTAGATCCCAGCTGACTTCTTGATCTGGTATTACCTGGTGAACAGGTGCTTGGTGGGTGTGGCCGTATCTCTGTTCGCTGAAAAGGGAGGGTCAAACACGGAGACTGGTTTATTTGAGAATGTTGAATCTGTTGGATAATTCCAGCAACTGCCTCTGACTGGCAAGACCAGGACGAGGAGGACAAATGCCATTGTCATTGAGAATGGAGATAATTTTTTACAACAGATGAAGCAAGAGCAATGAACACATGGAGTCTGTCGTTCACGTCCAGATTGCGTTTGAGGAGACAGGAAATCCGTCCGCTAAGTGCAACCTGGGTGTGACTACTCCCTGAACAAAGGTTCCACTTCCCTTCTAATGCTCTATGCCCCCAATAAAATCAGGAAAGCACTGGAAAATTACATAGTAAAATGTCTGGTTAATAAAGTGTTGCAATACAGATAACCTGTATGAATAAAATATAAATCTGGCCAATTGCTAAAATAATACAATACACAAAAACAATGTGGTAGCACATTTTAGGTGTACCACAAATGTCTTCTGAGGACAGTTGTTTGTTCTTTATGTGTTTAATATTGAAACAGAGCTGTCGGCTTGAGGTCACAGTAAATATGTGGTTGACTGAAACTAAACCTGTTCTACTCGCTCTGTGTTGGATCAACCCCTGATCATTGTTACTGTGTCTACTGATTAAAGCTTCGAAGCTCAGGTGTTGTTTTCCAATTTTATCTAAGCCTACTGCTGCAAGGTACATTTGAACGTTTTAAAAATCTAAAGCTCTTTTTATATTTTCTGTGATATATTGGATCAATAAATCACACTTTTATTGCCGGGAACAGATATTCTTTCGTAGGTTTTGTGATTATGATTATAATGTTGATTATAAAGTGGGATTATTTTAAGTGTTGCTCACAAAAGAAATATATTTATTACAATTAAAGCTAAAGCTGGTAATGATGGTTTTATTACAGTTTGTTAGCGAACTAGTCTGTCTTCAAAGTCTGTTAAACATGACGTCGAGAGAATTCACGTCCATCAGACGTCATCACGTTTGTTTTCCGGGTTAAACTCGCTGTTCCTGTCTGATCTGAAGAGGAATTTTTACATCGATATGATTCTTTTAAAAGGATTCCTAGCTTTATTCATTAACCTTTTCTCTTCTGTGTTAATCTGTGCCTCTGAAGGTAAGCTCCACCTTCAGCAGAAAAAACAAAACCAAAGCTTTAGGACCACACCTTAACTTTAGGCCTTTGTTAAAACCGAAAGTAAAGTTCTTCGTAGGGGGCCACATGTTTTGTTGTTTGTTTAATCTGGCCCCTGTTTGACCGGAGCACCTCCAAGTCCGAGGCCATGGTTCTCAGTCGGAAAAATGTGGCTAGTCTCCTTCAGGTTGGTGGAGAGCTCCTGCCTCAAGTGGAGGAGTTCAAGTGTCTCAGGGTTGTTCACGAGTGAAGGAAGGAGGGAGCGTGAGATTGACAGAAGGATCGGTGCAGCTTCTGCAGTGATGCAGTCGATGTACCGGTCTGTCGTGGTGAAGAGAAGCTCTTGATTTACTGGTTGATTTACCCTTACTCTCATCTATGGTCATGAGCAGGGCCACTGCTAGCCATCTGGGTGCCCTGATGTGATGCCCCCCCTCCCCCTTCAGCCCCTGATTTTTTTTTTCTGTGAATAATACAACATTTACAGAAAATGTATGTGCGCGTTATTTGTTTATATTATTTCTTTTCCCATCCTGCCTTTTTCCCACACCATTCCTATCCCTATTTGTGTGTATGAGCTCAAGGTGCATTAAAAGAAGCATTGTAACATTTGGAGTATTGTAGATCATGTTAAAATATTACTAAATGGTGTACATTGTGAGATAATTCATGTCTGACTTGGTGTCAGCTCCATTGACCTCTCACTAGCAATGAGACAGTATGATATCCTTGAGAAAAAAATCACGGTTATGACGATATTGATTAAAGATTGAAAAGCTAATATTTTCCTGGTAAATTGGGCAAAGATAAATGTTTTTGGGATAAATGTTTTTTATCCCAAAAAATCTAACACAATTTTTAACAGTATTTTTTTTAACAGTAAAAGAATTATCATTTCAAATAAATGACTGCAGTGTGTTTAAGGCAGGGCTTCAGCTGTAATTTCAGTCTCAGTACACATCTGCACAACACAATCAGCACATTGTTTTGACTTTTCTATACAGGCTTTTTAAAACTAAATTTATTGTTAAGAACAATCTCGCTGTTCTAAGTATTCTGTAAATAACCAGACAGTTCTACTGAAGCTTTGAAAAGATTTTTCTGCAGTGTTGTTCCTTTTAGTGTTTTTTCCAAATCCGATCCCTATCCCCAAAAACGTACACTACACTTCCAAAAACTCAGCCCACCTGTCTGATCAAATATCTGCCATCCCTCGCCCCTCCCCCAGAGCACAACTAAGTCCCCCCCCATAAATCTGATACAGTTTTCTTTACTTACTCTGCTCCATGGTACACCCCTGAACTAAGCCATTTGAAAATCAAAGGACACCAACTGGAAACACTACGCAAGAGAACTGGTCTCACAATCAACTCCCAACTTTACACAGATCATCTACAACAATACAAAAAAGTTCTGTCCCATGCCCCTACTACTCGCACCTCCTACAGTCTGGATCAGGTAACCCCTCCTCACTACCATCAACAAACTCCTGAACACACTGGACAATTTTCCATATTCAATCACTCAATCATATCATAGGAAAATGCACCTCCTTTCTGTTCTTCTTTCATAAGAGAATTGAAAATGTCCTCCAACTTTACTGCAACAAAACAGAACTAATCCTTGGTCCAAAAACACTCACCAAAACCTGCAATAACTTCACTCTGTCCATCAACGGCTCAACGGGTCCTTTCTCATCTCAACTCTGTAACGTTAGCATCATCTTTGACTAGACACACTCAGACAAATACCACATCAAACACCTCACCAAGACTGACTTCTCTTGTCCACTGCAATAGCCCTTGCACTAAACAAGAGCTAAAAGCTAAGGGCAAAGAGGTAGGGGTAAGTCAGAGAATAGGGATTGGGTCTTAACCTCGAGGCGTTGGCTCTCATTAACTCCACAGGCTTTAGCCACTGTCTCAAAAGTAACTGTTCACTTTTTACATCATGGAAACTCTAATGATAAAGTAAAGAGAGTTTTTTGTTCTTGTCGTTTCTGTCTGATTACAAGCATCTGGGTTATTGGAAAGTGGATGAATATCTGTTTTGATTAAATTCATGAAACAGTGTCAGAAACGAGCCTCAGCTCTGAGCCACTGTTCCTAAGAAAACGGGTCTGTCCCTGTCAGTGTTTCTCTGTGGGACCAGCTCTGGAAACATAGGAACCATAGCCATAACAGAGTGTTCATTGTTCTTCCAAAAACAGCTGAAGACTGAAAAGAAGGATTTGTGAAGTGCAGTCCTCACTCAAACTGCCCAAACACTTCCTTTTTAAACCAAGGGGTCATGTCCTGAGGTCAAAGGTCAACTGAAGAGTTCTTCAGATTTCTGTGGACATAGGTTCTTTACAATATTAGAGTCAAATATGAGAAAACATCAAAAGTTCTATTTAACAAGGACTCAGTTAAAATAGTTTGTTCATTTCAAAGTCAACATTTGAATCATTTATTGCTTCACTTTCTTTTTGAAACTTGTCTCATTTTGTCCTGAACATGTCTCTGTCTCGTTTCTCAGAGACTCAAGTGTCCTGTGTTTTCAACGAGAGCTGTGTCCTGCACTGCAGCTTTCAGAACGACTCTGACCCTGTCATCCACTGGATAAAGACTCCAGAAGATGTTCGAGTTCACAGCTACTACTACAGTAAGGACCAGGTCCAACACCAGGACCAGGACTTTAAAGACCGGACCTCTCTGTTTGTGGATCAGATCTCCAGAGGAAACGCCTCACTGCTGCTCAGAGAGGTGAAGGTCCAGGATGAAGGTAGATACAGGTGTTTCACCAGCACAGACAACAGTGAAGGCAAGAACTCCTTTAACAATCTGAGAGTGAGGGGTAAGAAAAATAATAGAGTTTAAATGTTTCTTCTGATGGAGCTGAGTCTTGTTGCTTTTAACTGAACTCTTTTGTTGCAGCTTCTGTTAGTTTTGTGAACATAGAGCAGAGAGGAGATGAACTGATCTGCAGCTCCAAAGATATTTACCCAAAACCTGATGTGAGCTGGTCTCTGAGGCCTCCACCTCCTGATGTTGAGCCCAAAACATCAGCCAGTGTCTCAGAGAAGGGTCTTTACTCCATCTTCAGCTCTGTCCCACTTTCACACAAGCCTCCAGAGGAACACAGCTGTAACATCAGCACTGACCACAGCTGGAGCAGCGCCACCTACAGGCTGCAGCGTGAGTACTACAATGACATCAACTTGTCCTGAGATAAACTCAGTAGTTCATCCTATTTTACTGCCGACACAGAAAATATAACAAAGTTCAAAACAACAACAGAGTCATAAATAATCCTCTTGGAGGACCTTTAAACAAACATGGACTTAACTCTTTACCATCTGATCTCTTTCTTCAGCTCCAATCAACAGCACAGGTCCAAACACCAACCTCCATTGTGTTAATTCAAACTCTCCAATAAAGAGCATTGTCTGGAAATTCAACCAAACTCAGACCATATTAACCCAGACTGGGACCAACAGAGTTTATAATGAATCCTGGAGACAGTTTGTGGAGGAGGTCTCAGAGTCCGGCCTGACTTTAAAGAACCTGGACTCAGGTCATCAGGGAGTCTACAGCTGTGTCCTCAGCTCTGACAGAGAGACACTCATCAGTGACACACTGCTGGAAGATGGTTTGTAAAATAGTCACATGACCAACAAAGACAGGACCGTCCAATGTTGAGCTGGTTTTAAGAGTATTACTCCAGTTCATTAACATTGTCTACTGTGGATCAAATATGAAACTGTGAATGTCTAAAATGTATGAATATAATGTTAGTTATTGGTGGTTAGGACTTATGCCTAAGAACAGAACAGAGGCCTAGTCCAACTTCAGTCCCACTACGTCGTGTACTTACAGCAAAACAACAGGATCTGAAAAAAGATCAGTGTGACTCCAGTTGGACTCAGGTGTTTTTATTATTCTGTGATTAATATATGTTTCTGGATTAACTGGACTCATAGATTCCTTTTTTCTTTTAGGAAGTCACTATGGGTGGATTATTATTGGATGTACAGTTGCAGCAATAATAGCCTTAGCAGTATTAATAGTTATATGCATCTACTGCAAACGTTGAGGTAAAGTGACGCCTATTTTAGATAGAATTAAACAGGTTTTAGTTGGAATAAAACAGACCTTATTTTTGTGCTAAACACATATTCTTGTTTCCACCTCAGAGAGAAGTTTCTGACACTGATGCTGTTGATCGACCGTTACAAGAAAACTCTGCTGAGGTCGAAGAGGATCGAGACAGTTAACGTTCAAACACATCCAACAGCTGGACTCAACTGAATAAGACCCTTTATTTAAACCTGAACAGAACTATGTTACATCATGTTTGCTTTATTACCTTTAAATGTTTTATTTTCAGATTTACATTAAACAGAACAGAGCAAATAAACAGTATTTTTGGGAAATTTTCTAAATCATCAGAAGATGGCAGGTCCTTCTTTAAATCAACACGTTCTAATGAAGGGAATCATAAGCAGTTTACACAACAAACAATTCTGTTGCATTTTCTTTGTTCATTTACACAAACGGTGCTCTCTTAAACTGAAAGACGATGTATATTGTTATGATATTATTTACTCAAAACATTACATTTTTATCAAAACTTGAACCAAATGAAGAACTTTCAAAATATATCATTTATTAATAAAATAAAGGTTAATATGAAGTGCTGCAAAAGAACGTTACTGTTCTATTTGTGAATTTATTTGTACATTTTAACAAAATGTATTTTATTTTTTGTGACTCTGTGATGGATTATTTAGTGACATCTGTTCTGCATCATTTACAGTAACAGTGACATCTAGTGGTGAATAAAGGTCAAAGAAAACGTCTTCTCCTTCAAACATACGTCCAGATGTTTTTGTTAAAACCTCTTGAGTTTGGAGTCGTCTCAAAAACGTTTATAATTTAAGTGTGTCGTCCCAGAGCTGGAGGTGTCCTGTCGGCTCATGAACAGCTGAATACCAGGAGACTCTGTTGTCCTACTTTCAAGACCCTCCTCTAACTCCAGTCTTTCTGTGATAGTCTCCATGTCCTCCACGTGTTGCTGTGGGTTCTCTCCAGGTCCAGCTTCCTCTCACCGTCCAAACACAATTATGTACAGGTCACCTGCAAATCTAAAGTGTCCCTAATGAATGAATGTGAGAGTCAATGGTTGTCTGTCAGTGTCTCTAAGTGTTAACCCTGCGACCAACTGGCCCAAAGCTGCTGGGATAGTCTCCAGTCACAACAACCACAAACAGGAATAAGCGGTAGAAAATGAAAGAATATTTTGTTTTATTTGGCTGTTCAGTTGTCGTCCACTAGAAAGAAACAGGTCCTAAATATTTGATTTGAACAGTGTGTGTGAGATTAGACGTCTGACATATTTAGGTTTGTCTCTGAGGCAGCGTCAGATTCTTAAGGATTATGATCCCATCCACTGCATGATGTAACTCTTGGATGTAACACTGTCACTGAGAGTTGTAGGAGTCTTGTTAAGTAGTGACTGGTTTACGTTGTCTCTAAACCATAATAGTTTCTCTCACTGTAGACTCTCAGCTGGATGTCTGCTCGTCTCTGAGGCTGGAGCTGGTGAAACACTTGTGTGAGCCCTGGTCCTGGAGGTCGACTGGTGAGAGCCACAGTGAGGCTTCCCTCTGGAGATGTTCTCCACAAACTGAGAGCTCCGGTCTCTGACGTCCTGCTGCTGGTTCAGAAGCAGGCGCGGATTTACGGGTGGGCCTGGGTAGGCACGTGCCCACCCAGATTGACTGGTGGCCCACCCAATCAGATTAATAAAAACACCTTAATTCAGCGCGTGCAGCACATCAGAAATAGACTCGGTGCAGAAACAATCTCTGCACTGCACCGCACATGGAACGGATCGCCGGTGTGACGGATCAACTGGCGAAGCCGGTTATGTGGCGACATGCAGATGTTTTTTGTGGGCGTTCCTCTCTAGGACCCCACTTTTACAAACCAGGAAATATAGGTATTATTTCGTCTTAAATTACATTGATGTGATTCTTTTTACAGCGGACATAATGATGTCTCCTTTAGTGTCGATGAGAAAAAACGAACGTAGACGGCTGTAATTCGAGAGCGGTTTGTGGATTATAACTCGATGTAAACAGGACAGAGCTGTCACCAGTTGATCCAGACGATCTCCGTTTAACTTGTGTACAGTGTTGGGAAAGTTCACTTTCTACAAGAACTAGTTCAAAGTTCAGTTCACAAATTTTAAAATGAACTAGTTCAGTTCAGTTCAAACTTCAAAATTTTGAACTAAGTTCACAGTTCCAAAAATGAACTAGTTCATAGTTCTTTTTTTTCATATGTTGCTGCGAGCTATTATTTTTCAAAATTATTGCCACAGCCCATATACAGTAGAATCACAGACAGCAATTATTTTATCAGTTTTAACAATGAAGCTATGCGTTAGATTTCATTTTCATATCAAATTTTCAATCCTTATCCAACCAGGGTTTACATTAGCATTGAGGGGACATTGTTGATTTAATGCTTTGTTGCTGTCCATTCACTCCACACTAGTAGCAGCTGCAGCTTTCAACCCTACAGTACATTCTCAAGAACATGAGGAAAAACGTGCTGCTTGAATGGTCTTTTTAATGAGGAATTATTCAAAGAAAAACAGGACAGTAATCATTAAGGTGAAAACGTTTTTAAATTTTAATAATTTTCCATTGTCCACATGCTAAAACAGAATATTGGAATCCTGGAAAAATAGACCAGGCAGGTTCAACAAACAAGTTACATTAATTATTTTAAATGATCATACGCCTTACTACATGCTGCTGTCGCCTCCATGCTTTTTTTTTTTTTTTTTGATGACGCGTCACGCATGCGCGGACGGTGCGACACTGGTGGCTGGTGTTGCCAGGTTTGGTGTTTTTCCGCTACATATTAAGACCCGCTTTGCGGCTGGTTTGCGTGTGTTTTAGCCGGGTTTTCGCCTGGAAGGCTCTATAGAAATCTGGCACCCTATTGAACGTTAACCTGAGAGAGCGCGTGCGTTCACAGACACCAGAATGAACGAGTTCACAGTAACGCGTTCATCAGGCAGTAATTCAGCACGTTCAGTTCACGTCAAAAATATGAACGAGTTCATGAACTATCGTTCAATGAACGCGTTCAGGCACAACACTGCTTGTGTAACATGAGAAACAGCCTTTAAATCAAGAAATACTACAGAAGGAACACTGGCGTGGACATTGTACTCATGCTGTGCAACTTCTTTAAAAACTTGTAATGAGTTACCTGCAATAATCGCAATATAATATGGTTCAGTCCAATGAGAATAAAACAGTTGAGGCTACTCTTACCGTTATTATGTGAGCTCTTGTCTCTGGTCAGCGCTGGAGTCATACTGACAACTAAAGCTGTGTTTAAAAAGTTGTTTGTCCCATGTATTTATGACTGACTCTGCTTTTATGTTGTATGTTTGTCTCATGTACTGGTGAGCTGAAGGAAACATTCCACTTTGGTAAAGTTCTATTCTATTTTGTTCAAATGTAGCTTATGTCTCCCTCTGAAATAATAAAACATTCTTCTTCATAGTTTGTAAAACCCCATAATGATGAAATTTGAATGTTTGCTTCTGTTATGTTTCTTCCCTTGACCTTTGACATTAGAGCCTTTGGTATTGTTCACTTGTGAGGTCTGTGTTGGATGTAAGAACTTCCACAGGCCTTAGACATTATGTGTTTATTATTTGTTCTTTACAATGAACCTCAAGAAAAATACATTTATCCATTAGTTCTCTTTCAAAAGGCAACTCCACAACATTAAACTGGTTGTGACTGTTCACAGGACATTTATACATTTAATAGTGACACTTTAAAGGCTGGAAACAGAACAGAAAGGACTATAAAACCAATATTTATGACCATGTCAATATGAATCATATAAAAACATTGTTATAAAAACTTTTCAAAAGGTTTATTGATGAGAAATTACAACAGAAAACCTACATTACATGTATTTATTTGGTTTAACAGTGTAGGCTGCATAACACCAATAAAAATATTCCCAGATCAGTCTGTGTGTGTCCAACAGCAGAATATTAAGGTTCATGTGAATCGTTCTCAGGACGTCTTATAAAAGGGACACTTCCAAACCTTCAGGACACTGTCAGGACACTGTCGGGACTCTGTCAGGACACTGTCAGGACAGTAGATGCCAGAGGAAGTCCTGCTGTAGCAGCAAGTGACTGTCACACTTTAAACCACTTGGGTCTTGTAGATGAGAGCAGTCATTTGATAGATGTCGTAGGCTACTTGGCCGAGACAAAGCACAGTGACAAACTGTAGAGAAAAACGGTTTCTATTTACGTAGAAAATGCGCTCTCCAAGAGTCAGTATGGCGCTTGTTCTAAACACAACGTTTACTCCACACACCCTTAAAAAAGCCCAACGACATGCAAACAATTCTACTTGAACAGCTCTGTTTTTACTGTTAACCCATCACCAAGCTCACACAAAAGTCTAAAACAAGTTGAATTGTCACAGGTTAACTTGGGACTTAGCCACAAGACAAACTGACCTCAGTGCTCTGCTCTCTCCAACTACTGAGCCAAATTTAATAAACCTTTACCTTTACTGAGCCAAATTTAATAAACCTTTACCTTTGTGCCAAAAAGTACATTGTTCGATAACAAATCAGATTAACAGTGATAAGCAGTTTTGCATAATCAACTATGTTACAGGTACATGTGTTTTGAACAGGCCTCGACACAGCCACCTTTCCCCAGTTAACCTGAGCCAGTTGAATTTGCACAAAAAGATTAAACTAGACAGTTGTCTAAAGCCCTGTTTGCTGTAAGGGGCTATTTTTTTTTTCTACCAAACATAGCTTTGTCACTGAGGTTCATAAACACTAGAATTTATACAAAAAAGAAAAAAACGGGTGCAGAGCTTATTGTCCTTTAGTACAACAGACATCCATGAACTTAATGGATTGTTGCCCAGAGGTGCAACAACTATTAAAGGAAATTTAATTTTTGATATTGTGTTGTTTATACTGTTCTTTTCCAGGACGTGGAGTTGTCACCAAATAACTTCTTATCCCATTTTGTGTGCAGTTTCTGTTTGGTTTTAATGAAATGTGATGAATGTTTCCATAATATTCTGCATATTCATAATCATGCATTTTTCTGTACAATCCTACATGTGCAAATGTTTTGAGTGTTTTATAAAAACCCAAATACCTCGCAAAGCAAGGAATGTTTTAAAACTTAGATTAACTCCGTTAAAATGTTCCAAAGTGACTTCCCCTTCCGCCGGAAGAGTGCATAGGACACGCCCCCGGCTCACAGGTGATAAAAGCTGGCTGCTAGCCAAAAATCTCTCTTTTCCTGCTCTGGTCCTTCCGACCTAATCCGGCTCCTTCCTCGACCGGGAGGCCCCGTCCCCAGGGGCCTCCTCACGCTTCAGGCCTTGTGGAAACGAGCAAATTTTCTTTGTTTAAGGACCGTGCCTGCTAACGAGTTAATGCAAGAATTACGAAATTGTCTTTTGATGATTGGATAGAGTCATTCGTCCATTTGACCACCAGGGGGTGGTGTTTTGACCATTGTAGAAGTCTGTTTTCAAAGACACTCTGGCCGTCCTTTTATCTGAAAGAAAACAGTGTTAACCCAGTCCTCTTCCAGACTTTAGATACAAGCTTGTCTCTGAAGGCCTCTGGCAATGATAGAAAAGACAGGACAGTTAATTCGTGGGGATTCCAAGGGCTGATCTGCTACAGTGGAAGAGTGTACCACAACTCCAGTGTCTGCCAGATCTTTCTGGAGGGATCGTGCAGTCAAATGTGGGTTTTGACTTACTTTTCTCACAATCCTGCGAGCCGTTCTATCTGATATTTTTCTTGGTCTTCCAGATCTTGCTTTAACTTCCACTGTTCCTGATGACTGCCATTTCTTAATTACATTCTGAACAGAGGATATTGGCATCTGAAAACGATTTGCTATCTTTTTATAGCCTTCTCCTGCTTTGTAAGAATCAACTATTTTTACCTGGGGTGCCCAAACTTTCGAACCCCACTGTAGTCTTAAGTATTCCAGAAGCATGACAGACAATGCTAAATAACATGGATTTTATATCGCCCTATTCCTTTTTGTACTTTGTGATAACTAGTCTCTGGTGACTTAGACTCAAAAACTACAACCCCTTGAAGTAACTGTTATAGTTCCATTTGCTTCCTGTTACTACAGCTGCCCAGAGCAGACAAACTGAGATCTCCTGTGCTGGAAAAGACATTTTCTTAATGACTTTTCATGACATCCCATTTCCGCAGGTTTTGCTCATCAATGCCACTGTAAGGATGCCATCACTGTTCAGGTGCTCTATGGAAGTGCACTCTATGGAATTATAAGCATGTAGACAGAGCTAAGAAAGGTATTTAACCTCCCTTTGAACATTCTTAAAGTTGAAGCTTGTTTCACTTCCTCTGGGAGGCTAATCCAGATTTTTGCTGCATGAAACTTAAACGCAGCTTCACCAGGTTTAGTTCCAACTCTTGGCACAAGCAGAAAACCTGTCCCAGATGTTCAGAGTCTGAGAAAATTCATAACTAGCACGTCATAAATATATTCTAGTACTAAACCATTAAAAGACTTGTAAACCAGCAGTGCCGGTTTAAAGTCTATTCTGAGCAACAGAAAGCCAGTGCAGAGATTTTAAAACTGGAATAACGTGGCCGTACTTCCTGGTTTTAGTTAGAACCTGAGCAGCAGTGTTCTGAATAAGCTGCAGCCGTCTTAATACAGTTGGCTAACCTGGAGATAAAAGCATGGATATCTTTAAGTCTGGTTTAGACATTATCCCTTTCGAAATGTATAAGGCGATATAATGCTGATGTAATCGTCTCAAATCTCAGTCCATTATAACCCCTAGATTTCTAACCTTATTTTTAAAGAGACTTGAGGTGACTGCTGACACCCCTTGTTTCTGTGGCCTATAGATTACTATTTCAGTTAGAGAACATTTTGCATCCACCCATCAATCTGTTTGATGGAGTGATATTATATCATTGACCCCTTTTTCACGTGTTGTGAGTAAAATCTGAGTGAAAACTCAGGGACTATGGGCGAACCACAGAAGAAGGGATCCACTCCCAGGACGGACAGGCCGTGCAGGAATGTGTCCAGGACAGTTGAAAAATACATAGAAATACACAAACATATTCACAAATAAAAATATTTATATTGGCAGTGTCCAGTGTCCACTGTGAGTGTGCAATAGTCGATGGGGCCGCAGCCAAAATCAAGGTAGAGATCAGATTGGGTGGGGCCCTCACACTGGAGCACTGGGGGTACACATCAACCAGCAGGACAGAGGTTTGTGTCCACCCTAGGAGGAGGGAGAAAAGAAAAAAAAACTGTAATAGGTAGATGCAGTGGTGGACAGTAACGAAGTAAATGTAATTCGTTACTGTACTTAAGTAGTTTTTTCCAGTATCTGTACTTTACTAAGTATTTCCATTATGGGATACTTTTTACTTTAACTTCACTACATTTCAACGTCAAATATCTTACTTTTTACTCAATTACATTTTGCAAAATTGGTCGTTCCTTGTGTTGCCATTAAAATGTTTTGTAGAAGAAGACCTCAAAAACGCGTCTCAGTGGCAGTGTCAGGACCGGCTCAATAGAAGCCTCGTTCTCTACACGCGAGCTGATAAACATGAAAATGACAAATAAAAAATACACCTGTAATGAAGCTTTGGTATTAGTTATGGCTGACTCTGATTCTGAGGGAGAACATCTACCTTTAGAGTCTGTTCAGCCTAGTGAAAGTGAGAATGAGCGAGAGTGAGTGCGTGTGTAACTTGGACAGCGGCGCCGCTGCTCGTGCCTTTCTCAGTGTCTCTCATAAAGCACACGCTGTTTTTACCACATTTTGCCAAACATCAGTGAAAGAAACGGGAGGAAAACTAGTCGCTCTGGCCGCGGTAGTGAAGGGGAGGGAAGCCGTGAGCGCGTAGCACCTGCAGCTTTACCTTTAGCACCTGCAGCTTTACCTTTAGCACAGGTGATAGAAGCCGGGGCGCGTGTACTGCCGTGGCCGCGGTAGTGACGGGGGTGTCGGGAATAATGCAACTTCTATTGAAAGCTGTTTGGGACAAATACGTGTTGTTCATCCTGACACTTTACCCAGTAGAGGAGGGAGAGGCAGGGGTAAACATAGTCACCGAGAATGCACTAATCAAAGCAGCGATCTTAATAAAAGTGATGGCTGTGTGCTGTGCTTTATGAGAGGTCCCACACTCTAAAAAACTACTAACTATGCCACATGGATGGATAAGAAAAGATAAAGCAACTGCAACCACACACATACAGTACATGTGTATATTTCTCATAACTATTTGCATACGTTTTACTTGTTTGTTTTACTAGTTATGGTATATTAGAAGTTGTAGTTATTCTTTATTTTGGTAATGTTGCTTTTACAAATTACTGTTTGAAAAAAAAATTTTTTTTTTCAGAATAAGAAAAAAAAACTATTATAATATGTTCATTAGTGTGTATGTACTGTAAATAACATAACCACCAATATATAATGTCATGGTATGCAAATTATATGCAAATTAGATGCTTAAAATTTATTTACTTATATACTTTGGGTCATACCTGACATGTTTCTAGTTTAGAGTAAGACTCTACCTCTTATCATTTTCAAACCACAGCCTTTTGAAATTTGGATCTCAGAAATCTGTATTTTTTTAAATAAACCCTGGCGCCTGAAGGGGACAAGAGGCTGACAAAAATTATATGGGCATTATAGCCTTAATAGATGATAGTACTTGGATACTTAAGTACATTTGAAGGCAAATACTTTTGTACTTTTACTCAAGTGAAAGTTGGAGTCAAGTGGGAGTACTTTTACTTTTACTGAAGTAATATTTTACCTAGTGTATCTGTACTTTAACTCAAGTACTTGATTTGTGTACTTCGTCCACCACTGGGTAGATGTGACAATAATATGAGCGGTTTAGTGTGTACCTACAGCTACAACCAGTGTAAACGTGTACCTACAGCTACAACCAGTGTAAACGTGTACCTACAGCTACAACCAGTGTAAACATGTACCTACAGCTACAACCAGTGTAAACGTATACCTATGATCAATCAGTCTCCATACGTTTGGTGAAATAAGAATGTTTTGAGTTTGCTTTTGAAAACTTCAACAGAGTCAGCTCGCCGCACTTCCGCCGGGAGCCCATTCCATAAAAATGGGGCTCTATAAGAAAAGGCTCTGTAGCCAGCAGACTACTTCTTTACTCGAGGAAGTTGAAGGAGGCCAGAGTCCTGAGAGCAGAGTATGTGAGCGGAGCTGAGCGGGAAGAATTTGCGCTCCACGCTCAAGGTATTTCATAATTACTCCGCTCAAGCTCCACTCTTGGTGTACTGTTTTCCGCTCCTTGCTCCCTCCCCCACTCCGTCCTTTTACGTCTCGCTCCGTTTTCGCTCCAGGGTATTTTATTTTTTTTAGTATCTGATCAGAAGATGCATGTAGTGCATTCCTCCATGGTGATGGACAGATTATGATATGTACTGCAGGTTGAACCATAATTTAAAATAGAAACATATTTGAAAAATGACTAAGAATTTAGGAACGGGTCCATAGAACCTGAAGCTTCCTGGAGTACTCAGGGTGGAGACAGTGTCAGTGCATCAGTTTGATGAAATCACAGAAAAAGTAACCACAGGAAATAGAATCACTCCCAAAATGACAAACGGTGACTCAGTAGATGTGCCAACAGTGGTTTGTATCAGAGGCATTCAGTGGTACCATAAATAAACCTGGCCTTCGTCCTGGTAACCTCTGCACCTGGGTGTGGCGCGGCCGGGAACAAAGCGGGATGTGACTTTGTTCTGGTCCTGGAAACCAAATCATCTAGTGTTTTTGTTGGAGTAGTCTGGTTTGAGATGTGCACTGTTATGATGGCCCCTTGGGGTGGATGGCCACGGTGGACATGTGCCAGAGGTATACCCTGTCGGTTTTGGTAGAGCAATGCCACATAAAACACAGCCTTATTAAATCCTCAGCTTGGGTTTGTTTGTTTGTTTTAGGTCAATTCTGTTTTTCTGTGCCTTTCTATCTGCATACTTGCATGACTAAGACTAAAATGATGAAAATATGAAGGCGATGGAAGCTAGCTACAGAACACCCTAATTTGTTTTGAGTGGGGATTTACCTGCAGTTTGAGTACACACACCACATCACCTTGTTTATTACAGTCTTTGTTTGATGCATCCAAGGTGCGGGCCACAAAAACAAGGGCCTTTTACATGAACATACTGATTAGGAAAACACTACACTTAAGTCGCTACAGACGGAGACTTGCAACTCGACTCAGAATCATGGTTCAAAGACTCGGGACTTGACTTGGACTCACAGTTTAGGACTTGTGGACAATCAACCTTTTCCCACCCACTCGCATAGTTCAAGCATTTGCTCGAATGAATATAGTTTTCATGCCTTTCATCATTGGGCATTGGGCATTGGGCATTTTAGCTCAGTTCAATGTGTTGGCTTAATTGGCAGCACATGCAGCTGTGAGTAAAGTCAAGTGTGGGAAAGAGCTTCCAGCGGAACTTTTTAAAATAAAACACTATCGTGAACATCCAAAATCTATTACAATTTTTTCTGTGAGGACCAGTAGAAAATGAGGGGGGTTGAGGGTGGCCACCATTATTTTCCAGCACTACATTAACCCTCTTAGGCATGGATTTCACCAGAGCTTCACAGGTTGCCACTGGAGTCCTCTTCCACTCCTCCATGATGACATCGTGGATGTTTGAGACCTTGCTCCTCCACTTTCCGTTTAAGGATTCCCACAGGTGCTCAAAAGAGTTTGGATCTGGAGACATGTTTAGCCAGTCCATCACCTTTACCCTCAGCTTCTTTAGCAAGGCAGTGGTCATCTTGGAGGTGTGTTTGGGGTCATTATCATGTTGGAATACTGCCCTGTGGCCCAGTCTCTGAAGGGAGGGGATCATGCTCTGCTTCAGTATGTCACAGTACATGTTGGCTTTCATGGTTCCCTCAATGAACTGTAGCTCCCCGGTGCCGACAGCACTCATGTAGCCTCAGACCATGACATTCTCACCACTATGTTTGACTGTAGGCAAGACACAAATGTCTTTGTACTCCTCACCTCTTGCCGCCACACACGCTTGACACCATCTGAACCAAATAAGTTTATCTTGGTCTCATCAGACCACAAGACATGGCTCCAGTAATCCATGTCCTTAGTCTGCTTGTCTTCAGCAAACTGCGCGCTTTCTTGTGCATCATCTTTAGAAGAGGGACGACAGCCATGCAGACCAAATTGATGCAGTGTGCGGCGTATGGTCTAAGCACAGACAGGCTGACCCCCCACCCCTTCAACCTCTGTAGCAATGCTGGCAGCACTCATAAGTCTATTTTTCAAACACAACCTCTGGATATGACGCTGAGCACGTGCACTCAACTTCATTGGTCGACCATAGCGAGGCCTGTTCTGAGTGGAACCTGTCCTGTTAAACCGTTGTATGGTCTTGGGCACCTGGCTACAGCTCAGTTTCAAGGTCTTGGCAATCTTCTTATAGCCTATGCCATCTTTATGTAGAGCAACAGTTCTTTTTTTTTCAGATCCTTAGAAAGTTCTTTGCCATGAGGTGCCATGTTAAACTTCCAGTGACCAGTATGAGAGAGAATGAGCAATAACACCAAATTTAACACACCTTCTCCCCATTCACACCTGTGACACACAACACTGGAGAGAGAAAATTGCTAATTGGGGCCAATTTGGACATATTTACTGTGTACTCACTTTTGTGGCCAGCGGTTAAGACATTATTGGGTGTGTGTTGAGTTATTTTGAGGGGACGGCAAATTTACGCTGTTATACAAGCTGTACACTCGTGTGAGGGGTGGACTGTGAGATACTGTGAGATACTGTAGATGGAGAAAAACGCAACTCCATTTTGAATGACACATGATGAAAACTCCCCAAGTGATAGCTTCTGGATAAGAATAATATCCCTAAGAAAGGCACATACACCACCACCCTTTTTGTTCTCCCATAGTTTCGATACAAATGTGAAATTAGATGGAGTGGATTCAATAAGGACTGTATTTCCAGTCTTGCTGTTCCATGTTTCAGTTAAAAACATAAAATCAAGCTTATATAAAGTTATAAAAATCATCAAAACCACATTAAGGAATAACACTACAATTATTTTATTAAAATTTTTTACATTAATTAATATGGTTGTTGAGAGTTTTTATAGATTTATTCTCAAACTCAAATCTTCTCAAATTCAACCACTTTTTCAACACTTAGATACAGTAAATTGACATGGTTTTTCAGCACCTTATAGCTGTAGTACATCAACATACAGTATATTTATATTTTTTCTGTTTGCAGTTTTCTTTCTTTGTAAAGCATTGTGTTTCTGTTCAAAATAAATAAATAAATAAATATAAAGTGTTTTTTGTAATGGCGGTAGAAAGGTGACATGAAGAACAATGTTTCTAATCAAAGCATAATTGTGTTGTCAAATTCACCGAGAGACTGTAGGTCTGGGGTGACCATAGTTGAAGGTGAGCGGTTCGATCCCTGCTCGAAACATCCTGCTCTCCCCCACAGTTCATACTGTTGTTGTGTACTTGGAAAAAAGTGCCTACTAGGTGGAAAAGCACTATAAATAATATAAAATCACAAACATCTATTAAACTAAGAATGTTGAATGTCCTGCCCACAAATATATAAATGAGGTACAATCAGTTTAAGCACAGTGGCAATGTGGATATGGCACTGACACTTAGAGCAAGAAAGTCCAAAGTTTGATCTATTTTGTAGTCTACTTTTAGTTCTATAAGTAGACGACTTTGACTCACTTCTTTAGATTGGTTGGCGATACATGGAAAAAGGAAATTGCAAAATAGTCTTTAAAATGTCTGTCGGCCCTTGACAATTTCAATGTGGGTTAGTCTTGGACCCTTGTCTTGAACAATCCATCTCCTACAACTTAATGTATAAAGTCTGTGGGTTTTCCATATTATTCCGTGATATCCCCTGGGAGCTTATAAAGTTAATTTATTGTGTGTAGCGTTTTAATTAGTGTGATCAATAGTCGATTTGAAAGGATTTAGATTTGCAGCGCAGGAGGTAGACAAGGCTAAATGAGTGTCTCACAGCTTTGTGCTCAGCGACACTGGCCTTGCTCTTAATAATTGATACAAAGAGGTCTTTGTCTGACACTGGGGATGTGAGGGTTACATAAAAGCACATGAGTGAAGCTGTCAAGTTAGAAAAACAGAGAGCCTGAAGTGCACAGGAATCCTTAAAGGAAATGTTGTTACCTTGCATGGTGAGCATCTCTCGGCTTGTTTCTGGTGGATCTCTGAAGACGATGCTGAGGCGTGTAATGCACTTTTGTTCACACCTGGTCCACCCTGAAGAAAACCCCCCGCTTGTGCTGTGGATCTCTCTCATCACTGATTCATTGAGCAAGAGATGGGGGAGAGGAGTGCCGTCAGATGAACAGCACAAGGTGCTCTCCAACTGATGCTCTGCAATCCCCAGCCTCAGCTCAGCTGCAGTTCACACTTAACAAAAAAAATTGAGGCTCAGGTCTGTGGCATTACATCAAATAAACCTGGTCACCTGCCCTATCTATGGGTTACAAGGACAGTTTCTAGAGATAAATAATGCTTCTATCTTTATCTTTCAACTTGTGTTTACTCTATAGCTTTTCCTGAAGATGAAGAGACTAAAATATAACAGTAAATCTGTTCACACATTATGTTTAACTGCTAAAAACCCACTTTTTTCAGATTGTCTATAGCCTCCAATACTGTCTTATGTATTTTATGTTATTGTCTTGTCTCTTGAGCTAAAATTGTAAAGTGTCTTTGAGTTCCTTTTGAAAAGCAAAACCAATGTATTATTATTATAATTATTATTCAAATGTTTATTTTGTCTTTTGCAAATTATATTCAACAGTGTGCATGGATTTCTCATTAATGTGCTTCCAGTTCTTTTGGGCCCTATTCCTCCTTCTTGGGACTTCCATATTTGGGCTTTTAACCTATCTCTTTTTGTTCTGTAAAGCACTTTGAATTGCTCTATGTATGAACTGTGTGTTATACCTAAGAGTGTAAAGTCCAAGTTTCTGTAAAGTTTCTGGCACTGTCATTATGTTGAAGGTAGTCTCTGGTTGTACAACTCTGAGGTCAGGTGTTCTTGAAACTGAATCTTAATGTTAAGCCACAGCAAGAGTTTATGCCACAACTAATCATTCACTTGATTATGACCAAAATTGCAAGTGTAACGGGTTTAGGGTTTTAGACCAAAGAAAATGTTGTTTATTCAGTTGCTTGCATGTTGCTACACTTATTATAGTAGAATAGGTTTTAAAGCAAGCTTGTTCATGCTGAAATTCACAGAAACTAAAACTTTCCCCTCTTACATTGCCCTTTTACAATTCCTAAGTATAGCAACTCCACTACAAGCTACCAATAACCTTTCAGTTTGTTAGTGCTGTGATCTAAACAAGGCTTGACTGAGCAGATTCAACTGCAACCTTGATTTCCACACATTTTGTAACTATAGGCCAAAGCCAGACAATTACTTTGACCAGTCACATCCTAAACACAGTGAATGTATGTGCACCTTTTGCAAGTGGAAAAGGTAAACAGTATTGTTTAAAATAATAGCAGTACAATGTGACTAACCAGAATAATCCAGGTTTTTAGTATATTTTTTTTGCTACGTGGCAAACAAGTTACCAGTAGGTGCAGTAGATTCTCAGAAAACAAACAAGACCCAGCATTCAGGATATGCACGCTCTTAAGGCTGTGCAATTAAGCAATTAGTTGTGGGCGTGTTAAAAATAAATAGCAGTGTCTACTGTTGACTGTACAAACTCAAAATTATTTTGTACCAAACGTTTTTGTTTCTAGGATTTAGCAATCCTGTGAATCACTAAACTAATATTTAGTTGTATGTTTTTTAAAACTGCTTCACATCTGTGTGGCACCAACTTGTGGCACCTCTCAGCTGTTATTACACTCCATGATCTGTATTGTTAATAATATACTGTATATATTAATTGTGTTTACTTTGACGCTTTAAGGTGTTTGATTAAGAATAGAGGGATTAAATATGCATCACATGGTTCTTGCATCAACTTAAATTGTTTTTACTTTTTTTTTTTTACTAAGAATTTCAACAAATGGGAAAACCTAAATCCTATTATTATTTAAAATGATTAAAAAATAGACTAAAATTGTTATTTTACAGTAAAATAACAGAGAGGATGTGAGATGAAGGAGCTGCTGTTGCTTTCTTGTTCACTTACAGTGTGTAGAGGATGCTCCATGTTGTTTCCATCTAATACGGCTTCAGAAAGGTCAGTGAACACAACAGTACTCTGTGCAACAGCATAAGAATGACAACAGAAATTAATCCTAAAGATTCATACATGATCTAGTTTATTTGTACACTGACTATTATAGAATATTTAATCAAAAGGTGTGTGGACAAAATGAAAATGTAACGTGACTGTTTGTCTTTGCCTATAATTAGTATGTTTCAAACTATTTAATAAAATGTATTTACATTTATTAAATTTATAGATTATTATTGCCAGTAACTTACTGAATGGTTTGTATTTGTTTTACTAGAAGCAGTAGAAAACTGTAAAACTTAAAATGATTTTGATTTAAATTTAAATCATAATCAAGAATAAAATAAATCCTGGCATGTAAACATTCCTTTTATTATTAGCAATAGTAATAATCTGTTAAAAAGATAGATACATACAAATGTGTAACTATGTAAACATCTCAACGCAATCCTAGACATTCTAGAATGTGTGACCTCATGACACTGTGACCCTGTGATGTCATTAAAGGATAGAGTTTTAGAGTGAACCCAGCTTCAGAAGTTTGACCATTATATTTCTGCTCTCGACCAAGACAGACGCAGAAAATAGAGCTTAAACGACACAGCATTCAAGCATCAGATGAGCTGCAGGAAAAAGAGGAGCAGCTCCGACTCCAGCTGCAGGACACAGGTAAGTTGTTCAGGATTCTTTTTTAGCATAAAATAGTGCAGAAGAAGTGGTACTGAAGTCTCTTTAACTACTTGTCTTTTTGGCTGCTATTTAAGACAAGCCTCACCGGGGTTGTAACAGAGTGTGGCATGGGCGCAGATGGCACTGGGGACCCATAACAAATAAATTAATCAGGGTTTCATTCCACTATACATTAGCCCGCTGCAGCCGCTCCTTTAATTTCGCCGAACTTCGCGTTCGCAGAAATGAATCGGACTTTCCAGCACAATAATAATCTACCAGTCATCATTATTTTGTATCCCCGCTCTCACTACACGCTGTTCTGTTTAACACACACGGCAACGCTACGATTTCTGATCAGGGTCCTACGAAGACCTGGTAGCTAGCTGCCCCAATTGTGCCTGTAGCGGTAACGGTAACCATAGTGACCGTATAGTATAAGGACGATAGTAAAAGGTTTATACTTTTGTCTATGACTAAGCAGGTGGTTTTTCCAGACTTTTACCAACTGTAAAAAAAAAAATGAAGAAACAAAAACAATCAACGAACAATGTAAGTATCCTATGTTTGCTGACTTTCCCAAATGTGGCAGAATATTTTGTTAAGGGGAATAGCTAATGTGACAAGCTAATGACAAGAAGCTTTTGCATCAAACACAGTGAATGAACACAAAGAGAATGGTTGGAATAAAAAAAATTATTGTCAAGAAATAGTAGTTTTATCTGGATATTCCAAAATAATAATCCACTGTACGGTACTGTATAGGTTTACTGAGGTGTATTGTACTGTATTGTGTGGTGCTAAGTTTGTCCAAACAACAAATAAAGGCCTAACAGCTACATAGGCTTTTTACATCCTCTTATAGCTGGAAACTGTTTATGGCACGGAGGATATAGTTCATGTTTACAAAACCATGTTTATGCTTGTTTATGCTTTTAAATTATGGGCAAAGGGAAAAGATCTAGTTCTTAATGAGTCACAGATTATTTGAAAGAGCTATTTCAAATAGATAAATTAAAACATAGTTTGAATTTTTATTGGACATACCGCTCATCTTGACCACCGCCAGGCCTGCATACCAGCAATAATATGGCACTATATCTAACTGAGTGCTTGGTCCGTCAGTTAAAAATCCCATCTGCGCCCCTGGAGTGTGGGTTTGGAGCAATCAGATGACTTATATACCTGGTCCAGCTCCTTAGCACCTTTTTGGACAACTTTATTGCAGCTTTGCGTCTGAACATCTATTGCACTTATGTATAGGCCACTTTCCATTCAGGTTCCTTAGCCAGCTGCTTTTCGGTCTTAAAGAAAGTAGCTTCAACAGCCTATTGTTTGGAAAGGAAGCAGAATCCTCACTCCAGGGATTCTTGGTAGGCCAATGTGGTTCTTCGGAGTGATTGTCTGCATTTACATAGGAGAGTCTATTTCTCACAATCTCTAGTTCTTTCTCCTTAGCGAGGGTCTTTTCCTTGCCTCTGGCAGTGACAACCTCCACATCTGCTTTTCCATTTCCACCACTCTACTGTATGAATGTACGCTTTCTGGCTGCAGTGCTGGATTACTGGAGCAGGATGTTCAGCAAGTCGCAAAGTGCCTCAACCAGGCCATCCCAGAGCACAAGGACTCCAACAGTTTGTATTTTTTGAGGCCCCAGCTGTCCTTTGTGACTTATTAGTAGCTGGGTCTCTTTTGGTCTCACCAGCTCATGGGTGGGACATCAGGGAAGATCTCTTCCAGTTTCCTGGCCTTAACATGCCAATGAACCTCTCTAATTCAGTCAAGCCCATAACAAACCAACTGATCTCGACTGATACTTTCATCCCACCAACTCCATGGACCAGGGTAACCTGATCAGCAGCCTTATGGGTAATGTAGTTGGAATCTGGTAATTCTCGCAGACCATTCTCTGCTATCAGTCCATGCTCATTGTTTGCAGAATTGAAAGTTTGAGCAGTTGAATTACAGAACACATCAACATAGCTGGGTTAATTCTGGTGAAATTTTGGTTAAGAACACGACTAAGATCATCTACTTGACTGTGCTCCTTTCATAAACTGGCCACAGGTAATAGTGGTGCTCTGGGGTCTGTTGTTTCCTGAACTCTGCCTTTTTGCAAAAGAAAGAGGATTTACAATGGTGCCTGTTATTTTGGGTTTCAAGACACTTGAAAATGTCTCTTGTCATGTGGTCCAGTGGTCCAGGACCACCACCGTCTTATATGTTTGTGTTACTTTAGATCTCCCCAATACGGTTTGCAAAAAATGTTTGAAAGCCATAGATTTCACTCTGTTTTGCCCCCGGAACTAGCAAAACAGACTGAGCAGCTCTTCTCTGTTAGGTGGATTTGGAGTCTGTCCTTCTGCCTCATCTTCTTCATTCTCTTTGAGAAATTTATTGTAGCTTGGTTGCCGAAACGGCTCTCCAGGATACGGAAAATCTCATCTGCTGTGCTATAGGTGTTTAGACAAAGATCTTTTGTTACCTTCTAATCAAGGCTTTACATCCTTTGACCCGGTGGATTCTCCTTGCTTCTGCATGGCCTCCCATTCCTTTCTCCAGTGGAAAAACTTGCCCTTATTTCCACCAAACCTAGGGAGCGTAGTAGGTTTTAACTTTATGGCTGGCAGTATAAAATTAGCTACAATTCAGACCCATATTACTGCACATTAAGTTAAAGTTTATTGCACAACCTGAGCTTTAACATTACAAGTTTTTAAATTATACATTTCAATAGACAAATATTAAATGGATACTTTGTAACTTGCAGTTTTAATAAAGATTTTACTTCTAATTTTTACTTATCAAATAATTTAGACACATTTATATTCAATGGATTTTATACAGTGCTTTTAAATTATGAAGTATAAATCCTGAAACATTTAGTACTTAGAGTATGTGAGCGGAGCTGAGCGGGAAGAATTTGCGCTTCACGCTCAAAGTATTTCATAATTACTCCGCTCAAGCTCCGCTCTGGGTGTACTGATTTCAGCTCTGCTTCCCCACTCCGTCCTTTTACGTATCGCTCCGTTTCTGCTCCAGGATATTTTTTATTTTTATTTATTTATTTTTTTTAATAACACCAGTCTGATCAGAAGATGCATGTAGTGTAAAACGAATACGCAGTACTTTATATAAATGTTTGTGAAAGTTTTTGGTTTTGTTAATTTGTTTTCTGGTTTTGTGCATTTGTTTTCTGGTTTGTTATTTTAGTTTTGTTAATTTTCTTTCTGATTTTGTCATTGTGTTTTTGGTTTTGTTCTTTTGGTTTCTGATTTTATCAGTGTTTTTGGTTTTGTTAATTTGTTTTCTGATTTGTTTTTTTAGTTCTCTTATTGTTTTCTGAATTGTCAGTGTTTTTGTTTTGTTTATTTGTTTTCTGATTTTGTCATTGTTTTTTCGGTTTTGTTTATTTGTTTTCTGATTTGTTAATTTGTTTTTTGATTTTGTCATTGTATTTTTGGTTTTGTTCTTTTGATTTCTGAATTGTATCATTATGTTTTTGGTTTTGTTCATTTGTTTTCTGATTTTATCAATGTGTTTTTGGTTTTGTTCATTTGTTTTCTGGTTTTGTGTATTTGTTTTCTGATTTTTTTTAGTTTAGTTCTGCTAATTTGTTTTCTGATTTTGTCATTTTGTTTTTCGTTTTGTTTTCTGATTTGTTTATTTGCTTTCTGAATTGTCGTTGTGTTTTTGGAGAGAGCCTCCTTCCAGGTGAGCACCAGTGTTAGACCGCCTTGACTCAATGATGAATAAGCTTCAACTCTTCAGGCCTCAGCTGCCGAGCAATGTAAACCAGTTTACATCCTGCCAAGGCACCAGCCCCAGACTGCAGTTGACCAAAAATTCCAAACCTCTCACATTGAAACCCGGATGAGTTTGTACGCCTTAAGATTGTCCTAGAAAACCTATTGCTTCCTGACAGTAGCGAGCTGTTCAAATACCAAATTCTAATAGACCACTAAACATCTGGAAGAGGCCAAGCTAATAGCCAATGCCTACCTGCATTCTACCACACTATTCACAGATACAATGCACGCCCTAAATGACGAGTTTGCACAGCCACATCAATTAGCCCTCAAGAGGATTGCTGCAGTGATGGACTCACCTGACATCCGGAGAGGAGATGTGGCAGCCTCTGACAAGTTTTCCCTCCAGATACAGTCACGAATATTAAAGACTGTGGATCCAGAAGGAGATGTGGAGCTACAATGTGGATCCCATTTAGCTCGCCTACTTAGTAAGTTACTCCCTAAAGAATGAGCGGACTTCCACAGATGCATGTTCAATCACTCTGGGTGGACCTACACCCTAAACGTTTTGGCCACTTGGTTAAAATATGGGTCCTGGTGCCAAGACTTTGATGGCCAGCTATCACCCAGAGGAGTAAGAGATAAACCTGAAGCTCAACCAGCCAGGCACTCTGTCACCATACTCCATGAGGCAGAGAGCAAACCCAAGTCTTCACAAAGTTCACGGGCCAGAGTCGAGTTAACACCTTATTGTGCCTTCAGCAACAATTGAGACCATCACTTCAGCCAGAGCAATGCCATCACCAAGCTCAACAAAGAACAGCTTACCATTTGGATTAAGACTAACAAGAGGTGTTGGCCCTGTGCCCGCTTCACCAAGATGTTGTTGTGTTTTCGGTTTTGTTTATTTGTTTTCTGATTTGTAATTTTAGTTTTTGTTAATTTGTCTTTCTGATTTTGTCATTGTGTTTTTGGTTTTGTTTTTGTTTTCTGATTTTATCAGTGTTTTTGGTTTTGTTAATTTGTTTTCTGATTTGTTTTTTTAGTTCTCTTATTTGTTTTCTGATTGTCAGTGTTTTTGTTTTGTTTATTTGTTTTCTGATTTTGTCATTGTTTTTTTTGGTTTTGTTTATTTGTTTTCTGGTTTGTTAATTTGTTTTTGATTTTGTCATTGTATTTTTGGTTTTGTTCTTTTTGATTTCTGATTTTGTATCATTGTGTTTTTGGTTTTGTTCATTTGTTTTCTGATTTTATCATTGTGTTTTTGGTTTTGTTCATTTGTTTTCTTTTTTGTCATTGTGTTTTTGGTTTTGTTATTTGTTTTCTGATTTTATCATTGTATTTTTGATTTTGTTTATTTGTTTTCTGATTTGTTTATTTGCTTTCTGAATTGTCGTTGTGTTTTTGGAGAGAGCCTCCTTCCAGGTGAGCACCAGTGTTAGACCGCCTTGACTCAATGATGAATAAGCTTCAACTCTTCAAAGAAAGGCCTCAGCTGCCGAGCAATGTAAACCAGTTTACATCCTGCCAATGCACCAGCCCCAGACTGCAGTTGACCAACAATTCCAAACCTCTCACATTGAAACCCGGATGAGTTTGTACGCCTTAAGATTGTCCTAGAAAACCTATTGCTTCCTGACAGTAGCGAGCTGTTCAAATACCAAATTCTAATAGACCACTAAACATCTGGAAGAGGCCAAGCTAATAGCCAATGCCTACCTGCATTCTACCACACTATTCACCGATACAATGCACGCGCTAAATGACAAGTTTGCACAGCCACATCAATTAGCCCTCAAGAGGATTGCTGCAGTGATGGACTCACCTGACATCCGGAGAGGAGATGTGGCAGCCTCTGACAGTTTTCCTCCAGATACAGTCACGAGTGGGAATATTAAAGACTGTGGGTCCAGAAGGAGATGTGGAGCTAAAATGTGGATCCCATTTAGCTCGCCTACTTAGTAAGTTACTCCTAAAGAATGAGCGGACTTCCGCAGATGCATGTTCAATCACTCTGGGTGGACCTACACCCTAAACGTTTTGGCCACTTGGTTAAAATATGGGTCCTGGTGCCAAGACTTTGATGGCCAGCTATCACCCAGAGGAGTAAGAGATAAACCTGAAGCTCAACCAGCCAGGCACTCTGTCACCATACTACATGGGGCAGAGAGCAAACCCAAGTCTTCACAAAGTTCACGTGCCAAAGTCGAGTTAACACCTTATTGTGCCTTCAGCAACAATTGAGACCATCACTTCAGCCAGAGCAATGCCATCACCAAGCTCAACAAAGAACAGCTTACCATTTGGATTAAGACTAACAAGAGGTGTTGGCCCTGTGCCCGCCCCACCAAGATGTTGTTGTGTTTTCGGTTTTGTTTATTTGTTTTCTGATTTGTAATTTTAGTTCTGTTAATTTGTTTTCTGATTTTATCATTGTGTTTTTGGTTTTGTTCATTTGTTTTCTGATTTTGTCATTGGGTTTTCGGTTTTGTTTATTTGTTTTCTGATTTGTAATTTTAGTTCTGTTAATTTGTTTTCTGATTTTGTCATTGTTAATTCGGTTTTGTTCATTTGTTTTCTGATTTTGTTCATTTTGATTTCTGATTTTGTCATCATTGTTTTTTGTTTTGTTCATTTGATTTCTGATTTTATCATTGTTTTTGGTTTTGTTTTGTTGTTTTCTGGTTTTATTATTGTGTTTTTGGTTTTGTTCATTTGTTTTCTGGTTTTGTTCATTTGTTTTCTGGTTTGTTATTTTAGTTTTGTTAATTTTTTTCTGATTTTATCATTGTGTTTTTGGTTTTGTTCTTTTGATTTCTGATTTTATCATTGTGTTTTTGGTTTTGTTCTTTGGTTTTCTGATTTTATCATTGTGTTTTTGGTTTTGTTCATTTGTTTTCTTATTTTGTCATTGTGTTTTTGGTTTTGTTAATTTGTTTTCTGATTTTATCATTGTATTTTTGATTTTGTTTATTTGTTTTCTGATTTGTTTATTTGCTTTCTGAATTGTCGTTGTGTTTTTGGAGAGAGCCTCCTTCCAGGTGAGCACCAGTGTTAGACCGCCTTGACTCAATGATGAATAAGCTTCAACTCTTCAAAAGAAAGGCCTCAGCTGCTGAGCAATGTAAACCAGTTTACATCCTGCCAATGCACCAGCCCCAGACTGCAGTTGACCAACAATTCCAAACCTCTCACATTGAAACCCGGATGAGTTTGTACGCCTTAAGATTGTCCTAGAAAACCTATTGCTTCCTGACAGTAGCGAGCTGTTCAAATACCAAATTCTAATAGACCACTAAACATCTGGAAGAGGCCAAGCTAATAGCCAATGCCTACCTGCATTCTACCACACTATTCACCGATACAATGCACGCGCTAAATGACAAGTTTGCACAGCCACATCAATTAGCCCTCAAGAGGATTGCTGCAGTGATGGACTCACCTGACATCCGGAGAGGAGATGTGGCAGCCTCTGACAGGTTTTCCTCCAGATACAGTCACGAGTGGGAATATTAAAGACTGTGGGTCCAGAAGGAGATGTGGAGCTAAAATGTGGATCCCATTTAGCTCGCCTACTTAGTAAGTTACTCCCTAAAGAATGAGCGGACTTCCGCAGATGCATGTTCAATCACTCTGGGTGGACCTACACCCTAAACGTTTTGGCCACTTGGTTAAAATATGGGTCCTGGTGCCAAGACTTTGATGGCCAGCTATCACCCAGAGGAGTAAGAGATAAACCTGAAGCTCAACCAGCCAGGCACTCTGTCACCATACTACATGGGGCAGAGAGCAAACCCAAGTCTTCACAAAGTTCACGTGCCAAAGTCGAGTTAACACCTTATTGTGCCTTCAGCAACAATTGAGACCATCACTTCAGCCAGAGCAATGCCATCACCAAGCTCAACAAAGAACAGCTTACCATTTGGATTAAGACTTGTTGTTGTGTTTCTGTTTATCATTGTGTTTTTGTTTTGTTATTTGTTTTCTGATTTGTAATCATTGTGTTTTCTGGTTTTGTTTATTTGTTTTCTGATTTGTAATTTTAGTTCTGTTAATTTGTTTTCTGATTTTTTGTTCTTTTGATTTCTGATTTCATTTGTTTTTTGATTTTGTTCATTTGATTTCTGATTTTATCATTGTGTTTTTGGTTTTGTTCATTTGTTTTTGGTTTTGTTATCATTTGTTTTCTGGTTTTGTTCATTTGTTTTCTGGTTTGTTATTTTAGTTTTTAATTTTGTTCTGATTTTCTTCTGATTTTGTCATTGTGTTTTTGGTTTTGTTCATTTGATTTCTGATTTTGTCATTGTGTTTTTGGTTTTGTTCATTTGTTTTCTTATTTTGTCATTGTGTTTTTGGTTTTGTTAATTTGTTTTCTGATTTTATCATTGTATTTTTGATTTTGTTTATTTGTTTTCTGATTTGTTTATTTGCTTTCTGAATTGTCGTTGTGTTTTTGGAGAGAGCCTCCTTCCAGGTGAGCACCAGTGTTAGACCGCCTTGACTCAATGATGAATAAGCTTCAACTCTTCAAAAGAAAGGCCTCAGCTGCCGAGCAATGTAAACCAGTTTACATCCTGCCAATGCACCAGCCCCAGACTGCAGTTGACCAACAATTCCAAACCTCTCACATTGAAACCCGGATGAGTTTGTACGCCTTAAGATTGTCCTAGAAAACCTATTGCTTCCTGACAGTAGCGAGCTGTTCAAATACCAAATTCTAATAGACCACTAAACATCTGGAAGAGGCCAAGCTAATAGCCAATGCCTACCTGCATTCTACCACACTATTCACCGATACAATGCACGCGCTAAATGACAAGTTTGCACAGCCACATCAATTAGCCCTCAAGAGGATTGCTGCAGTGATGGACTCACCTGACATCCGGAGAGGAGATGTGGCAGCCTCTGACAGGTTTTCCTCCAGATACAGTCACGAGTGGGAATATTAAAGACTGTGGGTCCAGAAGGAGATGTGGAGCTAAAATGTGGATCCCATTTAGCTCGCCTACTTAGTAAGTTACTCCCTAAAGAATGAGCGGACTTCCGCAGATGCATGTTCAATCACTCTGGGTGGACCTACACCCTAAACGACTTGGCCACTTGGTTAAAATATGGGTCCTGGTGCCAAGACTTTGATGGCCAGCTATCACCCAGAGGACTAAGAGATAAACCTGAAGCTCAACCAGCCAGACACTCTGTCACCATACTCCATGGGGCAGAGAGCAAACCCAAGTCTTCACAAAGTTCACGTGCCAGAGTCGAGTTAACACCTTATTGTGCCTTCAGCAACAATTGAGACCATCACTTCAGCCAGAGCAATGCCATCACCAAGCTCAACAAAGAACAGCTTACCATTTGGATTAAGTTTTGTTCATTTTGTTTTCTGATTTTATCATTGTGTTTTTGGTTTTGTTCATTTGTTTTCTGATTTTATCATTGTGTTTTTGGTTTTGTTCATTTGTTTTCTGATTGTTCATTGTTTTTTGGTTTTGTTCATTTGTTTTCTGATTTTTATCATTGTTTTGGTTTTGAAGCTCATTTGTTTTCTGTTTTGTCAAAGTTTTTATTTTTTTTTTTTCATTTGTTTTCTGATTTGTTATTTTAGTTTTGTTAATTTGTTTTCTGATTTTGTCATTGTGATTTTGATTTTGTTCATTTGATTTCTGATTTTATCATTGTGTTTTTGGTTTTGTTCATTTGTTTTCTGATTTTATTTGTGTTTTTGGTTTTGTTCATTTGTTTTCTGATTTTGTCATTGTGTTTTTGGTTTTGTTAATTTGTTTTCTGATTTTATCATTGTATTTTTGATTTTGTTTATTTGTTTTCTGATTTGTTTATTTGCTTTCTGAATTGTCGTTGTGTTTTTGGAGGGAGCCTCCTTCCAGGTGAGCACCAGTGTTAGACCGCCTTGACTCAATAATGAATAAGCTTCAACTCTTCAAAAGAAAGGCCTCAGCTGCTGAGCAATGTAAACCAGTTTACATCCTGCCAATGCACCAGCCCCAGACTGCAGTTGACCAACAATTCCAAACCTCTCACATTGAAACCCGGATGAGTTTGTACGCCTTAAGATTGTCCTAGAAAACCTATTGCTTCCTGACAGTAGCGAGCTGTTCAAATACCAAATTCTAATAGACCACTAAACATCTGGAAGAGGCCAAGCTAATAGCCAATGCCTACCTGCATTCTACCACACTATTCACCGATACAATGCACGCGCTAAATGACAAGTTTGCACAGCCACATCAATTAGCCCTCAAGAGGATTGCTGCAGTGATGGACTCACCTGACATCCGGAGAGGAGATGTGGCAGCCTCTGACAAGTTTTCCTCCAGATACAGTCACGAGTGGGAATATTAAAGACTGTGGGTCCAGAAGGAGATGTGGAGCTAAAATGTGGATCCCATTTAGCTCGCCTACTTAGTAAGTTACTCCTAAAGAATGAGCGGACTTCCGCAGATGCATGTTCAATCACTCTGGGTGGACCTACACCCTAAACGACTTGGCCACTTGGTTAAAATATTGGGTCCTGGTGCCAAGACTTTGATGGCCAGCTATCACCCAGAGGAGTAAGAGATAAACCTGAAGCTCAACCAGCCAGGCACTCTGTCACCATACTACATGGGGCAGAGAGCAAACCCAAGTCTTCACAAAGTTCACGTGCCAAAGTCGAGTTAACACCTTATTGTGCCTTCAGCAACAATTGAGACCATCACTTCAGCCAGAGCAATGCCATCACCAAGCTCAACAAAGAACAGCTTACCATTTGGATTAAGACTAACAAGAGGTGTTGGCCCTTTGCCCGCCCCACCAAGATGTTGTTGTGTTTTCGTTTTTGTTTATTTGTTTTCTGATTTGTAATTTTAGTTCTGTTAATTTGTTTTCTGATTTTATCATTGTTTTTTGGTTTTGTTCATTCGTTTTCTGATTTTGTCATTGGGTTTTCAGTTTTGTTTATTTGTTTTCTGATTTGTAATTTTAGTTCTGTTAATTTGTTGTCTGATTTTGTCATTGTTAATTCGGTTTTGTTCATTTGTTTTCTGATTTTGTTCTTTTGATTTCTGATTTCATCATTGTTTTTTGTTTTGTTCATTTGATTTCTGATTTTATCATTGTTTTTGGTTTTGTTTTGTTGTTTTCTGGTTTTATTATTGTGTTTTTGGTTTTGTTAATTTGTTTTCTGGTTTTGTTCATTTTTTTTCTGGTTTGTTATTTTAGTTTTGTTAATTTTCTTTCTGATTTTGTCATTGTGTTTTTGGTTTTGTTCTTTTGATTTCTGATTTTATCATTGTGTTTTTGGTTTTGTTCATTTTATTTCTGATTTTATCATTGTGTTTTTGGTTTTGTTCATTTGTTTTCTTATTTTGTCATTGTGTTTTTGGTTTTGTTCATTTGTTTTCTGATTTTATCATTGTATTTTTGATTTTGTTTATTTGTTTTCTGATTTGTTTATTTGCTTTCTGAATTGTCGTTGTGTTTTTGGAGAGAGCCTCCTTCCAGGTGAGCACCAGTGTTAGACCGCTTGACTCAATGATGAATAAGCTTCAACTCTTCAAAAGAAAGGCCTCAGCTGCCGAGCAATGTAAACCAGTTTACATCCTGCCAATGCACCAGCCCCAGACTGCAGTTGACCAACAATTCCAAACCTCTCACATTGAAACCCGGATGAGTTTGTACGCCTTAAGATTGTCCTAGAAAACCTATTGCTTCCTGACAGTAGCGAGCTGTTCAAATACCAAATTCTAATAGACCACTAAACATCTGGAAGAGGCCAAGCTAATAGCCAATGCCTACCTGCATTCTACCACACTATTCACCGATACAATGCACGCGCTAAATGACAAGTTTGCACAGCCACATCAATTAGCCCTCAAGAGGATTGCTGCAGTGATGGACTCACCTGACATCCGGAGAGGAGATGTGGCAGCCTCTGACAAGGTTTTCCTCCAGATACAGTCACGAGTGGGAATATTAAAGACTGTGGGTCCAGAAGGAGATGTGGAGCTAATGTGGATCCCATTTAGCTCGCCTACTTAGTAAGTTACTCCCTAAAGAATGAGCGGACTTCCGCAGATGCATGTTCAATCACTCTGGGTGGACCTACACCCTAAACGACTTGGCCACTTGGTTAAAATATGGGTCCTGGTGCCAAGACTTTGATGGCCAGCTATCACCCAGAGGAGTAATAGATAAACCTGAAGCTCAACCAGCCAGACACTCTGTCACCATACTACATGGGGCAGAGAGCAAACCCAAGTCTTCACAAAGTTCACGTGCCAAAGTCGAGTTAACACCTTATTGTGCCTTCAGCAACAATTGAGACCATCACTTCAGCCAGAGCAATGCCATCACCAAGCTCAACAAAGAACAGCTTACCATTTGGATTAAGACTAACAAGAGGTGTTGGCCCTGTGCCCGCCCCACCAAGATGTTGTTGTGTTTTCGGTTTTGTTTATTTGTTTTCTGATTTGTAATTTTAGTTCTGTTAATTTGTTTTCTGATTTTGTCATTGTTAATTTGATTTTGTTCATTTGATTTCTGATTTCATCATTGTGTTTTTGGTTTTGTTCATTTGTTTTCTGATTTTGTCATTGGGTTTTCGATTTTGTTTATTTGTTTTCTGATTTGTAATCTTTAGTTCTGTTAATCATTGTTTTCTGATTTTGTCATTTGATTTCTGGTTTTATTATTTGTTTTCTGTTTTGTTGTTCTTTTGATTTATGATTTCATCATTGTTTTTTGTTTTGTTCATTTGTTTTCTAAATTTTATCATTGTTTTTGGTTTTGTTATTGTAGTTTTCTGGTTTTATTATTGTGTTTTTGGTTTTGTTAATTTGTTTTATGGTTTTGTTCATTTGTTTTCTGGTTTGTTATCATTGTAGTTTTGTTAATTTTCTTTTGGTTTCTGATTTTATCATTGTGTTTTTGGTTTTGTTCATTTTTTTTTCTTATTTTGTCATTGTGTTTTTGGTTTTGTTAATTTGTTTTCTGATTTTATCATTGTATTTTGATTTTGTTTATTTGTTTTCTGATTTGTTTATTTGCTTTCTGAATTGTCGTTGTGTTTTTGGAGAGCCTCCTTCCAGGTGAGCACCAGTGTTAGACCGCCTTGACTCAATGATGAATAAGCTTCAACTCTTCAAAAGAAAGGCCTCAGCTGCCGAGCAATGTAAACCAGTTTACATCCTGCCAATGCACCAGCCCCAGACTGCAGTTGACCAACAATTCCAAACCTCTCACATTGAAACCCGGATGAGTTTGTACGCCTTAAGATTGTCCTAGAAAACCTATTGCTTCCTGACAGTAGCGAGCTGTTCAAATACCAAATTCTAATAGACCACTAAACATCTGGAAGAGGCCAAGCTAATAGCCAATGCCTACCTGCATTCTACCACACTATTCACCGATACAATGCACGCTAAATGACAAGTTTGCACAGCCACATCAATTAGCCCTCAAGAGGATTGCTGCAGTGATGGACTCACCTGACATCCGAGAGGAGATGTGGCAGCCTCTGACAAGTTTTCCTCCAGATACAGTCACGAGTGGGAATATTAAAGACTGTGGGTCCAGAAGGAGATGTGGAGCTAAAATGTGGATCCCATTTAGCTCGCCTACTTAGTAAGTTACTCCTAAAGAATGAGCGGACTTCCGCAGATGCATGTTCAATCACTCTGGGTGGACCTACACCCTAAACGACTTTGGCCACTTGGTTAAAATATGGGTCCTGGTGCCAAGACTTTGATGGCCAGCTATCACCCAGAGGACTAAGAGATAAACCTGAAGCTCTTTTTGGTTTTGTTCATTTGTTTTCTGATTTTGTCATTGTGTTTTCGGTTTTGTTATTTGTTTTCTGATTTGTTTTTTAGTTTTAATGTTTTCTGAATTGTCAGTGTTTTTGTTCATTTGTTTTCTGATTTTGTCATTGTGTTTTGTTTTGTTCATTTGTTTTCTGGTTTGTATTTTAGTTTTGTTAATTTGTTTTCTGATTGTCAGTGTTTTTGGTTTTGTTCATTTGTTTTCTGATTTGTCATTGTGTTTTTGGTTTTGTTAATTTGTTTTCTGATTTTGTTTTTGGTTTGTTTATTGTTTTCTGTTTATTTGTTTTTTAGTTTTGTTAATTTGTTTTCTGATTTTGTTTTTGTTTTCTGATTGTGTTTTTGGTTTTGTTCTTTTTGATTTCTGATTTTATCATTGTGTTTTTGGTTTTGTTCATTTTATTTCTGATTTTGTCATTGTGTTTTTGGTTTTGTTCATTTGTTTTCTGATTTTATCATTGTATTTTTGATTTTGTTTATTTGTTTTCTGATTTGTTTATTTGCTTTCTGAATTGTCGTTGTGTTTTTGGAGAGCCTCCTTCCAGGTGAGCACCAGTGTTAGACCGCCTTGACTCAATGATGAATAAGCTTCAACTCTTCAAAAGAAAGGCCTCAGCTGCCGAGCAATGTAAACCAGTTTACATCCTGCCAATGCACCAGCCCCAGACTGCAGTTGACCAACAATTCCAAACCTCTCACATTGAAACCCGGATGAGTTTGTACGCCTTAAGATTGTCCTAGAAAACCTATTGCTTCCTGACAGTAGCGAGCTGTTCAAATACCAAATTCTAATAGACCACTAAACATCTGGAAGAGGCCAAGCTAATAGCCAATGCCTACCTGCATTCTACCACACTATTCACCGATACAATGCACGCGCTAAATGACAAGTTTGCACAGCCACATCAATTAGCCCTCAAGAGGATTGCTGCAGTGATGGACTCACCTGACATCCGGAGAGGAGATGTGGCAGCCTCTGACAGGTTTTCCCTCCAGATACAGTCACGAGTGGAATATTAAAGACTGTGGGTCCAGAAGGAGATGTGGAGCTAAATGTGGATCCCATTTAGCTCGCCTACTTAGTAAGTTACTCCTAAAGAATGAGCGGACTTCCGCAGATGCATGTTCAATCACTCTGGGTGGACCTACACCTAAACGTTTTGGCCACTTGGTTAAAATATGGGTCCTGGTGCCAAGACTTTGATGGCCAGCTATCACCCAGAGGAGTAATAGATAAACCTGAAGCTCAACCAGCCAGACACTCTGTCACCATACTACATGGGGCAGAGAGCAAACCCAAGTCTTCACAAAGTTCACGTGCCAAAGTCGAGTTAACACCTTATTGTGCCTTCAGCAACAATTGAGACCATCACTTCAGCCAGAGCAATGCCATCACCAAGCTCAACAAAGAACAGCTTACCATTTGGATTAAGACTAACAAGAGGTGTTGGCCCTGTGCCCGCTTCACCAAGATGTTGTTGTGTTTTCGTTTTTGTTTATTTGTTTTCTGATTTGTAATTTTAGTTCTGTTAATTTGTTTTCTGATTTTGTTATTGTTAATTTGATTTTGTTCATTTGATTTCTGATTTCATCATTGTGTTTTTGGTTTTGTTCATTTGTTTTCTAATTTTGTCATTGGGTTTTCGGTTTTGTTTATTTGTTTTCTGATTTGTAATTTTAGTTCTGTTAATTTGTTTTCTGATTTTGTCATTGTTAATTCGGTTTTGTTCATTTGGTTTCTGATTTTGTTCTTTTGATTTCTGATTTCATCATTGTTTTTTGTTTTGTTCATTGTATTTCTGATTTTATTATTGTTTTTGTTTTGTTGTTTTCTGGTTTTATTATTGTGTTTTTGGTTTTGTTAATTTGTTTTCTGGTTTGTGTATTTGTTTTCTGGTTTGTTATTTTAGTTTTGTTAATTTTCTTTCTGATTTTGTCATTGTGTTTTTGGTTTTGTTCTTTTTGGTTTCTGATTTTATCATTGTGTTTTGGTTTTGTTCATTTGTTTTTATTTTGTCATTGTGTTTTTGGTTTTGTTAATTTGTTTTCTGATTTTATCATTGTATTTTGATTTTGTTTATTTGTTTTCTGATTTGTTTATTTGCTTTCTGAATTGTCGTTGTGTTTTTGGAGAGAGCCATTCTTCCAGGTGAGCACCAGTGTTAGACCGCCTTGACTCAATGATGAATAAGCTTCAACTCTTCAAAAGAAAGGCCTCAGCTGCTGAGCAATGTAAACCAGTTTACATCCTGCCAATGCACCAGCCCCAGACTGCAGTTGACCAACAATTCCAAACCTCTCACATTGAAACCCGGATGAGTTTGTACGCCTTATGATTGTCCTGGAAAACCTATTGCTCCCTGACAGTAGCGAGCTGTTCAAATACCAAATTCTAATAGACCACTAAACATCTGGAAGAGGCCAAGCTAATAGCCAATGCCTACCTGCATTCTACCACACTATTCACCGATACAATGCACGCGCTAAATGACAAGTTTGCACAGCCACATCAATTAGCCCTCAAGAGGATTGCTGCAGTGATGGACTCACCTGACATCCGGAGAGGAGATGTGGCAGCCTCTGACAGGTTTTCCTCCAGATACAGTCACGAGTGGGAATATTAAAGACTGTGGGTCCAGAAGGAGATGTGGAGCTACAATGTGGATCCCATTTAGCTCGCCTACTTAGTAAGTTACTCCCTAAAGAATGAGCGGACTTCCGCAGATGCATGTTCAATCACTCTGGGTGGACCTACACCCTAAACGTTTTGGCCACTTGGTTAAAATATTGGGTCCTGGTGCCAAGACTTTGATGGCCAGCTATCACCCAGAGGAGTAATAGATAAACCTGAAGCTCAACCAGCCAGACACTCTGTCACCATACTACATGGGGCAGAGAGCAAACCCAAGTCTTCACAAAGTTCACGTGCCAGAGTCGAGTTAACACCTTATTGTGCCTTCAGCAACAATTGAGACCATCACTTCAGCCAGAGCAATGCCATCACCAAGCTCAACAAAGAACAGCTTACCATTTGGATTAAGACTAACAAGAGGTGTTGGCCCTTTGCCCGCCCCACCAAGATGTTGTTGTGTTTTCGTTTTTGTTTATTTGTTTTCTGATTTGTAATTTTAGTTCTGTTAATTTGTTTTCTGATTTTATCATTGTGTTTTTGGTTTTGTTCATTTGTTTTCTGATTTTGTCATTGGGTTTTCGGTTTTGTTTATTTGTTTTCTGATTTGTAATTTTAGTTCTGTTAATTTGTTGTCTGATTTTGTCATTGTTAATTCGGTTTTGTTCATTTGTTTTCTGATTTTGTTCTTTTGATTTCTGATTTCATCATTGTTTTTTGTTTTGTTCATTTGATTTCTGATTTTATCATTGTTTTTGGTTTTGTTTTGTTGTTTTCTGGTTTTATTATTGTGTTTTTGGTTTTGTTAATTTGTTTTCTGGTTTTGTTCATTTTTTTCTGGTTTGTTATTTTAGTTTTGTTAATTTTCTTTCTGATTTTGTCATTGTGTTTTTGGTTTTGTTCTTTTGATTTCTGATTTTATCATTGTGTTTTTGGTTTTGTTCATTTTATTTCTGATTTTATCATTGTGTTTTTGGTTTTGTTCATTTGTTTTCTTATTTTGTCATTGTGTTTTTGGTTTTGTTAATTTGTTTTCTGATTTTATCATTGTATTTTTGATTTTGTTTATTTGTTTTCTGATTTGTTTATTTGCTTTCTGAATTGTCGTTGTGTTTTTGGAGAGAGCCTCCTTCCAGGTGAGCACCAGTGTTAGACCGCCTTGACTCAATGATGAATAAGCTTCAACTCTTCAAAAGAAAGGCCTCAGCTGCCGAGCAATGTAAACCAGTTTACATCCTGCCAATGCACCAGCCCCAGACTGCAGTTGACCAACAATTCCAAACCTCTCACATTGAAACCCGGATGAGTTTGTACGCCTTAAGATTGTCCTAGAAAACCTATTGCTTCCTGACAGTAGCGAGCTGTTCAAATACCAAATTCTAATAGACCACTAAACATCTGGAAGAGGCCAAGCTAATAGCCAATGCCTACCTGCATTCTACCACACTATTCACCGATACAATGCACGCTAAATGACAAGTTTGCACAGCCACATCAATTAGCCCTCAAGAGGATTGCTGCAGTGATGGACTCACCTGACATCCGGAGAGGAGATGTGGCAGCCTCTGACAGGTTTTCCCTCCAGATACAGTCACGAGTGGGAATATTAAAGACTTTGGGTCCAGAAGGAGATGTGGAGCTAAAATGTGGATCCCATTTAGCTCGCCTACTTAGTAAGTTACTCCCTAAAGAATGAGCGGACTTCCGCAGATGCATGTTCAATCACTCTGGGTGGACCTACACCCTAAACGACTTGGCCACTTGGTTAAAATATTGGGTCCTGGTGCCAAGACTTTGATGGCCAGCTATCACCCAGAGGACTAAGAGATAAACCTGAAGCTCAACCAGCCAGGCACTCTGTCACCATACTACATGGGGCAGAGAGCAAACCCAAGTCTTCACAAAGTTCACGTGCCAAAGTCGAGTTAACACCTTATTGTGCCTTCAGCAACAATTGAGACCATCACTTCAGCCAGAGCAATGCCATCACCAAGCTCAACAAAGAACAGCTTACCATTTGGATTAAGACTAACAAGAGGTGTTGGCCCTTTGCCCGCCCCACCAAGATGTTGTTGTGTTTTCGTTTTTGTTTATTTGTTTTCTGATTTGTAATTTTAGTTCTGTTAATTTGTTGTCTGATTTTGTCATTGTTAATTCGGTTTTGTTCATTTGTTTTCTGATTTTGTCATTGGGTTTTCGGTTTTGTTTATTTGTTTTCTGATTTGTAATTTTAGTTCTGTTAATTTGTTTTCTGATTTTGTCATTGTTAATTCGGTTTTGTTCATTTGTTTTCTGATTTTGTTCTTTTGATTTCTGATTTCATCATTGTTTTTTGTTTTGTTCATTTGATTTCTGATTTTATCATTGTTTTTGGTTTTGTTTTGTTGTTTTCTGGTTTTATTATTGTGTTTTTGGTTTTGTTAATTTGTTTTCTGGTTTTGTTCATTTTTTTCTGGTTTGTTATTTTAGTTTTGTTAATTTTCTTTCTGATTTTGTCATTGTGTTTTTGGTTTTGTTCTTTTGATTTCTGATTTTATCATTGTGTTTTTGGTTTTGTTCATTTTATTTCTGATTTTATCATTGTGTTTTTGGTTTTGTTCATTTGTTTTCTTATTTTGTCATTGTGTTTTTGGTTTTGTTAATTTGTTTTCTGATTTTATCATTGTATTTTTGATTTTGTTTATTTGTTTTCTGATTTGTTTATTTGCTTTCTAAATTGTCGTTGTGTTTTTGGAGAGAGCCTCCTTCCAGGTGAGCACCAGTGTTAGACCGCCTTGACTCAATGATGAATAAGCTTCAACTCTTCAAAAAAAAAAAAAAAGGCCTCAGCTGCCGAGCAATGTAAACCAGTTTACATCCTGCCAATGCACCAGCCCCAGACTGCAGTTGACCAACAATTCCAAACCTCTCACATTGAAACCCGGATGAGTTTGTACGCCTTAAGATTGTCCTAGAAAACCTATTGCTTCCTGACAGTAGCGAGCTGTTCAAATACCAAATTCTAAGAGACCACTAAACATCTGGAAGAGGCCAAGCTAATAGCCAATGCCTACCTGCATTCTACCACACTATTCACCGATACAATGCACGCGCTAAATGACAAGTTTGCACAGCCACATCAATTAGCCCTCAAGAGGATTGCTGCAGTGATGGACTCACCTGACATCCGGAGAGGAGATGTGGCAGCCTCTGACAGGTTTTCCCTCCAGATACAGTCACGAGTGGGAATATTAAAGACTGTGGGTCCAGAAGGAGATGTGGAGCTAAAATGTGGATCCCATTTAGCTCGCCTACTTAGTAAGTTACTCCCTAAAGAATGAGCGGACTTCCGCAGATGCATGTTCAATCACTCTGGGTGGACCTACACCCTAAACGTTTTGGCCACTTGGTTAAAATATTGGTCCTGGTGCCAAGACTTTGATGGCCAGCTATCACCCAGAGGAGTAATAGATAAACCTGAAGCTCAACCAGCCAGACACTCTGTCACCATACTACATGGGGCAGAGAGCAAACCCAAGTCTTCACAAAGTTCACGTGCCAAAGTCAAGTTAACACCTTATTGTGCCTTCAGCAACAATTGAGACCATCACTTCAGCCAGAGCAATGCCATCACCAAGCTCAACAAAGAACAGCTTACCATTTGGATTAAGACTAACAAGAGGTGTTGGCCCTGTGCCCGCCCCACCAAGATGTTGTTGTGTTTTCGGTTTTGTTTATTTGTTTTCTGATTTGTAATTTTAGTTCTGTTAATTTGTTTTCTGATTTTGTCATTGTTAATTTGATTTAGTTCATTTGATTTCTGATTTCATCATTGTGTTTTTGGTTTTGTTTATTTGTTTTCTGATTTTGTCATTGGGTTTTCGATTTTGTTTATTTGTTTTCTGATTTGTAATTTTAGTTCTGTTAATTTGTTTTCTGATTTTGTCATTGTTAATTCGGTTTTGTTCATTTGTTTTCTGATTTTGTTCTTTTGATTTATGATTTCATCATTGTTTTTTGTTTTGTTCATTTGATTTCTAAATTTTATCATTGTTTTTGGTTTTGTTTTGTAGTTTTCTGGTTTTATTATTGTGTTTTTGGTTTTGTTAATTTGTTTTATGGTTTTGTGCATTTGTTTTCTGGTTTGTTATTTTAGTTTTGTTAATTTTCTTTCTGATTTTGTCATTGTGTTTTTGGTTTTGTTCATTTTTTTTCTTATTTTGTCATTGTGTTTTTGGTTTTGTTCATTTTTTTTCTGATTTTATCATTGTATTTTTGATTTTGTTTATTTGTTTTCTGATTTGTTTATTTGCTTTCTGAATTGTCGTTGTGTTTTTGGAGAGAGCCTCCTTCCAGGTGAGCACCAGTGTTAGACCGCCTTGACTCAATGATGAATAAGCTTCAACTCTTCAAAAAAAAGGCCTCAGCTGCCGAGCAATGTAAACCAGTTTACTTCCTGCCAATGCACCAGCCCCAGACTGCAGTTGACCAACAATTCCAAACCTCTCACATTGAAACCCGGATGAGTTTGTACGCCTTAAGATTGTCCTAGAAAACCTATTGCTTCCTGACAGTAGCGAGCTGTTCAAATACCAAATTCTAATAGACCACTAAACATCTGGAAGAGGCCAAGCTAATAGCCAATGCCTACCTGCATTCTACCACACTATTCACCGATACAATGCACGCGCTAAATGACAAGTTTGCACAGCCACATCAATTAGCCCTCAAGAGGATTGCTGCAGTGATGGACTCACCTGACATCCGGAGAGGAGATGTGGCAGCCTCTGACAGGTTTTCCCTCCAGATACAGTCACGAGTGGGAATATTAAAGACTGTGGGTCCAGAAGGAGATGTGGAGCTAAAATGTGGACCCCATTTAGCTCGCCTACTTAGTAAGTTACTCCCTAAAGAATGAGCGGACTTCGGCAGATGCATGTTCAATCACTCTCGGTGGACCTACACCCTAAACGTTTTGGCCACTTGGTTAAAATATGGGTCCTGGTGCCAAGACTTTGATGGCCAGCTATCACCCTGAGGAGTAAGAGATAAACCTGAAGCTCAACCAGCCAGGCACTCTGTCACCATACTACATGGGGCAGAGAGCAAACCCAAGTCTTCACAAAGTTCACGTGCCAAAGTCGAGTTAACACCTTATTGTGCCTTCAGCAACAATTGAGACCATCACTTCAGCCAGATTAATGCCATCACAAAGCTCAACAAAGAACAGCTTACCATTTGGAATAAGACTAACAAGAGGTGTTGGCCCTGTGCCCTCCCCACCAAGATGTTGTTGTGTTTTCGGTTTTGTTTATTTGTTTTCTGATTTGTAATTTTAGTTCTGTTAATTTGATTTCTGATTTTATCATTGTGTTTTTGGTTTTGTTCATTTTATTTCTTATTTTGTCATTGTGTTTTTGGTTTTGTTAATTTGTTTTCTGATTTTATCATTGTATTTTTGATTTTGTTTATTTGTTTTCTGATTTGTTTATTTGCTTTCTGAATTGTCGTTGTGTTTTTGGAGAGAGCCTCCTTCCAGGTGAGCACCAGTGTTAGACTGCCTTGACTCAATGATGAATAAGCTTCAACTCTTCAAAAGAAAGGCCTCAGCTGCCGAGCAATGTAAACCAGTTTACATCCTGCCAATGCACCAGCCCCAGACTGCAGTTGACCAACAATTCCAAACCTCTCACATTGAAACCCGGATGAGTTTGTACGCCTTAAGATTGTCCTAGAAAACCTATTGCTTCCTGACAGTAGCGAGCTGTTCAAATACCAAATTCTAATAGACCACTAAACATCTGGAAGAGGCCAAGCTAATAGCCAATGCCTACCTGCATTCTACCACACTATTCACCGATACAATGCACGCTAAATGACAAGTTTGCACAGCCACATCAATTAGCCCTCAAGAGGATTGCTGCAGTGATGGACTCACCTGACATCCGGAGAGGAGATGTGGCAGCCTCTGACAGGTTTTCCCTCCAGATACAGTCACGAGTGGGAATATTAAAGACTGTGGGTCCAGAAGGAGATGTGGAGCTAAAATTGATCCCATTTAGTCGCTTTCTACTTAGTAAATTACTCCTAAAGAATGAGCGGACTTCCGCAGATGCATGTTCAATCACTCTGGGTGGACCTACACCCTAAATGTTTTGGCCACTTGGTTAAAATATGGGTCCTGGTGCCAAGACTTTGATGGCCAGCTATCACCCAGAGGAGTAATAGATAAACCTGAAGCTCAACCAGCCAGGCACTCTGTCACCATACTACATGGGGCAGAGAGCAAACCCAAGTCTTCACAAAGTTCACGTGCCAAAGTCGAGTTAACACCTTATTGTGCCTTCAGCAACAATTGAGACCATCACTTCAGCCAGAGCAATGCCATCACCAAGCTCAACAAAGAACAGCTTACCATTTGGATTAAGACTAACAAGAGGTGTTGGCCCTGTGCCCGCTTCACCAAGATGTTGTTGTGTTTTCGGTTTTGTTTATTTGTTTTCTGATTTGTAATTTTAGTTCTGTTAATTTGTTTTCTGATTTTGTCATTGTTAATTCGGTTTTGTTCATTTGGTTTCTGATTTTGTTCTTTTGATTTCTGATTTCATCATTGTTTTTTGTTTTGTTCATTGTATTTCTGATTTTATTATTGTTTTTGTTTTGTTGTTTTCTGGTTTTATTATTGTGTTTTTGGTTTTGTTAATTTGTTTTCTGGTTTTGTGTATTTGTTTTCTGGTTTGTTATTTTAGTTTTGTTAATTTTCTTTCTGATTTTGTCATTGTGTTTTTGGTTTTGTTCTTTTGGTTTCTGATTTTATCATTGTGTTTTTGGTTTTGTTCATTTTATTTTTTATTTTGTCATTGTGTTTTTGGTTTTGTTAATTTGTTTTCTGATTTTATCATTGTATTTTTGATTTTGTTTATTTGTTTTCTGATTTGTTTATTTGCTTTCTGAATTGTCGTTGTGTTTTTGGAGAGAGCCTCCTTCCAGGTGAGCACCAGTGTTAGACTGCCTTGACTCAATGATGAATAAGCTTCAACTCTTCAAAAGAAAGGCCTCAGCTGCCGAGCAATGTAAACCAGTTTACATCCTGCCAATGCACCAGCCCCAGACTGCAGTTGACCAACAATTCCAAACCTCTCACATTGAAACCCGGATGAGTTTGTACGCCTTAAGATTGTCCTAGAAAACCTATTGCTTCCTGACAGTAGCGAGCTGTTCAAATACCAAATTCTAATAGACCACTAAACATCTGGAAGAGGCCAAGCTAATAGCCAATGCCTACCTGCATTCTACCACACTATTCACCGATACAATGCACGCGCTAAATGACAAGTTTGCACAGCCACATCAATTAGCCCTCAAGAGGATTGCTGCAGTGATGGACTCACCTGACATCCGGAGAGGAGATGTGGCAGCCTCTGACAGGTTTTCCCTCCAGATACAGTCACGAGTGGGAATATTAAAGACTGTGGGTCCAGAAGGAGATGTGGAGCTAAAATGTGGATCCCATTTAGCTCGCCTACTTAGTAAGTTACTCCTAAAGAATGAGCGGACTTCCGCAGATGCATGTTCAATCACTCTGGGTGGACCTACACCCTAAACGACTTTGGCCACTTGGTTAAAAAACTGGGTCCTGGTGCCAAGACTTTGATGGCCAGCTATCACCCAGAGGACTAAGAGATAAACCTGAAGCTCAACCAGCCAGGCACTCTGTCACCATACTACATGGGGCAGAGAGCAAACCCAAGTCTTCACAAAGTTCACGTGCCAAAGTCGAGTTAACACCTTATTGTGCCTTCAGCAACAATTGAGACCATCACTTCAGCCAGAGCAATGCCATCACCAAGCTCAACAAAGAACAGCTTACCATTTGGATTAAGACTAACAAGAGGTGTTGGCCCTTTGCCCGCCCCACCAAGATGTTGTTGTGTTTTCGGTTTTGTTTATTTGTTTTCTGATTTGTAATTTTAGTTCTGTTAATTTGTTTTCTGATTTTGTCATTGTTAATTCGGTTTTGTTCATTTGTTTTCTGGTTTTTTATTTTAGTTTTGTTAATGTTTTCTGAATTGTCAGTGTTTTTGGTTTTGTTTATTTGTTTTCTGATTTGTTAATTTGTTTTCTGATTTTGTCATTGTATTTTTGGTTTTGTTCTTTTGATTTCTGATTTCATCATTGTTTTTTGTTTTGTTCATTTGATTTCAAATTTTATCATTGTTTTTGGTTTTGTTTTGTTGTTTTCTGGTTTTATTATTGTTTTTTGTTAATTTGTTTTCTGGTTTTGTTCATTTGTTTTCTGGTTTGTTATTTTAGTTTTGTTAATGTTTTCTGAATTGTCAGTGTTTTTGGTTTTGTTTATTTGTTTTCTGATTTGTTAATTTGTTTTCTGATTTTGTCATTGTATTGTTGGTTTTGTTCTTTTGATTTCTGATTTTATCATTATGTTTTTGGTTTTGTTCATTTGTTTTCTGATTTTGTCATTGTGTTTTCGGTTTTATTTATTTGTTTTCTGATTTGTTATTTTAGTTCTGTTAATTAGGCCCGAGCCGGTGATGTCCGGAAGGGCCTGTTGTTTTTTTTTGTTTTTTTTTTTTCTGCAAAATGATCCTAAATTTGACCCAGTGAACATGCACGAAAAGTCATTTTTATTGGTCCCAGACTTCAAGCTCGGCCAAAAATTTATGTATTTGAAGTCCCGAAAAAATTACAAAATGACTCAGTGGCGACCCTAGAAAAGTCAAAATACATTGGGCCTATGGAAAGTGAAAGTATTGGCTTATGAACAAAAAAGCCAATTGGGACCACACCCTATCACACACGGGAAGGCGGCCATTTTGAATTGAAAATGTGAACCGACTTAGAATACACCTCTTTTTTAAAAAAGAACAGAAAATAGCTGCTTCATTCCACAGACACCAAACTTGGGAAAAATGAGCTAAACACATGTATGTAAAATAGACAGGCGTTTTCTAGACTTTTTTGCTCGAGTTATATATTTTTTTATTATAATTTGGTATATATTTTTTTATTATAATTTTTCTGCAAAATAATCCTCAATTTGACCCAGTAAACGAACAACTAAAAGTCATTTTTATTGGTCCCAGACTTCAAGCTCTAAAAATTTATGTATTTGAAGTCCCGAAAAAAATACAAAAATGACTCAGTGGCGGCCCCTAGAAAAGTCAAAATACATTGGGCCTATGGAAAATGAAAGTAAATTTTTCCAATGTAGAAATACAAAACTTGGTACATCCATAGGACACCTCAGGGCAAACAGAAAAGTTTACTACAGCCATACCCTAAACTCAACAGGAAATTTACTATGTTGGTTGGAATGCGTGACTACCTAAATCGCACTCCTTGTGTCTAAAGGCTTTTCATCTAAACAGCTCCAAATCTGGTGAGTATCATCTAGACACGTGTGCGAAAAAGTTATCAATTAGTTATTTGATAAATTTGTGGCTGTGGTCGTAATGAGTCTGTGAAGAGGCAGCCATTTCTTCTGAAAAAATGAGGCTAAACTCCTCAGAATCCTTTGGAACTTGTAAACTTGTACTTTTAGACAAGTAATATTTACATGTGTGCCTTTTAAAGTGTGCAGCGATTCTGAGTCATCTCAAATCTCCAGCCAGTAGTGTGTGTGTGTGTGTGTGTTTGCTTTTCGCCTTAGCCCAAGCATAATCTATTATTTTCAAAGATTTTATTTGACATTACCGTGAAGTTTACACTTTCGAAATGCAATCCTCCGAGTGCATGTGTCCTCATGTCTCAAGGGAGGCGAGTGTTTGTGAGTGTGTGTGTTTAATTATGTGTATTATTATTTTATAATAATATATTATATATCTGTGTGTTTTTGTCCTGTGCCAGATTGTCTCTACCTGTGTGAGCTTTCTGCCGTTTCCTCATGTTTCTTGTATCAGCTTTCTAGTGTTTTTGACCACATCTTTGGGTTTCGACTTTGTACTTTTGCCCTGGTAATAAACCATTGTGAAACATCTGCATTGTGAGTCCTTTGCCGGTTCCTGTCACAGGAGCAGGTGTTCATGAGAGTTGTCAATGAAAACCAGCAAGACTGCATTTGGAATATAAAGATGGGATATTAGATGGATAGACTGCTCTTCAAAATATATTATACTTTTCTAAATATCCTTTTTACCAAATACCAAATTAAGATTTTACTAGCAAGTGACTTTAAAAATACAAAGAAATCCACAACCAAATCTGTTCAAGAGTATGTATTTCTGAATAACTGTATGTATAGTATTAATGCAATATTGAGAACTATTACTGC